>OV049924.1:126604975-127804975 GCA_920104205.1 Eupeodes latifasciatus | reverse complement strand
GTTGAGGTTACATCTTCGGCGATGTGAATTAAGACACTGGCGACACAACTTGTTGGCTTTCACCATTTCCCATTTTTTGTTATAGGTCATCTTCTTGAACGCTCCGCATTTGGAAATCTTGTGATCGGCACAGTTGCAGGCAATACAAGCTGTTTTATTGACTGATGTTTGCTTGACCTCAGTGTGGGTGTTCATCACGCCGCTCTTTTTCGATGAGAATGGTGAAACGACTTGACTAGCGGCCTCAGCAATATTTTGCAGCCAGGTGCTAAATGATTTCACTACAGGAACTCGATCATCTTTTTGCTGCATAGCCCAACTCAGCTTATATTGACTAGGCAGTTTATCGACAAACTCCTTGACCAGCATCGGATTGTTGAGATGTGCGGACATCTGACAAGCTTCCATTGTAGAGCAAATGTTGCTCACTGACAATGCGAACTCAATAATGTTCTCCAACTTGTCTTTCGGTGGTGGAAGTTTCCTTGCTCTGTCAATCATGTTTTCGATGATGTATTCCGGTCGACCAAAACACATTTTAAGAGTTTGTATTATCTCTGGCACTAAGCTGGGCAGAAGGAGCTTATTGCGAACAATTTCACGTGCCTTACCCTTCAAACTTGCTTGCAGGCGCATTAAATTTTCGGCATCGCTGTATCCTGCTAATGCTGTGCTGTTATCGAAGCTGCTCAAAAACAGGGGCCACTCCTCGGGGTCGCCACTAAATACTGGTAATTGTTTCGGGAGCACTTGTCGCGCAGCTATTTGAGCCGGAGATGGACCAAGGCCGAGAGTTGTTCGAATCGCGGATGAGCTGAAGTGGAAGTTATTTTGTTGTGGAGCTGCGGAACATCCATCCGAACTGGATAATATTTGATATTTCCTTTCTAAATAACGCTGGTGTAACTTTTTTTCTTCCTCTAGCATCTCCATTTGCAATTCTTTTTGCTGTAGCGAAACGTCAACAACTTTTGGCAATGTCGCTGGGATAGCTGTCACTCGCTGAGAAGCATGTTGTGAAAATGTTGCTGGTTCAGCTGTCACTCGCAAAAATTCATGTTGCGATGACGATGTTGCTTGCAGATGTTGTTGCGCTTCAGAAACATGGCGATTTGTTGCCCATGTAATCATCGTAGGTGTATGTGTATACGTACTTGTACGTGTAAAATTCATAGGGGAACTAATTCGTGCATCAGTAAATAATGCTGTGGTACCACTTGGTACATATGACGTCGTTAGGTATTGTTCTGGTATCAAATGCGATTGCGTTGTGACCATAGGAACTGGCCGGTGTGGCAAGTATGACGGGAAGTTAGTATGTTCAACACTCGATGAGCTCACCTGTATTCCTGTGGTCGTATATGGCTGAGCGTTTGCTGTCGTCACTAGGTGCGATGTCGAAGGCGATGAAGATGTTTGTGGATGGATCGTGAAACTTGACATGAGGCCACTGTGCGGTTCGGTCGAAGCAGCGTAAGCGCTAGTAGTAATTGGATTGATTGGAATTGTGCAAAATTTGCAACTCCAACTGACATCAGCCACTCCATCATCAACTCCGACGCAATCGTAGTGATACCATTTATCGCAAGAATCACATTGCACCATGCGATCTGTTTCCCCTTCACTGCACATAAGGCAGATTGAAAGGGCACCATCTTTACCACACTTTGGAGGCATTTCTTTTATTTAAATAAAAGAACAAAATTACAATTTAAAAAAAAAAAAATAATTTTAAAGATTTGTTGGAGTCGAAATTCTCAAAAACAAGTAAAGCCGACACAATTTTTAATAGCGAAAAATTTTATTGAAATTCAAACTTTTTATGGCGCTTTAAAATTATTTGTGTTGGTACCCAACCCGTGATTTATCGACTGACTTCTTACCGCAATTTTCTTTATGTTGAAGGCTAGGTATCATGAAGATTTGTTTACATAGCTTCAGTTATAAAGCGGCTTATTTATCAAACTTTACAGGGTGATCCAACCTAAAGCTACAAATCATAAGCTGGGTAACAACACAAATAATTTTAAATATTATAAACGGCGGCGATAACAATTACAAATGTTCGTCAATTAAAAAAACCCATGCTTTTTTGAGTCAATTAATTCTCAAAACTATAATAAATCATGTAAACATTGCAAATAACTAAATTAAATTGAACAAAAATTATCTAAATTTTTTCCCAGATGGATCGTGAGGACAGAGTGATATTCAAATGGAAAACTGAAGTAGCTGAACAAAAAGAAATGGCAACTGATATGAGCAAAAGAAATGAGGCTCTAGTGTATAATGTCCTTCCTGTTCATGTAGCCGAACATTTTATGAGAAATAAAAAACGGTCTTATGACGAACTTTACTCACAAAGTTATTCAGAAGTCGGTGTTATGTTTGCCAGTATGCCAAACTTTGCAGGTAAGGGGAAATTTACGAACACGTTAACACTTTATACATTATGGGTTAAGACAAAAATTAGAAATATTTCTACATATGTACATAATGAATGTACAGTACATATATTTTTTAACCAACAAGTTTTTATTTAATTAATTGGTTGGCATTTGGGCTTTTCCTTCCCTCTGGGATTCTGTTCTTTAATGGCTGCGTTCAATCTCAGACAGATAGGGTATCCGGATACCTTTTTGTTAGTGTTTTACGTGTAAAATAACAGCTGATCAAAAACAGCTGAGATGTCAAAAAAGGAATCCAAAGGTATCCAAGAATTTCTGGGGTATGTAGGTATCTGCCAGAACAGCTGATTCAACACATGGTTGAATTTCAAGAAACCTGAAAATTGATTTCAGCTTTTTGTATTTGTTGGTTAAAGTTGTATTTGAGGATGTTCCGTACATAGGGTTTCTTAGGATAGTTTTCTGTTAAACGTAAATCGTTTAAAACCGGAGATTTCGCAAGTAAAATTATTAATAGTATAGAATTCCAATTGAGCTAAGAGGAAATTTAGCATAGATTACAGATTAAGGTTATCTCTTATTAATTAAATTGTTACACACCTATGTATGTATATCAATTCATCATCGTCCGACGAATCAGTTGAATTATCCATTAAATGTTTTATCTTACAACAATTTTGACTTCGAAGCTTAAATGTTTCTCTGCTTTTTGTGAACAGCTGAAAGTTGTTTTTATTTTTTGACAGCTATCTCAATACAGCTATCCAACTCGTTCAACAAGGTATCTAAAAATTCACCTATCCAACACGAGATTGAACGCAGTCAATGTTTTGTACTATTTAGGACAAAGTTCTGTCAAAATACAACTGATAGATCTTGGCACTAAAAATTAAAAATCTTACAAATTTTAGAGCATAGCAAAAGTTTCAATGGAAAACAGAATTATATTTCACATTTTATAAAAATCATATAATATTGTTTGTCGTTATGGGCCGAATATGGATATCACTAAAATCCATCAGTAGAAATTAGAAATTGGAACATTAAGGATCTGAAATGTTTTATGATGAGCGTTTTTTTTTTGCTGCTTGTTTCATCAGTAATTTGTTTTAATGATACCACTAGCACAGTAAAATTGAAACGCCATTTGTAAAACGAAATGGAATTTTACTAACGTTTTGCAATCAGTAAAAATTAAATTTCATCATCATCAATTCTTAAAATTTATTTACGAAATAAATTCATCTTTAAAAACATTGTTTCTTTTTGAAAAAAATGCTTTATATTAGAATTTATCCTCTGTTGAAAATAAAGCTCTAACTTGTTCAAAAATGTAAGACAAACATTTTACTGATGGATTTTACTATAATCGAAACTTAAAAGTATAGGTACTAGAAAAGTCTAATCTTATCATTTTTGAAACTACATATGAAGTCTTTAACTTTATCCTCTTGCATCTAGATTTTTACTCCGAGGAATCAGTTAACAATCAAGGGCTTGAATGCTTGCGTTTTCTAAACGAAGTCATATCCGATTTTGATGCGGTAAAGTGAAATTACAGTTCTTATAATTCTATGCTGACAAATAATGATGATAACTACTTTCATTTATTATTTAACAGCTTTTAGAATTGCCACAATTCCAGGATATTATAAAAATCAAGACAATCGGATCGACATACATGGGTGCGAGTGGCATTAATATTGCACGAAAAACCGATCCAGGTGATTCGATTTTAGAACGTTGGTTACATTTATCGGTATTGGTTGAGTTTGCATTTGAATTAAAGAAGGCACTACAAGGAATCAATGAACAGTCTTTTAATCATTTCGTCCTTAAAATGGGCATCAATCATGGTCCGATTACGGCTGGGGTAATTGGAGCACGTAAACCTCATTATGATATATGGGGAAATACTGTCAATGTTGCATCGAGAATGGAAAGTACTGGAAAAGCTGGTAATATTCAGGTTAGTTTTAAATTAATACTTTTACTTTATTACAAACAAGATCATAGTAAAATAAAAAAATTATTTACATAAAATTTAGGTGACTGAGGAAACCTGTAACATTTTAAAGGAGTTTGGATACACATTTGAGCAACGAGGCTTGGTGTCAGTCAAAGGAAAAGGACAGCTTATGACTTATTATCTAACGGTATTTATTTAGTATTTGGATTTTTTCCAATATTTCATTATTTTTTTCTTTTTAAAGGGTCGATCTACTTCCTCCAAACCAGCTGCAATTTCTTCATTGAATACAAAAGCTATCGAACCAATCGAAGAAGTCCCTCAAAACGAGGCCGAAGCTGACAGCAAAACACCACTTCTAAACAACATTAACGTAGCACCTAGTGAATTTAGCGAAAAGGACTCATTAATAGCAAGTAATAATTCCGTTAATTAATTTTTAAGCATACGTTTAAGTATAAAAACAAAGAAGCAAACAAATAGTATTAGTTATAAACACCAAGACACATAAGATATAAGAAACTACGTATATATAAACTTTCTCCGTAAGGATTTTCAAAAGAATGAGTTTTCTAATTTTATACATTTCACTTGTTTTAAAGAAGAGAAAGTTCACACAAATTAGTAACTTGCGAGGTTTGATAAAAACAAGACAAAACTCAATGAATGAACCTCATATCTATAGAAATATATATGAGGTTAGCAATATATAAAAATTTTGTTGTCTATTTTCTATCTAGTCTATTTAAAAAATCTCTATAAATAAGGAACGACTTGAGCTCAAATTGGACAATCCAAAATTGTGTTTTTCTTAGGAGTTCAAAAACAAATGTTTACATTTTTCTATAGTTTTTATTTCTACAGTATTAATAGTATTTATCTAACTTATAAGGAAATGAAAATTGTTATCAAAAAGCAATTATACTAAATAAATAAAACAAAACAAAACAAAACTATAGAAAATAACTTAGAAGAGATAAAACACCACCGAAAGTATTTGCAAGAACCTTAAAATTTAGAGAGAAGCAAAATAACTTTATTTGTGCGCAGAGAGGACAGAGACGAAATACATAAGTAAACTCCATGCCTATTTTTTTTTTTAAAGAGGTTGCATATTTACAGCTAGCTTTTGCAATTATATTATAATTTTAAATCTAAAAAGTTTTGTATGTAACAGTTTAAACTCTAAAAAGTTGTATTAAAATGCAAACCCCAATCAAAAAATGTACGATAAGTATTTTTTTTTATTTTTATCTAAACTTTCTTTTTTGGGAAATGTCCATGAACGATGCGTGCAATAAGAAAAATTTAAATTTATTTCTAACATATACAAAATTTACATAAATATCATTCAAAAATTTGTAAAGACAAACATTCTGAGATTTTTTTGGAAGATTGTTAGGGAAATGGTGCTGTCAAAATGTAGTTTTATAGCAGTCAAGCGCACATACAATAAATCTGGAGACATTTTTTTTTTTTAAATAACACAAATCTTGATACTCACCGAAGATATGTTTTTATCTTTAAAACAATTAAATTTTAAGTTCAAAACTTTTTCCTATTTTGGGAGAAAAGACCACTTTATCTTAAAAATGAAGTTCCTTTAAGACATATTTTTATTATTTTTAGTTAGAATATTACTATAGATTAGTGTATTGGGAGCTATAGCGAATGAAATTTCCAATAAAATGATTTCCATCTTCGAAAATTATGTCAAAGCTGCTGAGCTTACAAAGAAAAGTAGAAAATGATGGGCATTTCCAATTTTCGTCGATATACAGAAAAAGTTCCGAGAGGCATTTTACTCCCGAAAGCTCCCATTTTAGAATAAATTTAGCAATTCTTATTTGTTTTATAAAAACTATAATTAACTCTCAAACACAAAATATATTCGAGATTATTGACAAACTCTGTAAATATATCACAAAACCAAATCATTAAATTAAAAAATAAACATTTTAAACAAGAACTACAAAATATCAACGTGAATAAAAGAAATTTTAAAAATTAATAAAAAACTGTCCTCTCTATTTAAATTTGCTAATAGATTTACTATAATAAATTATATTAAATACATCAACATTTAGCTGCTAAAAAATAATTAAGTATTTTTCGAAACTTTTTCGAAAACAAAATGATATTCGTAAATTGTGAATAAATAAATACTGTACCTCTTACAAACTTTCTCTCTCTCTCTCTCTAATATTTATACAAAAATATAATTTTTAAGAGCTCTCTGCATGTAAGCTAAAAAACAGAAGCATTTTATCTTTTAAGTATAATGTAACAAGTCATTTCTAATACACAAATTAGTTGAAATAAGAAATAAAAAATATATAATGTGATTTTGGTTTTGCTATTAATATGCATTGCCATTTGCGTCTATGTTGTTGCTTAGTTATATCTTCATATCTTCAATATAGAAATTGTTGCAAACATTTAGCTACTACAAACAAATAATAAATAGTAATAAAAATGAAACAAAATATAAAAAATAAACAACTAGATCTAAAAAAGTGAATGAATGTGTTTTCTTTTTATAATTTTTTTACCTTTTTAACGAGCAAAAGATGATGGAAAATGACAGTTCGCTGGTCCGTTGATATTTTTATGTCAAACTATCATCAAAATCAAACAAAAAACAATAATAACCAGCATAAATTAAATATAAAATAATAAAATTAGTGTAGGCCTATCCTTAACATAACATTTTGAATAGGCCACTCCGTAGATTTCATATGTAAATGTCAATGTCAAAACAGCTGTCAACCTCAACTGACAACTACAGATACAGACTGCACTTCATAGCAAACGCAAGAGTATAAATTATAAATAAACAAACAAAAAAAAATTTAGTTAAATATTTGTTTATGTTTTAAAACAAATTTAATAATTAAACTAAAACAAATATGTCCTTAATGTGTGTCTATCAAGATTGCCTATCAGTAAAGTATCCTTGTAGTAGAATTGCATTTTTTCGATTACCAACCGATGACCGACGAAGCACTTGGATCAGAAATTCGGGAAATAAATCACTGTTGAAAATAAGCGAGAAGGCTCAAAGATTTTTTTGTGAAAATCATTTTCGAGAATGTGACATAAATAATCAATTTAATAGAAAACTATTGCGGAGAGATGCCGTTCCCATCGAACATGAATCATTGAGAGATGCCTTAAAACCAGACACAGATAGGACCAACGTACATGTCGAATCCGATGAGTTCGGGAGTAAATTTTTAATAAAGAACAAAAGTATTCCCTTCAGGCCAATAGTTGGAACAATTCATCACCAAAAGAGTGTCCAGAAAACAAACACAGAACTTATTGAATGTCTCGAAGACAATACCGATTATCAAAATCTCTTTGAAGAACTAGAGAGATCGACAACAGTTGATGCTGACGACGACGCCGACACTCCAGCAGATGAAAGTAGTAGCAGTAATCCATATCGTTTGTTAGAATTCTATGATGATGCTGGTGAGGTACCTTCAACTACGAGAATACTTGTACAAGAGGAAGATCAAGAATCAACACCAACAAAAGCAAATGAAAAACAACTACAAGGAGAATCATTGGAAATATACATTGAAGAAAATAGTAATAATAACCAAGTAGATTCCTCGACAATTGAACTTGAAGGGCAGAACGACGTAGAAAATATAGAGACACTTGATGAAGATGAAGAACCCACAGCATATGTGGTACCAACTAAGAAGAAACGCCCCAATAAAACCGTCGAAACACCACCACCTGTTGGGGTGGTGATGGAGGGTACACCCAACACTGAAATGAATAAAAGTAATTTATTGACAACTTGTAATAATTACAATAGCTACGAAGAAGATAAGCATTTTGCTTTGTCACTAGTTGGATATTTTCAACGTCTGCCACAGGGTAAGAAAGCATTGGCTAAATTGAAGATTCTGCAGTATCTTACTGAATTAGAAGTCGATTTGCCAACGAGTTTGTAAAAATGTAATAAACAATTGTAAGTGAATTATTAGTATTGTTATTTTTTTTTTTCGTTTTGTATAAAAAGGAATCGGTGCTACTTCAGTGAAAGTAATAACTTTAAGCTAAGTATACACGATTACACGATTGGAAGATCTTCTAACATTGGCAGATTTTTCCCTAAAAATTTAAAAAAAAATTTCTATCAACCATGGTGACATTAGGCGTATTCATAAATGGGCGCATTCATAAAGCTAGTGACTACGTAGTCAAAACTCAACTAGCTTTGTGAATGCAAAATTGCAATACAAAGCTAGTCAATCCGGAACTGTCATATTAGTGAGAAATACAAATATATAAAATATGAAACACTTGTGTTTTCAGAACTTTAAATAGTTTTTTTTTTCTTTTTAAATTCAATAAAACCAAATAGAAGATATAATATGATTGATTTATATTTGTATTTAAATACCGAAAGATTAATTTCATTTTGAATTCTTGTTGTGTCCTTACCGAGCAGCTGATTGTGAAACGTCAAAACCATTGTGCACTTAATTTGTAGCCGAAATTTTTACACTACGTCGGAGGGGAAATTTTAACTCATTTTCTAGTTGCATGTAGCCAATCAAAATGACTTTACTACGTAGTGACTGCATTAGCAAGCGCCCATTCACTTAGCTAGTGGCAACTTAGCCGAGGCATTCTGATTGGCTTAATGCAACTACAAAATGAATCGAAAATTCTCCCCCGAAATAGTGTACATTTTTTAGCTACAAAGTAAGTGCACAGTGCACACTGATTTTGGTGTTTCACAATCAGCTGCTCGGTAAAAACTCAAGGATACAAAATGGGCAGATTCAGACAACTTAAGGGACTTCATTTGGAGTCAACTTCGTTCTTTGAACGTAATTTTTGACCAAGGCAACTAGTCAGTTTTTCAAGTGTCATGAATTCCAAATTCAGACCTTTACTTCACAAACCTCTACTTTAAGTTTATAGTACAAAAACTACCAAACACATTATTTTCTAGAAAACACTCCTCAGGCAAGCCACAAGTGCATCACGATTTGTATTTTATATTGTAAAGAAGTATTACTTATTTTGTTTAAATGAAGTTGTGCAGAAAATAAATAAATCATAGACTAATAAAGTTCAGCTTTCAGCTGAATGAAAAAACATGATCAACTGTAATTTTGATAAAAGTAGACTTGACTTGATAGTAAGGGAGGTTTTTCTTGACTAACTTTCCAGTCAACTTTCCAATATAGTTGCTTTAATTGGAAGGTAATTTTTTGGCAGCGGCCAATCAGGTACTAGAAACTTGCCTAACTTTCAAGTCCCTTATGTCGTCTGAACCTGCGCAATGAAATAAATCGATCAGTATTTATATGAATGATCTCACCGAAATAATAGTTGAGGCTGCTCCAGCAAGTGCGAAGGGGAGACCTAAAGATGCTTCTAAGCAAGCCTGGTTTGATAAAGAATGTCAAAAAGCTAGACAAAAATCGTTTTCATTCCTAAGACTGCTAAGGAAATTCAACACGTCTTTTTTCAAAATCATGTATGCAGCGGCAAATAAGGATTTTAAGAAACTCTGTCTTGAGAAAAGAAAGTGCCTGGAGCAACAAACTATATGCATCCTTAATTCTTCAAAATCTTCGGCAGAATTTTGGAAAGCAGCCAAATCTATTAACGGGAGAAACAATTTAATTGCAACATCTCTGCGAGCGTTTGAACTTCGTGACTACTTTAAGTCTCTGCTTAATGCACCTCAATCTTCCCCGCTTCCACAGTACGCAGCTCCGTTTTTCGTCGATGATTTTTTAGATGCTCCATTTGCAATTGATGAAGTAAAAAAGGTTATTGAAAAATCTAAAGCGGGAAAAGCTCCGGGAGACGATCGAGTCCCAGTAGAGTTTTATAAAAACTGTACAACCGAATTCCTGTCCGCATTGACGGAGGAATATAATAGAATATTTGAGAGTGCGCATGTTCCGGATAACTTCAAAAAAGCAATTATATACCCTTTGCACAAAAAAAGACCATATGATATACCAGAAAATTATAGAGGCATTTCCTTTTTGAATGCTTCTGTAAAGATCTTTAGTACTCTGATTTTCAATAGGCTAAGACAGTGGATCGAGGATAACAAAATACTCAACGAAAATCAAGCTGGATTCAGGAGAAACTATTCGACTTTGGACCAAATATTCAGCCTGTTTAATATTGCGGAGAGCTTCAAAAAAAGAAAACAAAAACTTTATGCCTTTTTTGTCGATTTCCGTGCCGCTTTCGATTCAATTGCGCGGGAAGCACTTTTTTATAAGCTCTATAAATTGGGGATATCAGGTAAAATTGTTACCTTACTGAAAGCGATGTATGAAAAGAATGTAGCCTACGTGTGGGATGGGGAATCTGTTTCTGAAGAGTTTCCAGCTGAAATGGGAGTAAAGCAAGGATGTATCCTGAGTACGTTACTGTTCAATCTCTTTATAAACGATATCGTGGAAGAAGTTGGCGGAGGCATCCAGTTTGCAAATACACAGATACCAGGGCTCATTTTTGCGGATGATATTGTATTTTTATCTGAAAGTGTTGAAGGAATGCAGCGAACGATGAATCGTCTGGAGAGGTACTGCAAAACTTGGAATTTAACCGTTAATTTAGAGAAGTCCAAAATGATGATATTCAGGGATGGTGGTGGTAGATATGCGAGTAATGAAAAGTGGACTTATATGGGAGACAATGTTGTAATCGTTCGAGAATATAAATACTTAGGCGTAATAATCACGGCAAATCTAAACATGAAAAAACATTTCCAGTTGAAACTAGCGGAAGCAAAGAGAGCTGTATCTTCAGTGTGGGCCCGTTGTATTGAAAATAAATTCATCGAACACAGGGCAAAGATTAAAATTTTTCATGCCACCGCAGCTTCTATAATGCTCTACGGTGCTCAGGTTTGGGGGTACAACCAATTCGAAGAAGTGGAAAGATTCCTCAGGTATTTCTTAAAGCGCATTTTTCGGTTACCTAACTGCACACCTAATTATATGTTGCATTTGGAAACTACTGAACCGCCAATGTTTTTAAGCACACTAAAGCTGCATTTTGAATATATTTTGAAGGTGATGGAGATGGATGATACTAGATTGCCAAAAAAAGTTCTTAAGAAGCTGCTATCTTCTAGGGGAGGTCTAGTCAAAGAGTGGGAGGAGTTGGCGAATAGACTAGGAGAAAACTTCCGCTGTTTACCTGATATTAGTGTAACGGACTTGCGAAAAGTATTTACAGCGATATTAGAAAAAGTCAGCAACACCACATATGCAAAATATCTACAAGAAGCACAAACCTCACAATATAGAATGATCTACAGTCAACTCAGTACAGACCTACGAGAAAACACATACTTCCTTAACCATTACCCCCTGCATATGATAAACATTATATTCAAAGTACGAGGAGAATTATTAAATTTAAATTTCATTCCTCATCGACCTGATCTGCCGATTTTATGTGGCCTATGTAATCTAAAGGAAAGAGAAGATACATTTCACTTTATTGCCAGGTGTCCCATCTTAAAAGAGTTTCGAGTGAGATATTTTGGGGTGGCCTCGATGGATTGGAACAACACCATGGAAGTTTTGAATGGAAAAGTAAGCTGGGAGATTTTATATAAATACACGTCAAGCGCACTGTGCTATAGAAAGCGTATTATCGAAGGAGACTTCTAAAATAAAAAAAAACAAAAACTACAATGTTCAATATTTATACATATAAAACTTAAAAAAAAATGTCAATCTGGTAGACGGCCATTGGCCAAGCCATATTAAACTTAATGTTAAAATTGTAAATCAAAGCTTTTTTTTGTTTCAATAAAGTTTTTAAAACTAAACTAACTCGATCAGTATTTAAATATAAAGGTAAATCACACATATTATATCTTATACTATGTTCCCACCTACGTGATTTAGTCAATTGATTCAATTGAATCAATATGAGCGGTGGCATTGCGTTTTAGTTTGACCTTTTGACATTTAAATTGCAAAATTTCAATTCCATAAACATTAAAGAAAAAAACTATATTTACTAGCTATACATTTAAAGTTGAATTGAATTCGAACACTTTAGATACAATTTTATTGTACCAACTGTGAACTGTATGTAAAGCCAAAAATTATTTAAACATTGGTCGGGAAATGTTCTATCAAAAAATTGGCCAAATTTTTTCATTCGTTTTTACTCTACCAAGCATTCATTCATGCAATTTTTAATTACATAATTAAACAAAATTATCCAATTTTGAATCGGCAGAAAGTTTTTGAGCAGCAAAACAACAACAAAAGTTTACAGGATTTTGTAAGAATTTGATAACTTCGAAACAAATAAGAAGTCACCGTTTGGCAAATTCACGAAAAAGAAGTTAGGCGCCATGCCAGTTATAGCTATCATTGAAATCGATTCGAAAAAAATTTTGAATCGATATTTGACGGTGTTTCCCTTTGATTAGAAATGAAAATTATATACTGATCGATCGGAAATCACACAAAGAATTTTTTTTAGAAAAAAAGTGCAATTACGCATTTATTTTTCTCTAAAAATGTATTTTTCTACTTTCCGGAGGGAAAATCATTTTCCTGATCAGCTTATACTTTTATGTTCAAAAGTGAAACGAATAGTTTTGTTTGTAAAATGTTTGTTTTTGAACATGTTACAGATTTATTTCTAGCAAAAGATTGGTGCAATAAGATGAATCCTATTTTCAAGAATTTTTTTCAAAAAGAAACAATGCATTTAAAGTTTTATTGAATTTATAAATCCATTTTAATTTTTTTAATGATGAAATTTCATTTTATTGAACAGCTGACTGCCAAAAGCCAAAAAAACTTCCATTTCGTTTTACTGTTGGTGTTCCAATTTTTTACTGTTCCGATCACATCATTAAAAAATTTACTGATAAAAGCAACAATCAAAAAAAAATTGTCTGAGGCGCGAAGCCTCAAAGTGACATTTAATTTAATGACGTAAATTTACTGATTGCTATAAACGCTCGTCAGTAAAACATTTCAGATTCCTCCTGTTTCAAATTTTACTGATGGATTTTACTGATAGCTATAACCGGGCCCCTAAGGCGCCAGTTATAGCTATCATTGAAATCGATCCGAAAAAAATTTTGAATCGATATTTGACGGTGTTTCCCTTTGATTAGAAATGAAAATTATATACCGATCGATCGGAAATCACACAAAGAATTTTTTTTGAGAAAAAAAGTTTAGTTGCACATTTATTTTTCTCTAAAAATGTATTTTTCTATTTTCCGGACGGAAATTCATTTTCCAGAACAGCTGATTCTTTTATGTTCAAAAGTGAAACGAATCGTTCCACTGATTTGTGTTCCAATTTCACACAATTCCAATGACCGATTTCTGTCAGTAAAATTTTTTCGGTGGCTTTCAATCAGCTGATAGCTATAAACGACCTGCCAATAAAATTCCAATGATTGTTTTCAACGATGAAAACCAATGATAGCTATAACTGGCGTCTTACACTGATTTGTGTTCCAATTTCACACAATTCCAATGACAGATTTCTGTCAGTAAACATTTTTCGGTGGCTTTCAATTTCAACATTGAAATTTTTTTCAATGACAGAAATTTTTAATGAAAGCTATAAACGATCTGCCAAAAAATATCCAATGTTTGTTTTCAATGATGAAATGATAGCTATAACTGGCGCCTTATACAAAAAAGTGTTTAAATGGATGGGACACACCTACAAATTTTACAAGATAGTCGTTAAAGCCTACTTTATTATTGTTTCACATTTTTATATTTTATATATTTTTTAAATGTTTTGCACGACCTGTTGTTTTCACTTCTAAAATAAATTTTCATATTTTCTGCCATCTGCCGAGAATAATAATTAATCGGAATATGTATACAAAATTATCGGCAGTTGTTAGCCAATTTTCTACCAAACAATTGTCTTCTATTTGGATAAAATCAACCAATCGCATAAACGGGCAATTTTCACTTGATAGAAAATTGACAATTGTCACCTACTTCGATGCTATTGGATGACTTTTGACAGTTCGGCCAATATTGTAAGATCTTCCAATTGTGTATGCTTAAATTAAGAAAATATTTTCTAAGATTATTTATTACTATCAAATATATTAGCTTATAAATCTGCATTTCATTTTTTTAAATGTCTTTGAATTCCACGTTAGGCAAACAGAAAGCGACTTTAAATACTGATGCGAGCAGAATATAATTCGACCACTGCATTCCTAATAACAAGCAAAACGTGGAATAGCGTTTTCTTATCATTTTTGAAATACATTTCAAAAGCTGTTTAAAAGTTCTTTCAAATTTTCTAATTTACTATGATTTTTTATCAAGAAGGTTTGATAAATTTCAAATTAATAATATTGATAACCAGGTGGCGTACAAAAATGCTGAATAGATCTGTCCATCGCCTGTCCGCCACATGACAACTTAAACGTCACTTCAAAAACAAAAACAACAAACTTTGACATAAGCTGTAAAATAAATTATATGCAAAAAATCAATTTTACAATTTATTTTTAATAATCTTAAAGGTATTTGCGTTTGCAATAAATATTTAACTCCATTTAATTGTTTATCGACAATAAAATTTCATTTTCCCCTGTGGCATCAATTGCAATTTAAAAGTGAAAAAAAAACTATCACCATTTCAATGCGTGTCCTCGATTTGCCCCAACCAAGAACAATCAGTGTGTGTGTCGTCTCGTCTCACGAGAAGTCTCAATGAACTTTTTCCTATATGAACTGCGATATGCTCAAAAATTCAACTAAGAAAATATTTTTATTAGTTTCTTCCATTTATGAGTTTTTCAAACAAAGCAAATCTGTACATCCACAAATGTGTGAATTCTTTATTTACAAAAATAAAAATTGTGCGTTGCGGCAAAATGAAAACATACAAAATAAAATCCAAATGCAATTCTTTTCTTTTTGTTGTGAAAACCAATAAAAAAAATTAATTAAAAATAGACACATAAAGTCATAACACCTTGCGCTATAAATTTATTTATCATTTTGTTATAATAAAGTATCTTTTTCTTTTGTTTTTTGTTGTTGATAAGGATTGCTTTTAGCTTAGGAAGATGTCTTTAAAGCCGAAAGTTGTGAATTTCAATACTGTTTGGCATGATTTGCGTGAAACTGTCGAGGCGGTTATTACTCTGGGAAATGTTAAACGTGATGTCTGGAACAATAGATTTAGGTGAGTTTTTTTTTTTCAAGAAATACAAAGCAAAATAATATGATTCCAATAATTTATTTGTCTCCTTTGTGTTCCTTGAAGTGATGTGTATTCCTTGTGTGTAGCACATCCAGAGCCTTTGGCTGAGAAATTGTATTTCGAGACGAAACAATTCTTAGAGAATCATGTTCAAAATATGCTTGTCACTAAAGTAGCCCCAACTAATTCAACTCCATCGCAAGCTGACAAAAATATTCCGGATTTGTTGCAACGTTACTATGATGCATGGTCGCAGTATAGCAAAGGGATTTTCTATTTGGATTGTTTATATTTGTAAGTATTTTCATTTAAAATATCTGAAATCAATAAAATATTAATTTAAATTAAAAGAATATAGAACCAATAAGAAAGTCTGAAGGGGACACGATCTTAAAATTTCACCAAAAGTTCAGGAAGACCAAGAATAGGTACTTTATCAGAAATTGTTAGGAACTTAGACTTAAAGTTTTCTATTTGGCTGTTCATATATTCCAATAGTTAAATGAGGTAGTACATAGATATCGTTGAAAAAATGAACCTGACTCCAAATATGCACAACATTCGTTTAAAGGGTGGTTAAATTTTAAGGGCCGTTGTTGATTTTAAATAAAACACATATTATTTAGGAAATTATTGTCATTTCTTTTTAATATGATAATATTGGTATGGTACAACTACGTTTGGAACAGAATATTGACAAAATGGCCGCCCCGACCTCGGCGGGACACCTTCAACCGTAGGTCCAAATTTTCTATGACACTTCTCTTTTTTTGCTTTTCAATTGTTGCTGGCTTAACGACTTTAACCCTTTTCTTTCAAATAGCTTTAGTTAACTGTGTGGCAAATGGCACCGTCCATATTCATATCTATTAATTCGGGCCATAAAAAGTTCGTTATCATCTCACGATAGCGAACACCATTCACAGTAACTGCCTGACCGGCCTCATTTTGAAAAAAATACGGCCGGATGAAGCCGCCAGCCTATAAATCGTACTCTTTGTGGGTACATTGGTTTTTCGACAATCACACTTGGATTACCATTCGCTCAAATTCTGCTTATTGACGAATCCACGAGGTGAAATGTGCCTCATCACTGAAGATGATTTTCTTCCACAATTGATCATCCACTGTTGCCATTTCTTACCACCATTCTGACCATTGACGAGGCTTGAAATGGTAATGAGCCTTTAATTCTTTAGTCAATAGCTTCTTGTTAGCTTGTAATTGCAAATCTTTATGCAGCAATATTTTCTGCATCACGAGCTGTACTGGTAAATGCACTGATGCTTTAAGATCTCCTACAGACCCGGTTGCTACATTTTTCCGATTGTAGACACACTTTGACGATTAAATTGACCGAAAACATCACGAAGTGCACGATATGCATTTTGATTGGAACCCCCATTTTCCTAATAAGCCTGAATAACTTTAACGCGTTTCTCAAATGTGAATCTCTCCATGGTTCAAATTGAGTTAGTCTGAAATTGAGAAATGTTAAATGAAATGCAAAAACAACTTGATACTTAGGTGTAATTCACATTAAACATTGGCCCTTAAAATATAACCACCCTTTATTACAATTATTTGAATCTTCGAACTATACCCATACCATTAGACAATCGAGATTAGAACTATTCAAACAGTTTTGAATATTCGACCGATATTTAACTCTGAACAATTTAAAGCAACAATTAGAAGATTGTGTTGAAGACCGGTTGGTTAAATGCCATAATTGAGATCAGTCATAACACGGATACTTAAATTGTGTATATCCCTTTTATTGTTAATGTTTTATGTAAATATGTAAATACACAGTTAAAAAAATATTTATATAATTTATTTCGAATGTTCTGATATGTATATTCAAGCACTATTTTCAAGGTTTCTAATTCTTTTGTTAAAAAATCTTTTTGGAAAAAACTCCTGGTAGTAATAAATCGACAAAAAAAAAGTTATTACATGGGAGTAGAATTTTGATAAGCGCCCCTCCTTTTAATTCCTCGTTTATCATCTTTATTTTCAGATACCTTAATCAGCAGCATATAAAGAAACAAAAACTCTCGGACGCAGATATTACATATTGTAAAATTTGCCCTGAGACTCATGATCTCAAAGAAATTGGTGAACTAGGTAAATTAAAATAGCAAATATTCCCTTGAACAAAAAAAAAATAATAACTAACTTTTTTTTGTATGTCTATACTTCAATCCAGGTCTTGATATTTGGCGTATCTATATGGTTGAGAATTTAGGAAAACAGCTCGTTGAACACATTTTAGAAGGAATAAAAGCCGATCGCTGTGGGAGTCCGGAAATAAATTCACAACGTGTGAAAATTATCAATGGAGTTATTTTGAGTTTTGTTCAAGTCCAAGACTATAAGAAAACAGGTTCATTGAAACTATATCAAGATTTATTCGAAACCCCAATGCTAGAAGCTAGCGCACAATATTACAGTAGTGAAGCATCAAAGCTATTGCAAAGATGTTCGGTTAGTGAATACATGGAAGAAGTTATTAAAATACTCGACGATGAAAATAAACGGGCTCAGAAATTCTTGCACAATAGGTGAGGTTTACAAATACAATAAATATAATATTTTGTTTCTCCTTATTTTATGATATTTTGATTCTTAGTTCTTTGGCTAAACTACGTAAGCAGTGTGAGGAGGGCTTCATTAATGACCGTCTAGATTTTCTCTATTCCGAATGCAAAGAAATGGTTTCGCAAGAGAAACGCAAAGACTTACGCAATATGTACATCGTGCTCAAACCGATTCCTGATCGTTTAAAAGGTCTTTTGATACAAACATTCTTGGATCACATTAAAAACGAAGGAATCGAAACAATTTCCACTCTCAAGGGAGAAAATATGCATATTCAATTTGTCGAGAACATGCTTAAAGTACATCAGAAATACCAAGAATTGATCGCCGATGTTTTTGAGAATGATTCTCTGTTTTTGAGTGCATTGGATAAGGCATGTGCTAGTGTAATTAATCGACGACCCAATGATAGACAGCAATGTCGAAGTGCGGAATTGGTTGCAAAATATTGCGATACTTTGCTGAAAAAATCCAAAACATCCGAAACAGAAGTCGATGCAAAGCTCACTAATAACATCACAATTTTTAAATATATCGAAGACAAGGATGTCTATCAGAAGTTCTATAGTCGAATGCTGGCCAAGAGGTGGGTACATAACTTTGGACAAAAATTATCTATACTTTTGTGGTTTACTTGAATGTTTTGTTTTAAAGATTAATTCATGAGCAGTCCCAAAGCATGGATGCCGAAGAAGCAATGATAAATAGGCTTAAGGTAAGTTTGTGTTTCAGATTTTATTGTTCCGAATTAAAAACTTATATTTGATTACTCTTAACAGCAAGCATGTGGTTACGAATTTACCAACAAACTTCATCGAATGTTCACTGATATCTCATTATCTGCTGATTTGAACAACAAATTCAATAGTCACTTGAAGAAGGAGAATACAGATTTAGGTGAGTGTGAAGCGTAGAACTTACACATTATTCAGATTATTCATTTTAACTTGTTTTGTTTTCTTTGTTTCTTCAAATCAATAAAGGAATTAATTTGTCAATAAAAGTTCTACAAGCTGGTGCATGGCCTCTGGGGCCGACTCAAGTCGTTATACCATTTGCTGTACCACAAGAATTCGAAAAATCAATAAGAATGGTAAATTTTTACAATAAAACTTGTTTAATAAAAAGAAGAAAATAAAACTAAAATTTCATCTGTTTCAGTTCGAAAACTTCTACCACACATCGTTTAGTGGTCGAAAATTAACTTGGTTGCATCATCTATGTCATGGTGAGCTCAAAATTGGTTTCTTGAAAAAAACCTACATCGTAACGATGCAAACCTATCAAATGGCAATGTTATTACTCTTCGAAACATGTGATTCACTAACTTGCAAAGAAATTCAAACAACTTTACAATTAAATAATGAAACTTTCCAAAAACACATGCAATCATTGATTGAATCGAAACTTTTGTTGGCAAGTTCGGAGAGTTTAGAAGGTGAAACCAAAATAGAATTGAATTTTGAATACACCAACAAGAGGACAAAGTTTAAGATAACTGCTGCTATGCAACGAGAAACACCACAAGAGGTAGGCATAATTTCTTTAAACAGAACGAACAAACAAAAAACTTATAAAATAAATTTTGCGAAATTTGTCAAGGTTGAACATACATTGAGTGCGGTTGATGAAGATCGAAAACTCTATTTGCAAGCAGCTATTGTGAGAATAATGAAATCGAGAAAAGTGTTAAGACACAATGCGCTGATTCAAGAGGTAAAAAATAATCGTTTTATATTCTTCGTATTTTTCCTCTTTCTAATTGAAATAAACTTTTTTGTTTAGATTTTATCGCAATCAAAAGTTAGTTTCACGCCCAGTATTTCAATGATTAAAAAGTGCATCGAATCTCTTATTGATAAGCAGTACATCGAGAGGACTCCGAATTCAGGAGATGAATATAGTTACGTGGCATAAGAGAGGGGATAAAAATAGGAATGATAAAATGACAGAGTCAAAGAGTATTTTTTTCTTTTTCTTGTTTAAATAAAGAGTGGTGAATCTTTCGACTGCTCTTCTTGCTCTTGAAAAGCTAAAATCCAATTGTTTGTACATTGTGTTATTTTTGTCATTTTTAAAAAAATGTGTGTCCAAAAATCTTGAAATACTACAACTCTACTAATATTTCACTAAATTAAAAAAAAGCAGCACGAATTGACGTCACAATTTTCATCGCTCCTTATTATTTATTATACATACATACAACATTATATATGTACATACTCTTTGAGCAAAGTTTTTATTTTTTAAATTAAATTGGTGTTGTGTAACTCGAAGAGTAGATAATGAGAAGTTGCATAGCCATGAGCAGTAATACTGGAATAAAAATTCATTTTTTAAGCAAAACAAACAAAAAAAAAACAGAATCAAAACATACATACATTTTATGTATTTTTCATTTGTGGAACAGAAATATATAAAAAAAATAATTTAAGACAACAATTTAGTAGGTAAGTTTATACGAATTCTGTAAGATTTACACTATTGACGAATTTCTGTTATTTTAGTAAATGAAGTGTCTCTTCCCCGGATAAAAATCTCTTGAATTTTGTTTATGCAGCATAAGAATGAAAGATAGCTTAGAAACTTATCTTTCCTAATATATTAAAATGATTCCAAATCGTAAGTAAAACGCAGATACATATGTAAACCACCAAATACCATGTTATAGTTATTTAAAAACCTCTCATATTTATATATACATATCTCGTATAATCCAAATACCAACCGTTGCAGTTTAAAATTGAATTCTCAGAGATATTTTGTTTGTCTCAGTGGGTTATCTTCAATCTATATTGAAGGCTTTATTTGTGTTTATAACTGTAATTAAATATTAATTCATTATTATCGACGAGTTATACCGTCGTTAACATATTTGGAAAATGAAGTTTATATGCTTAAACCCTAATTGAACCTCACTGAAATGGCTTCTAGTGTCAAATTTTCGACTCAGTTCTTGCACTCAGTAACTCGTAACAAACGAAAAAATACATTAAGAAATGTTGTAAAATTAAACAGAACAAGGGCCCTGTTTCAGACTTTCAGAGGATCAGTAATAAGGTTATTAATGATTTTTTTTTTCGAGATATTGGCTTTCCAACGTCAATCGAAAGTTGTGTCTGTCTTGTATCGTTAAAGCGAGATTACCCTCTTTGTCACTTTCTTTGAGTGGCACTTGCATCAACGAAACGGAAAATCTCGGCATCCTCGGAATGTGCATCAGCAACCACCTTTTGTGGAGCGATCACATACGCGATGTTGCCAAAAATGCCGCAAGATGTCTAGGTTTTTTGAGACGTTGCAATAAATTTGTCTTTTCGTCTGATCTGTCTACAATCTACAAAATCTGTACACGTCCGAAACTTGAATATAACTCTCATCTCTGGGCTAGTGCTCCAGTAACTTATTTAATACTTTGACTGCGGATGTCGACGCATCGTCGACAACATGTTTATTACTGACCACTTCCAATGCCTCCGCACACCCCGCGTCCGTGAAAAACGCCATACTATGATGATGACGTCGACTACGCGACAATCGTTTTTATAGTTAAAAAAAAAAACAAAATATTAGTAAAATTAAGCACTGATATAAGTAAAGTAGAGTAAAAGGAACCTTTTTGACAAAAAAAAAATTTCAGCATAGAGGAAGCGTTCAGGTCAAACCATGCCGCAGTCAAAATGTTAAGCCTCTTGGACAGTATTCAAAGAAGAGCTTTTATAATGATTGGTGACATTAACATCATCAACTCGATTACGTCACTCGAACATCGTCGAAAAAGTTTCTTGTCTCACCCTTTTTTACCGTTATTTTAACGGACTAGCCAGTCCGTAAAAATAACGGATGATTTCTAAATCATTATCCTCAGTTCTATACTTTTTGAAGCATACATTTCCGACGCTCAACTTCAAGCCCAATTATATCCAAATCCCCACTTCGAAATGTTAAAATATTTACTTTCATTTGGTACCAGTCTCATAGGTGAAAGCCCTTATCCATATCCTGTTCCATAGAAAAATGGGGCATCTCCTCCTTTCAAAGTATTACATCATGTGTAGTTGATTTAATATCTCTGAAACCAGGACCAACAACCTCATATCAACTCAATTACCATTTTGAGTGTCAATCACCTGGTAGTCAACGCGTAAACCTTAATTTGGAGATAATTTTTTTTTCGATTTGAAGTTCAATGTATTTTCCATAAGAGAAAAGCAGATAGTGACTCGAAAAACTTTAATTTTGTATCAATGGGTGTAAAAATTATGATTATAAATTAATAATATTATGTGTTTATTTATAAATTAGGTGGAATATTAATTAAAAAAACAAAATTCAACTTGTGTAATACCTTCTCCAAAAAGGTAAGCAAATCGTAGGAAAACAACGAGAAATACCTAACATAAAGAAAGAAAGTAATGTTTTTCATTAAAATCGTATTCAATTTTTGACAGAAATCTGAATTTACCCATGGAAACCCTATAACTTCAGTTTTGAAGACAACCATTCCTTTCCTTCTTTTATTCGAACATTTCAACTTTTCAATCCAATTTGACTCGATTTTATATAATAGTCAGTAATTATGCATGGTAACACTGAACTGATAAGCTTCAATTGTTTTCTTCAATGTGTGAGAGAGAAAAGACTATCAACTGTCATATATCGCTCAACCCCTTCTTTTCTCAGTAATTCACCTCAGTTGAGACTCGTAACTCGTAGTTTCAAATTAAAGTTTCGTTCTTGTTTTCTTCGAAGTTGTTAAAAATACAGAAATTTGAAATTACGCTGCAATTTTATATTTTAAAGTGATAAATGTGATAAATTCATTTATTGTTGTGTTTACCATGTGGAAATTCGTAAAATTACCAATTTCAAATCCTTAGTTTTCGTTATTAGAAAAGTGTTTGGATTATGTTTTCTGAACGCAACAAGTTGCAGACAAGATAACGGAAATTGTTTTGCCGGTTTGAAACATTTCGATTCAGTATGATTTTTGTTGTTTTAAAAATGCAAAATTTTAAATAAAAAGTTAATGTAATTTATTTGTTGTGCTCGAAACATTTTGTTTATATATTAAACAATATATTTATTTAATAAAATTCAGTGATTCTACTTGTGTGTTAAATTAAAAATTTGTACGCTTTAAATCCTCCTAAATTATTTCTGAGTAAGGTAAGTCTTTTAACTATTCATTTTACAAATTTTCAAATTGAAATGCATTACCTTAAGTACTTCGTCAACCTAGTTCCCAAAAACGAGACCTATAAAAATGAGTAGGTAATATGGAGTACCTACCTATTTTGTATGTCATAGAGCCTAAAGAAAATCATTTCATATTCAAAGAAACAAAGACGAAAACTTTTAGGTATTTATTATTATTATTAAATATTCATTAAACAAGTGATCTTATTTTTATTAGACTAACTTGGGTATCCCAGAGTTTGAATGATGTCCATTTAGAATTTTGTCAATGATTGGCTTAGTTCTGTTGCAATTTTGGAGCAGGTGTTGGTGGTCAGATGTAGTATTGCAGGTAGGACAAACGGAAGGAGGTTCTTTTTTGAGGAGGTGGAGTTGGGTGGCAGAGGTATGGCCAAGTCGGAGTCGAACGAAGTTTATTAGTTTTAATTTTGAGCTGTCTGTGGGGTATATTGTATATAGGGTTTGATTTTGTTGGATTCACTCTTATATAGTGGTGATTGTATGTTTTCCATTCGTTTTCTTGGGAACTGATCAGTTGTCTTGTGAAGTTCTTTACAAGGTCATTCTTGGTATAAATGTTATAAAGGTAGGTTGGTGACTTGCTTGCAAGGCTGGCAGCTTTATCCGCGAGCTCATTGCCACGGATGCCAACGTGTCCAGGGGTCCATATCAGTTTGTTGATGAGATTGATGATGTTGTTGTTGGTATGTTCCTACATATGTATAACAACTTTAATCGTAGAGAGACTGTACAGATAACTTGCTTATTTCCTTCTTTTAGAGCCTCTTGAATATCAGAAAAATGGCAAAGGCTTCTGCAGTTAAGATGGATGCTGTTTGTGGAAGTAATTCAAAAACAAAAGTACTGTGCTTCCATCTTCATTTGTGGTTGCAAAAGTTGTAGTCTCGAAGCTTTTGGATCAGACCGTAAAAGTGAAGTCCTAATTTTTAGACTTTAGCTCAGATGAAATGCTTAGTAAAATCTTACGATATACCTATCTCAATGTTTGTATGGGTTTTCAATTGTGCTGCGAGGTTTATTATAAAGAAAATGAGGTTCCAGAAGAGTAGAATCTTTTGTTTTTAACAACTCTTGTTTAGGAAATTCAGAGTTATCAGATTGAGGGAAGGTGAAGATAGCTGACGGTGTCTTTTAATTCCTTTTCCGATTCAGTGTTAGGTTGATTTTTGTCAATTATCAGTTCGACGAAAATATCAGTTAAGCATATATAGTTTATATGTGATTTTTTCTCTTCGCTCTTCAAAAGTAGAGAGGCCGCCGTCGTCGCCGGCCTCTGCCAGGATGTTTTTGATGAGAGTAGTACGGAAGGCGCCAACACTAAATCTTGCTGCTTGGTGGTAGATTCGTTTTATGATTCCGCGTGTGGTTTTTGGAGCGTTGTTATAAATAAAAATACCATAATCTTTTTTAATTAATATTAGTTATTTAGGCTCCGCTGTAAACGCAGAAAACAACATCAGGCTGAGATCAAACGAAGAATAAATCTTGCTAACCCCTGTTTCTTTGGGCTAAGAAAGCAATTGAGTGGAAAAGTCCTCTCTCGAAGGACCAAAGTGTCGCTATATAAGACCCTTATCATCCCCGTCCTGCTATACGGTGCAGAAGCATGGACTATGACAAAAGCGGATGAAAGCACCTTGGGTCGTTTCGAGAGAAAAATTCTTCGTGTGATCTACGGTCCCGTATGCATCGAAGGGAAGTGGAGGAGAAGATGGAACGACGAGCTGTACGGGCTGTACAACGACGTAGACTTAGCCAGAAAGCTAGCCATCTTAGTCCAACGACTAAGATGGCTGGGTCACTTAGAGCGCATGGAAACCAATGCTCCGGCCCGGAAAGTTTTCGAATCCACACCCACAGGACAGCGCAGTAGAGGAAGACCGCGGATCAGGTGGCGCGCACAAGTGAAAAGTGACCTCACCCAACTTGAAGCGCGAAACTGGAGACATCTAGCTAGGGGCGGAGCTAGATGGAGAATTTTGTTATGTGAGGCCCTAGTTCACACAGGACTGTAGCGCCACCTTAAGTAAGTAAGTATTAGTTATTTGGTTATATTACAAGGAGTGTTTACATGTACGCTACTTTTTCCTATTTAATAAATACTTAATAATATTAGACCTTACAGCTAGAGATTTCTTGAGATCTAAACAATGATTACGCCAATTATATTTACTATTGAATGAGTTTTAAGATTTTTAAATTTGTTATACTTTCAAAATGTACATTATTTATGTTAATTGACAGAGGTGTACAAAAATGTTTCCGACATAATGTACATGCAATGCTTTGCATTTTGGTTACGAAAGTTTAGTTCCAGAAGAAACTGTTCTAAAATGTCATTAAGAGCATTTGTGAGTGAATTTTTAATTTCCATAACATTTTCATTTTTAAAGAGAGAATATATACATCGTCAGCATAGAGGCAATATTTTAAAGACTTGTGTTTGGTTAAAATGTCGCATATATGTATGTATATTTATATGCAATAGAGAACAGAACGACAGACAATGGAGATCCCTGAGGGATTCCGTTGTGTAGTCTGTATGTAAAGGTATATTTGATAATTTTATATGCATCAGGAATAAAATTATTCCGATTATCATCTAGGGATATAATCATGTTTTGATATCGGGCCCAACATAAATTTACTACATGGTTCGTCTTGATCTTATTGTTTGTTTTCTACTGTTAAGAAGAAAAAATCTTTTTGTGAATACACTTTCTAAACCCCAAAGTTTACAATTTCGTGTCCATTATCACAAATGATGCTCTTGCACATAATCAATCGCGCATATCAATTGAAGGGACAAGACACAAATAATTAATAAATCGAATTGAAATAAGCTGACGAATTTTCTATTCTATTCAGTTCATCGAAAGTGAATTGCTCTTGCAATTGCAATCTTATTGCCTGCTCTCCATGTTTTACAGATTTGTATGAACACAAAAAAACCTATGCACTAGAGCAGGGGTCGGCAAGTAGTTTTAAGTGGGGTCCAGATAGGGTTGAAAATATTTTAATCGAGGTCCAGAAAAAAAAAAACTAATAAAGTTTTGTAGTTTTTATTTTGCTTTATTTAAGTAACTGTAAAATTAATTAAATTAATGAGAAAAATTACAACGATGTTCTTGAGCCAATTTTTTATAGTTTTGTTCACGCGGGGAGCAGCAAATTCGAAGAGTGTTATCAAGGTGGGCGTCTGATAATCGCAAACGATATTTGTTCTTCAAAAAATTCGTTTTGAGAAAGACGATTTGCATATATATATGTCGAGCCAAACATAGTAGCCAAGTTGATAGCTAGTTTTTTGAAATTTTGATATTTTTCTGGAACTTGCTTACCCCAAAATTCTTCAGTGGATGCAGTTTTAAACATTTGCAAGGAAATATCTTCTTGAAGGTTAATTAATTCCAATTGTAATGAAGCTTTTGAAAGATCGAATAACTTCGCAGCCACTTCAATCCATTCTGCTAATGCAATGACTTCATAAGGCAATTTAAGGAATTGAGATAGCTTCCCAAACTCTGAAAAAACTTGGAATCTTACAGCAAATTCGCTTTTAAGATCGGATAGAAAGTTTGAAAACACTGCAATGTCTTCTTCTTCAGAGTTCTTCTTTTAATATTCAAGAATTGTTGGGAAATGAATAAAATCTTTTTTATTGAGTTCTTTTTTAGCAATATATTTTTCGTAAATATCCAGCTTACGACGAAAAGCGGACACGCTTTGTATTAAATCACATATTAATTTCCCATTTTCTTGTAACTGGATGTTAAGCTCATTTAAATATTTCAGAACATCTTTTAGCCAAAGCTAGTACATTGCGCTCTTTAGTTATGAACTCCAAGTGCTTCCTTGCTTCCGTCTTATCCAAGTTTTGCAATTAGATAACTTGCTCTTTAATCATCCAAAAAAGTTCAATAACATGACCTTTACTTAGCCAACGAATATTGTTGTGTTGCAGTAAGTCTGAATACGCCGTTTCACATTAAAAAAAAACAGCGTATTGTTCAGTCCACTCGGTCAGAAACTTCTTATTTCACTGTCCACTTTTCGGTTTTTTGGATTAATATTATTGGTACGAAACGTTTTAAAACACGAAAAATTATAAAACAATCGATGTCGAACGAAAGCTTCGTAATTAGATCTCACAATAAGACTGACAACCAATTCGACTCCGGAGAGAATTTTACTTACAAAAAAACGATTGTTTACATTTTGTATGTCAATTTAATTTATTGGTCTGTGAATACGTGCTTAGCCGCCATATTCAAAATTGCTTAAAGGAGTTGCAAACACACTTGCTTGTGTGTTAGTAAAGCATTTTTTAATTTTGTTTAAATTTACATATATACATACATACATATGTATGTTATTAAATTGAATCGGTAGTATGGCTAAGTTTGACCTTTCGTGGTTCCGCGGTCCGCAGTTTGACCTTTTGCGGTCCGGAAACGGACCGCGGTCCGCCTGTTGCTGACCGCTGCACTAGAGCTAAGCTTTTTAAGAACATATTACTCAATTGTAGGCAATATGTAGTAAAAAATTCGTATTTTGCTTTACAAATGATTTGGCAGTAGACTAAAGTCTATGTTTTAAGTTTGCTTTACCTCTAAGGGTACAAGGAGCCTAAATCCCATCGAAATCAAAAGCTTGATCAACACAGACCTGTTTGCTTGTTTAGTGTACCATGAAATCCAACAAAATCTCTTAAATACAAATAAATAAGTTCACTAAACTTAAACACCAAAAACAAAGAAGAGTGGACAAATTATTTTTATGACTGTATCGTAAGACAGATGAACCAATGCATAGAATGCATCATAAAAGAGCCAGGGAAAGAGCTTCAAGAACTAAAATCTGACGCTGCGGAGCTACAATTATTAAGTTTAAAAATCACAAGCCGAAAATAAACTTTATTTAATTTAATCTAAAGGAAAATATTTTTAGAAAAATTCCATGCTTGTAAATCTTTATTATCAATATTCGTACATATATCAAGGCGATTTAGTTCTTTTTAGTTTGAAAATTCCTCAAAGTCCAGTTTTTTAAGTTTTTGCTATAAAATTGATTGTATCTTGTTATTTGGAATGTTTGAATTTTTAAACTATTTTAATAAATTGAAATAAAAGTTCCCTAAACTCTAGTAGTCGGCCAATTGAGTCTTCAGAAAAAAATAATTTTAAAAAATTATTTACGAAAAAAATGTTGTATCACTTCTTACAAAAAGTAAAAAAAAAACTGCTTTAACAGTCACTTTCTATTGCGTTGAAATAAACAATTGCGTGTTGGAGTTCTTCAAATTGTCTATACTCAACAGGTAAAGGAATCAATTTTAGAGCACTTGATTTCGTCTAGGAAATACCTGATATAACCAATACGTTGACCTTGGTACTGGAGTTCAGATACGGAGTAAATCGTTGAGGTATCGTGTACTCAGGTCTAAAGAAATTCAGTTTAAGTGCCTCATTTATTGAATTATGTAAGTAGAATATTCAAGATTCATTGAAGCACACATTTTTCCAAGGCCTTCATATAAGGTTTTCTCAGAATACATACATATGTACATACATTATGTATATGTATGTGAATACACTTAAAATCATCCACTTTACTTACAATATTCAAATTCTTAATAAAGCTTTCTTCAAAAATATTGGGCTACTTTTCTGAAACATACTAACTCTAAAACGATTTTTTTCTAGTTGATCATCTAATTTTCATAGATAAAATAGGTGCTGACTACTAAATTTAAGAAAATGGATATCAGAATAGTATTAAAAATGGAAAAAACAATAACAAAAAAAAAGTTTTATTCAGTGGTCAGGAAAGCCTACTAAAGAAGAACTGTAAAAAAAACATGTATTCTCCTGTCGGCTCCTGTATTTATAAAAATTCAGAAAAATTTGTTGGGACATATTCATAGTTCTTTGATAAGTTCTGATATTGTCTTTGCTAAACTAAATTTCAGTTTATGTTATTCATAGACAATTTAAACCCATTTTGAAATAATAGCCTGGAGTCTTAAAACAAACACGACGGAACCTACATATGTACATATGTATGTTTAAACTGTTTTTAAATCTATTAAACTTCAAAAATAAACAAACTGATTAAGAAAATTACGTTGCGAGACATTAGGTCCGTTCGCGTACTTTCTGTACCAAAATTCGTTAAAAGAGATATTTTAAAGAGTGGGGGTAAAATTCTCTCACAAAAAAAAACTACTAAAAAGTAAGCGAACGGGAAAACAACACATTTTTCACACAATATTACTGTCTTGTTGCTGACAGCAAAAGCGAGCAATTTATTTAATTTATTTGAATTCCTATCAAATTTGACAATTTTCACAAATCAGCCCAAATAAATTTCTTGGGCTAAAATTCGTAGGTTGGGAAAATATTTTACTCTCTCGTGAGCGCTATCTTTTACGAAAAACTACGAAATGTTTTGAGTACGAGAACAGGATTTGGTTAAATTTCGTATTTTTTTTGTAAAATTTGACTGTTTTAGGAGGGTACGCGAACGGACCTATTTTATTTGAAAATTTAAAAACAAAAATTAAAATGTCACAGACTTGCTGGATGTTTGAATGCTACCATCTAACACAAAACAAACTTAACTCGAATCGACCCCTTTAAAATAGATGAGGACGATTTCTATCAAAGGTATTGACTTGAGAAAAAAAACTGTCAAGTTTATGATTGACGTTCAAAATATTGAAGATCCAAATTCAATAAAAAATGTCTGCCAATATCTTTGTGTTTCCAAGTCTTAACAGCACCTGTGCGACTTACATCAAATTTCTCAACTAACAGCTAACAGAATAATTTAAAGGATTTCAAAGATTTTGGATCTCCAGTCGGCGCATTCTATTTTGTTCCCCTCTACAAACCATTTTGTATACGTTTAAGTGAAATTGTACTAAACAGAATTGCCAATTTCTTTATAAATAGCAGCTGTGTCTAACCTAGACGTTAAATTTAGACTCCAGTTCAACTAGACTCGGGTTTTAAATATGTCCCATTATGTTTTTACGGACATACACTCAAAAAATGATAATAAATAATCTAAAATTACATCAAAAAGTTAATTCCAGCCTTATTCGCTTTTTCTGGATCGCGTTCACCTTTTTTTTAAACTAAATTGACACTTCTAACCAAAAATTTGACACCAACGAGATTTTCTAACTCGCAATGAAGATGGTTTCAATTTTCATATTCGCTTGATTTGGCAAGTTTGCTGCCTCACAACCTTCAACTAATAGTTGGATCGGTTGCTATCATCTTTGAAAATATCAAACCACCGCGTCTTTGTAATGATACTGGGCTAATGGTCAACAAAAATTACAGAACAACGTGGTAGAAACAGACCACTTGAAAAGGATAATATAAAGGACAAGTCGTTTTGATACTACTAATCCCCATTCCAATTTAAAACAGTGCAATTTGCTATCGCTATAACCATTAACAAGTCCCAGGGGCAATCATTGAGTCTATGTCAAACTAACCTGATAGGTCCTTATCATTGTGGTTTTAGACCAGAAAAGTCCACAGTCGATCAAATATTCAATTCACTGCATTACGGCAGATCCTGGAAAAAACCAAAGAACATCAAATCGACACCCACCATCTTTTCATCGATTTCAAGGCCGCATATGACAGCATCTATACAGGGATGAGCTGTATAGAGCCATGTCTAGTTTTGGTATCCCTGCCAAACTCGTCCGTTTGTGCAGGATGACAATGGAGAATTCGCGCTGCTCTATAAAGGTTGGAAACAACTTAACAGAACCTCGATTTCCAAAAAGGCCTAAGACGAGGTGATGCGCTGTCATGCGATTTTTGTAACATCGTACTTGAAAGAATAGTGCAGAGCTCCCACGTTAACACTAGAGGCACTATCTTTTAAAAGTCTGTCCAATTACTGGCATATGCTGATGACATTGACATAATCGGAAGTACTCAGCGTGATGTCAATAGGGCTTTTGTGAGTATTGAGGCAGTGGCGACAAAAATGGGTTTAACGGTTAATGAGGGCAAAACAAAGTACATGCTGTCATCAAGAAAGGACTTACAACAACGACGTCTCGGTCAAAAACGTCACCATCGACAGACGTAACTTTGAGGTAGTTAAGGACTTCGTCTACCTAGGCTAAACAAAAACAACACCAGCGCTGAGATCAAACGAAGAATAACTCTTGCTAACCGCTGTTTCTTTGGGCTAAGAAAGCAATTGAGTAGCAAAGCCCTCTCTCGAGCGACCAAAGTGTCGCTATATAAGACTCTCATCATCCCTGTCCCGCTATACGGTGCAGAAGTATGGACTATGATAAAAGCGAATGAAAGCACCTTGGGTCCTTTCGAGAGGAAATTTCTTCGTGTAATCTACGGTCATGTATACACACATAGAAGGTGAGTGGAGGAGAAGATGGAACGACGAGCTGCACAGCAACGTAAACCAGAATGGTAAAAGTCCAACGACTGAGATGGCTGGTCATGTAGAGCGCATGTAAACCAATGCTCTGGCTCAGAAAGTCCTCGAATCCACACCCACAGGACAGCGCATAGAGGAAGACCGCGGATCAGGTGGAGTGCACAAGTGGAAAGAGAACTCACCCAACTTGGAGTGCGAAACTGGAGACATCTAGCTATGGACCGAGCTAGATGGAGAAGTTTGTTGGGTGAAGTCCTAGTTCACACAGCACTGTAGCGCCACCTTAAGTAAGTAAATTAATTTATAAAACAATCTGTCAACTTAATTTCCGTATTGTACGTTGCTATGGGATTACATAATCAATTTGCGTTGACTCGGTACAAAATTCTGCTGTCAATGTTGGGACACAGTCATTGCGATGACCGACCGTCCCAAAAAACGATACCAATAACATTGACTTACACATTACACGGTCACAGAAGAGTGAAAAATGTGTGTGTCAACGCGTTGACAGCATTTTTCGTTGACGATTACTCATCGTGACACCCTTGAGACAGATTTTGACGTCATATAGTCAACGCGTTGACCGTATAAAAGTAGCTTAACTACGGGTTATCCATTTTGCTGTTTCAAAAGTAAACGTAAATAAAACACATAAAATATTTTTTTCATGATATTTCTGTTTTGTTATAAAGTTTGAACTTTTGAATTATGTGTGAAAGACTACATCATTTAAATGACCACCACGTTAAACGTTGCAAGCATCGATTCTTTAGAGGTAATTTTTGACCACTTTTTGACACATAATGGGCGGTATCTCAGCCATAACTTGACGAATGTTGGTTTTTGAATGCTCAAAGGTTTATTTGAGTAAACACGGTCTTTCGCGTAGCCCCACAAAAATCCGTCCAGCTGGTGTCAAATCGCATGATCTTGGTGGCCAGTTAATATCGCCACGACGAGAAATTACGCGGCCAGGAAATGTTTATTGCAATAAAGCCATATTCGCTCGAGTTGTGTGGCATGTGGGACAGTCTTGTTGAAACCACATATTCTCGAAGTCGTATTCTTTAATAGCAGGCATAAAAAAGTCGGTTATCATATGACCATAACGCTCCGAATTGACGGTGACAGTCGTTACAACGTCGTCGTTTACGAAGAGGTAAGGCAAAATCACACCTCCGGACTAAAGAGCGCACCAAACAGTGACTTTTTGTGGATGTAATGACCTCCCTTCAAATACTTGAGGATTCTCAGAACCCCAAATGCGACAATTGTGTTTATTAACTTACCCACCGAGTGAGGAATGTGGCTCGTCGCTAAAAAAAATTGTGTTCGAAAAATCGCCTTCCACCGCCTGTTGTTCAAGCACCCATTCGACATATCTACGACGACGTTATGAACGGTCAGCTGGCTTCAGTTGTTGTGTGAGCTGGACTTAATAAGGATGTAGGTGTAGATGCCGTAAGACAGACCTAATTCACGAGAACGACGAGGAATCGACACTGTCGGGTCTCTGGCAACACTTTCACTTACAGAAGCGATATTTTCAGTGGTACGAGCGAAACGATGATGCACAGGCTTTACAATATCTGTAACCAATGGCTGTGGCAGAATCATTATTTTTGTAGAAGGTTTCAACAATTTGTATGCGTTGGTCGATAGTTAAGCGATCCATCGGTGTTTAGTTTGACAGATGTCGAATTCCAGCCCTATACTTTTGAAACCGCGAAATGGATAAGCCGTGTTTTTCAAAATTAATGAACTATAGAAAAAAGCGTTAATGTTTTTTTTTGTAATGTTATATTAATTTATTTTCTTATTTGCTTCTCATTTCAATCGAAATATATATATATATATATTTATGTATGTATATATTCCATTTTAAATAGTAGGTAGTAGGTAAATCTAAATGTATTCCATATTCATTTACGGTTTGCGTTTTTATATAGGTATAATAACTATATTTAACATATAATTATTACTAACAATTAATGTAATGGGCTAATTTAATTTAATTTATTAATTTATTTTTTATAAATATATTTTTGTTTTAATTTTAAATATTTATATAAATGGCAATGTAAATTTAATAGTTTATTCTTCCGTTTCTGTGTGTTTTTTTTTATTTATTTTTTTTTTATTTTTATTTGTTTTTATAAATTAGTTGTTAATACTTAATGTGTTGTGTTTTTTGTTTGTTATTAAATTTAAGTAGTATTTATATGTATAATATATATATATATATTTGTTAATTTATTTTAATTTTTGCAAAATTATTATTAAATTAAATTTACCATTTGCTTTTATCTAATTAATAATTATGTTTTAATATATGCAATTTTACATTAAGTTTTAGTTGGTTATATTTAAGTTTTTTGTTTTCTTTTTTCACTATTATATTATTATTATTATATATATGTATATAAATATACGTCCGATAACCATTTTTTTACTGGGTTCACATTAAACATACATAATTATATTTATTTATAATTATAACGCTATTACAACATTTTTGGGTTAGTTTATGAACTTTTGTATTTTTTGTATATTAAATTTAAACACAATAATGATTATATCTATATAATATTTTAAGATATTTTTTTTGTAAATCTTTCTTCACTTGGGATTTGTTCACTTTTCAAAAACAAAAACAAAATATATTTTTATTTGACTATTTACAGTGCAATGAGTGTTTTTTTTACGTTTGTTGTTATTTTCAATTTTGGTACTTGCTCACTGTCTCCTGCTTTTCTTTTATAAAATTATAACAATAAAGATAAATAATAATATTAATTAAAAATTTGCTAGATAGATGTATCTCTTTCTCTTTTAATTTATATGTAATTTTTTTTTTATTTATCAATTTATTTATTTCATTGGTAAGCCAGCAATTTTTGTTTTAAATACATACATCTATGGTTAAATTTACAATTTGTATAATTATTTTCTTTTTGTTTTTCTTTTGTTATAAATATATGATGTGTTAATAATTATAGTGAAGACATTAGTAATAGTGTACTTGTAGTTATACGATATGATGAATGGCTTTGTTTTTTTTTAATAATAATTTTAATAATTTTTACGCAGGGAAGGAAAAAATTAAAATAACTAAAATCAATTAAAATATTTATGTTTATATAAAAATAAGCTGAAATGTTTTAGTCAAAATATGAAATGGTAAGAGTCAGGTAGAATTGGTAGTTTTTGGGGTGGTTGTTAATTGTTTGTCCGTTGATTAAACTTTCACATCTACATTATGAGAGAACTTTGAAAAAGATTTAGCTAGGCTCAGATATATTTATGGTTTTAAAGAAAGAAGAATCAATTCTGAATTTGTACATAATACACTTTGTACTTCTTAGTGAGTTAAGACATTCAACTGAAAGTCTAGGTTAGAAATAAGAAGGCTCTCAATTCGGTACGAAGTTACTGACACATCACTGAAACATGACAAACATGTCTGAAATGGTTATTTTAGGAGTTGATATGATATCTTCATATCTAGCACTCTATACATTCTTAGAAGAACTTTTTCATAACAGACCCTTAAGTCAGGAAATGTGCAACCATAAGGAAGCTTAATACACAATGTCGTTGTGCAGACGGGCAATAAATCTCTTAGGCCCGTCCTTTTTCTTCACTCTTATACGCTAAGAAAAGTTAAGAAAACGAATTTGACCGTGTTAAAAGAAAAACAAACTTTAAAAAGGGTAGTAATCTTTTCGATAAATTTAGAGTCTTCAAAAACAAAACAAAATAATTTCCCTACGTAAATTAAAATTAACTCTTTCTAATTCATTAATGGAATAAAAATGAATAAAAAAAAAAAACAAAACAAATAATAACGCAACCAAAATACACGATATAACAGAAAATTATGATCACTCTGAAGCTTTGCTATAATAGAGAGATGATTTTTGAATATGCGTATGGTGTTTTGGATGGTTAAGGTACATTTGGAAACTTAATTTAATAAATACCGGGAATGACTAGACTTACTGCATTATTCAAATTTGAGCTGACTGAAGTTCATATTATTTATTATTCTCATTTTTCATTTTTCTTCTGTATACAAATTTCATTTATAAATTTTTAAGTTTTTCTTTTATTTTCTTTTTTCTCTGTATAAATGGTTATTTTTGAAATTATTGTTCATACATATTTTATTTGTATCGATTTATGTAATTCGGTTAATATACATAGTTACTCTCTCTTGATTTGCTTCTTTTTGTTTTTTTTTTTTTTTGGTCTATTAGTTTATACTTATTTATTTTTTTTGTTTTCAATAAATAAATAAATATATATTATGATTTGTTTGTTTTGTTCTTTTTGAATAAATACCATCGTGATGATTATGAGCACTGGAAATAGAAAATACAAAAACAAAACATTTTTAAAATGTCTTGCCAGGTATATAAATGTTAATAAATGTATGTATGTATGCATGTGTACATGATTAAGTATTAAATTTAAGCTTATATTTTTCTTATTTTTAAAATTTTTATTTTTTGAATTGTGTTTATGTTAAATATAATGTTTTTTTTTTAGAAAGTGGAAAAAATATATATAAGAATATTGGTTAATAGCACTTTGTTGGATTGTTGATTTTGTTTAAACTTTTTTTTTGTTATAATGATAAATCTACTGCATTGTATTTTTTTTTGTATACGACAGAAAGAGAGAGAGAGAGAGAAAAAGGGAAAGAATAGGATTTTGGGCAGGTTTTTTTTGAGAGTGTTATATCTCTTTATAGTGTTTAAAACCAACAAAATATATATTGAAAAAAACACTATTATTGCACAAAACTATTTACGAGTATATCAAAAACAAGCAAACAAACAAACAAACATTGTGTTTTTATATTCTTAAATTATATTGTAAAAAAATCACTCAAAATTTACCACAAAATTAATTTGAACTTGCTTTTGTTCATAACAATATTATTTTATATTTATACAACTTAACAGAGATGCCAACAATGTTTTTATTATTTTTTTTTTTTTTGAGTAACGAAATGCAAAACAGACAATGTCATTTTCTTATATCAGCTGATGGAGTTAAAAATTAGAATATTTACATAATAACTCAATAGAATTAGATTTCAAGTTTAAGAAAAAATTAAAAAAAAATATTTAACCAGAATAAGGGTGTTGTCTTTTTGTGGAGAATGTTTTTTTGATGCATTAACTTTTAAGTAAATAGACTAAATGCACGTAGAAAGGTGTGAATCATTAAGGCCCCTATTATGACCAACGAATTTCGACTCAAGGGTGAAGGATGAAATCACTTGTGCCGTGGTATAACAATTTTCCAACAAAAACTTCTCAATGTTTCGACATCGTATTATAATATTAAATGTGCAATTCGACTGAATTTATGTATATGGCTAGAAAACAGAAATACCAAAAGTCACATTTGCGTAATGCTACTGACGATTTTAAAATCATATTTAATATTGAACTTTAGGGTTAAATTGTATAATTGTGTTGATTTCTAAGCTTTTTTCTAAGAAGCCAATTTTCGAAGAAGAATTAAGAATGTATTGGAAGTCAGTGTGATCATAGCGTTTCTTGTAGGTATTCAGGAACACCTTGAATTTACCAATCATATTACAACCTATCATTTCGTACATCATATTGTAATCACTAATCAGGGTCAACTGCTTCATTGGTAACATCGAAACATGTTCGCCAAATTATTTTAAAAACCAAAACAATTTCGTATCGTTAACGACAAATCTAAAGTTTACTGCTAGTTCATACAACCATTTAGCCCTAAAGCCAACATTTTTATATTATTAACAGTTCCCCATTTATATCTTGACAATAAGTTTGATGGCTTCAAGTGGTATGCACTGATTTAAATAATTTATTTATTTTTTTCTTTTAAGATTTTAATTTTAAAAGGGCCCATATGATATGAAATCAACCTTGTCATAAAGGAAATATTTATTTAAGACTTATTAAAATACCTTCAAAAATGCAACTTATATTCAAAGAATATTTTAAAACTTTATAAAAAGGATTGTTTCTACCCGAAAGCTTATTTTTTTTTTGTCATGTTATTCTTGGTTAATAAAGAATCCGTCATCCTTCGCTGAGTTAACCATGCACCGTTTCTGATCGTTTTACTGAAAGTTGATGGAAATGTTGATGGCTTGGACTGTTTTTGACAGGAAGAATATTTGGAACTTATATATTGAATGTAAGACATTAAAGTAAACACCTCCACAAAATGGCAAGTTGGTTAGAATATTTTTTTTTTTTAATTTGTAACTTTTCGTCTAATTTCTCTGAGCTAATAATAAACAGAAACAAAGAAAAATTGGTATGATTTTTGTTTTTCTTTTTTTTAAAACACTACTTGTTCGATGTTTTATTTTTGTCATAATTTATCAGGAGGATGTTGGTTTTATTTGTATTTTTGTTTTTATTTAATTTAATTTAATTTCTTTTAAGTTATATTTGTTGTTTGTTTTGAAATTATTTGTCTTAATAGTTGTTTTTTTTTGTTTTTGTTTTTCTATCTTTCCCTTATATTTGTATAAAAATTACAAACATGTTATTTTTATTTTGTTTGTTGTTTTTGTGCTGCAGCTGCGCCTAGTAAGAAACAGTAACTTCTACATTTTTATATATAAACGTAATAATCTATAAATCTATACATTAAAAAAATGTACTTGTAATATGTTTTTTGTTTTGTTTTAAAAAAAATCATCTAGTTGGTTCACTAGCCTCACGAGTTTGCAAATTTTCTTTTTAACATTTTTGTTTTTGAACGTTGAGCAGTTTCATATCTGTTTATGTTTTTCGAATTCCCATTTTTTGGAAATTGTTTGTTTTGTTGTTGTTGCTGTTATAAAATTCTTGTTTTTTTGTATCTTTTAAATTTAAACCCGGCTGTTTTTGAAAACTTATGCATTGTAGGGTGCATTCTTGTTTAACTTGTTTGTTCATTCGTCACTCAATGTTGAGAGACTGGCGTTGGATCAGGATTTATGAAGCTGCTCGTTTTCGGGTCTTCGTTCAGTGGCAACTTGAAGGAGATTATTGAACTCAATATCGAGTGTTTGCCGCGCCTAGAAAAATTCAAAATTAAAAACATATGAAATTTTTTTAAATCGCTCAGAAGTTGGAAGGTTTGTTATGAGATTGTTTTTAACTGTTGAGTTAACGCATATATGAATGTACATGTTTTACTGAATAAACTGAAGCAATATTTTGTTAAGAACTTTTGTAAGTTCGTGCTTTCAAAGGTATCTTTTCTAGAATATCGAATTAAATTCTCGAAAAACATTGCCCAAACCCTTCCTCTTCTAAGCATCTAATATACATATATATTTTGTATTACATACTTGTGTATTTTGTGTAGGAATTTGCAATGCTAACGCCATTGCGTTTGCATCAAAGCTTTCATCTAACGCAACTAAAGCTCCATGCACACCCGATTCTAAAAGATTGTTTCCATATTCCTAAAATTAAAACAAACAAATAAAAATGATTTAATATCAATCCTTTAAGGTTTTTGATTTTGTAACTTACCTTTAAACCAATACTGCCTACCCATCGAATTACCCTCTCATTGCTCCATACCAAACAATCACAAAGAGCATTTTCGGATATTTTTCGTCGTCGCTCAAGCTCATTGCGATCATAGTTCAGTCTTTTAAGACAAGATATACCATATTGTAAGCTTGTCCGATGAAAACTATCAACCATTTTCAATTGGCCCCGCAAATCTTTTTTTGTTAAATGATCTAGCATTCTGGCATCGACTAGGCATTCCATAAATGTGGTGCGATATTGTGGCAATCCAAGGCCAGGAAGCCAATAATTGCCAATCCACTCGTGATTCATGTCCCCTAAAGTGCGGGTATTAGTTAGATTAAAAATTAAATTATTTATTTTGGTAAGTCATACCGAAGGCAAGAGTTGTGCGTGAAGTTTGAGGAGCTGATGGTGATGTCAATGAGACCATCTCTTGAATGGCAAGACGTAGTTTTAGTCGGTGTAGAGGATTACTTATGCCTTTGGAAGGGATAAAGAAATAAGATAATGTTAGTTCAAAATAAAATTTAAAAATTTTAATACCAATTTCTCTTTGGATTTCTGTATCACTCAATGCACTCATTATAGCTCCAGACTTAACATTTGCTCTGCAAGCAGCCACATACCACGCTGGCATACCAACCCACAATTCCAACCAGGCAACTATTGTTGGCCCGTTCCACAATGCAAATGGTGTGCCAGCCTTCATCGCTTCTCCTAACAAATCATTACGATAGTCATGTTCTCTGCAACAACAAAAACAAAAATGTTTAAGAAATTTATTGTATTTTATATTTAATATATTTTCAAAATTTACTTCTTTGGTCTTCCATAGTCAACTTTTCCTGGCATGCCAACCATTCCAGGTATTTTACCACCAGATAAGCTCATCGCATCATAGTTAGAGTCGATATCACTCATTGTTATCGATAAATTACCTATCGACATCATACTTGTTGAGCCATCAGGCATTGAATCTTTGACACCTTTAACTTTGTCCTTTTTACTAAAGAATCTACCCAGACTCGATTTGATGCCTTTTTTCTTTTGTACCGCTGTAACTACATCACGACTTACACTAGATGTAGGAGTCTGAAGCATATTCATGGAACCCATTGTGCTATAATGACGTAGTGATTCTTGACTTCCGTGACGTGAACTCAACGGTGATGGTCCATAGTTTTGGTATGCCGATCTACTGTAAAAACGATGACAAAATGTATTAAATTAAAATCTGTGTGTTTTAAAAAAATATGCGTGCAAAGTGATTATGTGACATTTAATATTAGTTAAGGTATACATATATTAGCACACACTTGTCTTGGGTTATTAACCTTATATTGTTATTTGGTCCTTGACTCGGTGGCAACCCCATCGATCTTCTGTTAATTTTAAAGCAACAAAAAGAAGTTAGTTAAGTGGAGGTGAAAAATGTAAAACAGCAAAAATGTTAGTTTAAGTTATGAAGTATTAAAGAACATACCTTCGTAGCTCCTCTTGACTGTGAGCTAATGCTTGCGCTACCCGTTCTAAGCGCATTGATCTAGCGGTGAGGGGCGACGCAGCACCTCCTGAACTAGAATCACCAGCCATTGCCATAGCATGTAGCTCATCCCTGGATACATCAGATGAAAGCGCTGGTAGATTAAGCTGTAAAATTAAAAAAATCATTTAATTATTGTCTCAATACTAAGCTATTTCATTTACTTTTGAAACAGACAAATTAAAAAAAAATGAATATACAAACTCAAGCAAAAAGCTTTTTATTTAATTTTAAGATATTTTTGTTGATACATTATAATAAATAATTATGATATCGATATTGGTTAATGGTTATATTTAATTATTTTTATATAAATACATTATGGGTCTTGTTCATAGACATTTACTAAACTATGTATATGTTTTACATCCTTATTGAGGTAACTGATTTTTTCAAATGTTTATTTGATTATTAAAATTTAAAAACTATAGACTCAGCAAATGACTATGAAAATGCTCCAATATGTAAAAAATGCAATAAAATTGAATATCAATATTATATAAATGCAACAAGCAATTAATTTATTTTATCGTTCAAAGCAGAGTATAATTATTTGTTAAAAAAAAGCATTTACAAAATTTTATATTTTTATAATTATTTCGCCAGCAAGACGAATTATGTTGAGTATAGTAAAGAACAAATAAATAAAATGAAAAATATAACTAGGCTCTAATTTCAAATTTCAAAGGTTCAGAGAAGTGGAAGTTTCATATTAAGTTGGAACTCAAACCCTGATTTAACGAATAATGTCTTAAAAATATATAAATAAATTTTCCTATAAAATTATGGCACACATTTTTTCTTTGTCTTTTCATTCATATAATACCATAAAATTGATGGTTTGGAGTTGTATTCTCAATAACTAAATCTGAATCTCTGAAACTCTGGCACCAGTGTTATCAAAAATTATGCAGTGTTCCTATTATTTTCATCATAATCATGAAATCTATTAATTTTATATTTAGTTGTATAATAAAAAAATTTAAAGCGCACTTTCTTCTTTAAAATGTTAACACTTTAATGAAAAACTACCAAATAGTAGCATTCGCTTAAAAAGTTGAAGTTTTTTTGTTTTTTGTACTCAAGGAGATATAAATACCCTTATAATGATTAAACACAGTGCGAGCAATTAGGAAGGGAGGATAGGATTAGAAGGGAGATATTGAGTCTGGTAAAGCATTCCACATTCGTGTAGTGCGACTAAAGAAAGAATCTCTGTACTTTACAGTACGTCCGAAATTGGGCTCAAGGGTAAACTGATGAGCATTCCTAGAAGAACGGGTATTACGGTTGAATTCTCTAAGGGGAGGAATGCAACTGGCTATTCCATTATAACATTGCTTATGGAAGTAGCAATAAAACAATGACAGACATGAAATCTTACGAACGGTGCTCGAGAGATACAAAAGTTTCAGTTAAACAAAGGGCACCTATCATTTTTAGAGCTCTCTTTTGAATTCTGTCCAAGAGATTTAAGTGGGTTATAAGAGCACCTGTCCAGATATGGAAATTGTACTCGAGTTTGGAACGAATATGGGCTTTTTAAATTATAGCCAGATTAGAAGGGGTGAAAAACTTCTTGCATCGCTGGGGCACACCAGCGTTTATTTTGATTTGAACCCGTAAAATACTACTTGAATTGAACGGTCTGAAAGGTAATTTCTAACCCAACAAAGAAGAGATTCATTAATACCAAAATCACGCATTTTCGATAAGAGAGCCTGATGCCAAACTCTATCAAATGCTTTAAAAATATCAAGTGCAATAATCTCACTTCCTCAAAAACGATGTAAAAATTTGTTCCACTGTTCAGTGAAATAAACCATGAGATCACCAGTGGATCCATTACTACGAAAACCGTACTACCGGTCATTAAGAAGCTTTCGTTCTTCAAGATATTTCTTAAGCTGCAAATTAATCAGCGCTTCCATGACCTTGGAAAGTAGGGGCGTAAACGCAACTGGACGATGTGAACATTTTTAAGAAAAATGGTGGCGACAATTTCATTATTGCACAATTTATTAGTAGACATGTTACGACAATTGTTTTAACAAATACTTTGAGGGGTGTCAGTGCTAACTTGACCCGGGTTTATTTTTTTTTTTAAAGAACAAGCGCGACAATTTTTTTTCTTTCACGACAAATTTACGAAAAAATTACGACAATTAATCCAATTACTAGTTTCCTAAAATTTTAAAGTGGTAATGCTAACTTGACGGAAATTATTTGTATTGAAAATACATTTATAAAATGTCTCGGTATTTCATATTTTTGGGACGAGTTCTTTCTAACGTTGTGAGCTGTTATAGGATGACCATAGCCAGGAAATAAACGGTGAAGAATGTTTTCGTAGGAGGTGGTGTGAACGCACCCCATTTCAGCCCACGAAAACGAAATTTGTGATGATAAGAAAAAAGTTTGTATAAGCTTAGATTTTTGTAGATATGTAGATTTTTGTAGATATGTAGGTATGTATGTTAAGATAGTAAAATCAGAAGGGGTGGGGTATGAACCCAATTTAATGATTTAGAATTTTTTTTTGCAAGATAAAGGATGTGTTAGGCACTATTAAGTTCAGAGTGCAAACATTGATTTGTGGGAAAACCATCAGATTGGCCTGTACCTGAAAATGGCAAAAAACGGAAAGTGTTTGCATACTAAAGATTACATTTTGATTAAACATTTAAAACGTCGAAAACACTTTAAAAGACTCACTAAAGAAAGCTTGAGACATATAATTGAATTTGAACTTTGAAACAAAATTTGTCTGCGATTATTCCCGACCGGGTACGCTATTAAATAAATAATTGTATAGAATGTATAAGTTATTGTTTCCTTATAACTACCTGAACCTTTTAAATTGAAACAAAGTTACTCCAACATATTTATATTTCTGAGAAATCAAAAAATAAACAAAGAGTCTAAAGTCTTCCTTCTAGAGAAACCATTAAAACAAACAAAAAAGCTTGAGTTAATTACTGCTAAAATCAAACCCTTTTTAAAATCTCAGAAATAGAAATTAGTTAACTGTTTGCGAGGTGTCTATGTAGTGTTAATGTCGGTTAATGTTGGTACTGAATGTTTTCGAAGTAATTTACTAAATTATACTCGATGATTTTTCTTATGCTAAGATATAATTCAAAAAGAAAAACGATTATCTAAATAACATCTCGACAATTTATGATTAAGAAACTTTTATAAACAATGAATATATCACATGCGTTTTGTTGTAATCTTTGTATTTTATGCAACTCATATTTTGATTTGATTAAAACTGAGTTATGTTGTATGTTGCGAGTGAGACTGTGATTGAATGTGTTTTTGACAGTAGGTATATATTATGAGGCTGCGTATAAAATATATTTGTTCTGTCTGTCATTGGGTAAGATATATTCCAATGTACGAGTAATATTATGTTATCAATTTAAAATTAAAACAAAAGAAACTATAGTTTAAAGAAAAAATGTAAATAGAAATTTGAAAACATATATGTAAATATGTATGTATATGTATATAGAGAAGAGATTATACAGTAGTAGAAGGTCAAAGTAATGGATAAATGTTTGTATTTTTTGTAAATGGAAGAGTAGCACATCATAATATGGCTAATACCTGGCTCGAAGGAAGAGACTCAGACAGTTGGCCAGGACTGAGGGAAGCCGCATATTGATGAAGATGAGCTGGTGACATTGAGGCTGGTGCCTGTAAATTTATTTTTCGGTTGTTGTTTTCTCTTTGTGTTTTTTTTTTAAATTTAATTTATTTTAAAATTCTTATAATACGAGTTACAAAAATTACATATTAGAGAAAAAAGATAAAACAAAACTAGACAAAAATCGATACAGTCATTAATCAAACCGTTTTTGGATTTTTTTTTATTTTGTAAAAGAAACAAACCTTAAAAGTAGTGAATAGGTACAAACAAAATTTATAAAATTTGTTTTTTGAGAAGAAATATTTAAATAAAACAAAGAGAAACTTAAAACATAACAATTGGCCAATACTCACAGTATGATACTTATGAAGATAGTCTCTATTGGGGCTATTCGGTGTACTACGCCCGCTAAGCGGTGGGCTTTGTCTGTCCATTGAACGTCCACGTGATAAAAGATTCACATGCTCTAAGCTGCCAACTCTGGATTCGAGCTCTTCGGCTCGTGCTTCTGTTGATTGTTTCTCTTCTTGTATTAGCCTGAAAAATAAAAAAATAAATAGGTAATTTAATCGAATATATTAATATGAATAGCCATTTCCAAAACAAGACCAGTTAATACCAATCATACTCGTATAATACATTTAATATAAATATTAGTACTTTATGCGTATCAAATTTTAATTAAAATTATTTGTTTAAAACTTTTTGCCTAAAACTTTTTTGTTTAAAACTTTTTGCCAATCAGTCAAAAAATGGATACATTGAATTTGTATTGAATTTTGAGTGCAGTTAATAGAGAAATTTTTGAAAATTATTCTTTATTCAGTAAAAACAGGGACAGTGTTTCACAAAATTTACAAAGTGAAATGACTTTACAATAATCAATTTCTTAGACTTTGTTTGAAAAGTGAAAAGTTAAAGTGTTTCAACAATTTCAAATACTGCTTTGCAATTAATTCGTATTTTAAAAAGTTGCAAAGTCAATCTTAGATTGTGTTTATTAAGATCAAATATGCATTGAAAAAAAAAAACATTGAGTTACATGTACAAATTATCGTAAATATTGCAAAAAGATTCGATCACACAAAAATAATAAAAGTTAGCCGTCTTGGAGTTTTTAAAAAATAAAAAAGAAAATGTATCAATTAAATTATTCGACACTCCATGAACTAATCTGCAGACGGTTTCTTTGCTTATTCCGTGCATAGATACAACACCGTTCCATTTCCAGCCCAATGTAGTGTTAGCAAAAGTTGTTGTAAGAACCTACACATATTTCTTTGGCTATTTTAATTGTAGTTTATTTCAAATTTTAGACAACACAAATTTGATGGTACTTTTCCTTAATAGAAAATTCTCTTTTGTCAAAGAATCATTTTCGATATCGAAGTTAATTCTTACAGCCTTATTATGGTTAGGTGACGTGAAATAGTGCCAAATGAAATAACACCAAATTTCAAATTTGGCCTTATTTCGTTGTTCAAAACGAAATAAAACCAATTTGGCTTTGTTTCGATTTATAAAAAGAAATAAGGCCAAAAAAATAATGGAAACAACGCCGAATATTTTAAAATTCAAAAGTTAATAAAAAATTTTTAAAGTTCACTTTTTTACATACAAAACACGCAAAAATGGTTGATTTATTTTCTAGAATAGCTACCTTTGCTAAAAAGTTTTTTTTGAATTGATAGCACGGCGTACTAACAGCTAGGTATGTAAGGGGGGGCATGCTGCCCCCCTGCAACCCCCTGCTTGGGATCACTAAAGGATTTGGGGTGGGTGCGAGTTTGGGTATATGCAAAGAACTTTTGCATTTGAGCACTAAAATCAAAGAAATTCCCAAATTTAAAAAGCAAGTATGGCTCACAGTTATGAAAGAATCACAACGCATTCGTGTTCTTTGCATATACCCAAACTCGCACCCACCCCAAATCCTATAGTGATCCCAACATACCTTACATACCCCTTACAATCGAGCAACAAGTATCTGTCATTTTTCAACTTTTTTAATTAATAACTAAAAAAATTGTTGCAAAATTGCACTTTCCCCGATTTTTTATTGAAGTTTACGAAAAAATACACCGATTTGGTTATTTTCCGAATTTTTTTTCTATGTTTTTAGCAAAAGTAGCTATTCTAGACAATTACCGAATTTTGTAATTCCCAAAATTGAATAAAGAATTTAAGAGAGAAAACAAAAGATAATTTTACTTTATGTTTTTTTCTAATTCTGCAAAGTTTTAAATCGAAACAATGCCAAATTGCTATTATTTCGTTTTCTAAAGCGAAATAAACCCAAATTGAAAATTTGACTTTATTTCATTTGACGTTATTTCACGTCACCTTATGGTTATCAAATATCAACACGATATTTTATAATAGTTGATAATTATCAACAAAATTAATGAATCGGTATTATGGTGATCATCAGCTACAAAATCTTCGGTGACAAATGTATCAAATATTCGTAAATGGTAAAGAATTGTAATTTAAATACGATCTATAAAAGTTTTTTTGTAGTTTTTATTGAATATACAAATTGAAGAACGAAATGCCTTCACTAGAATTGTTGTTTGAAGGCAATTGTACTGAGGAACGAAGGTTTATCGTGCAAGCTAAAATAAACAGTATTACGAGATGCTTCAAACCCACTGGACAAATTATAAATTCATAAATTAAAATAAGCAAATATTTAATGAAAACAACTTACATTATTCCGCCGAAATTGTTTATAGACCAAAACATAAGAACTGAACAAAAATGACAAACGTCAAACACCAAACAAAACCTATTCACAATCGTCGATTGATTAGTATTCAAAATGGGTGAAAAATTATCATCTGATACTCATAATACCAAATTATCAATAAATTGATAGAAGTTTTCAGTTATCAAATAATTGATAGTTGATAGCCATAATAGGGCTGTTAGTTTCACTACTCGTTGGTCTCTATTAATTAACTTTTTCGTATTCAAAATATTCCTCAAAACAATTAATTTTTTTTATAAAATATTTAACAACAGCTTTTCGAAAAGAAACGTTTTTTTTTTTTTGGAAAAAACTGTTAAATTCCGTCAAAGCATGGCTACGATTTTGTATGTCTTTACAAAATCAGACATTTTTCGAAATTGAGATGAATCAACGCGTTAATCCTAAACTTCAAAATTCACGTTCTTTAGTAAATTTATCAGCTCACTTTATTTACGTCTTCATTTCCAAAACGGTTAAGTTATTTTTGTATTAGTTTTCGACAAGTTTTCACAACAAACTCTTATTTGCAAACGAGCATTTCTCATTACACATTACTGAAAAGGTTTTCAAAAATTCTAAATATAATTTGCAAAGTTTATTGTTTGGTGAACAAAATAACATTACTTCTTACTTCCTCTCTTTGCAAATTTGCAAAATAAAAGTGCAAAGTTGCAAAGTGGAAAGTGAAAAGTGTGTTGTGAAATAGGGCTCAGTTTATACCAATCAGAAATTATTAAAAAAAAGTCAATTAAAAAAATAATAACGTGACGGACCATTTGTTTTAACTTTAATACCAATCAGTGAAAATAATGACATTTATCGGTTTTTGAGTGTTTTTTAATATCAGTTTATAAAGAAAAACGTGAACAACTATTCGTTTTTAAGGCAATCGGACCTATCGAAGCATAGACTTCATACTCTTGTAAGCCATTTTGCAAGTTTTTCAGCATAAAAACAAATTTCTTTGAAAAATTCTCTAAAATTGAAGATAATTTATCGTGTTAATATATTAAGGACATTTAAGAGAGACTGCATTCAAATTTACAATACTTTACGAGGTATTGCATTCTTATTACTGGAGAAGTCGTAGTTTATTTATGCAGTACCTCGTAATCATATATTTTTTCTTTAAATAGCCAAAACTCGTAGTTTGAAGATAACGAGGTACTGCTTAAAATTTTATAGGATCTAAATTGTGAGTTATTGATTATTGTCATTGAGTTTTCTGATTTTTTTGCATTATTAATACAGTGTTGGAAAAAATAATAGAAACAAGTGTCTTCATCATTTTCGATACACAATATTTTTTTAGCAATTAAGTCTTTTGTCGTTAGTCTTTTTATATTTTAATTGTACCTAATAATGCTCTCAAATGGCAAAATTGTTTTGTGGGCTTAACTTTTTGTTTTCACTTAACGGTAAAAAGTTCGAGACCAATGATGATTTCGTCTGGAAAAAATAATAGAAACAACCTACTTTATCTGTTATTCTAACGTAAGGATACATTTTTTTTGTATGCAAATAGGAGTTTTGAGCTTGTTTATAAGTTTTTCAGATGCTTTATATTCGATGCTAAACAACATTTTAAAAAGTCATCTATAATTTTAATAAATATGGTTCGTGGATTATATTATACTCCCTTTGAATGCGAAGTGATGAAAAAACTTAGACAAGCTGGGAAAACGATGGTTGAAATTGCAAAGACCTTAAACTGTTCGAAGAAAAAAGTATTTAAAACTATACAAATACATTCACGCCTAAAGAAGAAACGAGAAAGAAGAAAAAGATAAACTTCTTCGCGTTTTGCTACACTATTAGTAAGAATATGTAATAAGAAACCATTTCTTTCTGAGAACTCAAAAATGAATTAAACTGATCAGTGACAGCTAGAACAAATAAAAACCAACTTATAGAAGCAAGTCTTGCTGGTAGAAGTTCACGAAAAGTGGCATTTTTAAACCAAGCAAAACATTATACAAAGACTTTCCTTTCCAAACAAACACTTACACCGTTCTTATTGGAATAACGTTTTGTGGCCGGATGAAACGAAGATCAATTTGTATACTTCCGATAGAAAAATGTTTGTGAGAAGGCCAAAAAACAAGAAGTTTAATTCAAAATACACAAAGAAGACAGTGCAGAACAGTGGTGGGATTGTACGATTTGAGTGAACTTTTCAGCATCTAGTATAGGTCCAATATTTTGGAGCAAAGATGAGATGTGCGATGTGGATTATGTCCACATCTTAAATTCAGTTATGCTAACATTAACTGAAGAGGAGGTGCCAATCAAATGGGAGTTCATGCAGGATAATGACCCGAAACACCCCTCAAAATTGGCTAACAAATACTTACAACAAAACAAAATCAATGTAATGGATTGACCATCAAAATCCCCCCGCCTAAACCCAATTGAACACTTATGAGGCATCCTGAAGCAAAGGATCGGAGATTGTAAAACCAAAAAGAAAGTCGAGTTATTAATAATAAGAGTGCCACTACAAAATACTCAAAGAATTTGAAATACTTTTACCATTTAGTTACTTTCTCGCTACAAAAAGAGTACCATCCTAATTTTGTTTCTATTATTTTTTCCAGGATAAAACAGCATAATAATCACAAGTCTACTTTTTAAATTATTTCCCATTATTATATTTTAAAAAAAAATGTTGCATTTAAGCAATAAATTATTACTAATCTATCCGTGTTGTTTTTATTTTCCTACTCCTCACAAATACATTTTTAAGTCTTTAAAAGAATGAACATGAAGCTTGTTTCTATTATTTTTTCCAACAACACTGTGATTTTGTTTAGAATTTTTCGACTTATGATATTTTATTGACAGTCGATATGCACAATATTTCTTTAATAAAAAATTTGTGATTCAAAACTGGGAAAGATTATGTACTCGTATTTCTTAATTTCTAATTAGATTTTCTTCATTTGCATTGGTATACAAATGCTAACTTGAAAAACAATATGTGCTCTTGTGTTTCATTATAATCTAAGAAAAAGGCTTATTTGTTAATTAGTATGACCTGGTGTAACTGGCTTGAATCGATATTTTTTGATTGATTCTCTTGCATACCTAATTTCATTATTAATAGCATCTAGTTGTTCTTGCAACATCATTGCAAGTGTTTGTGCATCAGTGTGACCTGAGGGTGACATCAACTCTGCAGCACCAAAAAGACCATCATTCTCATCACATTCCTGCCCACTTGACACCTCAAATGCAGCTTGAACATTTGCTAACGCATGAGCTTGTTGTAATTTACTCCATTCCTTGAGAAATAAAAAAATAGTTGCGAATTAGAAAAATTAGCTATTTAAAGAACATCCAAGCTTCAACCAAACCTGCTCAGCTAAACTTCTAGCAAACTGATCATTTTCCTCCATTCTTTGCTTATTTCGCCTCAACGAATGTGTATCGAAACTAGTGTGAGATGTACTCCTTGAAAATGCTGTCCCGTCCACAACGCTGCTAGGCGATAAGCTGCGTGTCAAAGCTTCGGTTTGTTGAATATTATAAGCGATTTCCTGCTGCAATAGCTGCCTCTTGAAATTCTCAATTTCCAATCTTGTCTTGGAGAGCTCCTTCATTATTTCACTCTTTTCGTGATGTAATTCTTCGGCTAGCTTTCTGGCCTTTTCTAATTCCTGCGTTAAAATATTCTTCTCATCCAGAGCATGCATACGCTCCTTGAGATGAACCTGAAGTCGTTCGTTCGACTCGGATAGTAATTTATCAACAGTCGAAGAGAGCCGCATATTGTGCTCTTCGTTCATTTTAAGTCTTTGGTTAAGGCGTACAACTTCGGCATTCTTTTCATCCAAATTGGTTTCCAATCGTTGGATTCGATCTTCAGCCGATCCATGACGTTCTTGTGCCTATATGCATGCATAGGGTAAATAGGAGTTTGTTTAATTATCTTTTTATATTGGCACAAAATTGACTAGACAACAGCCAGATTTATATAAGAAAAATGAAAATAATGATTCACAAATAAACATACATTATGAACACATACATATATACTCGTATAACAAAAAAGTATGTAAGCATAAGATTATTAACTATATGTAGGTATGCAAGTGCCGCTATTTGCACTGTACGTAAACAAATCATTTAATTTTACTCGAATTAAATTAAAAGAAAATAACCAAAAGAAAAGCAAGAAAATATTAAAGGATTTTTATGAATTTATGAAATAAAGGATTTTCAAATCAGTAAAAATATGAATAACATGCGAGGGGTATAGAAATTTTGGGTTTTAATGGAACATTTATATATATGTATATGTGGAAGAGGTGGAATATATTAATATGATGCATTTATATGGACAAAAAACAAAATGAATTGGAAACAAAAATTATGGCAATTTCCAGAGTGTGGGTGCGTTGGTGTCAAAAAAGATGTTTTTTGCATTTAAAATTTTACTTTTTTGTATTTTACTTGGGATCTCTTTGTTTTGTTTTAATTTTTTCAATATTTTATATTCCATTCAAAATTGGTTCAGTGTTACATTCTGTAAGGCAATAATTGTGCAGTTTAAATAATGTTTTATAATATAATTAATATCCTTTAAAATAATAAAAAAATAAATAAGAGAAAAGAATAGTAATAAAGTGCAAGGCATTTTTGTAAAGGGTATACACTCAGAAAAAAAAAAAGAAGTTGACAGATGTTTTCCAATAGTAGGTAGTTGTTTTTTTTTTTTAACTTCCCATAGGGAGTTGTTGTAATCGGTCCGTTTTGTCGAATTGAAAATTTTGACATTTCTCGACGTTTCAAGTTCCCTAGAGTCTGAATAAGAGATTTTTAGTGTATTTTTGAAAAAAATTTAACTTTTTTATAAATCGAAAAATCAAAAAAAAATTGTTACCTCGAATATTTTACAAACAAAAAACGATTTTATCTCCAAAATAACTTCATGCATTGAAGAATAACGTTTTTGACATCTGGGGAGTCATTCATTCATCGTCAAAACGATTATCATTAACGATATTGTCAATAATTTGCTTCACGTAACTTTATCACTATCGTCTCGTCAATCGTTTTCAGTATAAGATAGTTCAGTACATTTCAAATACTCTTATACTATGACTGAAATGTCAAAATGAACTCAACGAAAGATAATGTTTGTTCAATAACTTGAAAATGTTATTAAACTTGGTTTTTCTCTTTGGGAAATTTTGAGCATTTGCAAAAAATGTATTGTTAATAAACATGCCAACTATTTTGTGATGTTTATTGTTATTGTTACTTTTTGTGTTTTTATTTTTTCCCGCCGACGATAAAACTATAATATCAAAATGTTTGTTTCATGTCTGATATTTTTGTAAATCAGCTGCAATAATAAAACCAATTCTGTCCAAGGGAAGGAAGATAAGACTCCATTTTATTCAAAGGGAACATAACTTTGCTTCAAAAATATTTTTTGTTTAACTACTTTGGATTAGTGCTTTGTGCAAGAGCGATACTAAAATCGTTGCCTGTCGAATATACCAATGTTCTTCCGGCCCCAAAGTTTCAATAGTTACAGCCAATTTTAATATTGAAGGTACATATATATGTATGTAGAACAACAATCCTCTGGCGAATTTATTGTTTCCAATATCATTATAAAGTCGTCTTTTGCAATTCCAAAACTACAATTGTTTTATTTATTTAACAACAATTAAGAGAGATTACTAATGTTTTGTGTATAAAAAAATGCTTACATATGGGTAAGAATAGATAGAAGATCCCATTCATCTCTTCATTTTCTTCGTACCGAATTAATTGTATTTTTTTTTTGAGTTTTTATTTTCATTTTGTAACAAAACTAAACTACACCGAAACTTTTTTACTTCAATTTGCTTAGTTATCAATGGACATTAATAGCAGACGATACCTACTAAGCTATCGTGCAAACGCTATCGTTTTGACGATATCAATTTGACGATTATCGCCTTACGTGAAGTGAGACTATCGTCGAAACGCTGGTAAAATTTTGCGAAAAATCGAATAGACATTTTTTTTACAAAAAATAAAACCTAGACAAAAAACATTACTAAAAGTTGGTAAAAATTGATTTTCGACTTAAGTATCTTTTTAAAAATTAAAGATATTGGCTTCAAACTAAACTAAACCTTTTGTGCTAAATTTAAAAAGATAAATTCAGTATGTATGTATGTATGTACATATTTGTTTATGTAAAAACTTAAAAAAAAAATGCAACAAACATTAGTATAGAAATTGGTTTTCGACTAAAAATCTCCTCAAATCAAATTGTTTCATCATATGCAAAATATTGTTGGTAATTTTTAATTAATTCTTTAGAAAAAATAAACTGACAACTTTTTTAACAAAACACGAAAACATATAGAAAAAACAACAACAAACTGGTCAGAAATGATTTTCGACTCAAGTATTAAGAGAACACAAAATATTGTTATTAACTTTTTGTTAAAATTTTAAGAAAGACAAATCGACGGGATGAGAACTTATCAGTGTGGCTCGCATCTCGCATCCCAGCCTCTTTTTTTTATATTCCTGGGGCCCTACTATGTAACTCGATTCTACTTTTGATTCTATTCGAAACTCATTTCCGATTCTACTTTCAAACCGTACTTCGTATGAAAGTAGAATCGGATGCCGGTTATACCAACTTGTTTTCAAAAGATTTTGTACTTTCGAACGAGTATCGAGCTGTTTGACAGTTTAAAAACAAAAATAATACATCAAATTTTTGGACAAGAATAATTGTTACAATAATGGACATTGGACACCGTTGGAATTTGGTTTAATTTGCAACGAAATGAAGAACGGTACGAGCAAATTGAATGCAGAAGAATAAGAAATAATTCCAACATAATAGAGCTGAGTGAGAAAAGGCTTGTACATATACATACATATATACGGTAGAATATTTGAACGCATTCTTAATGAAAAATATATATTTTTGTTTTGTTAAGAACTATCGGTTTTCTAAAGACGGATTTATGTTCTTACTTAACACCATATCATCCGACATGACTACTTGCAGAAGACAAAATGCTGTTCCGATTATCATTAAGTTATCAGCAGCATTGAAGTTTTTGGCAACAGGAGGTTACCAAAACCAAATCGGTGGTGACAAGAAAGCTGGACTTGCACAGCAAACCATTTGCCGAAGTTTGACTTCACTTGAAAGAGTCATGTGCCCGATGATGATGAATTTTGAAATAAATGAGGAAGAGAAACGAAAATCCAAACGCTATTTTTGGCAAAAATAACGAATTCCCGGTGTAATTGGGGTGGTAAATGGAACTCATATTCAACTGATTCGCTCGGCTATGAGTGAGCATCTTTTCTTCAACAGAAAGCTTAAACAAGTTAATATTTTATATTATAAAGGTGCATAAATTACATACATACATATTAGTTTAATTTTTTTTTAAGATTTGTGACTACAAAATGTTCATTAGATCGGTTAATGCCCTTACAGTTTGACAAAAAAAAAGAATTCGCTCGCAAACACATTTGATGTAGAGTGATTATTTTCGATTTTGACTTGTTTTGAATTCTACTTTCGAGTTACGTTTATTCGGAAGTTCATAAGAATATAGTTGGCACTACTAGAACATTCGATTCTCGTTGGTTCGAAAGTAGTCAAATAGATACATATTACCAATTTTTCGAATTCGAGCAATTTCATTGTAGAATCGAGTTACATAGTAGGGCCCCTGCTTTTACCTTAAGAACTCTTTTTCGATTCATGCGAATATGTCCGATCCATGGAATATTAACGTTTGCTCATTAGTTTAATGTTGTACTTAATGTCAGACGTCAGTATCATGTCATGTGCATCATGTCAGTAAAATTATTTTTCTGATAGTTACAGCGAACATATTATCAAGTCTATCATTGATTGAACAATGGTTTACAAAATGTAAAATCAAATTACAAAATGTTGCCTTGAAGATTCCTTTATAAAAGTGACTCACTGGGCGTATACGTACTTATTTTTTTTTAACAAGTCCTAAATTCGTATTTACACAAAGTTAAGTTCGCTCATACATAAATTGCGCCGTATGTACATACATATATATTAAATTGAAAGACGTGTCTTCTGCAACTAAATAAGTGCGAGCAAATTCTTAAAGGAAACATTTACAGATTTGGCATTAAAGCTTTTAAATTCTTTTTTTTTTCTGAGTGCACTTTTTTTTCCTACACCAATAAAAAAAAAAAGAAATAAAATAAAATAACTTAATCAAATCTATTTGGAAAACACAGAGATAAAACTAAATACATTTGTGTAATAATAAATCATTTGATACATTGTCTAAGTTTTGTACATCAAAAGATTTAACTTGAAAAAAAAAAACATAACAGCCATTTTTCAATTTCCAAAACAGTTAGGTACATAAATACATAACAAGTTTTCAAAATAAAAACAAAATTAAATTTATAATTACACTCTATTTAAACCATTCATTCTTTTGTTTATTTCTAATTAAAGTACAATTAAAAAGAAAATTCTTACATAAATATACATATAAATATAATTAACTAAAAATTGTTACCAATTCGTTTTTTTTTTGTAATAAATACATATGTATATATTTTTTTTAATTTCGTTCTCATACAAACATTTGGATATTGCTTATTTTGTGCTTGTTCATTGTACACTAAGGTACAATAAGGTACACATAACACTCATTTCTGTCTATTTTTAGTCCAGTCAAAACGAATACAGTAAGAGTAATTGAAGAAAAACATCTTATTTGACATGATGATGAACCTGCCTACCTTGTTTCCTACCTGAGTTAACGCCTCCATGCGTGCCTTCAGTTGTTCTTCCATGTCAGGAAGTTTTGCTTGTTGCGCCAACTTTTGTTCGGACAATTCCAATTTTTCTTGAATAGCTGCGATTTTTTCCTCGTGCAACTAAATAAAATGTATTGCAAAAAACACAAAGAAAAAAAAACATGGAATATGTGGATTTTTGCAACAAAAACAAAAATTGGTTATTATTTTGTTAGATTAAGCTTTGTTTGTTTTATTCAAAATGGATCATTTTTTTTTGAAATTATTGTTTGTGGTCTTACGTTCCTTACACAATCAGTTGATGGTTCTCTTCGTCTATTGTCACAAATTCTTTGGAAAATCACTATCATTTGCCATGTTACTTATTCTTCAGAAGCAATTGTTTAGTTGGGTTCGGTATTTACAGGGTGGTTCACGGGAATAAGGACAAAAGCAGAAGAAGTCATGATATTTTAGACGTACAATCATTTTATTATACACAAATAAGTGCCATTTTAAGTTTTGAAACGAACATCAAGCATATTTCTACCATCTTGTTCGTAGCACGAATAAAGTCGGTCCAACAAATTTGAGTGAACGCGTTGATGCAAGTTTTTGTCTATTAATGCAATTTCCGTTTCTAATGCATCCTAAAGTTCGCGTATTGTACGTGGTTTTGACTCGCAAATACGTGACTTCAGATAACTCCAAAGGAAAAAATCACACACCGTCAAGTCAGGTGACCTAGGAGGCTAATGCATACTCCAAAACGTGAAATTAGGTGGCCGGGTAAAATCTTGCGTACGACGTTCATTGTGGCGATCGCAGTGTGAAGAGGTGCTCCATCTGACATTTGATGGGTTGATAATTCACCTTCTTCTACGCAACTCTGGTTTTAAAAAGTTATTAAGCATGTCAATGTAACGTTCACTATTGACGGTCACCGTGTTTCCTTGTTCCTCAAAAAAGTAAGGACCAATGATAAATTTTTTTGAAACTTCACACCAAACAGTCACTTTAGGGGCTGATCAACGGTCGTTCGTAGAGGCTTTGAGGGTTTTCTGCAGCGTAATAACGAAATTTTTGCTTATTTACAAAACCGTAGAGGTAAAAATGAGCTTCATCACTTATAAATACATAACATTATATCTGATTTTTCTGATCAGCACCGTGATGGCCAATGTTCGCTACCGATTTGTTGTTTTCGACAAATGACGAATATACGGCGGCGGCGTAGAGGAAATTGACTAGCAAAATAAACAATTAATTAGATTCGTTAAAGGATATTATTATAATAAAGGGTGTCCCAAAATTAACGCAAGATTTGAATTTGCCGACATTTGTGCAGTGAAGTGTTGGCAACCTTGAAAAAAAGCAATTTGACAGCTAACAGTATAGGGTGTTTAAAAATGGAGCGTTACACGATAGAACAACGTGTCTTCATTATTAAATTCATTATTAAAGAATATTTCAAAAATAGTGAAAGCTTGGCGGCTGATTTTTCCAGCAAAATCATCCTAAGCAATGAAGCACATTTTCATCTTGATGGCTTTGTCAATCGCCAAAATTGCCTCATTTGGGGTTCGGAGAACCCACATGTGATTGTCGAAAAACAAATGCACCCACAACGCGTGACTGCATGGTGTGGATTTTGGGCTGGAGGCATAATTGGGCCATATTTTTTTGAAAATGATGCTGGTCAAGCAGTGACTGTTACTGGTGCTCGATATCGCGACATGATTACACAGTTCTTTCTGCCAAAATTGGATGATATTGATGTGTCCAATATGTGGTTTCAACAAGACGGTGCCACATGTCATACAGCCCGTGAAACAATTCAATTACTGCATGAGACATTTCCAGGTCGTGTACTCTCTCGTTTCGGTGATCAAAATTGGCCTCCTAGATCGTGTGATTTAACACCATTAGACTTCTTTTTATGGGGTTATTTGAAATCACAAGTCTATGTCAACAAGCCCACAACCACCCGTGCATTAAAGGAGGAGATTCAACGCTGCATCAACGAAATTCAGCCACATTTATGCAGAATGGTCATGGAAAATTTCAACAAAAGAGTGCGCATGTGCATGCAAAGCCGTGGAGGCCATTTGTCCGATGTGTTATTCCATACATAACCCTATCCTATGTACTTTACGAGTCAATACAAATATAACTATCAAAAGACTAAAAACGGCGTTTTCTATTTAATTCAAATCTTGCGTTAATTTTGGGACACCCTTTATATTTACCCCTATTCCCGTGAACCACCCTGAATATTGAGTTTTAACTACTCAACCCAATAAATACAGAGCTCAGTATCATCCAGAATCAAGGGGTTTGTTTTCTAATAATGACTTGACAACTTGCTGCCCAATCGGAGAACGGACGTCTCTTCAAATGGTCCTTCGGCTTCAATTCTTGAGTTGACTTCATCTTGTAAACTAAGATTCTTACGTAAAATATTTCTACCATCTTGTTCGTAGCACGAATAAAGTCGGTCCAACAAATTTGAGTGAACGCGTTGATGCAAGTTTTTGTCTATTAATGCAATTTCCGTTTCTAATGCATCCTAAAGTTCGCGTATTGTACGTGGTTTTGACTCGCAAATACGTGACTTCAGATAACTCCAAAGGAAAAAATCACACACCGTCAAGTCAGGTGACCTAGGAGGCTAATGCATACTCCAAAACGTGAAATTAGGTGGCCGGGTAAAATCTTGCGTACGACGTTCATTGTGGCGATCGCAGTGTGAAGAGGTGCTCCATCTGACATTTGATGGGTTGATAATTCACCTTCTTCTACGCAACTCTGGTTTTAAAAAGTTATTAAGCATGTCAATGTAACGTTCACTATTGACGGTCACCGTGTTTCCTTGTTCCTCAAAAAAGTAAGGACCAATGATAATTTTTTTTGAAACTTCACACCAAACAGTCACTTTAGGGGCTGATCAACGGTCGTTCGTAGAGGCTTTGAGGGTTTTCTGCAGCGTAATAACGAAATTTTTGCTTATTTACAAAACCGTAGAGGTAAAAATGAGCTTCATCACTTATAAATACATAACATTATATCTGATTTTTCTGATCAGCACCGTGATGGCCAATGTTCGCTACCGATTTGTTGTTTTCGACAAATGACGAATATACGGCGGCGGCGTAGAGGAAATTGACTAGCAAAATAAACAATTAATTAGATTCGTTAAAGGATATTATTATAATAAAGGGTGTCCCAAAATTAACGCAAGATTTGAATTTGCCGACATTTGTGCAGTGAAGTGTTGGCAACCTTGAAAAAAAGCAATTTGACAGCTAACAGTATAGGGTGTTTAAAAATGGAGCGTTACACGATAGAACAACGTGTCTTCATTATTAAATTCATTATTAAAGAATATTTCAAAAATAGTGAAAGCTTGGCGGCTGATTTTTCCAGCAAAATCATCCTAAGCAATGAAGCACATTTTCATCTTGATGGCTTTGTCAATCGCCAAAATTGCCTCATTTGGGGTTCGGAGAACCCACATGTGATTGTCGAAAAACAAATGCACCCACAACGCGTGACTGCATGGTGTGGATTTTGGGCTGGAGGCATAATTGGGCCATATTTTTTTGAAAATGATGCTGGTCAAGCAGTGACTGTTACTGGTGCTCGATATCGCGACATGATTACACAGTTCTTTCTGCCAAAATTGGATGATATTGATGTGTCCAATATGTGGTTTCAACAAGACGGTGCCACATGTCATACAGCCCGTGAAACAATTCAATTACTGCATGAGACATTTCCAGGTCGTGTACTCTCTCGTTTCGGTGATCAAAATTGGCCTCCTAGATCGTGTGATTTAACACCATTAGACTTCTTTTTATGGGGTTATTTGAAATCACAAGTCTATGTCAACAAGCCCACAACCACCCGTGCATTAAAGGAGGAGATTCAACGCTGCATCAACGAAATTCAGCCACATTTATGCAGAATGGTCATGGAAAATTTCAACAAAAGAGTGCGCATGTGCATGCAAAGCCGTGGAGGCCATTTGTCCGATGTGTTATTCCATACATAACCCTATCCTATGTACTTTACGAGTCAATACAAATATAACTATCAAAAGACTAAAAACGGCGTTTTCTATTTAATTCAAATCTTGCGTTAATTTTGGGACACCCTTTATATTTACCCCTATTCCCGTGAACCACCCTGAATATTGAGTTTTAACTACTCAACCCAATAAATACAGAGCTCAGTATCATCCAGAATCAAGGGGTTTGTTTTCTAATAATGACTTGACAACTTGCTGCCCAATCGGAGAACGGACGTCTCTTCAAATGGTCCTTCGGCTTCAATTCTTGAGTTGACTTCATCTTGTAAACCAAGATTCTTACGTAAAATATGCTATAATGTGGTCTGCTGACCAATTCTTGAGAATTTCCTTGGCAGCAATATTTTGGACACTTCGAACATTTCGTTGTCTCACTGACACGGCAACATCACACAACGAATATGCAGACAAAAATTTGTATTCCTTGTCTACTAGGACGAGAATTACGATCGAAAATTGGACTTAACGTTCTCAAAGTTGCGGTCACCGATTCCGAATTTCGGTAGACATTTTTTTTTATTATTTGCAGATGTTGCTAGTTCGTATTATTTATCATGATAAAAATGTTGATTTCACTGACAATGACAGTTTGATAAGTAGTGAAAGGGTGTGTTCACAAATTGAAGTCAAAGTTGTCAAGTCCTTATTAAAAAACCTAACGTAAATTTTTGTTCGACTTCTGTATGGAATATCGTCATTAAAACCCATTTGATATTTTATCTAACACCATAAAATTTTAAAAATTGTGACGTACAAGTTCGTTAATCGTTCCGAAAGTAATAATTTTAGTTTTCCCTACTTCCGCTGTGCTCGCTTGGGAACTGTAGAACTTGACCTTTAAGTCTTTAGTATTCTATATTTCAATCCGGGGCATATAAGCTTTATCGAAGTACATACATATGTAGTTGGTATATGTAGAAAAAAGAGAGACCTGTTGAGGATGTCCAGTATTGTTTTATAGTTATTTAGGCGATGATAATGGGAATACGATGCTTTTACAACCAACAATTCATCAAATCAAACCGTTTTGACCGTGTAAGGCCCGCTTTTAAGATCAAGGGTTATCACTTTGGCAATTGCCCAATATACATACATACTAATGTCTGCTTTTGGGGATTTATTTATTAGTCACCATAAGCTTATAGAAAAAATGTTTGCCATTACCTTTTCATTATATTTTGATGTATCTTCGGATTATGAACTTTTTATTGAAAATATTTATATACATAATGTAAGCCTGCTTACTAATTATGTATGCAGGTACTTGATTTGGATAATGATTTTTTTATTTAAAAAATACCAAATACCAATTTTTTAGAACAATATTGTGCGAATACAAATTATTCTACTTATAATAACTTAACGTTTGTATAATGGTATGGTAGAACAAAATTTGTTATGAAAGTTCTGTAGTAGTTTACCTTGAGTTGGGCCTCTTTGTGCCGCAGTTCTTGTTCAAGTTTCTCATTCAAATCATGCAATGAAGTAGATTCTCGCTGAGCATTGAGGTAACGTTTTTCTAGCGTTGCTATTCTTTCTTCTTGATCTTCTTTTTGTGCGACATTTTCGCGTAAGTCGCGTTGTAACTTCGAACATTGCTCCTGAGATTTCGAAAGGTCTTTTTGGACTTTTCCAAGATTATCTTCAAGTTCGTTTATTCGGCTATTTAAGTCGGATACACGGCGCTGCCACTGAGAAAGTTCAGCAGTCTAAATTTAAAAAAAATATATCACATTGATTATGTCAAACTTTTTTAAATTTTTTGTATTGAATGTGAGATTGAAATTTGACCTGTTTCTCAATAATAGTTTGTAATTCGTGGGTTTTTGCTGCGTAATCAATTGCATTCTCCGCTGCATCACCATTAATACCACCTCCACTCTGAAAGGATACAACTTTTTTTAAGACATTTTCTTCTTCTTTTGAGGAAACATTTAATTGAGAAAAAAACAAAAATAACATTCAACCTTATCTCCGGTGCCATTCTCCTTGCTTGCATCGCTATTATGTTGTATTGCACCAGATTTATATTGCTGTAACTGTAAAAATAAATAAGATATATTGATTGATTTCCTTCCTTTGGCCGTATGATGTAATGGATAGTACCTCATCTTTGGTTGAATTTAATTCCTCTTCAAGGGCTGTATTTTTTTCTATTGACAAACGCAACCGTTCCCTCACCTTAAAAATAAAAAAGATACAAATAATTATTTTCATAGGCGATATTTTTCCATTTTCAAAAAACACTTACTTTCTCATCCAAAGCCTTGTGATGTTCAAATAGACTCTTTAAAGCTTTTAACACCTCAACCTCACTAGAGACACCACTTTGTGCAGCTGCTTGCCTCTTAACTACTGTCATTCGCAAAGAACGTTCATGTCGCGACACCAGGCACTCGAGATGTTCCAAAAGAAGCTAGATTTGTTTTTTTTAGTATCAAAAGAAAATATATCACCATTATGAAGATACATTATAAGATAATAGTTTGAGAGATGAATTTTAAATTTACAAAAAAAAAAAGAAGAAGAAATAATAAGGAAACCAAAAACATCTAAGCTTCCGGTTACAGAAATTTTTAAATGAAAGATAAACTATAACCGGCTATTTCTTTTCATAATCATCATAGTCTACTATTCATACATGTTCATAATATACACACTTAAGCATTCGTCTACATACAAACACACATACAAATTTTCAAGGACGTAGCTAGACGAAATTGGTGGTCGAATTGAAGATTCAAAACATTTCTTCAAAAGCCAAGATTTTGGTGTTTATTTATTGTTTTTTACTTTTTTCTTATGATTGAATGTTTTTTTTTGTAATGGACATTTAACTTGAAATGAATTAAAAAAATTATACTTGATAAATTTCATTTACCATAGACACAAATGTGTATGTTTAGAAATCTCAGATATTAAACTTTTTTGGAATATTTGAAATACGTTTGAGATTTAAAAGATTAAAAATTTTAATTCTTGCGTCTTGTTTATTTTTTTTTTCAATAATGGTTTGCATTTAAAACCTAAATTCTGAGAGTCAAAATCGGATATAACGATATCGCTTATAACAAAATATCGGTTATTGCGAACTAATCTCTAAGTCCCTTCAGAGATCCATTCAAATTGGACTAATTGAATATCGCTTTTAAAGATTTCGCCTATAAGCGATTAATTACAACGAATAGTTTTGAATGAAAAATTTAAAATATATCGTTTTTACGAATTGAAACAAATATTATATGTTATACCTGGGCTTGTTGGCGTTAGGTCTTTTCGCCCATAACCATATCACCCAAATTAAAAATGTCATAGCACCCAAAACAACAACGTTTTGCTGTTGTACAATTTGGGCAATATTACCGAACCTTTGGGCGTTCAACCTTTTTTGGGTTTTATGACATTCCAAATAAAAAGAAGCGTTCGATCACATTGCCCAATAATATAATGCTTGTATATTAAAAATATCATATCGTACAAAAACTTTTTCCGAAAAAAATGCCACAAAGCCCAAAATCCATTTTAAAATATCATAACGCCTTAATTACTAATTGACATACCTATCGCCCGAAAGGTTTCATGTATTTCAACATTTGGGCATTCTGATAAAGTTTTTGTTTATTTTGGGCACAACGATATTTCGACATTAAATAAAAAAAATGTCAGATAGCCCAAAAAGCTCGGAACGTCAAGAAAGCATGTTTGGCTTTATTTCACTTTTAGAAAGCGAAGTAAGGTCAATTTTTAAAGTGAAATAAGCAAAATGGTTTGCTTGCTCACAGTGCGTATAAACAGTGTAATTTGTAGTGGGGGGCATGCTGTCCCTCTGCAAACCCCTACGTGGACTCATTATAGGATTTGGGGTAGGTGTAAGGTTGTGTGTGTGCAAAAGTTTCTTTAAATCAAAGATTCTTTAAATGCAAAGAAACTTTGCATTAACCCAACTTCGCCTAACCCAAATCCTATAGTGAGCCCAAGCTGGGGGTTGCAGAGGTGCAGCATGCCCCCTAGATACGTGTCTAAAAATGTGTCCTAAATTTTGGAGTTGTGAGATTAAAAGTTGGTTTGGGTATATGACATTTTATTTGGACTTTGTAAAGTTTTCTAAGTGATATTTTTTGCGGCGGGCGTTTCTATTTTTGGGCTTGTTGTCATTTTATGATTTGAGTTTATTGTCGTTGGTTGATAAGACATAAGAAACAAAAGAAATCATAATGGCAAAAATAAATTTCACAAGGCCGAAACAAAAATTTTCCAAATTAAATTTAGAAGATCGATTTTCTGAGTAAAAAAAATGTTCGTTCAAACAACTTCCACCAAACAAAAGACGAATAAAGGGTGATTTTTTAAAAGCTATAAGAAAGTTTTTCAAAAAAAAACACATAAAATTCCGAAAAATGCATGAAATCTTTATTTAAACCGATATACGGTCCATATAATTTAATGTTTGAAGATTATTTCATGCAAATGTTGACCTGACTGCGCATCAAATGGTCCATTCGTCCAATTTTGGCATACTCTTTCCAACATTTCGGCCAGTATCTCACAAATAAATAATTCAATAATGTCTTCCAATATGTCAATTGAAGCGGGCTTGTTGAAAAATCGAGAAATCTGCTTATTTACATACCCATTGAGCCAAAAATGAGCTTCGTCGCTGAACACAAGAAGCGCGCGATGAACTTTTTTAACAGAGCACGCATTTTGATAATAAAATTCAATAATTTGCAAGCGTTTTTTGTTTGCAAGACGATTCATGGTTCAATTATAGCCCAAACTGAAGATGTTTGACAGTGAAACAAAACTCGAAACGTGCATCAGCTGTTTAAACCAATGTTGCCAAAAAGATAATAGCTAAAAAATCACCCTTTATTTTATGTTGTACAAATTGATTAATAAACCTTTATTATTAACTAGCGGCACGGGTAGACATAAATAGGTACAGATATTTAAGTTATAAGCATGCTAATTAAAACGACCATGAATCACTAAAATAGAAAACATTTTTTTATCCTATCATTAATACTCTTTGAAGCGTATGCGATGAAAAACATGGTATGGCTAATTTTTTTACACCTTCGGTTGGTTTTAATAGAAATTTCTAAAGATTTCTATAGTAATCTAGTACTAAATATAGCCTTTGTTACTCAGTGATAATGTAGCTTTCTAATGAAAAAAGAATTATTAAAATCGGTCCAGTACTTTTTGAGTTTATTCGTTACATACAAAAATACAAATCTTTCTTCTTTATAATATTAGTGTAGCTAATAATGTAAACTAAAGGGTGGGCTTTGTCAATCGCCAAAATTGCCGCATTTGGGGTTCATAGAACCCACATGTGATTGTCGAAAAACAAATGCATCCACAACGCGTGACTGTATGGTGTGGATTTTGGGCTGGAGGCATAATTGGGCCATATTTTTTTGAAAATGATGCTGGTCAAGCAGTGACTGTTACTGGTGCTCGATATCGCGACATGATTACACAGTTCTTTCTGCCAAAATTGGATGATATTGATGTGTCCAATATGTGTTTTTAACAAGACGGTGCCACATGTCATACAGCCCGTGAAACAATTCAATTACTGCATGAGACATTTCCAGGTCGTGTACTCTCTCGTTTCGGTGATCAAAATTGGCCTCCTAGATCGTGTGATTTAACACCATTAGACTTCTTTTTATGGGGTTATTTGAAATCACAAGTCTATGTCAACAAGCCCACAACCACCCGTGCATTAAAGAATATTTAAAATACAAATTCAACAAAAGAGTGCGCATGTGCATGCAAAGCCGTGGAGGCCATTTGTCCGATGTGTTATTCCATACATAACCCTATCCTATGTACTTTACGAGTCAATAAAAATATAACTATCAAAAGACTAAAAACGGCGTTTTCTATTTAATTCAAATCTTGCGTTAATTTTGGGACACCCTTTACTTAAAATCATAAATTCTTATAATACATTTTTAAGATGAATAAAAATACTTTTTAGCAGACTTTTATGTGATCTACGACATAAGTTTTTAATACGTTTAGGTATAGGAGGTTAGCTCACTGTATTGTGCAACTTACAAGCCTTAGTAATTGTTAATTTTACAAGCATTTGTTATTTTTTTTAAATTAAGATTTTTGCTCCAATGAAACAATGAGTACGTCCGTCGTCGTCATTCTAACTAAAACTTATAATATCTACCTAGGGTTTGAGGTATTGCTTAAAACGGTGCACGATAAATATAGTAGATTTATTTACTATATTATAATAAAACTTTTACCATATCTCAACATAAATGCTCCCCTTTCCCTCCCTGAGTTACGGCCTTACACACATACAAAAACACATACACACACACACTCGCAACAAAAAAAACATACACATATATATTTCTTTTTGTATGTTATTACTTTTAGAAGGACATCAAAGGTCGATTCATTCTCGTCCTTTTTTTCCACTCAAACTAATTTTTATATCACAACATCGAATACACCGCATATTAATGTCCATTACTCTTCTCTGCATTTTAACGTCGTCGGCTCGTTCCAGAAGATTTATTTATACACATGTACGAGTATATTAATAGTACGTGTGTACAGTACAGCGTGTTTAGGCTGATGGGGCTCGAAAAAAAGGAAAGAGCAACTCACAGTAGCAGGGCCAGGCACAAGGCACAAGGCACAGGCAGGCATCATAAGGAATAGGAAACTATGCAGCAAATTGATGCTGCGCCGGCTGTCTGGGTATATCCTATTGAATATGTGTCATTGACTTACCCGTGTGTTGTTTCGTTCTGCTTTCAATTCGGCTATTTCTTCGTCTCGCTCCAATAGAGTTTCTCTAGCTTGTGTTAGTTCCTTTGTAAGGGTCGCGAATTCCTGAAAGAACATAAAACACAAAAAATAAATAGAAAAATCATTTCAGGACAATTCCGGCTATTTATAGAAAATAATAGAAAGAAATGTTCCTAACACTACGAGTATATTGGTAGGTACATATTGCTGTGTAATGTAATATGCGAATCATTGAGTGTCTCATTTAATAAAGTTTGAATAAATCGATTGCCAAATGTGACAGCCTCACACGCAAAATTCGTGGCATGAGCATCAGGAACAAATACAAAAAAATAAAGTAGATATTTTTTTCCATTGAACCCTCCCTTGCTATCTATTAGAGATCCAAGCAAAACTCGTGCTTGGAATGTTTAAACACTATGGGGCTAAGGATCTGATGTATTTCTTTCTACAAACTTTTCTCCAATCCTTTTCTCTCTCTATAACGTATTTCATTCACATGTCTTAAATAATCACATGGTATGGTAAAGTATAAGAATGTTAACGGTTTCTTTTTCTTTCTTGTGATAATTTTCCATCAAGGATCCTACTGAATGCATAAACATGGGCTATAATAGTCCTTTTGTTTTCATAAAAACAAAACCAAGAAGAAGAAGAAGAAAAAAAAAAACCACAATGGTCAAATTAAACGAATGGTTAGTATAGTTTGAACGTCTTGAGAAAAGAACTTACTGTATAAGAAATAAAACAGATTTTATTTATGTATGTGTTTTCTTTTTCGTATACAATTTGATTCATTTCATTATAGGAGCTTGATGATGTTGATGTTGATGAAATACTAAGTGGCTTTGACTTGGAACTTTTAGGGATATTTTAAACATCAAACTGCAGAATTGAATATACATTTTAACAAAATCATATATTTTAATTTAAGCACAAACGAAAAATATACACAAAAATCATGCAAAGTATATTAAATATTATGGAAGAAAATGATTCATTGAACTTTAGTATAATGGCAAACTTTGTGCTATAGCTTTTAGTGATGCCACTCACATTTTGCCCTACTGACTTGACTGCTTTGAAACATGTCAATTGCTTCTTTTTATGGGAAGTACACTCGCACAAAGGCATATGATTCCTACATTATTCCCTGGGACTTTATATTTTTCCGATGAATTGCTTAAGAAGTTTAAAGAGAAATAGAAACTCTTGTTTGATTTTTTGTTTGCTTTAGTTGAATAAACTTCTTGATGTCCTATATTTTGTTATTGCTGAAATAGTTTTTTTTTTTTAAATTTGAAGATAAAAAGTTTATAAATCAAATAACTGTTTGTTGTTTGATTTACTTGTCCTCTAGAAAAGTGTTCAGAATTAGAATTGCTCATAAAATGAAATATAATAGCAGATGTGAAGTAGTTTTAAAAACTGTATGCAATTTCGAGTGAAAAGTATTTATCTATATTATCTAGGCTCAATTAAAATTTCAAAAAATTCGGGGCTTACATTGAAAACTGCATTTTGGTGCTAAATGCTTTGTTTGTTTTCTGAACTGGGTCTAAGTTTTATGTGAAGAAAATTGAACATTTCAAAATGTGTTTTTTTTTCGAAGAGAAACCACAGATTTGCTTCCTTTCGGAAACTGTTTTATCCGAAAGATTCAAACCTTCGTTTGAGGATTTTAATATAATAAGAAATGATGCTGGCCGATGGACAGAAATTTTATTAGATAAGAATCTTAAGTTTAACTCTGTCATATTCGAAAGTAACATTTTTTCTGTGTGTCTTGCTTCATAAAAGCCAATGGTTCAATTTTTCGTCTCTTGATTGAAAGTATTTACATTCCATCTGACGCGGACCAGGTTCTATTTAGTGAGCTTGATGATCTGTATGCGATGTTTAATAATTATGATGCCATTGTAATCGGTGGGGATTTCAATGCCCATCACACCGCTTGAGGAGATAATGTACGTAATAACAATGGTACTCTTTTAAATAATTGGTTTAACAATGGTCCTTGTTTGAATCTTGACTTAATTCCTTCGGATGGTCCGACTTTTCCAAGATCCTACTCTTATATAGATTTTTTTTTCATCTCCTCAACTTTTAATCCTGTGAGTTGTGTAAATACATATTACCTCTGTATCTTCAATGTGTAAAACATTTGCAACAATTTCTAATCATTTTGGAATCGCTTATGAAGTATTCCTCGAAGATTGTTCTCCCATTTTCTTACCTTCCCCCACATAGGTTAGGTTAGGTTATAGTGGCTGTCCAAGATGGAAACGGACACACTTAGGCCAGTTTAATGGCCCATTGTGATACCACATGAATCTTGAGGTTACTTCCTAAGCTCAATGGAACCAGTTTGAGTCTCTTACGAAACGTGAGAGGCTGATTATGCCGATATGATTTAGATCGTTTAGATCGTTAAAGAAGAATTCTCCTAGGTAATTCTTGCGCTTTCGAGCCAGAGCAGGGCATGTGCAGAGAAGATGAAGAATTGTTTCTTCCTCTTCCTCGTCCATACAGCTTCTGCAGAAATCATTTCCCCCACATAGAAATTTTAGAAATACAAACTGGGAAGATTTTCAACTAACTCTGCGTCATTCGTTATTCACTCTCGTTTTACCAAAAGGAGAACAACATTTCAAATACGGAAATAGATGACTTTATAAAGGAAGTAAATGCAATCATTTTCTCAAATTAAGAAAACCATTCCAATGTATAGAATGACAAAAATTATAAGTACAAAAATGTATTTCAGATTTAATAAAAAAATTAAAACGGTTTTCGAAGAAATTGACTAAAACAACTTAAAAGACAACCATCGTCACTTGATTAGAATTCATCCTGAGTATCGTGAGCTTCATTAAAAAATTCAGTGTGTAAGTAAAATTATAAAGGATAATGTTAATATAGATAACAATGATCACTTTGTTGATATGCTTAAACAAATAATACCTTCCGCTCAAGTTTTTAAGGAAATTGACAAAATAACTGGAAGAAAATTGTATGGATCCGATATTTCGAAGGACAAACTTCTTTATAATGCACGAAAACTAATTGACACACAGTCCAAGTTATCCGCATTTTAGGACTTATTCTCTTCAAATTATTCCAACACAGAGTCAAATGACGACTTTGAGCATGAAGTTTTGGCACCAGTAAACCGGAAACATTTATATCATACACAGTAATAACATTCTCGTCCATAAATAACACGATATATCCAGCATTGTCTCCTTTTACTTCTCCTATTAGCTGACCCATTGAAAAGCTTCTGCGAAGACAGGAATATCATTCCATGCAATCAATTTGGTTTCAAAATCGAAATTCAACAAAACATGCTTTGCTTCTATTTCAAGACAAGGTCATTTAAATTCTTAGAAATAAAATGTTAAATAAAATGTGCACATTGAGTCTAGATATTGACCTTCAAAAAGCCTTCGATTCACTTAGGCATCTAATAAACTTATAAAGCTTAGCTTTCCGAATTGGCTCATCAACATAATTTTCAGTTTTTTAAGAAACAGAAAAAGCTAAATTTTTATTAATATTGATCATAGCCGGTTTGCTACCCAGACCAATCAACATCTAAAATGAACTTCTACAAGAAGATTGTTTGGCCTGCATCCTCTTCAACCTGGCGTTGGAGAAAGCAATTCGTGATTTTAGCTTCAACAAGAGGGACCATCGTCATCAAGTCCAGGCAGATACTGGCTTACGCAGACAATATTGACATCATCAGGAGAACCGAACCAGCTCTACACGATTCCTTCACCTAGATTGAGTAGGCCAGGCGGCACAAAATCTGGGACCAAACATTAGTGATTGAAAAACAAAGTAGATAGTGGCGTCGATTGCGAGAAGAACAATTGGTCAAACAATCAAGGTAGCGGAACATGAATTTGAAGTAGTGAAATCCTTTCAAACACTTTGGTTCAATTATAGCAGCCGATAACAACATAGAGGAAGAAATACGCGGGTGGTTGCTCAGAGCCAACGGAGCCTACTTCAGTCTGTCAAAGCTTTTTGAATCTAGAAACCTTAACCATACGTTTTAAGCTGCTGCTGTACAAGACGAAGGTTCTGCCAGTACTCACATATGGATCCGAAACCTAGGGTGCTAAGTAAAGAGCATTGCGAACTCTTAGGCGCATTCGAGAGGAAGGCCTTGTGAAGAATTATTGGTCATTTATGTGAGGAAGGACTATTCTGGAGACGCTACAAACAAGAACTGTATGCAATCTACCTGAAACTGATATTGTGACAAAAATTAATCTCGGAAGACTCCGGTGGACACCTAGCTCGTATGAATGAAGAGGAACCAGCTAGGAAAGTCCTTTATAGTAAATTTTATGGTAGGTGACAGATGGCATACCAAGATTACGCTGGAGAGATGGCGTAGATTAGGATTAGGACGCCCGAAGCCTTGGGGGTCGCAGCTGGATGGCAGCGGGGCCGGGGGCGTTGCGTCATCGACTCACGATCGGTATAAATGGAGAAACTTGTTGTATGAGGTCAGGACCGGATCCCGGTTGTCGAGCCGATGATGATGTCAAATAAGAGACAAAAAATTATTTTGCAAAATCAAGAGTTACAAGAAGGTGATTTTTTAGCTATTATCTTTTTGGCAACACTGATTTAAACAGCTGACGCACGTTTCGTGTTTTGTTTCACTGTCAAACATCTTCAGTTTGGTCTATAATTCAACCATGAATCGTCTTACAAACGAACAACGCTTGCAAATTATTGAATTTTATTATCAAAATGCGTGCTCTGTTAAGAAAGGTCGTCGCTCGCTGGTAGAAGCGCTCATTTTTGTCTCAATGGTTATGTATATAAGCAGAATTGTCGATTTTGGAGTGAATATCAGCCAGAAACATTGCAAGAGCTACCAATGCATCCAGAAAAAGTCTCAGTTTTTGTTTGCCCAAAATGCAAGAGCTTAACTTGCATGACATGTAGTTTCAACAAGACGGTGCCACATGCCACACAGCACGCGCAACAATGAACTTATTGAGAGGCGAGTCCGGTGAACATTTTATTTCACGTTCGGGACCGGTCAATTGGCCGTCTAGATCGTTCGATTTAACACCTTTAGACTATTTTTTGTGGGGCTATGTTAAAGCTCATGTCTATACAGACAAGCCCGCTTCAATTGACGCATTGGAAGACAACATTGAACAATTTATTTGTGAGATACCGGCCGAAATGTTGGAAAGAGTATGCCAAAATTGGACTGAGGCGCAGTCAAGGTCAACATTTGCATGAAATAATCTTTAAACATTAAATTATATGGACCGTACTATCGATTCAAATAAAGATTTAATGCATTTTTCTAAATTGTATGTGTTTTTTTGTGAAAAACTTTCCTATATAGCTTTTAAAAAATCACCCTTTAAAAACAAATTGTTATGTTATTTACTCAAAATGTGGCCAAACTTATTTCCTATTATTGCTGTGAAATCTCTTATCTTAAAGATAATTTTAAATTATTATTATTCCTCAATAGTTCTGTTTTCTCTTAATTGACCATTAATTAGTGCATAAACCCTTTTGGTCTTACAACTTAACCTCTATACAATTATAATGCTAATAAGTAAATATACAAGAAAAGGAAATTGCCTAATCGAGACAAAAAGTATATTATTTAAAAATTCGATCAGACGTCCGGTCTACCATACTTAGTCATGTTGTTGTTGTTTTTTATGTTGTTGGTGTATAGTTAAGTCAGTCAAAATAGTCTTCAACTTAAAGATGCACATAAACTTTCAAGCCAAAGGCGCATTATGTATGTATGTAGTGTGGGTATACAGTATACACAGTTTATAGAGTACACTGTACAATACACTATGCAGTGTGTATAGTATAAGATAGAAATACTTTTAATTTATTAATGCTGCTTGACTGTGCCACATGCATTTTTAATGCACGTGGTTACTTTTTCTCATTTTATATAAATTTTCTCTCTTCTATGTGAGCTCAGTCAGTCAGACAGCTATATAACCCAGCTAAAGCCAAGCAACCATTGCGTGGGCCATTTTAGTGACACGAACAGGCAGTCGGAACGGAACACCACCCACTATTATATTGGATCTTTGAATAAATGTTGAATGAGTTTGCATTTGGAACTTAAATTGTATCCACAAAATGATGTTTAGATTTTAGAATAAGATTTCTCAAGTAGGAACGGAAGAGTTAATGCGCGAGGGGGAGATTAAAAAAAAGATTGTTTATATGGAAAAAAGACACAAAGACAAGATACAAAATAAAAAGTGGCTTCAATTATGGGTATTTTTTTTTTATTAGTTTTTGAACAACATTCTATAAACAGCATTTTTACAAAGTCAAAACCGGATGTTTTAATTCGGAATTTTAGATTTTTCCTTCTTGAAAAATGACCTTCAATTTCGATATTAAAAGAAAGAAGCGTTTCACTTGGACTACGATTTCGCACGAAAAAGACATTTCGCTTTTCCCCTGTCGCACATTCAATAAGTTTTGCATTTTTCAAGAAAAAATTCTTATCAAATTTCGGGCAAATTTAATTTTAGACCGAATATTACGGTTTCAATATGGAAGTGTTTTTGCAGGTGTAAAATTTGATGGGAAACAATTATAAAAAATTGTACCTTTATCAAAATCTGATGTAATGAACATGAACAGTTTTCATTCCTTAAAATTGGTCTTTTGGTATCGGCTGAATATGGTTGTTTGAAGAAGTAATGTGCTGGTTTTTGTGAACATGTATCCTGGAGGTAGATTAAAGCTTGGACGAAATCAACGTGAACTGGACACGATGGAGCAGTGTTGGACATGAAGTCGTCGGCAGCATTGTCACCCTGTTCAGGCGACATTCATTTGCATATAAATATGTGTTTATCCAAAAGAGAAGTTTGATTTTTTTTTTGTTTTTTTTTGTGAACACACTTTCGTTTCACTTGGAAAAACACACAAAATGTGAGAAATCCATGAGATCACCATGAAATTTAATTAATTTTTTTTTAACTCTAAACAATTATACAGTACCTATACAAAAATGTATAGAACTTCTGGGAAATCACAAACCGAAACGGGTTAAGTACTATTGATATCATTTATATATATAACTTGAGTATACACATACACACGAACACACTGGGTTTTCAAACAAACAAACAAAAAAGATGGAAAATCAAAAAGAGAAAAGCGTGTCCTGGATTAACACCACACTTTTTGATGGATCTTGGACAACGAGTTTTCCATAAAGATCAATCTTTTCCGACCGTAAGACAAAAACAAAAAACAAAGGTGTTTTGTATTTTTTGTTGCAGATACTTATTTCTTTTTAAAATTTAATTTAAACTTTATCTAGATACTGCTTAAGCTATGATCGCGTCAGTCGTCGTGATACATTCGTCTATAGATCATGACTAAACGTCACAAATGGGTAACAGATGCTTCTTACCCATAGAAAGGCAAAATTGTACAAACAGTGGGTTGTATCTGTTTCGTGATATGAGGGCAATTGCGATGATCACAATGATGACGATGTTGATGATGATGATAATAATGATGATGATGTGAGCTTCAATGAGTTTTATATGGAATTAAGTTTTTTTTCTTTATCATTTTCATTTCATTTCGTTTGTTTTGATTTTGTTCGTTGGTCTCTTTGTATTGTGGGAATAAGAGGAAAATTTTATACTGGTGGAAGAGATATAAAAAGTAGCGGTACTTAAAAAAAATAACAAGTTAAATTTATTTCTTTGGTAGTTTCAAATTGTTAGCCAAGTCGAAAGAATGTGATTTTGTATGTTAGGTATGATTAATTTGTACACAGGTACTTTAGGGCGTATGAGAGTTTTTTTTTTGTTTTAGTTTTTTACTTACGATGTATAGGAACTATATGGCAAGTTTTGCATTCGTAAAAAATCCAACTCGAGATTTTAATCTAACATGAAATTACGATAGTAGAAAAGTCGAAGAAAGTGGGTCCTCCGATTCCGTCCGTCTGTGTGTCTATGTGTCCTCGACCCTACAGCCTAAACCGCTGGCTTGATTGGGTTCAAACTTGGAAATTAAGGATTTAAAGCAGATTTGCGTTAGGCGTTTTTTTCATCTGTTTTTGTTCAAAAATCGAAAATTCGAATTTTCTTAAAAACTGACCCATTGATTTTTATTAAATTTTATTTAATTTTTTTTCTTAACTTCGCTTCTTTCAAAAAAAGGAAATTTTTTGTATTACAACAACACTGCTTGAAACACAACCTTTTGTATAATAATCTTATTTTAAATTTTCTATTTAAAGGTTGATTTTTTAGCTATCATCTTTTTGGCAACACTGCACTGGTTTAAACAGCTGACGCACGTTTCTTGTTTTGTTTCACTGTCAAATATCTTCAATTTGGTCTATAATTAAACCATGAATCGTCTTATAAACGAACAACGCTTGCAATTTATTGAATTTTATTATCAAAATGCGTGCTCTGTTAAGAAAGTTCATCGCGCGCTTCTTCCAGCGAGTGACGAAACTCATTTTTGTCTCAATGGGTACGTAAATAAGCAGAGTTGTCGATTTTGGAGTGAATATTAGCCAGATGAATTGCAAGACCTACCAATGCATCCAGAAAAAGTCACAGCTTGGCGCGGTTTATGGGCTGGTGGCATCATTGGACCGTACTTCTTCAAAGATGATGCGAATAGTAACGTAACTGTGAATGGTCAGCGCTACCGTGAGATGATAAATAAATAAATAAATTAGGTGGCGCAACAGTCCATGGAGAACCAGGGCCTAGTGACTTACAACTCTCAACCATCCCTGTGTGCGAGTAATGTTGTCAGAGATGGAAGGGACCTACAGTTTATATGCCGAATCCGAACGGCTAGTTTGAGAAAGCACTTTTCATGACAAGAATTACTCTTGGAGAATTTGTCAATTCCTCGCAAGAGGCAGTACCCGTGAAAAAAGTTAGGTGGCACAGGCAGGATTGAACCCAAGACCCCTTGCATGACAGTCCAACGCACTAACCATCACGCTACGGGTACTATGAGATGATATCCAACCTTTTTTGCCCAAAATGCAAGAGCTCGACTTGCATGACATGTGGTTTGAACAAGACGGTGCCACCTGCCACACAGCACGCGCAACAACAGACTTATTGAGAGGCGGGTTTGGTGAACATTTTATTTCACGTTCGGGACCGGTCAATTGGCCGCCTTGATCATGCGATTTGACGCATTTAGATTTTTTTTTTGTGGGGCTATGTTAAAGCTCATGTCTATACAGACAAGTCCGCTTCAATTGACGCATTGGAAGACAACATTGAAGCATTTATTCGTGAGATACCGGCCGAAATGTTGGAAAGAGTATTTGGCATATTCTGGACTAAGCGGATGGACCATTTGAGTTGCAGTCCAGGTCAACATTTGCATGAAATAATCTTCAAACATTAAATTATATGGACCGTACTATCGATTCAAATAAGGATTTTATGCATTTTTCTGAATTTTATGTGTGTTTTTTTTTGAAAAACTTTCCTATAGCTTTTAAAAAATCACCCTTTATAATACACTCCCATTTTATAGAAATACCGTTCACTTCCAGCTTGTTACTGGGAAGAAACATCGCATTATTTTTATGCTGAAAAAGATTGATTTTATCTTACCAGCATTTAGTTTAATTTTCCATTTCTGATAATATCTCATTAAAATATCTAGCTTTGAAGATTGGTCTCAATGCTGAGACCAAACTCATGCGAAGAGAATACGCCAGGTGTCATCCCTGCATAAATGCCTGCTTCACAATAAGGTAGCTGTGGAAAATCAGACGTGTGTAGACATTATATAAAACAGGACTAAAAATTGAACCTTCAGGGACACCATGGTCAATATTAACTAACACGGATTTACATTTATTAACGTACACTTGAAAACATCTTCATGATAAAAAACTTTCAATATTTTTTTTGTTTTTAGGTTTTCTCAAATACTAATGAACCGATTTCAGTTTTTTTTTCTGCACAAGCTCTAATACTGCCTTAATAATATTTCAGGATCAAAAATATAATTTTATTTTTGGATTTTTGTAATTTTTTTTCAAAATTCGATACCTCGAAAACGGGTCAACATTTTGTGTGAAAATCAAATGTAAAATGTAAAAATATATATTCCAAATAACTGCATACAAAAAATATTTTTTAAACAAAAAACAAAAAACAATTTTATACATACACAATTAATTAAGAAAAAAAAAACGATTAAAAAAAAAATCTGAAAAATTAAGTTTTTTCTGAGGAATCAAATGGCATTTAAATTTTTGAAGACAAACTTATTTTGCAGGTATATCTTTAAATCTCAACTTATAGGTTCTTTTTTTAAACAGATTTTTTGGATACAGAAGCAAGTTCGTGCGGTAGATTTTATTTTAGACTGATGGAATTTAAATATACTTTGATGACAATATAAATATTATGGTAGCACTATCAGGACTATTTGACATGAATACTCCAGAATTATCTTTAATAAGACAAAGAGTGTGCGGACAAAGATTTAAACACTTGATTTATAATATTAATTCTTTTTCATTTATTGCTTGATTTATTTAACTTTAATTGAAAAACAATTATTTTTTAAACGAATCGGATTCTTTATGTCTTCTTTTTGAATTCTCCATTATCCGATACATATATGTATGTAGTATGTACGTAGTTTTAAAATTATTATTAAACATAAAATTTCGGTAGCAAATTTTCAAAGCTGGAAAATATCTTCAACGCTATCGGGACTATGATTTGAAACTAAAAGAGGAAGTGAATCAAATAAAAACCTATTTTAACTCAAATTTATGTGTGCATCTTAATTTTCTTGAAGAAAGGAAAATCTTAATAATACTTTAATTTCAAAAATAATTGGAATCAATTATTATCTACCTAAAATTCAGATGATGACAAGTCGAAAAAAACTATTAAAATTAACTATTATGAAATAATCTCGAATAAATTACAAAGATAAAAACAATAAAACAAAATTAATCATCTAGCGGTATCTGCACTATATTATGGGCTTCAAAAAAACTTATGACAAAAAGCAAAAATAAAAACCTTGTCGTCTGCAGTTTCCTTCTTCAGAAATCTTTACAAATCAAAGCATATTATGACGTTTATATATGTATATAAGAGTACAAGTACTTGGTATGTACATTAGGGTGATTCAAAACATTTTTTTTTTCTTGCAAACAAGCTTAAAAGTTTAAATTCAATGTAAAAAGATGCCAGTTAAAAGTTGAGCCCTTAATATTAATATTAAGACTGTCCTCATCGCGTTTTTCTATTTCCCGTAAGAATAATATGGAAAAATTATTCTCTGCACTTTTTGAATTTTATTGCTAGTCTGTCTTGTATTATAAAAAAGAGACTTTTACTTATTTTTGTAGGGAATCGAACGCTCTACAAAAAAAGTCTCTTATAATTTTTTGATAAACCTAATAGTTTACAAGTTATTTAAGGCCAAAGTTAAATTTATCGAAAATTTTAAGGTTTTTGATGCATTCCAGCAATTTTGATGGTTTTATTGGAACAAATCACTCAAAAAATTCATGTTTATTTTAAATTTAGTTTATTAGACAATCATTGCTAATAATTCTCGGTAGTTATCCAAAGAAAAATTGAATAGTCTAAAGATTTATTATAAATTTTGTGTATGAAAATAAAAATTATGTTAAATTGTTTATCTGTTCATCCAATAGCCTGTAAATGCTCATTTAAATTCCCAAAATTATAGGTGAAAAATTAATTCATTATTGATTGACCGATCAGAAAGGAATTTTTTTACGTTTCGTCGGTAACATAGTTAGTTAACACCTCGTTAGTTAACACGCGCGACCATTCTTTGTCAAATCAGCAAAACAGCATAAAATCATAAGCTCCATATTATTCTTACGGGAAATAGAAAAACGCGATGCGGACAGTCTTAATATTAATATTAAGGGCTCAACTTTTAACTGGCATCTTTTTACATTGAATTTAAACTTTTAAGCTTGTTTGCAAGAAAAAAAAATTTTTGAATCACCCTAATGTACATATAACAGCAGCACTTGTTTTCAAGTTTATCATAAAAAGAAGATCTAAAACAATTGAAATAAACTCAAATGTTATACGATTATAAGTTTTATTATTATTATTATTATAATGCATTTACACAGAGAAAGAGAGATCTATGTTTGATATTTTCTTGTGTCTTTTACATTTTTATTTTTACCCAACACTCATTCTAATGTCAATCCTATTTTTGTTTTGTTGGTTGGCCGAAGATAGACAAAACGTGATGTACTTGGAAAGTTGTTAGGTTTGAAGTTAAGTTGATGATTTCGTTAAGTAGGGTGTATGAAATTGAAAATTCCGATGGTGGTGCCACAAGTAAGAGGTAATGTACTGTATGTATACTTGAATAATGTCCATTTAATGGTTTTTGTTATTCTTTTTTCTATTAAAATATATATTTTCATTCTTATTACTTTATTTTTAATTGTTTTTTTTTTTATTGCCCAAAAAAAAAAGTTCTTGTGGCATTTTTGTATTTTCTAAACATTTGAGGCCAGTGAGGGCTATCTAAATCCCGTTTTGCAGTTTTCAAACAAAGAGTTGTACTTTTTGCGAAAGCCTAAGACTTGTTTCTTTTTATTGATAAATAAATAACGTTTTGGAAGATAATATCTTAACCTAAGAATACATCAAGGTTGTAAAAGAATAAAATCTTTTTTGAATGCAATCATTAATGACTTCAATAATGAAATTGCATTTATACTTCGCTTTGAGACTTCAAATTATGCAATCTTTATTCACTTGTAGCAAAAAGATTGCAATAATTTTTTCCCTGCATTCATTTTATAGCAATTAATTGAATGCAATCTTTGAGAATTCTTTGCATTCCCAAAGTGAAATCAATGAATGCAATCTTCTAATTGAATTAAAAAAATGATCTTTAAAGACTGCATTCTTTTATAAGCCTGAATTACATGATGTTTTTCAATTCAATCCCTTTATTGTAAGATTTGATTGGGCATATTGGGCAAATATACATTCTGGGATAATTTTCACTTGAACTTTGAAAAAATCAAATATTGAATTTGGAGAATTAAGAATTTTGGTTTGACTTAAAAATGTTATTTTTTACAACAGCTGGCGTTTTGCTAATATTTACTGCTCACTGTCATATTATATTGCGAACTTAGCAAAACATACCCTATGGCATTGCCTAATAGAGTTAAAATGCAGAAGCAATCATAATAATATGCACATTAGATTCAAGTAGATTAACCCAATTTTGTTTTATTTTTCTGGGACAATTAAAGATACAAAAAGTGTAGATATAAAAAAAAATACTTTATTCCTTTCACTTGTTTTAATAGAATTATGTTAACATAATTCAAGCACCGCACTCTCATTGGCAAAAGGCAACATCAACAAACAAATAGGTACGTCGTCGTATACACTTAAACGTGTTGAGAATAAAATTTAATAAAATACAGTTTTTATTTTCATTTTGTAGCACCTGTTCTTCCCACGGTTCACAGAAGAAAACATATTTATGTTTTTTCTTGTTTAATGAAAAGATATACTGCTGCAGTCCTATTGAACTTAGGCGTTCAAGTCTCCGTCCGTTGTCGTCTCGGTTGTTTGTTGAGACCTAATTCTGCGTTGCGTGTGAATTTATCATATGTAGGATGGTATTCATATACATACATACGTTTAGCAATCAATGCCAAGGCTATAAGTTAAGTCTTTTGATATTTTCAGATTTTTCGTTGTTCGTTGTTTTTTGGCAACAATAATTGAACTATGAAATCAACAACAAAAACAAAACCAACAAAATCTAGTCTTAGTTTGCCAGATCTTTTGTATGGTGTGTGCTTTCAAATATTAACAAAATTACTTGAAAATCAAATTGGCTTACATATGGCACGAGATATTAGCTATCCAACCTTGATAATGAAATTGAGTTTACAAAATGTACACAGCTACGTGTTCGTAATCGGCAATGCGGAATTCGCCGCTGTCATTTACAACAAGAGCACATCTGTACTTGACACCATTGTCTCAGTCTCAACAGAAAAAAGAAAATAACCATTCCCAAGAGTCTACATTATTTGAAGTTACATTTTCGATATTTGAAAAAGAAAAAAAAAACATTCGAGTGAAAAAAGTTTTCCTGCTACGTTGAGATGCTTATTTGCTTAGGTTCATTGCCACAGGAGATGTGAAGAAATTTCAGATCAACTATTGAGCAGAGTAACCAACAAAATGCATTCAATCCAAGGTCAGCTTATATTACTTTTCCGTGCAGTTCTTTTTTTTTTCAGGCAATATAGTGCGGTGGGTTTTTGAAGTTAACCAAATAAGTTAAATATAAAAAAATGAATCTATAAGATGGTTGTAAGCAGATGTATACATGTTTGCCTGAATAGGAAATTTAAGAGAATTTTTCACTTAAATTAAACTTACTCAGGCCGTAAAACTGAGTCTAATAGGGATAACTTAAGGGTCATTGGTAATTGTCTTTGACCTATCTAACAAAAAACTAGTAAAAATTAAAAACAAAAAATGTTTAAAATTCTATTACAAGAAAATGAGTGCCCACTTGATAATCCTATTTAGTGTTTCAAATTTAATAATAAAGTAAGCATAAAGCATATTTCATTTAAACTAGTTTTTCACCTGCTTATGTTAAAAAAAAACATTCAAGCGGATTTTTAAATTCAATTAATGAATAATTTTATTGATATTTTGAAGTTGTCAGGAAAGAAATAGAAAAACATTGTTTAAATATTAAAAAATAAATCGGATGAGGTTTTAAATCTATTTAATATTTTTTTTTACTTATGTGGGTTTTTCAATTGAAAAAATTAGTGTCCGTCGAGTTAGCATAACCATTTTAAAATTGTAATGAGTGGAAATATAAAGCATGGTAAAGCATTCCAAATTCGTGTAGTGCGACTAAAGAAAGAAAGAATCCCTTAACAGTACGTCCAAAATTGGGCTCAAGAGTAAACTGATGGCCATTCCTAGCAGTACTGGTATTACGGAAGTGTTGAATTGTGTAAGGTAAGGAATGCTACTTGCTATTTCACTAGAGCATTGTTTATAAAAATAACTACAAAACAATGATAGGCATGAGACCTTGCGGCGTCGTTCAAGAGAAGCAAATGTCTCGGTAAGAGAACGATCTCTTATCATTTTTAGAGCTATCTTTTCAATTCAATTCAATCCCAAAGACTCAAGTACGTTAGTAGTGCACCAGCCCAATTATGAGAATTATACTCAAGTTTTGGACGAATAAAAGCTTTGTAAACTATAGCCAGATCAAAAGGGGTAAAACACTTCTTGCATCGTCTGAGAAAACCTAAACACTTAGCAGCATTTTTGGCAATGTCGAAAATGTGATCACTCCACAACAAGTGGTTTGTGATGCACAAACCTAGAACTGAAAGCTGTTCAGTCTCCTCGATGCAAGTACCACCCATAGATAGCGGCATTGGGGGAGAGTTTTGTTCTTGCGACAGTAAACAGCATTGAGTTTTCGAAGCATTTAATTCTACACGACTTTTTATTCCCCATTGGACAATGCTGTCAAGAACAAGGATGAGAATCTAAAAACGAATATGAAAAGTTGAGTGTACTGTCATCAGCGAAATAATTTAGTGGGTTAGAAGCTTCTGACAAAAGATCATTTATAAAAAATAAAGAAGAGGGTCGGAGACAAAACGGAGCCCTGGAGCACACCAGCGTTTATTTTGCGGATATCAGATCTGAACCCGTCCAATACTACTTGAATTGAACGTTCGGAAAGGTAATTTCTAACCCAACAAAGAAGAGATTCATCAATACCAAAAGAGAATTGATGCCGAAATCTATCAAATGCGTTTGAATAAACCATGAGATCACCACTCACCAGTGTATCTATTGCTACGAAAACCATACTGCCGGTCATTATGAAGCTTTCGTTCTTCAAGATATTTCTTAAGCTGAAAATTAATCAGCGTTTCCATGACCTATACGCTTTCGGGTATAGGAGGAGTCATGTCCCTTATTGGAAGCATCGAATTAACAGCAAACTGTGCTGCAAGCAAATTGGCTTTATCAATCGATCTTATAAAAGGAGTGTCATTAGAAACGAGCGTAGGAACTGACGATGACTTAGTGCTGCGCACATTCTTTACAAATGACCAGACATTTTTACTACTTTTGGGACATTGTAGTATTGTTTGCCGTAATTTCTGGTCATGCAAACATTTTATGTTGCGAATATGTTCGTTACAAGTCTTTCTAGCTTATTTTAACTTATTCCGGTTTTCCTTAGTGGGGTTGGCTTTATAAATTCGGAAACTTCATCTTTGATCCGTATAACCTCCTTACACCTCGAATCGAACCATAAGTTTTGTTTAGGTTTGATACAATTTTACCTTATTCATTATAAAATTTCTCATTCTCACAAAGAATTAAGTTTGTAACCATATCTGCGCTGGAATCCACGTCACTATCGAGGAAGCATAGTGACCAGTTGCAGTTCCTGAAGAAGTCGTTGAGACAGTTCCGGTTGGCTTTCTCATATTGCCATACGGTTCTTCAAGGGGTTTTCTCTTTAACTGGGGTTATTATGCATGATAAATTAGCAAATTTGACACAATGGTCTGATGTGCCTAGATGCGATAATACACTGAACGCATATTTATTAGGATCAGAGGTTAGAAACAAGTCTAGTGTGTTATGGTATTGGAAAAATCCAATCTGTATTTGTTTCTTTTAGAAAAAAGGTTTCAAAAAAGTCTACTAAAATTCGTTCTCGAGTAAAAATCTCTGGAACAAAACCAGATATTAAAACCAAACTTATTGTATCATATGGACAATATTGTTGGTAACTTAAAGTTAATTTTTTTTTTAGAAAAAATCAGGATAAGACTTTTTTTTACAAAACACGAAAACCTACAAAAACAACAAAATCTGATAAGAAATAGTTTTCAACCCAAGTATTATGAGAACAAAGACAAATATTGGCTTAAAAATTTTTCATCTCACACAAAATATTGTTATTAATATTTTGTTAAAGTCTTGAAAATCGACAGACGGTTACGGATGGGAATTTTTCAGTGTAGGTCGCATTCCAATTTTTTTTTCTAGAATACAAAATTAATATGGTATTCTTTAGACAAACTTTGTAAAGCTTTAAATTTGAATACTCTTATACTTATATGTTTTACATCTTTCTTTAATAAATTGAAAGGCCTAGAAGAAGCTTGTTTCTATTATGTTTTACATCACTCTAGTCTATATTAAATGTGTTAATAACTTGACTCCAGGTGCCAACTATTATGGTCTATGGATAAATAAAACCTTCTATTAACGAATGTGCTAATTTTTTTTATGATGATCACAGTAAAATAGTTTCTGAAGAGTACATAAAGATAGAGGGGATGGAGATCCGGATAATTTTATTCCAGCAAATCCTCTTGTTACTCCAATTCATATATTCACGTAAAAATGAATAAACACGTGAAGTAGAAATGCGTATTTGCTAACTTCTATAGCTACAAAAAAGTTTTCATTAAGTTTGCTATAATGCTATCTCTACAGTCTGTGTTCAAATCTGATGACAAGATCTGTAAACCATATTAAAAAGTTGATATTTAATTTATTAGCAAAAGGACAACACGCATAATTCGTAAACTTAGCTGAACCATTTTAGATTTCCTACAGAGTTTAGGTTTTGCTGCACTGATTATACAATAAAAATATAATCATTCAAAATGATGTATGGAATTGCTTCAAAGAATTTCAATCCATTTCTCTTTTCCTAAGACCACCTTTAATCAGCACCCCCCCCCCACTTTTCGAGAACATGTTTTGGGGCGTTTATATGCTATGAATACCAAACTTATTGTGTGTGTGCCTCTAAACACAAAATCATCACTATATTTGATAAGGAATTCACCATAAATGCGATGGATAGTCCTCGTACTATCTCTACTTCTAAAACCTTAATTCCCGATTCTCTATCTCTTTTAAAAGTTACCCTGTTTGTAGTTGAAAATCTAAGCAACAACAAAATCATTTAAATCTCTAGCAAAATACTTGATTAGTTAAATTAAATCCAATTAACACTTTCCGCTACCATTAAAATAAATAAGCTTTCTCCTTTATTTTACCTGTCAGGATTACAAACTGTTGTTTCAACTAAAATATCAAATACAAAAATACAAGATTAAACAAATTGAGAGCATTAAAATATGTATTTCTCCCCATTTTATTGCACTATGAAAAATATGAACGAGTATTTCTTAAAATTATTTTCTGTCTAACTCTTGGAGAAAATTAAATACTTTTTAAATGTATCTTTCACCCCGCAATATAGTCTACATTAAACTACCACAACCACACCCTCCTTCTATAGTTCGTCTCACATCATCTCGACACTTTTTGTTGTTGTTTTTGTTGGTGTAACTCGTGCTGCTGCTGATGATGGTTAAGAATCGGTGCCATTGAGTAGCCCTTAGCCATGTTAAATTGCAACTTGACTGTTTTTAAGTTATCCAACGCGCGCCTCCCTTAAGACAATAATCAGAATCTTATTTTATTATACATACCACAGGCATAGTACAACTAAGGTAGATTTTTGTTTTTCTTTATTTTTCATCCCATGATGAACAAGTACAAAAATATATAAAGAAAGAAAAACTCACATTCTTACTGTTTAACTTGCGTAAGGAAAAACTTAATTCACTCAAGTTTCTCTCTCTCACTCACGGATGCCCAGGGACATTAAGGTTATTTTCAAGCTTAATTAGAACGCTTGACAAGAAAGTAAAGAAAGTAGTTAGGTGTTCCTCAAAAATACTAGTGTAGGCCTATCAAAAAGTAAAACAAATTAGGAATGGTTTGGTTTTTTGTTTACTTAGTTTTTGTTAAGGAATTTAGAAAATCTTTTCGTTTGAAATCAAATGTTTAGGTCAAGCTTAATTAGTGTAATCCTAAATCAATTCCATGCCAGTATGCGTGAGATGAATGTATTTATCTTTAATCGAATTGTGTAAGTCTTTTGTAGTAGAGGGAATGTGTGTGTACAATGTACATTTATACGTCGCTATATTTCTATCTTAACCAAAATTTGGTAAGAAAAAGCGGTTCGGAGTAGAAAAAACATACGTTTCACTAAAAAACGGACGGAAACCCGAACCGAAATGGGGACATCTCAAATATAGACAATATCCTGAAAATAAAAATAAGCTTCAAAATTCTGGTTTCTGAATACTCGGGGTTTAGTGAAATTAATTTTTATAGTTTTGGTTTCACATATTATCAAAATAATCGCACCGTGTTTTAAAGATATCGGTTAAAAATTTAATTTAAGAACTAAAAAATATAGTCAGAAGTTAACTGATTTCAAACTTTCGATTTTAAACACCGCCGAAATAAAATTTGTAACGTTCACTACATTTTATTATGTAAGTTTTTCGTTTGTAGTAAAACAACGAAAGGCATGAAAAGTTGCGGTGGTGTTCAAGCGATGTTAATTTGTCGGTTATATTTTCTATCGCCTATTATATTCAAAGATCTTTTTTAGATTTTATCCAAATGACTTAAATTTAATCTATGTAGGAGCACCTGCCCAAATAATGGGTGATTTTTTTGAGGTTAGGATTTTCATGCATTAGTATTTGACAGATCACGCGGGATTTCAGACATGGTGTCAAAGAGAAAGATGCTCAGTATGCTTTGACATTTCATCATGAATAGACTTACTAACGAGCAACGCTTGCAAATCATTGAATTTTATTACCAAAATCAGTGTTCGGTTCGAAATGTGTTTCGCGCTTTTTTATCGACAAATTTTGTTCAGCGATGAGGCTCATTTCTGGTTGAATGGCTACGTAAATAAGCAAAATTGCCGCATTTGGAGTGAAGAGCAACCAGAAGCCGTTCAAGAACTGCCCATGCATCCCGAAAAATGCACTGTTTGGTGTGGTTTGTACGCTGGTGGAATCATTGGACCGTATTTTTTCAAAGATGCTGTTGGACGCAACGTTAAGGTGAATGGCGATCACTGTCGTTTAATGCTAACAAACTTTTTGTTGCCAAAAATGGAAGAACTGAACTTGGTTGACATGTGGTTTCAACAAGATGGCGCTACATGCCACACAGCTCGCGATTCTATGGCCATTTTGAGGGAAAACTTCGGAGAACAATTCATCTCAAGGAATGGACCGGTAAGTTGGCCACCAAGATCATGCGATTTGACGCCTTTAGACTATTTTTTGTGGGGCTACGTCAAGTCTAAAGTCTACACAAATAAGCCAGCAACTATTCCAGCTTTGGAAGACAACATTTCCGAAGAAATTCTTGCTATTCCGGCCGAAATGCTCGAAAAAGTTACCCAAAATTGGACTTTCCGAATGGACCACCTAAGACGCAGCCGCGGTCAACATTTAAATGAAATTATCTTTAAAAAGTAAATGTCATGGACCAATCTAACGTTTCAAATAAAGAATCGATGAGATTTTGCAAATTTTATGCGTTGTTTTTAAAAAAAAAGTTCTCAAGCTCATAAAAAATCACCCGATATATTGAAGTTTCGGACGAATGAAGGCTTTGTAAATTACAGTCAAATCAGAAGGGGTGAAACATTTCTTGCACCTTCATAGAAGTCCTAAACATGTTTCCTGGATGCAAGTGGCACTCATGGATATTGAAATCGGGGGTGGGTTAAAACGTATAACGACTAGACACAACATTGCGTTAATGAATTATTCAAGTCTACACGGTTAATAATTCCCCATTGGACAATGCTGTCGAGATCGGAATTTAATGAGCTTATAATATCCTGGCGTTAATTTCTGTTGTAAAGGTTTTAGGGCATTAAATTTACTATATTTTACATATTACTAATCAACACATGTATTTTCACCTTACAAGGAGTTTATTAAACAATTAAAACCCCAACAAATCATCTGACCTTGATGGTATGAGCAACAGGTTGCTTAAAGCCTTACCATCAACTTCCACAAAGTACCTTACAATGGTTTTCAATTGGTTTATGACTCTTTCGTATTTCTCGAATGATTGGAAAAAAGCAAAAGTTATAGCTATCTGCAAACCTAGTAAAGCAATTAATAACCATAATAGTAATAGGCCTATTAGTTTATTAAGTACGGTTGGTAAACTGTTTGAAAAGCTGATTAATCAACGATTACTTAACCATATCGAGGTTGCAAACATAAACCCAAAGGAGCAGTTCGGTTTTAGAGAAAGTCACTCCACAAGCCATCAAATTTTATGAATTAACCCATATTTAATGGAACCCATATTTTTCCACGTTTATGTGTCCGACCTGCCATCTTTGGACGCAAACACTAAATTTGCTATACTTGATGACGACACAGCTCTTTTTTCGCCTAATACCTCAATGTGCTCTCAGTAGTCTACAATGCTCACTTAATACCCTACAAAACTATTTTCATAAGTGGAAAATCAAGGTTAATACTCAAAAATCGCAAGCTATATGGTTTTCGGTTTTCTCGGCGAAGAAAATCAGATTTTTTGCCACAAACTTCGTTACAGCTAAACTCTGTCGATATCACTTGGTCTGAAAACTGCAAGTACTTAGGGGTAACACTTGACAAGAAACTGACTTTTGACAAATATATCGCCAACACGAATGACAAAACTAATCTTTAAATAAGAATTTTATACCCGTTCTTAAACTACAAATCAAGTCTTGGTGTGCATAATAAAATTTTGATATTCAAAACTATTTTCCAGCCTACTCGTAAACTTACTTATGGTGCTCCAGTGTGGTTTGACTGCGCTGAAACCTACTTAAAAAGGCTTCAAAGAGTGCAAAACAATATATTAAAATTAATTCTAAACTTGCCAAGGCATTATTCTACAGTCAGGCTTCATGATAAGGCTAATGTTGCGCAACTCAAGTAGTGTAATTCATAATTTGCAAGACAATTTTTTAGAAGATGTTCTTATTCTGATAATGAGCTAATTCTTAATCTCTTAAATTAAATATTTTGTTTATTTTGCATTTGGGTTAATGCGCAATTTTTAGTTTTTAAGTATCATATAAGGGTTTTTTCTTGTAGGTTTTCCCTTAAAAATTATTGTTTCCCAAGTAAATTATTTTTATAAAGGGTTTTTCAATTGGCGCGGTGATATCTGTCAAATTTTTTGTTTATTATTCAGTTGTTTATGCATAATCATCATGGCAAGTAACACGATTGAACAGCACGTTCAAATGATAAAACTTTATTATCAAAATGAGTGTTCGTTAACGCAAACGTTGCGCGTATTGCGCCCATTTTACGGTAGACGTGGTGTCCCTTCACAGTCGACCCTTCAACGTTTGGTGGCCAAATTTAGGACGACTAGCCAACACCCGTACGTTCAAGGACAGCAAGATCGGCCGAGAACATCGCCGCGGTCCGTGAAAGTGTACAGCAGAACCCAAAGCAGTCTATTCCTCGCCGTGCACAAGAACTTGGTCTTTCGCAGACTTGAACTTGGCTACACCCGTTTAAGATCCAACTGACCCAGGAGCTCGGAGTTCATAACCATAGACAACGCTGTTTGTTCGCTTACTGGGCTTCGAATCGTTTGGAAGAGGACCATAATTTTGGCCGAAAAATCATCAAACGTCACGATTGACAGTTTGCATGAAAGACTTGAGCGTAAGGTTATCTCTCGCAGGGATCATGTGAATTGGCCACCAGGGTCATGCGATTTGACCCCGCTAGACTTTTTCCTGTGGGGTTTCTTGAAGTCGCAGGTCTACACAAATAAACCATAATCGACCGACGCCCTATAGATGAACATAACACAGGCCAACGCTCAAATTCACCTGGATCTATGCGGAAGATTCCTTGAAAATTGGACCACTCGCAACCGTGCCACCGTGCCACCGTAAGAAGCCTAGGCGGGCATTTGAATGATGTCACATTGCACAATTAATCGCATATATGCGCCTTTCAATTAAAAAAAATAATTTTGTTAATATTCACACACAGTTTGTTTTATTCCATTTCAACATCTACCCGCCCTTATTGAAAACCGTTCATTAGTATTAAGTACCTACATATATTCAAGCTGTAAAGAATTTAATTTTCTATATTTCATAAGTAAATGTAAAGAAATGTAAAATATTATCGAACTACAATAATAAATAAATATTTTCACCTTATTCTTACTTCTTGTCTTCTTAAAAAATAAAACAAGTAAGACAAAATGTAACAATAGCTCGCAAAACCTTGAAACCAATGAGATAAATAAACTAAGGCTTTGTAAATTGAAAATCAAATTACAAAACTGCTTTAATTGCAGTAGCAATTACCCCAATTGCGAACTTTATAAGGCTTCTTAATTCTTCCTCTCCTTCTCTCTTAATAAAAAGCCTACGAAGAACACATGCTAACAATGGATTTTTGTCTAGATAAACTTTTTCCAACATTCAACAACTAAAACTAAGTTGGGCTTTAGTTTTACTTAATTTATCAAAGAATAAAAATAAAAAAGGTTAAATGAATTACCATAAACATAACATAGAGAACATGCATGTTTGACCTCTCTCAGCTGCAAGTGTTTTTAGTTTTACACATCAGAGACAGTGAGAGAGAAAAGGATCCAGGACCAAGGACCGAGGACCGAGAACGAGAAATGGATGATGATGATGATGATGATGATGGTGTCAACGTCTTCTTTCTTACTTTTCGCCAACATAACATAACACAACACACAACCCAACCAGTCGCGCTGTTGTATTCAATTTCAATGGCGACAAGAATAGTTTGTTCATCTTTCTCATCGTACATGGTTCTTTACAAAAACAATGCACATCCTTGAAGGGATGCAAAGGAAAGCCTTTTCAAAAAAGTAGACTTTTTCTTGTGTTTCGTTGTTTAGAACGTGACTATTTTGAGCCGGGCAAAAGAATGCAATACAAAAAAAAATAATGAAACCACTTCCGCATTTAACTGAAGAAAATGAATATATACATATATGAATATATATATATATATAGATGTAAAAATAGTGTTATAAAAATGCACTACGCACTTTAAAAATATGCTTGAACTTAGCAAATTAAATTATCCGCAAGTGTGTTAAAATTGAAGATAAGATAAGAAGAAGAAATTAAGATTTAAATCAAAGTACAGTGACCGCTTATATCCTTTATTCAAATGACAAATGGATGGTGCTCTTCTCAAGTTTTCTGTCCTTATATAAAAATGCAAATTTGTTTATTTAGAGAAAATTTTACAGAAGCAGTGTCATATTTTTCTGTAAAGAGTAGAAAAGGGGACAATTCCTTCAAAAATGTATGAACAAAAATAAAAGTTTAGTGTTTTTTTTTAGCTTTTAATTGAAAAAATTTAATCTGCATTTGTTGATTGATTTTTCTATTAGTTGTACCCTTTTAAGAGCAAGTAATAGCCTCGGATGAATGAACTGATAATGTTGACGACCGAACCCCCCTCCCCCCAAACGAAAAAACAGACAACGATGAACGTGTTGGCGATGAAATGGATCAGACAGTAAGAAGACAGGAGGCTGTGATTTCTGCTATGGAAAGTGCTCGATGGGAGGAAGCGGAGTGGAAAACTTTGGCAAAGAGTTTAAAGCTTTCGGGATGTTAGCAAAAGAGGGACTACAATCCGCATTAAGGCCAAATTCCACCACCTAAGCCTGATCAGCGTGCATGCCCCAACGGAAGAGAAGGATAACACAACCAAAGAAGAATTTTATGAGCTCCTCGCCAACAAAACTCATGAGTAATGCCCCAAGAATGAATAAAAATTCTCTTGGGAGACTTTAATGCCAATATTAGTAAAAAAAAATTCGATACATATCGTCTGGGTATCCAGAAAGGCACTTGGCGGTCCCCCCGATGATCGAACCTCCAACAAAATCGATGATGTTGCTATCGACGGAAGACACTCCTTTAGCATACTTAGCGTTCATATATTCCGACCACTATCTAGTTGGTGCAAAACTACGCGTTCGAATATCCATGAAAGCCATTAGACAAACGCATCAACCACGAGGAAAAGATTCAACGTTGGAAGACTGCAGCAGGAAGACACTGCAAAGAATCCGACAACGGATGAGATGTGTCCGGACACCCACTGGTAGCTTTGCCAACAGGCAACCAGGAATGCTGCTGAAGAAGAGCTAGGGTTCTCAAAGCCGCCACCGAGGAACCTCTGGTTGGACTTCGAATGTGCAAAGCCAAATTGGAGGCATACAGACTGTGGCAGCAAAGAAGGACACGAATCTCCCGTCAGCTCTATGTCGATAAAAGAAGGGATGAGAACCTTTTAATGGAAAGAAAGAAAAAAGCCCATGTGCAGCGTGAAGTCGAGGAAATCCAAGGATGCTTTAGTAGGAAACAGGTGCGGAGTTTTTACAGACGACTCAAGAGACAAACATTGGGATTCACTAGCCGCCTTGGAGCATGCAAAGATAAGGAGAGAAATATTATAGTGGAAACGCAGTTGATGCTAAACATTAATAAGGATCATTTTGACCAGCTGCTTAATGGGGATGAATACTTCGATCCCGCCAACGAACAACCCCGACAAATCCATTAGTTGATGATCTGAAGTTCCACCCACCCGACCTAAATGAGATCAGAGTTTTCATCACCAGACTGAAGTCGAATAAAGCTGCCGGTGATGACGGTTTATAGGCGGAGCTTTTCAAGCATGCGGGAGCTGATCTGGTTAGGAGCATGCACCAACTCATAACCAAAATCTGGTCGAAAGAAAGCATGCCTGACGAGTGGAATTTAAGCACTATATGTCCGATCCATAAGAAAGCTGACCGCCTTCTCTGCGCCAACTAGAGAGGCATAAGCCTTTTATAAACATCGCCTACAAAATCTTGTCTGATGAACTGATTGGCCATTATCAGTGTAGCTTCAGGCCTGAAAAATTTACCATCAACCAAATTTTCACTCTACGCCAGATCCAGGAGAAGTCCTTACGCCAGATCCAGGAGAAGTCCTCAGAATATAACATCGATATGCATCATCTTTTCATCGTGTTGCGAAATACCAACGATAACATCACCATTTTTCAAAAATCCACACAATATCTTGGATATGCAGATGACTTCGACATTATGGGAAGAACGAAACGAGCAGTTACGGGTGCTCGAGTATCGAGTCTGAAGCGAACAAAATGGAAAAAGAAATATTTGACTGTTAACAGTCAAATATATATCAATTTGACTGTTAACAGTCAAATAGTTTTTTCCTGAACACTGTATATTTATAATAAAAATGATTTAAAATCATAAAAATCATGAAAATAAATAAACCAGCAAGTGTTCATATATGCGTTTCGCCCCGGTGTAATGGTTGGGCTCATCAAAGAACAAAATGGGTCTTGTGATTAACGAGGACAAAACAAAACATTACTGTCATCGAATAGAGTCGATTCACATCGTAGAATCGGTCAGAACGTGACCATTGAGAGGTATAACTTCGAGGTGGTAACAGAATTTATCTATCTGGGTACAGCGCTGAAATCAAACGACGGATTACTCTTGCTAATCGCTATTTCTTTGGCCTAAGTAGGCAATTGCAAAATATATATATCTACAATAAAGGATGGTCAAATTTTAAGCTCCGATGTTGAATTTCAATTTTTGTCTGCATTTCATTTGACATTTTTCCAATTTCAAACTAATTCAATTTGAACCACGAAAAGATACAGAATCGAGGAAAGCTTTAAAGTTATTCAGGCTTTTTGTGAAAATGGGCATTCAAATCAGAATGTTCGTGATTTGTTCGGTCAATTTAATCGTCCAAATGTGCCTACAATCGATAAAATCGCCCAAAAGTTTGTACAAACCTGGTCTGTAGGAGATGTGAAAACATCAGTACATTTACCAGTACAGCTCGTTCGTAATAATGTGGCTGAAGAGCCGTCCACCTCAACCCGTCGTCGTGTCCAACAATTGCACCTCCCACCCTCGTCTTGCATTTACACGCTTACAAGGTGCAATGGATTCAATAATAAAAGCCTTTTGACCATTTCAAGCGTCCGCGTCGTCAATAGTCAGAATAGTGGCAAGAAATGGCAGCAGTGTTTGATCAATTTTCCAAGAAAATTATCTTAAGTCATGAGGCAGATCTTCATTTCAGTGGATTCGCCAATAAACAGTATTGATACATTTGGGCGAATGATAAATCCAAGGGTGAATATCGAAAAACCAATGTACACAGAAAGAGTGAATGTTTGGTGCGGTTTATGCGGGCTGGCGGCATCATCGAGCCGAATTTTTTTTTGACCATTTTTGTGAATGGTGTTTCCTATCGTGAGATGATAACGAACTTTATTTGGCTTAAATTGGAAGATATGGCTGTTTTTTTTATAATAAGCACACACTCAGGGGGATATTACTACCCTTATTATGCAGATGCACAGTGTGAGCACTAGGAAGAGGAGAGAGGGTTTAAAAGGAGATGTCGGTGCACATTGGTTTTGAATTCCTGAATATTGCAATGACTAGGAAAGACAGAGTGTGGTTAGGCATTCCACATTCGCGTAGTACGGCTAAAGAACGAATCTCTGTATTTGATAGTACGGCCGAAGTTGGGCTCGAGGGTATACTGATGAGCATTCCTAGAAGCGCGAGTATTACGGTTGAACTGTTTAAGGGGAGGAATGCAGCTGGCTATTTCACTAGAGCATAAACCGTTAAAATGACGGTAAAAAAGGGTCAGACAAGAGACCTTACGACGATGTTCAAGCGAAGTAAATGAACTTATGATGATATTATCATCTATCAATTTAAATGCTCTACGTTCAATACTATCCAAGAGGCTTAAGTAAGTTGCAGGAGCACCAGCCCAGAGATGTGAGTTATACTTAAGCTTTGGACTATTTAAGTCTTGTAGATAACAGCCAGATCAGAAGGGGTGAAATATTTCTTGCATCGCCTAAGGAAACCCAAACACCTTGCGGCATTTTTGGCGACATCGCGTATGTGATCATTCCACAAGAGGTGGTTGGTGACACACATACCGAGAATATCGATGTGTTTAGTCTCATTGATGCAAGTGCCATCCATGGATAATGGCAATGGGGGTATATCTCGCTTTAACGATACAAGACAGCATTGTGTTTTCGAAGCATTAAATTCCACGCGGTTTTTTAATCCCCATTGGACAATGCTGTTTAGGTCGGAATTTAATAAGCTTAACATATTTTGTCGTTGTAGTTCCACATCCGAAGAAGAGGGATGTGAGTCTGAAAACGAATATGGAAAGCTAAGAGTACTATCGTCAGCGAAACAATGTATTGGATTAGATGTTGCAGACAGGAGATCATTAATAAAAATGAGAAAGAGTGTTGGAGATAGAACAGAGCCCTGGGGCACACCAGCATTTATTTTATGGTTTTCAGACTTGAATCCATCCAATACTACTTGTATTGAACGATCCGAAAGGTAATTACTAATCCAATGAAGCAGGGATTCATGCAAACCGAAAGCACGCATTTTCGATAAGAGAGCCTGATGCCAAACTCTATCAAATGCTTTTGAAATATCAAGTGCAATAATCTTACTTTCACCAAAGCGATGCATGTAAAGATTTGCTCCACTGTTCGGTGAGATGAACCATGAGATCACCAGTGGACTTATTGCTGCGAAAGCCGTACTGCCGGTCATTAAGAAGCTTTCGGTCTTCGAGATATTTCTTAAGCTGATAATTTACCAGCGTTTCCATGACCTTGGAAAGAAGGGACGTAAGTGCAATCGGTCGATAATTAGAGGGTGACGAAGATATGCCTTTTTTGGTAATAGGCTGGACAAACGTAGTTTTCCATCCGCTCGGAACGAGACCAGAGGAGTAGGACAGATGAAAAAGCTTACGCAATGGTTTTGCCAGCGTTGAAGAACACCTTTCAGAACAATAGCGGGATACCATTCGGACCAGCGGGTTTATGTGTGTTTAGATCTCTTGCCAGTACGAGTGCGAAAAAAGATTGGCTGTGGATGATATGTGGTTTCAACAGGAGGGTTCCACTTGCCGCACAGCAAACGACGACAATTGCTGTTTTGCGCGCCAAGATCATTTGGTTTGACACTGTTGGACTTCTTTCTTTGAGTTTATAAGCAACAAGAGCTAAAGGATGAGATAATTCGGTATATTAACGGCATAAAACCTCAATTATGATGCAGCGATCATTTTGGCCGATATTTCGTTTCATACATAATTAAACCATACCAATGTTATCATAACAAAAAGATATGACAATAGTTTCCTAAATAATTTGTGTTTTATTGAAAATCAACATCTGCTCTTAAAATCGAACTCAATGATGAACAACGTAAGACTCGTCTTCTGATGTGACCCAGTTAATGTATGTGAGTTTAAAATCATCTAAAAGAAGAATCTTGCAATCCAAACCAACGATGTTTCGTTTTACTGTTTTCAATTGCTAATGGCATAACTTCGAACAATTTACAATCATAAAGAACGACAGATTCATAATTCTTGAGCTTTAAATTTGAATTTTTGAATTCTTCTAAGTGTGCATTTAACAAAAAAAAAAAATGCCGCAAAATTGCAATTTGCGGTACTATTTGCAAATTATTAATTGCATAGCATAATTCTAATATAATTTAATATCAGATTGATAAATCCAAAAGTCAATAAAATTTTATTTGAAAAAAATGTGTGCTATTTAGTACATGGGATAAATGATTAAATGATTGTTCTGCTAAATCCATTTAACAAAACAATTCCATATCTTTGAACGAATTAATTGTGCATTATTATTTAAGTTTTATACTTATTGTTTGTTGTTATGTTATCCTTTGTTATTAGGACCTAAGTTATTTACTATTTCTTATTTGTCTTTTATATGTGAACATGCGTGAGCGTTATTTTATTACAATCCTATTGTATATAGTTATCTTAACTTGAATAGTTAAATTCTTTAGCTACAGTAGTCGTAGCATTCCTATAATCACACTTCTCACTTCTCAAAGGTCTGATACGAAATTGCTTAAGTTTTGGTTATCGTGCGTCTCAATACACCATAAACAACAATAACAACACAAGCTCGCAACAACAACGATAGTGTTGGTTAGGTAAGGTATGTTGTATAACATAGTATTCAAGACCCTTTGGCTTGCTGGGTTTTGTACAGAAATTGTATGTGACATTAAATACAAATAAAATACCTTATCGGTAATTCAGGCGTTTATTTATATTTTTCCAAAAAAACAAAAACATACACTCACCTTATAGAACACGGTATTTTTTGGTTTTTAACCTCGTTTGAACAAACGACAATATAATCACTGTGTAAATATAATCTTAAGATGGTAGTTTTACAAATCGTTCTGTGTTTTTTATTTGCGTTTTTTATTTTGTTTGTTTTATTTATTCTTTTTATTAAGTGTGGAAAATACAGTTTCACCAAATAAGATTACTAAGAGAATTTTGCTATCAAGGACAAAATGGACAAAATCGATTAATGGACCTTTCTTCAAATAAAAGGAAACCAAAAGAAAAATACCTAACCTAAACCGATTGCGATTTAATGGCATTTAAACACGCTATGACAATGCAGATGATACCGATACCAAATGAATATAAAGCAGTACGGTCGGTGCGGCGGCCGCGGCGGTGGTGGTATTAATTTCAAAACAATTACAAACTTTTATGCGATGACTGATCGAATGTTGGTTTAAGGTTCACGAATTTCAAACAACAAATTGTGACGACTTTTCGCTTTGACATGAGCGTAGGTATAGCGAAAAGAAAATGGTAAATAAAATGCAATGATTTAGATTTTGAGTCAGGCAATCATTGCAACGAATAAATCATCTTCTTCGATGTATGGAACCATTAGCACTTTGAAAAATTGGAAAACAACAGGAACGATTTATTTGATATCAAAAATTGGGTGATTTGTTTTTCTTTGTTAAACTTTTTTTATATAGATTACCTTTGCCAATTGAGGCTTAGGTAACTTGTTGACCTCCTGATGATTAATTTCATACATCTTTTATAGGGCAATTATATTGGTTTCGTGTTTAAAAAATATTTAAAGTCTTTAAAGTTAAAATAAGAATGATAGAAGAGCTTAAATTTAGATTCATTACAGGCAGCTTTAAAATAAAAAGGTTTCAATATTCACTTCAAAAAAATTCGGCAAAGTTGAATTTTTGTGAAGAGCTTCATTTATACGTCCTTAAAACTTCCGAATAAGTTCCCTAAATTTGAAGTGGAGCACAGCACACCTTTAAGGTGGGGAAAACTTTAAGACAATACAAGTATGTATTTAAAAAATAAGATATTTATGACGACTGCTAGCGTCAAAACGTTATTAAATTAAAGCTTTCCATAAAATATTTTTGGAAAATCTTAAGAAATAAGAGAACAATTTTGTTTTTGTTTTTTTTTTTTTTTTTAAAGATGTTCCTTGGTCAAAGTGGTTGCATCAATGATTTTTTTTCGACGTTAACTGCACAATTATAAAAAAAATATTTTCATTTAAATGGACCCAAGTTATTATCGCATAACTAATGGATTCAGATTAAATTTAAATTTGTTGCAAACATTTGTTAAAAAAAAAAAACAAAAAAACTTTGTTCACCATCAATATCTCAAAAAATAATATTTTTACATAAAATTTAAGATCAGGGCCCTGTTTCACCAAACACTTTTCACTTTGCAACTTTGCACTTTTACTTTTTAAATTAGGTTTCACCAAACGCAAATTTGCATAGAGGAAAATATTGAATTGAAAAGTTTTCCTCTTTGCAAAATACGTTCACACATAACACCGAAAATGTTTTCCCAAATAGGATTTCCTTATGGAGCTGGATGTATTGACTATACCATGATAGATTATTGATTAATATTTTAAATTTGTGAAACACTTACTTTTCAAATAAAGTCTGAAAAAAAGTCTTTTCACTTCGCAAATTTTTTGAAATACTTTGCACTTTAAAAATATATTTTTTTTGCAAAGTTGCAAAGTGAAAAGTGTTTAGTGAAACAGGCCTTAGATTTGAAACTTGGTTTCGAGTTTTACAAGAAAAGTTAAAACCTTTTTTAAACTATTCAGTGTAGTTTTTTGGAAAAAAGTATAAATAACGCGCTCTGTTGGTCTTTTCTAAAGATTGACTACTATTTTTCAAAACTCTTATCTTGTTTAACAGATTAAAAATTGCTATTGCTATGGAATGAATTTTTGTACTTAATGCTGTGAAATTATAATTCATAATCAACCGGTATTTTTTGCTTTTTCAAAAATGTTCATAGTAGATTTCGAAAACTTTGAATAATCATTTCTACTTGGAATTGCAATTGAAATCGCTGTTCAAACCCTTGCCCAATTTTCAACAGAAAAGAGTCAAAATCGGCGGTTGACTTAGTTCTTTTTTGACTACGCCCTTGTTCCAGAAAAGTGGTGCTGAATAGAACATATATATAGAACAATCACTTCTTTATTTTACCTGCAGAAATTGTTTGATGTAATCATTCCCATTCTCGGCCAGGAACATCTGAACTCCATTCATTGCTTTTGATGGTATTTTTTTGTTATTTACTGAAGACGACAACGACAGAGACGAAGACAAGGACAACAACGACGAAGACGACAAAGATTCAACACCACCACCACCACCACCTCCATCGAAACCACATTTGCCATTTTTCAAAACGGACAAATCTGACGTCGTCGCCGTTGCCGCCGATGCAGTCGGTGGAGTAGTAGTTTTCAAACAATGCCCATTGATATTTTGCTTAGACTTCACTCTCAAGAGTTCACTTGCTGTCGGCAGCGGTGGTAGGAGATCGACGGGGGAGTTGATGAAAATCCCTGCACCATTACAAAATTCCTCGCATTCATTGGTAAATATATTCGTAAGGCTAACTGGGGAAAGAAGTTTATTTTCCTTCTGCCTCAAATGTTGTCGTTCGAGTTCGGGGTATGTCTTCGAAACAATTGTCAAATTCGAACTCGAAGGATAGCGGCATGTGGCCGAAAGTTTGCTAAAGACATTCGATGAATCATTCGAATAGATTGGATTTGTGTAATCCACAATGACCCCATCGTCGGTGATGCACGATGATAGGTCCTCGTCAACGTCAAGGTATGATTCGAGAAGATTGTTGTTGATGCTGTTGTTGTTGTTGATGATTAATTTGTGCATTGGGGATTCTTCGTGAATGTCTGGCAACTCGGTGGCTGACAAATAGCCGATGAGAGGAGCTGCTAAGCGACATGTTTCCATTTCAAAGTTGTTGTTGTTTGCTGATGAAGGTGGTGTGTTGCTGCAATGGGAATTATGAAATTGTTGTGATTGATGCTGTTGCTGCTGGTGCTGCTGAAGAAGAGGTTTTGGGGGGATGATTTCTGCATGCTTAGCTGATATTTCCATGCGACTTAACACCCGTTCGAAGTGATCGATGGTCCTTTCGATTTCTTGGTCATTTTCGAAGTTGACATTGTTGTTCAATGAGTTGCTGCCTGCCTTTTTATTAGGACTCGGAACTGTTTTAATTTTTTGAGGGCTTGAAGGACCAGATAAAGCTGTATCAGTTTGAAATGTTTTTATTACAACAGAAGGCATAGTTTTGATTTTTTGTTTTTCTTTATCCTTGGCTTTCTTTTCCATTACCGAAGTCTGTTTGGGCTTTTCTGTGGGTTCCTTTAGTTCTTTTCGCCGTTTCGGTGGTGTGTTTTTGATTTCTTTGCTGGAAAAAGAGCTATCCTTGGTTATACCATTAGCAATACATGCAGGAGGATCTGAGGTTTCTCTAAGACTAAATCCATTACTATTTGAGTTACTAATTTGACTATTAGAATTGCTGTTGTTATGACCGTTGGTAGTATTATTACTGTTACTATGTGAGCTGTTGAAAGGATTTTGTACAAATGTTGCAGATGTTTTAAAAATTTTCGAAAAAGATCCTGTGCTAAAATAGGACAAGCCACCACCACCACCCCCACCATTCTTCGAAGGAGATGATTTTCCTCCCCCAGCTGCAGCGGCATTAGATAATGTTTCTTTGAGAATATTTGGAATTGGGTCTTTTCCGGTATTGTGCAAATTGCTATTGGCTGATTGCTGCTTAGATAAAGATTGAGATGATGACAATGATGTTGTTGTTTTTGTCTTTGTTTTTGTTGGAGTAGAAGTTGTTTTGTGCTTAGCAGGCGATGGTGACGAAGATGATTGTTGTGAAGGAGTTGGAGATGATGATGATGCAGCAGCGAGGCAAATTGATGCAGTCGATGGAATGTTATTGTGTCGGTTTTGTTTTGATTTGTTTGTTGAGAACATGATGAGAATTTGAAAGGCACTTCAAAGACACTTTTTTTAAAATAACTAAATAACATTTTTTAACTAGATATATTATGTACACATAAATTTATTCTTGAGAATATCTTTGGGGCGAACTATATTTATTAGAACAGAATTGATAAACTTCAATGCATATTCTTAGGATATTGCAAGACATTCTTATCAAATATTAATAAAATGCAACTGAATATTTCTATAATAGTATTAATTTTTTAAAGTGAGGGTTTGACTTTGTCAGTTATATTTTTACGTAATGACGCGTTATTTCTCTTGACGAACTGCGGACGTTTAGTTTAAAAAACTGTGTATACTTTTGGGAGTTTGTTTTGACTTACTTTTCAATTAAATCATTGAGTTTTGAACTGTTCATGATTGTATTATTTTGAAATTATATTTTATTGGCAACACTTTTAAAAGACAAAATTATTTTGTTTTATCGTATCAATTGAATTCCACAGATAAGTTTGTAGTTTAGTTTTAAATGTGTTTGAATTTGTGTGTATAAAATATTGAAATTCAAACGTTTCTATGCTGCATGGTTCTAGATGATTTTTTTGTTGTGAATACTCCGAAATTCTGTTAAAATATCTGAAGCTATTTATTTTATTTTTTAATTGTTTTTTGAAATGTTGTCTTCTTTTTAAACTAAAATGTTGAATTTCTTGAAACTACTTTAATATTCTTGAAATACTTTTGTTATTTAAAAAAAGAAGTAAATTATAAATTTCTTTAAAATTTAAATGAAAATACTCTTTTAAATGTCTGACAACAACATGTTTAAAGTAAAAGGATTTTTCTTTGCAGACTATGGGAAATTTTTAGTTGAAATACTGGAAAAAGGTGAGTGATTTATTTTAAATAAAAATTTGCATTGTTCAGATAATTTTTTATATTTAAATATGTTATAATAACAATAATTTAATTCTTAACAGAAAAATTGAAATTAGTTTGTAAATTATTCAATTTAACTGAAGATATTTATAAAATTATTTCAGGTTGTTTGCATTAATTTTTCTTAAGATTCAATTTATGTGCAGATATTTTTTTTAAACACCAAGTTTTTAAAATATTAATTAAGAATATTGTTGCATACTTTCAGGAGTACTTATAAACGAATTTATCCAAAAAACTTATATTTGGAACATTTAAATTAATGGTATGAATTAAAATTTAATCGGAATCCTTGTTTATTCATCCCGTTTGCCTTGAGCACTTTATAGTTGTATCTTTAGTTATGTTGCATACTTTCAGGATGATTCAATATATCAATTTAAACTTCCATAATTTCCTGTTAGGCAATTTTTTGTTTTAAACTCCCAATGCCAAATCCATTGCATTGACCAATTTGCGTGGTTGTCGAAAAGTGTGTCATAAAATCCCCAAGTTACTCAAAAATGCAGTCACATTTTATTACAAATCGAGCAAAATGTTTGTTTTTATGAATGAATGGGACGATAATAAAAAAATAAAACATGAAAAACAGCACGTGGGTTACGCGAAGCAAAAGATACAAATATAGTATAAATGTTGGCGACGACTAGCGACGACGACGATAGCTAAAAGCTTTTGAGTCAATGCGAAAAAATTTGTATATTATTCTTTTTTAAAGCCTAAATAAATTCGTATTCATTAATTAATTTATTAAATCGTCAATAGAAAACTTGATTGACCCGAACCGTAGCGCGTAGCCATATCCCGTCGCTTGCGAAAAGATTTACAAATGCATCCAAACATAGAGTGTTAAGCCGAAAAAGCCCTTTGACCTGCTGATGTGAGAAATTGTGTACTATTATAGAGAAGTGTGTAAGAAAAACATAGAATTTGAGTGAGTTTTTTCTTGGGACACTGCGCTCGACTCAAGGCTCAAGGCAGTCACCATACATGTTGGGAAACATAGAAATTAATGTTGTGTTCCTGTTCATGCGCTTAACTCGAATGTAGAATAAAAAAGTTACTCCAAGTGTAGGTATTATGTTAGAGCTGTCAACTACATCATTTACCCGTACTTAACATTGTATCTACCAGTTTTGGGTATATCCCGGCTTTGATAGTGCATCATCCAACAACTGTGTGTATTCTATTTTTTATTTAAAATCTGAAGCCTGTCGATGACATGAATAGAGAATATTGTAGGCTGGGTAACCAAGGTAGTCTATAAAAATAACTAATTGATGTTCCACAAAAATGAGGAGGGCTGGTTATGTATCATACACCTACGTACATATACTATGTACCTTAACTACATATGTCTGTTCAAAAACTAAAACAATTGGATGGGTTGGTTGGGTTGGGTATGGACTTATAGTAGTGTGCTTCATGATGATGATGATAGTTGGTGTTGCCTACTTTATTTGCATTTAAATTACACATCGCTGATATTAGGTACTTAACCGTGAGTTTTCTAGGTTTTCTTCATTTCCACACCGCGTCGTCGTCGTTGTCGTGAATAGTATGATGGTATACCCGTATACATTATAAATGCCTTACTGTACGTGTACGACTCGTACGAGAGTACACTATTTTTCCTGGTAATTTTTCACTGTCGTCTTTTGGTCTCCATTCATTAGGAATATAGAAAACGCATAGCACATTGTCAAGGTGCGGTCATTGAAACTTGTTGATTTCTTTCTTTTTATTTTGTTGACAATTTTGTTTTATGTTGTTGTTGTTGTTGTGGTTCCTTCTGATGATGGAAGAAAAAACAATAAAGTTCACGGTTGCTTAGAGTGGAATTAAATAAAAAGAAGAAATAAGAACATTGAATTGGTGTTCAATTAAGTTTCATTGATTTCACTGAATCGTTGCCAATTTTTGTGTTTGTGTGTAGGAATGTCGATTAAAAGAAACACATTGTATCTACTTAAAGTTTCTTTAAAGAGTGAGTCCATTAATTGGATTCTTTTTGAAACAGCACTTCTTGTTTACTTGTAAAAAGATAAACCAATTCGATTAATAAGAATTATGGATTATTATTTTAACCCTTTGGTGGCTTAGCAGTGGGCCGGCCATTCAATCAACCCCATTCTCCATTGCATTTCAGATAATTTGGAACCTTGTTGTTTTTTAGTGTCACAAATTTCTGCTGATTGTTTATAAAAATAGATCCAATGAAGATGTCAAATCGTAGCTTTTTCTGCCTTCCGGATTCGACAAACATCCGAAACATTCGATTTAAGTGCATATTTCGTTCAATTTTACTCAGAACCTTACTTACTTACATTTGAATAATTTTATTAATTCGTGTTGCATGTATTTTCTTACTTGTAATTACTTTTTTACTTGAGTAAAAGTCTGCCCATCTGAGAAACTTTTTTATTTACGAGCATTTTTCCCTCATTTTCCTCTAATAAACTTTTCTTCTAAAAAAACCCAAATTTCAAAATAATTTTTATTTTATTTTGAAAAAAAATATCGCATATGATTTCTTTTTTCTTTTATTATTTTTTGAATTTCAAAATACGATTGAGTGAAAGAAAAACGGACTTTTTGCAATTTATCGTGTCGATTTACATTTATTTTGCAATTTACGAACATTTTTTTATAAGTGAAAAATTTGTGGTCTGATGAAAATATTATGTGATATTTAAATAACCTATAAGAAGGCTAGAAAGCTAGAAATAAAATAAAACTTACCAGGACAATTACAAATTAAATAAAAACTTACCTGGACAATTACAAATTTGTCCAACTTTTTCCCATTCTTTATCGGTGACATTTTTAACTTCCCATAGAAAGTTATTGTAATCGATCCGATTTGTCGAATTGAAAATTTAAAAGATTTTTAGAGAGATGTCTGTGCACGTTAGTACGTCCGTACGTTCGCGACGTTTTTTTCGTCGTCCATAGCACAAGAAATAGTAGAGATATCGACTTCAAATAAATTTTGTTATACAGATAATAATGCAGAAAGATGCAGAAAAGTTAACATTTTGGTTAACCCGAAATATCTCACCAATAATGCTAGAGACTTTAATTAAATTATGTATTATATATTGTAACGTGATACCAAACAAATATATTTTTGGAAAATATTTCAATAAACGTTTTTTTTTTTAATAAAAAAAAACTGAGAAAACAAATTTGTCACCTCGAAAATTTTACGACCAAAAATTGATTATATCTCCAAAATAATTTTGTGCAATGAAGAATAACGTTTTAAATACCTGGTAAAATTTTGAGAAAAATCGAATTGACAGTTTTTTTTACAAAAAATTAAAAACCTAACAAAATTTACAAAAGTTGGTAAAAATTAATTTTGGGCTCAAATAACTTTTTAAAACTTTGAGATATTGGCTTTAAGCTAATTTTATGATTTATAAAATATTGTTGTCAACATTCAGTCAAATTTTGAGAAAAATCAAATTGACAGTTTTTTTACAAACAATTAAAAACCTAAAAAAATTAACAAAAGTTGTTAAAAATTGATTTTCGATTTAAGTATCTTTTCAAAACTTTGAGATATTGGCTTTGAATTAATTTTATCTTTTAAAAAAATACTGTTGTCAACATTCAGTAAAATTTTGAGAAAAATTCTTAAAAAAAAAAACAAAAAAAAATAATACTAAAACTTGGTAAAAATTTACTTTCGACAAAACACGAAAACCTACAAACCTTTTTAGCATGACAAATTAAGCTTCGCTTAAAAAAATTATCATCTAATTAAACAAATAGAAATTATTGGCGCTGTGAAATAACTCTATAAGAAATAACCCCCACACAATTTTTTTTTCAAAACCCACACTGGAGGCCAAAAAGTCCATGAAATAAGTCCCAAAAAATATTGAAATAAGTCTCCAGCCTTAAAAATTGTCTTATCATTTTATTTATTCTTCCGGCAAAACTTTTGAAAATTGGACTTATTGTATTTTTAAAAAATGAAATAACTCCAATTCTCAAAAGTTGGTGACATTGTACTTTGACAAAGTGAAATTTGGACAAATTTATTTTGAAAAATAAGACCAACTTATTTCACCAAAGGGAAAGCATTCAGTATTACAGTGATGTATGTTTGGGGGGCATGCTGCCTCCCTGCTTGGACACATAATAGGATTTGGGTTAGGTGCGAGGTTAGGTGTATGCGAATTCTTTTACATTAAAAAGATCTTTCCCATAACAGAACTAACCATTCCCACACAACTTTGGGGGGGGAGAGGGTGGTTGGGTTATTTCACAGAGCCGAAATTATTATTATTTGATGTAAATTCTGAATTACCAAACACTTCTGTTGTCAACTAGGTAGTCAAAAGAGATACCCAATTTAATACTTTAACTTTTTTTCTTTTTGTATCTTAATATTTTTCTTGTTTTCTTCTTCTGTCAGTTATGGCCTTAGTCGTCGTAATCGAACAACTGCACAAATAATCCGCAAAATTATGAACAAAATTGAAGAGATTGTTAGAGTTGTCGTAAGGTACTCGTATGTGCATCAACGCAAAGCACGATCAAAAATATTGCTGCTGCAAGTGTTGCTGAAAATCAGTAAATCAAATTTTCATCAAAAATTTGTAAATACTTCTGAGACCTAAAATTTAATGACACTGTAGTTTGCTTTGATTCGAGTTTCCTTACGTTTAAAATAATCTATGTGTTGTGTTACAGTATTTAATTGAAGAGTCATAAGAACAAACTTCTATACACATTTTAACAGAGTCCAAAGCGAGGAACTTATGATTTTTTTTTTCTATTATTACAATTTTAAATTGAATCTGTTATTTTCGAAAGTTAAATAGGTATTCCAATCACAATAGATTCTGAGAAAGCGGTTTGGTTCGTAAACACTTTGATATTGAATGCAATTATAAAATTTATGAAGTAGCCATTCGTGAATCATAAAAAAATTTAATATACACAATACATTTATAGATATTTGTGTATTTAAAATGTGCATTATAAATTGTATTTTTTGTTCTATGTAGGTAAATGATAAAAAATATTTTTAATTTTTTTTTTAATTACGTCATTTTGCACACAGATTGTTTTTAATGATTTTCTTTATATAAATAGGCTAACAATTGTTGAAAAAATAGATAAATGGTGTTCTTGAAGTGGTACATTTTTCGATATGACTGAATATTAGTTATCTATACAATAATAAATAAATTGATATTTGAATGCATTTTTTTATCGTGCGATGAATGATTATGTGTGCAAAGTTTTGACACTTTTCTTTAGCTGCAATACAGTACCCTGTAAATGTTTGCAGACACTTTGTTTTTGGAAGATAATAAATTCATATACATGTTATATCGAAAAAGGCAGTTGCAAAGAAAAACCCTTATACAATTCTTTCTTAATACTCTAACTTCTAGGAATGCCACTCTGTTTTTTCGGACGAACTGTCAAGCATAGAGATTTTTTTTTTTTGAGTCGCACATCAAGAATGCGGAATACTCTACCGTCCTCTTCGAATTTGATATTTGAAGAACAATGTAGACCGGTTCCTCTTCTTAAATTCTTTTCCATTTTTCAAATTCCGTCAAAGCTGAATTTTGCTTCATTTATACGTCCTTAACATTCCCCAAAAAGTCCTCTCAATTTGGAGCGGATATACAAATTTTAAGGGGAATTAAAGGGTCCCACTGTTTTGCATTTTGTTTACTAACTCCCAAGATGTTTATTTTTAACAAAATAATCTTAGAACAACGTTCAGGTGATACAATATTTATAACTCGAAATATTAATGACGTTTGTACGTCCATTAGTTCTTAAGTTATATCGGTCAAAACTTGTGTTTTCGTCAAAATGGTTGAAGAAAGACTTGGACTTTTTCAAATCAAATAACTTTGATTGCTTTTTGGACATTATTTTTGCAATGCACTGAACAACCTTTAAAATAAGCCCCTAAATCATAAATATCGGAAGATTATAAGGTTAGTAGAGCCAATTTAATTTTGTATCAATTCAGTTCAGTAAAATGATTTGAACTAACAAGTAGTTCAGTAAAATGATTTGAACTAACAAGTATCAACAGTTTGAAAATTGTTTTTAAGGAATCCACTTTGTTTACCTTAATGCTTCTTTGCAACGACTATCATTGTATGGTCGTCTTTCTAAATAATCAGAAAACATGTTTTTTGAATCTCAAAAATTTTTCTAATTTGTAATAACAGAGTAAAGAGAGAAATGGATTATTTGAGATTTAAACGTTTTCTAGATGATTTTTTCAAATCTCAAATTTAATAAAAAAACCAATTACACCTTAATTTGGCAACTGCTCAAACGATCTCAATAAAATTAGTTGAATGTAAATGTTGAGTTTTAGATTGGATGAAAGAACATTTTCGAGTTTTATTAGACTTTAGATGGATAGGGTAGAAGTTTTTGAAAATGTTTCTATTCTAAATAGATATATTTATGTTACGTTTTGAAGTTAAAACAACTCAAAAAATTGTTTCAAAATGATATGTTTCAAAAAACAATTCAATCATAACTTAAATGATATCTGAATGATTTAAATGGAATAGTTTTTGTTGAGGTGGTGTACATATAACAAATGTCACAAAATCTTAAACGATTTATCAAAATGTTAACTGATTTTTTTTTGCGTCTTGTAAGATTTTACTTAAGTTAAAATCATAATATGACTATTTTAACTTTGACTTCTAACCCTTTGACATTTAAAATCAATAGATCCGTTCCCCAGTTTTAGGCTTTTCTTTCATGTTTTTGCTACGAACTGTCACTGTTTAGCGTGTTCATTTTATTGTTTAAACTAAAAAGGAGTAAGTATTTTACTAGTTAGCAAAGAATTTTGAACATCTAGTAAATTGTAAAATATTTAGAAAATTACTAATTAGTAAAGTGCAATAGTTTATTTCAAATTTTCCATAATAATGTCTTCGAAGTTTAATAAATAAATAATGTTTTTTTCAAAAGTTTTGTTTTTGTATAGAGTCAAATATTTGATAATTAAATAAAAACACAATAAATCGTAGTCATTCTATCTATGGAAACTCTCTAAGCCTGGTTTTGATATTTATAGATATTTATTTTAGTTGATCTTCAGTCCGACCCATATATGTATGTATGTATGTACATACATGTATGTATTTGAATGGTGCTGGCAATTTTTTGAAACTCGTTTAATTTAAAATAGTGTTCAAATTTAAAATAGTGCATAAAAGGTTTTCCATAACTTCAAAAGTATTTCGAACTATTTATACAAACTACTCGTAATTTCGAATGAATTTAAAAAAATCGTATTGTGTAAATCAACACCTCACAAAAAGGATGTACCTATTGTATTAATTTTCTTGAATTTACTTTGTGAATTAAGTACAATCAACAGATGAATTATAATACTCTGTTTATAATTACCATTCGAAAATGAAAACAATAAAAATATAACAGTTAGCTAAATTTAATAAAAATCTCATGATAATTAGCACAGATTTATTTGTGTGCACTGAAAGAAGGAAGTAAGTAGGTACGATTTTGTTTAAATTTTAAACATTAACTTTTATTTTTAAAGGTGTGTTAAGTCGAAAAGAGGAATGATGAATGCAGGCAGTTGACAACAGGGGGCTTGTACTTTTTTACTTATCACTATAAAACATTTTGCACGTGCTTTTCTTTAATAAAAACAATCAAAAACAATATCGACAGCACAAGAGATATGTGTTTTATTTAAGCTTCCGTCATAGTTTCATAACATCTTCTCAACTAATATACATATTTTACATATGTAGGTATATTTTCGCGTATCTACTTTCATACATATACATAGCTACATATCTACTTTTTCTTTTCATATAATAAAGATATTGATAACTACTTATGCCCTGAATTAGTCATGTTTCCTTGGCATTGAACACAAGTTTTATTTTATTATTTTTAATGACAGCATAATATTAAATTATATGAGTTGATATAGGCGAAGAGCAACCCGTGTGTGTGTGTTGTGACAGTGTGGCCGGCGCGGTGCGGGGTATAAAGTTGAAAATCAATAAATTATTGATTGGATTCACATGCAGCAGAATTATTACGAGATTATGTTAGCCAACATCATAAGAAGCTAGAAATGTAAGTACTTATGTATAATTTTTCTTGTTTGTTTTATGGAAATGCATTGCACTCTTTTATTTTTGTCAAATAAAAGTGTAGCACATGCTTGTTATTAACAACGCCCCTAATGGCCCAATAATAAAATAAAATTAAATTAAATAAAAAAAAAAACCTGTTGGCAATCTCATCCCAACCCCATTTTTACATTACTTATCGATTTTGTCCATAAAAATACATAAATTAGTTTTGTGTTGTTGTTGTTGTTGTGGTTTTTAATTTTTAAATCTTCTATATATTTTACCTGAGGCAAATTTGCATTGATCTGACGATGCAAACTATCACGCTCCTTTTCGACATCGTGCAGCTTCATCTCCGACTCACTAAGTCGCTCCTGTGCTTCACGCAGGCTATCCATAAGCTTATCTCGTTCGTCCAGCATCGAAACCATGAGCTGTTCGAAGTTGGCATCCTCGCCGCTGAACTGCGACGACCGCTGCGAGATGCTATCCTCGGATATAGTCGGCATCACGTCGCACATCATGCTCCACATTATTTAGTAAATTCACCCAGGGAATAGAATTATATTTTCTTGTTTCACAAGAATAACAGAATGTGAGTGCGGTTGGTTTTTAAGGAGGAGTGTTGAGTGTTTTGAGTTCGTCTCGTTCTTCCTCTCAAAAGATACAAGGGTGTTCCGGGATATAGAATCACATTCACAATCACAACGAAATAAAATTCAAGATTATCAGGGTAAGGAAAGAAAACTGAAAAACAAGAACTCCCTCTAAAATGAGAGCATTAGCCCCATGCGATGTCCCAAAACATCCATTCAAAAGATTAAATTTTATATAAAATCCTATTTTTCGGCACAACTCTAAATTTTATATACATATATGTATATAGGTATTTCTCGACAAGAAAATCTCTTTCTTTGCAAAGGTTTTTGTTCTCTTCCTTATTTTTATGTAATTATGCGATTTCTATGGAGCAGTGCTAAATCGATATGTTTGAATTATAGCAGAAAATCTCCTTTATTATGTTATTTAGTTGTCATACAACTTTTATTTTGTTAACACATATTTTTTCATTCAACATTTTTCTATGAAAACTCAGCCCCTCTCCCCCGACGAAACGACAAGACACGAATCGCACGCACCACACAAAGGTGTGCAGAAAATAAAAATTACTTTTTTATGTTAAATCAAACGAAAGGCAACAGAACAAATTTTGTCCACTGTGTGACTCCCTTCTCTCACCGTTTTTTAACACTTCAAATATATTAGGATTTCAATATTACTCGTATACATGATTTTCATTTTCGAGACACGAAAAACAAACATATTTTATTACATTTTTCCACTTTTTTATACCTAACAAACGTAAGGAAAAAAACCCAAAATTTTTCTAATAAGGAAAAGTTTCTCACTCGGAGGCGAATTGGGCGAAAAAGTACGATGGAAGAAAAAAGAAAAACTATAACTGAAACTGATTGAATGAAAAACCACAGCCCGCCCGCAAATGTGTATTGCAATTTTTATGTACACTGCGATTATTCGCATAAATCCACAACACACCGGATAATCAAATGCCCACAGTGTTGTAGAATTGATGTGGTTATTAAATTATCGAAACATTTTTCTTAATTGTAATTAGTTTTTGGGTGTAATTCGCGTTTTTCTAAGCGAGATTCACGACAATCTATACAACCCGGTCGCCATGTTTGTCAAAAAAAAATTGGATTTGTGTGATATGTCAAGAATTTTTTCCTATACCTCTAGCTCTGGATTTTATGTATGGTGGTCTCTTTCTTATTTGACGAATGTTTCAACACCCTTTCGTTGAGTTTATGTTGTGTTTCTTTTTTGTTTGTGTCTATTTTAATTTTCACTCATCATGTCATGGGAATGACATCTGCTGTCAGTTTGACAGTTCTGATCGGATTGGAGTTTTGTTTTTGTTTTTCCTTTTATTACATTTGTTTTATTTTGTAGAGCTAGCTGGTGGTGATGTCTTCTTCTCCAAAGTTAAAATTTCGGAAGAAAATCCGGCAAAAAGATGGTAAATATGAACAATGTACAGTTAATAATTCTTATTAGCAAATGAGAACATAAATCACATTTTGTTTGTAGCTGAATTCGTTAGCAGTTACAAGCCGAATGGTGTTTATTTTATTCATTAGAAAACCTTGAGTTTTGTGTTTCTTTTGTGGCACATAGTTTTTCAATCATACATTTTCACCTTTTTAATTCATAACGTTTTAAAGTAGCCTAATTTTTGTATTTAGGAAGTTTATAGAATTTTGTTTGTCGTTTTTATATTTTCTTTCGCATAATTCAATTCCAACTCTAAAATCTGATAAGAGTGGCATTCAGTTAAGTTGGTAAATGTTTTACAAAATTCCAAACGAAAAATTAGGCATGTTCCATGGAACAAAAATATCACGCTGAATTCATATCTTAATTTTCTCTCTAAACAATTCTGCTTCAGAACAATTTAAGAACCTTAACAAAACCTATACAAAATGGAATGATGTATAGAATAAAACAGACTTTATTCTGACTTTAAATTATAAAATTCAATGTTTGGATAAAAGTCGAGAAAAACTTGTCATAATTCTGTCGAAATGCAATGTTAACAAGGGAAGATTTTTTTCTCGAAAATGTGTTTAAGATTTTAATTAAAAAAGAGGCTGGATGGAATGCGACCACACCGATTTTCCTAAAACTTTAACAAGATATTAATTACAATAGTTTGTGTGAGATTAAAAAATTTGAAACCATTGTTCTTCTAATATTGAGTCAAAACCATTTCTTATCAGTTTTTTTTTTTGTTGTTTTTGTAAATTTTCGTTTTTTGTAAAATCTTTGTCAATTGATTTTTTTTAAATTAACTGAAAGTTAGCAAGAATATTTTGCATAATTATGATAAAATAAGTTTATTTTAAAATCTCTTTTTGTTCCCGAGATTTTAAGTCGAAAATCAATTTTTACCAAAATTAGTAGACATTTTCTTATGTTCTTATGTAACAAAAATCAAGAATCCAATCTTCCATTACTTTTCGATACAACAACATTTAGGAGAGAATAAAATCACTTTAAAGTCAATACTTTCATTTATTCACGTGATATCGAGAATGGAACATCACTTTATACCAATATTGTGTCGTATTCTTTGTAGATTTTAATTTTACTGTTGGATTTTTATAAAAAAAAATACTAAAAGTTGAAAACAAAATTTTCTTAAGATAAAATTAGTTTGAAGCCAATATCTTTAGTTTTTGAAAATATATTTGAGGCGAAAATCAATTTTTACAAACTTTTAGTAGTTTTTTTTTTTTATTTTTTGTAAAGAACTGTCAATTAGATTTTTCTCAAAATCCAATTTTTTACCAGATGTCAAACACGTTATTTTTCGTTTTATGCAATTATTTTGGAAATAAAATCATTTTGTATTTCGCATTTCGAGGTCACATATATTTTACTTTTTTTTTAAGTTGCTATAGTAAAAAAACCACGCACTCAATTCTTTTGAAAGTACTTTCTGCATCCTTCTTCTTTATTATCTGTGTAACAAAATGTATATAAAGTCGATATCTCTACTGGTTCTTAAGATATGGTCGAAAAAAAAGCTTTCCGAACGTACGTACACACGCACACACAGACATCGCTCTAAAATTCTTTTATTTAGATTCTAGGGACGTTGAAATGTCGAGAAATGTCAAAATTTTCAATTCAACAAATCAGACGATTACAATAACTTCCTATGGGAAGTATAAAAGACAAACCAGTGTATTCTATTTTAGTTTTTGGCAAAAGTTTTATAGATAGAAATTCCCAAATAATAATTTTGTTTTGAATTTGTATAGTCTGGAAGACGGTCCATGTGAAAAAAAGAAGAACCCATTTTTTATCTTTTTATTAAAAAAAATAAAATAATACAAATTAAATTAATTGTTTCTAAAAAGTTTGTTTTATAAAAACATATTTTTTTTAATTCAATGTTATTTTTATTTTCGTCTGTTTTTTAAACTCTAAAAAGAAAAAATTATTTCTTTTAAAAAAATTAGTAATTTTGTTTTACTAAGTTCAAAAGTTTCTAGAAAATTCAAATTTTATTTGTGTAAAAATAAGAAATAAACAATAACATTATTTTAAATGAACCAATTTAATAACTAAAATTTTATTAGAGTCAAAATTTTATGAAGTTTTTGCATTTAAAACCCTTTCAATTTCAATACATAGATAATGTGTTTTTTCTTGACTGGGCTCAGACCAAGGTATGCATGTTATTTGTTTCTATTGGCTTTAAATGTACAGTAAATATTTAAAAATATCTAAACTCGGTATGGAGAAAACAACAACGAATTATACTCATGAAGATTAATTTTTAATAAATTAAATACTTTGACAAAACTTTGTAATTTTAATGTAGTTTTTGTTTTAGATTTAAACATTTTTTTTTTTAATATATTCTTTAAAAGACAGATTATATTCTAGCCTTTAATTTATATAATTGAAACCTTAGTTTTCTTTCGTACCTTCTAAATTTTATTACTTCACAATAAGCCCTGAGTATACTTCTTAATATTGAAAATCTGTTCTCTTTTCTCTCCTTACTCAAAAATGTTTTTACTTAAACTTTTTACCAATATTCCATTATTTTCCTTAAAAAAATAACCCTTTTTTTTAAGGAATCGTGATGCAAGACCTAGCTAATGAAATAACCTTAGATGTCAAGCTGAAACGTCGAAATACCATTTTAAAAAATTTCAACTCTACACAATCAGAAGTGGAAGACGTCTACAATCATATTCACGATGATGTTTGGTTTCACATAGCCGACTACATTGATCCTGAAGATGTTGGTGCATTTGCTTTGATCTGCCGGCAAACAGCTTACGTAGTGTCGTGTGCTATATTTTGGAAAAATCTATACCGACGATTTTGTAAAGATTCAAAAACCCTACCCGCAAATCTGAGATTTAGATGTGAGAATCAAATTGGTTCAATTCGAAGCAATGTCATTTGTGCACTATTTCAACTCTATCCACCATTCATAACTAGATTAAAAACAGGATATGAAATGTCATCGGTTCACGGTTATAGAATTTCCAACAGTTGGCATAGAAAAACAGGTCCATTTTGGTTTTTCTATTATAAACTTTGGAATAGAACAAATACAAGAAAACCTAATGAGCCAGGATACAATGAGGACGATGATGATAACGATGACGAAGACGAATATGGACTTGATTCAATTCTCAAAAAACTCAATAATGTTTTTGAAAATCCCGAAGAAGGAATGTACTTGCTTTTATTGATAACAAACAAATTTATACCACTACCTGAACATCATCATCAAAATACTGCCATGATGCTACATTCAACGCGTCAATTACTCAATTCCGATTTAAGGAATACAAACGTGGAATTGATTTTTTTACCTGAAAATAAAAAGTCGTCAGAAATTTATTCGAAAATTCTTTATGAATCGTGTAAACATAAAGTCTTACCATGGTGGCATCCGGACTATGAAAAAATTCAATTATTTTATAAATAATAAAACTACCCAATACACGACCATTTTTTAAAATTAACATTAAGATAAATAAACATTAAAATTACAAAAATGTATTTTTTTTATAGAAATTTGTTAGATCCAATTGCGCAATCACAATTGTAATACAAAATTTGATATGAAGCTGTAGATCACTGCATCCGAGATTTTTTTCTTTTAGAGTTCAAGACCTCAAAAACTAACTATAATATTGGAAAATTGCAAACACCAAAATGTTGGGCATTCATATTCTAGTGTTGATGTCCGTAACTTTTTTTAAAATCTTATCCCGCTATGTTTTTTTAATGAGTTTTTGAAATTTAAGAAATTACTTTTTTTTTTAGCAATTCAGATTGACCAAACAATTGTCTCTAAAAAAAGTAAAAATGGTATTGTGTCGAGGCATACCTCACTCTAGTTCCTACATATGTTCCTTAGTTATTTTACGTAAGAAACCTTTAAAAAGAACAAAAAGTGTATAGTTTTGTACCAGTGATTGGCATACACAACCGAGTACATGTTATTCAAATTTCAAATTCATGTCTTTAACCCAATAATAATAACAAAACTGATAATTAATAGTAGATACACAAACATACACATAGTCCAAAAAGTCTCCGTACAGCAGCTTTCGTTTTGTTGATTCTGAGATAAAACATTTACTATAAAAATATATTAAAAACAAGTATTTTGAAAATCACAATCACAATTTTTTTAAATTTGGTAAAAAGGTGAAGGCGGAAAATAACTTTTTTTCAATGTTACCACTTTGGTTTTTACATTAATTCGTAGTACTTTTTTCCAAAAAAGTGTAGTTTTTCAAAACTTTCAAATTATCTACTGTTTTTTTTTAGAATTCATTGCTCTTATTTGTTTTTGATCAAAAACTGAAAAATAGATGACTTTATGTCTTCTAGTTCTTGAGAAAATTGAAAATTACCAAAAAAAATATTTTAATTAAATTACTTTTTCCTTGCTTAAGTATTAACGTAGTCTAATTTTGATAGTAATAATCGAATATGGTTTAAGATACACCCAGAGTAAATTAATTTTTCTTAAATCCAGCTTATTTATTATGCAAAAGAAACTGCATGCACCCCATCTTGCACCTATCGAACCTTGCCCCCTCCCCACCTTGCACGCACTCCAACTTGCACCCACCCCAAATCCTATAGTGTTCCCAAGCAGGGGGGTTGCAGATATGACTGTTGCATACACCCAAACTCGCACACACCTTACTGTTGCCTACACCCAAACTCGCACCTATCAAAATAAGACCACTCAAGCAAAAAAAAAAGAATTAAATTAAAATAATAGTTGTGGTTATTTTCAATTTTCTCAAAAACTAAGACATAAAATCATCTAGTTTTCAGTTTTTGATCAAACACAAATAAGAGCAATAAATTCTGAAATAAAAACAATGGTAGATAATCTTAAAGTATTGAAAAATTAAACTTTAAACCTTTTTTTTTACTCAAATTTTGAGTTTAAAATTAAATTTTTCAAAAACTGCGCACAGTTTTGACTTAAATTAAAAACTGGCTAATAAAACACAATGTTGGCTTTAAAAAAATGTATAAAACTTAATTGTAAGTATCACCGTTATTTTTTAATTATTTTTTTTTTCCATTTTAAATAATAATTTTTTTTAAATTGCCCCTACCGTCTAAACGGGGGGAGATAGACCCCCTCCCATAGTAAAAACTGCTTGTATTAAGCCCCTCTACCAAAAACCGTTATTATATCTTGGCGCCAAAGTTATCGTACTCATGCCCAAAAAAACACTAAAATTAGGCTGCTGTACGGAGACTTTTCGGACTAAGCGTATATTTTAACACTTTTACTTTATTATCCCTTAAGGCGCCAGTTAAAGCTATCATTGGTTTTCACCATTGAAAACAAACATCGGAATTTTGTTAGCAGTTTGTTTATAGCTATCATTAAAAATGTCTGTCATTGAACAAAGTTTCCTGATTGAAATCCACCGACAAATGTTTACTGACAGAAATCTGTCATTGGAATTGTGTGAAATTTTAACACAAATCAGTGGAACGATTAGTTTCACTTTTGAACATAAAAGTATCAGCTGTTCAGGAAAATGAATTTCCGTGCGGAAAATAGAAAAATACATTTTAGAGAAAAATAAATGTGCAAGTACACTTTTTTTCCTCAAAAAAATTTCTTTGTGTGATTTCCGATCGATCAGTACCTACATATGTATATAATTTTCATTTCTAATCAAAGGGAAACACCGTCAAATATCGATTCAAAAATTTTTCCGGATCGATTTCAATGATAGCTATAACTGGCGCCTAAACGAGGAAAAAATAGTTATAGAGGGTTATCCATTTCGGTTTTAAAAGTAAGCGTAAATAAAACCGATATAAAGTATGCATTCTTTTTCATGATATTTCTTTTTTTATTATAAAGATTGAACGTTGACAAAATGTTTGAAAAACTACATCATTTAAATGACCACAAAGCGAACTATTGCAAACATCGATTCTTTTGAGGTAATTTTCGACCACTTTTTGACACATATTGGGCGGTATCTCAGCCATAACTTGACGAATATTGGTTTTTAAGTGCTCAAGAGCTAAACGTTTATCTGCATAAACACGGTCTTTCACGTAGCCTCACACAAAATAGCGGTGTCGAATCGCATGATCTTGGTGGCTGGTTGATATCGCCACGACGAGAAATTACGCGCCCAGGAAATGTCTCTTGCAATGAAGCCATATTCGCTCGAGTTGTGTGTGCACACCGTCTTGTTGAAACCACATATTCTCCAAGTGGTATTCCTTAATAGCAGGCAAAAAAGTCGGTTATCATATGACCATAACGCTCCGAATTGAAGGTGACAGTCGACAGTGACAGACTATCGTCTGTCACACGCTTAACATATAGACGAGTTTTTACTCACCGCTTAAAAATGTTCCTTAAATGTTCTGTAAAGGAGGCTAACCTAATTAAAATAACATAATGTGTATCTTAACCTTAAATATACACATTTATAGGGCTAAAGTGACTACTTTAGTTATTAAATTATTTTAGGACCCTGTTGTCCAGCAAGGTATAGTCTAACTATTTAATTACTACATCTAAAAGCATTCCCAGATTCCAACAGTTTTCTAAATATGCCATATTTAAGAGCAAAACAATAGTTTAGAATTGTAAGAAATTGTTTGAAACTTAGCTTTTTTCCAAAAAGAATATATTCTTTTTTGTTGCCATTTCTATTAATGCGAAAAACGTTACAAAAATTCAAAAACCCAGAAAATGGGAAAGAATCTGATATCAAGAATTTTCTGTTTTTTTTTGACGTAGTTTTTTCGGACTCTATTTTCGGGATACTTTTATTACTACCGCTATCAGTCTGCGTACTCGTAGATGCTAGAAAATATTTTGATCTTAAAGGAGTCAACAAAACTAAAAAAATGGTAGAGAGAAAAATGTTTGGTTCTTGAATTTAAGGAAATAGGTGCATTTAAGTATGTACATAATTTCTCTAAAAATTAAATAAAAACAAATTAAGGTAAACAAATAAGTTGGAAAGAAACTTTAGTGTGCACTTCTCGCTAAAACCTGTGTAATTCCTATCCCGATGTATGGTTGTGAAATCTATTGTAACTGCAGTTCCACGAGCACGCGAAAACTTAATGTAGCTTTCAACTCAATCGTTCGTTATGTTTTTGGATTACGTAGATATGATATGATATCTGATTTTGCCTCGCGCTTACTAGATATGCCTTTCGAAAAATATATAGAACTTCGTAGTTTGATTTTGCTTTCCGACATACTTATCGCACACCAACCACAATATTGTTTTGACAGAGTAAGAAGGGCGACCTCAAACAGATCTCATCAGCTAATTATCCCCCCTCTTACTGTTGTAAAGCAATTACGATATTTAAATAAAATAAAATAAAATAAAAAATAAAAAAAAATAGATATGAAACGTTCATTATGTTTTTCAATTAGTCATTAGTTTAACAAAAGTGTCATTTTGGTGTTTTTGGGACATTTATAGTCTTGAAATTCGTGTTTAAATCTCAGTTCTAGAACATCGAAAGCAAATTCACTTCAAAAAGTGGATTTATTTAATTTTTTAAGATCAAAAAAGTTTTTGTATTCAACAGAAAATCAATTTTGAAAGAAATAAAATGCTGGTCGCTAGAACTTGTTAATGTGTTCCAAAAAGTCTGTTTAAAATTATTTATTATATTTTAAAATTTAAAATGTTTCTGCAAAATATTTCTCAAAATTTGAATGCCATTTTATTTCTCAAAAACCTAGATTTACTTAATTTTTTTTCGGAAATCATTTTAATTTTTAAATTTGTCTTAAAAATATTTTTGATAAGCACTAAATAAAGTGCTTATAAATATACAATTTACATTTTAATTTTGTTAAAAAATGTTCACCCCTTTATGAGATATCGAGTTTTGTAAGAAAAAATTATATTTTTTTAAAAATAAAAAAAAAAAAATAAATAAAAACTCATCATCATCAATTTGATCATTTGATTATCAACAAAAGCTTGCACAGAAGAAGAAGATTATTGAAATCGGTCCATTAGTTTTTGAGAAAACTTAAAAAACAAAACAACGGTTTTATGAAGGGTACCCTTCTGGAGCAATACCAAACTATGTTTTTTTTTGTAAAGAGAAGTCAAATTAAAAATAACAAATTAAGTGAAAGTTTTTAAAAAAATCTATCGGTTTATTTTTGAAAAAATTCGAATTTTCGATTTTTAATCAAAACAATTTGTAGTCCCCATACAAATATATTTTTCGTATTAAAAACATGACAAAAAAAAACGTAATGTCATGTTTGGTTTATAACTCGAATTCGAAATTTTTTACGAAAGCATACTTGCCATTATAGTTCCTTTATGTTGCAAGTCACTTCAATGTTCACTATTTATGTGCGTCTAATGTGGTAAGATGGAATTGAAGGCTTATAGATAGTTTCAGGAATTTAAAGGCCAAAATAGTTAGAGCATTAGCAAAAGGTTTTCCAAATTCTAAATTGCGTGAAAGCAAAAATTTTTGGTTGATCATGACCCCTACGACAACCCAAAATTATCGAAATAAAGCTGCCAGTTTGTTTTTCGCCCACCTCGCAAAGTGTCGTATTTTTTGGCCAACTAAATAGGTACAAAGACAATTTTATCGTTTTTTTATGAGTATTTTCAATTGCTGGAAAGTGTAAACCACCAGTTTTTGTGTTTTCTTTAAAATTTCGTTGCTGATCTAAAATTTTACGAAAAATGGATATATCATATATATTAGTAGTGTTTCAAAAGCTGAAATCAATTTGCTTAGAGAGCCAGACCTAAACAAACATGAAATAGCTGATAAAATTGACCGGAATTTAAATCACTTTTATTTTTACTTAAAAAAATGAAGACATGTACAGAAAAAACACGAAGGGGGTTAAAAAAAAAACCGCAACAACGCCGGCCGCCGCCCGGTTATTTAGTTAGTTTCTTTATTTCGTAAAAATATTTTCAAAAAAGTCTATGATCGCTCATTTTACAATTCAGAGATTTGATAATTTATATCTTAAGCTGAGATCACACGATTGGTCAAATGTACCGATTTTTGTCCATTTGTATGTACAGATCGTGTGAATGGCAGAAAATATTGGGCATAAGGCAGATAGGACAATTTTTTTGGACGATAGGCAGATAAAAATGAGCTGTCTTGTACCAATCGCGTGAACTGTTCATACACCGATGAAGACAGAAAAAATTCTTAAATGTACAGCCTTCGATTCAACTGAATTCAAGGTGATGGAACGGAATCGAAACGAAGTAGTACTACAAGGAGATGATGGCAGAACTTTTAGGCGAAATTTAAACCATGTGAAGAAAATACCAATGCTGGATCAGACTGAAATCAAAACAACAAAATAATGAAGATATTTTGGAGCAGTCAAGCAATGAATCCAACAATGATGTTGAAGAGACCACCAAACCGAGAAAATCCATCCATGTAATTGGTGTTTTTTTGTATTAAAAAATTGTGCAAGGCACAGCAAGCCAGGGTTACCAGGGTTGTTTTATTTTCATTCAGCTGAATAGGCCGATATAATATCTGGAAGCGCTTCGTCATTATTCCAAATGCATTTTCAACTAAGCGTCTGGCCCGTGACAGTCGGTAATTGAATATACGTTGACCTGCACTTAAACTTTTACCTGGATATGGTTTCAGTATATGTTTTTGCATTCGAAAAGCATCGTCCGCCACAAATAGGTATGGCACATTCAGTACACGGCCCAATAAAGGTTGCGGCGGAGGTAATCCAAGAGATTCATTGACCAAAGCGTGCTGAAATGTACACTTTCCAAAAACTCCTCCGTCCGAAACTCTTCCATTGCAGCCGACATCAATGTATAAAAATTTGTATTCGGCGTCAGCAATGGCCATGAGAACTATGCTATGAGTGCCTTTGTAGTTATAAAAGGTACTACCAGACCGCGGCGGAGCCGTCATAACAATATGCTTCCCATCAACTGTGCCGATACAATTGGGAAAATTCCATTTCGCATTAAATTTTTGGCAATGTCAATCCACATCTGTTCATTGTTTGGGACCTAGCAAGAGCATAATGTGATATTAATTTATATATTTTAAATATGATTATATATAGTATACCTTTAAATATTCATTTTGTAATGCATCATAGATGGCCTTGCACACTTCTGGCACAAACAAAGATATGGTATTTGGTGCTATTCGAAAGTGAACCGATAAGCTTTTGAAGCTGTCTCCAGAAGCTAAAAAACGTAGCGTGACTGCCAATTTTTCATTTGCTGAGATAGCTTGGCGCATGTTGGTGTTATTTTTTTGTATTTGTGGAGAAACTAATTTAAGCAGATCATTAAAAGTGGCTTCATTCATTCGCAAGAAATTTTTAAATAAAAATTTCTGATTTTCGATTTCTCGGAACTCCGCCAAAGTTTTTACACAAGCGCCATCAGTACTCCTTCTCAGGAGCCAATCCCGCACCCAAACACTTCGCTTCCGTGCCTTTCTTTTTTTTTTTGTTTTTCAATTAAATATACACAAATGCACATTATGGCAGCTATTTTCTTTTTTTTCCGTATGGACATCATTTTAATTTTATATAATTTTAATTTTAATATAATAATGACAGATCGTGTGACAGGGTTGTACAGATATCGGTCATATTCTTCTATTGTACAAATAAGCGCAGAAAATATTTGGCTAAAATACACCAATCGTGTGAACACCTAAAAATATTTTCGGTACACAAAATTTCTGTCACCAAATGTGTACAGACAAATTTTGGCCGAAATCGGTACATATGACCAATCGTGTAATCTCAGCTTTACTACTGAAACATTATCTTGGAAAAAAAAAATATAATAAATATTTAAGAAGAAAAATCGAAGGAAAGTATGAAAAAAACCTTCATTCAAAATAAACGCCGCCCGGTTAAAGACGAGCAATGTTAGAGTGTGCATCTTCTAATTCTATGTCAAAAAATAGGCTAGGATGCGATCCACACTGAGAACTTCCCGTCCCGTCTGCCGATTTCTCTTGCTTAAAAGTATTTTGTAGGTTTTCGTGTTTTGTTAAAAAAGTTGTCAGTTGAATTATTCTAAAAAATAAAAAAAAAATATTTTGCATATAGTTTGATTTCAAAATCTATTTTTGTTTTAGTCGTAAACTAATTTTTACAAATTTTAGTAGCATTTGCGTACTATTTTTTGTAGACTTTTGGATTTTTATAAAAAAATTACTGAATATTGAAAACAATATTTTCTGTGAGATAACATTAATTTGAAGCCAATATTTCTAATTTTTGAAAAGATATTTGAGTAGAAAATTAATTTTTACGAAATTTTAGTAATGTTTTTTTTAGGTTTTTTTTTGTAAAATTTTACTGATTGTTAAAAATAATGTTTTTTATAAGATGAAATTAGTTTGAAGTTAATATCTGAAAGTTTTGAAAAATATTTGAGTCGAAAATCAATTTTTACCAACTTTTAGCAATATTTTCTTAGTTTTTTAATTTTTTTTAGTTGTTATGGTAAAAAAAACACCCACTCAATTTTTTTGAGAGTCTTTTCTGCATCTTTCTGCATTAATATATGTATGTATAACACAATTTATTTGAAGTCGATATCTCTAATGGTTTTTGAGCTATGGACGACCAAAAAAGTTTCCCGAACGTACGGGCGTACGAATGTATGTACATATTTACGTACTGACGCTTGCATAAACATCTCTCTAAAAATCTTTTATTTAGATTCTAGGGACCTTGAAACGTCGAGAAATGTCAACATCGACAAATTGGACATATTACAATTATCTTCCTAATGGAAGTTAATAAAACAAAAAGTTTGCATATGAGCTTTCGAAGCATTGAAAAAACAATTTAATTTCGATGCACCTGATTTGTTTAAATTTTATTTTCACGATTTAAGATTCCAAAGACTGCGTTCGGAATGCTGTCCAAAAAATGGAGAAACAACTCAACACAAAATTAACTCCCCAAAGTTTTTGTAAAGTTTCCGATCACGATGGAATTCGTGATTGCTGAATGACTTTAGTAAAAATGTTCGAACATGAAACGGATGAGGTTTAAGCAGATTGAGTTAAAAGATGTTAAGGTTCTCGAACAAATGCTACACTTTATCCATACAAGAGAGATTCCAAAATTGTTTGGAAGAAATGGTCATTCGATTTTAAGTTGTTGCTAACAAGTATATACTACATTAACAAAATTCTAAATCATTTGGGAAGAATTTGTTTGGATTTTTAAAAAAATGTTTATAAACACTACAAAACTGTTTACTAAAAATATTAAAAAAAACATTAATTTAAAAAAAAAGCTGTAACGGTTTTCAAAAAAAATTATTCATAAATCAAGTTTTCTTTAATTAATTAAATGACATTAACATTTTTAAAGGAAAACTTATTTTATAAGTAAGTTTTTAAATTTTATTATACAGGGTGGGCCATGAATTAGTTAACATTTGAAAAAATCGTATAAAAAAAACCATTTAACATATTTTAGAAATCGTTTATTTACGAGAAAGCTAATTAGTTGTAATTTATTTTTTTTAAATTATATCGTCTAAATGACCACCGTTTCGGTTTTTGCACTCATCCAAGCGAGTCCTGAAGTTTTCGAATACTCTTCTGCAAAGGGACCGCGAGATCACCGACATCTCTTCGATGATTTTTTCTTTAATTTGACGGAGTGTATTCGGTTTATCAATGTAGACACGACTCTTTAAATAACCCCATAAAAAGAAGTCTGCTGGGGATAGATCTGGACTTCTGGGTGGCCATGGGATGTCACCTCGTCTGGAAATCAGCCTTTCCGGAAACATTTCTTTGACCACCGGCAAGGACTCGTTCGATGTGTGACATGTGGCTCCATCTTGTTGAAACCATGTGTTACGATTATAGCCAGCAAATTCCAGTAGCATCAAATTTAAATCATTAGGGTTTAGTTCTTGCACTACCTGGATCTTATATGGATGTAATTTCAAATCTAATTTCAAAATACGACGTAATGATGTGCGGGATAATCCTAATTCAGCCGAACGTTTACGCGTCGATAAATCTGGATCACGTCGAACAGAAGCAGAAACTTGCTGCACGTTCTGTTCGCTCCGAGAAGTCCGCGGGCCGCCGGTTTGTTTCACATTTAGTGTAGATCCCGTCTCTTCGAACTTCTTCGCCCATTTCTTTATTAAAGGAGCACTTGGACACTGACTTAAGTCGTGTAAACCATATTCAACGCGAAATAAGCGTCTCACAGTAATGAACGAAAAGTTGTTTAAATAAAACTGTTTCACGCAGTAAGCGCGTTGCGGCCCCGCGAAGCGATCCATTGCGACTAAATTTCCAAGAAGCGAGCTAGTGCCCCCGCCCGCGCCCCGCGCGGCAATAGTTTGCGCGGTAAGTTACATTTAAATGTTAACGAATTCTTGGCCCACCCTGTATAAGTACAATTTGTAAACAGAGTCTTTGGATGCGAGAGCAAGTTTTCTGCGATTTACTCGTGCTGCGGCTATGAGACAATTTTAATGGATGTAATTGTGATTCGTTGATGGCTTCAGGTACAGTTATTTTGCTTACTCCCTCATTTAACACGGTAAAATAGAGAAGTGATCTATGAACTTGACCAAAAGAAATGTTCTTTCTTAAAGAAAATTTTCAAAATTTGTCAGCGTTCGTTGTTTTGGACCCAACATAGTTTGACATTCTCTCACCTGTCAAACCAAAGACAAAAACCATTGAAACTTCCCATGCAGCTAAAAAAAACACCCTTCTCATACACAAGTAAAATTCATTTGATTTTTGTTTTAATTTTTTTATTCCAATAATAAATTGTTAACTACAAGTAGCATTAATGTATAATGTAACTCAACATTTTCGTTAATGCACTTTTTCCACTTGAGAGATTGCAAAATACATTTGTTATGTTTTCTTTTTTAAATTTTAATTAAATTAAATTAAAAATCAAATTAACATCCGGTTTATTATAATAATAATAATAATAATTTTTTTTAATAAGTTTTAATGATGTTAGTGACTTCTAATAAATATCCTTTCATTTCGTTTTAAAAATGTGTTGTATAAGTTAAATAACAAAAACAAAAAAGATGATTAAAATTGGTTACCAATAAATTGTTATAAATAGTTTTTTTTTTATTTTTGTTTTACTTGTGTCTATTTTTGTTTTATTTTATTACATGATTTAATAATAAGTAATAATAATATTAATATATATATATAAACATACAAAAATAACCGGCTTATTGCAATTTTTTTTTATTTTTTTGTTTATTATTTTAATTTTAATTATTTTCAAAAACTTTTTAACTGCGCTATTTTTGTTTGTTGTAACATTTTTTCTTCTTGTAGATGTTTTTATTTTTTATTTTGTTTTCAAAAAATGTGTCAGTTTTTTAAATTTTTTCATTTTTAATTTGTCTGGTTTCACTAAGAAAAAATAAAAATAAATGTTTTTATTATTTTGTTTTAATTCAGTTAAAAGTAAATTGTTTCTTCTTCTCGTGTCTTATTCGATTTTATAGTTGTTTTTCCTTTTCCGTTTTTGTTTGTGTTGCGTATTAAATGTATGCAAATATTTGTTAAATAAATAATAACAAATAATAAAAAAATGTATTAAAAAAAAAGAGAAAAAACAAACTAAAGCAGTATGACTAGACTTTTTGTTTTTATTTTGTTTGTTATTGTTATTGTACATTCTTGTTTTTCAATCATCATCACCATCACCACAATTCACAAAGCTTCTAAGTGTTTTGTTTTGTTTTGAAATAAAAATAAATTATACACTTTTTAATTATTAAATTTATATGTCATTAATTAATTAATTGCATAAATGGAAAAATATATAAATGTTTGTATATAGTATATGAAAAAATAACATATGAGATTATATCCTCCGATGCAACTAAATTCTACAACACACACTCACATCAAAGTTTTTTGTTTTTTTGTTTTTAAATTTATTTATTTCTTTTATTTGTTAAGGTTTTTTTTTTTTTTTCTAAAATACTATATAATGTTAAATGTTTGTGTAAATATAAATGTGAATTTTCACAACAATATAATACTTTCTACTTAATACCATAGGTTTGCTACATTATTTGGCTGCCAATTGATTTGCTTGTTTGTTGTTTATTTAATTAATTATTTATGTATATCCAACTAATTGCAATTTTTGTTGTTGTTGTTTTTGTTAACAGAATCAAATGTATCCTCATATATCTCACCATAAAATATGTGTGTTTTTATTTTAATTAATTTTTTGTGAAACCAGACTTCCGCTTTGCCAATTCTGTTGTGGCTTATTAAGTCGTATATAAGAACACAGGGTTTGGTTTGACTACGATTTTATAATCGTATCTTTTATAACTATCTATCAAGAGTCCTCCCGCATTCTGTGTAAGATGTTTCTTTCTTATTTTTGAAACTTTTTAGGAGAAAAAAAAATGATGTACCTAAACTACTTTATCTTTCAAAGGTCTTAGCTATATAGTTTTTTTTTAATGAGTCTTGAAATGCAAAACAGTAGAAAATGATAATCAATAAAATTTTGAATTTACATTCCACGCCTTTTCGCTTTTAAGTATTTTTTCAAACTTTCGTTTTCTAACTTTGTCGTATTATGGGGGTCCGTAAAGTATGACCTAAAATCCCTTCCTTTAGCATTTTGCTCCTTTATTCTGCCTAATAGGTTAAGTCTTAAAATCATTCCGTATTAAACACGAAGAGTACAATTTTAAAAAGTTTAATTCCATTCTTGAAAGTGTACTAACTTTTTCACTTCACTTTCGTTCTGTTAATAATTGTAGGATTTTTTTTTTCTTTTGTTTAAAAATATTAAACAAAATCAGCTTAAAATTACTCGCAAAACAAACGGAAAAACGAATTTGAATTTGTATAATACAAAGTAAAATAAAATTGTTTTTCTTTAGCTCAAAGATTTTTCTTGTCAATTTGTGTATTTAGAATAAATAAGCGTGGCATGTTATTTCACCAAGATTCCTTTCAGAAAAGATTGTGGAACTTATACATTTTAATTGACAACGGTATTTGAGATCCATACAAAATAAAAATCACATTTCACCAAGAACTCTATTGTGGTATGGGACCATTTTAATTTCAAATGACAGTCAGATTTACGAGTTCGAGTTGAAATCCACAGAGCTCTATTTTATTAAAAGTAAATTTTTCATTTTACAAAAGGAGTAAATCAAACTTGTCATATTGACTACCACAGTTGTCATATTGCCTACCACATTAGTCAATATGACAACCGTAATTTCAATTTCTTTCAACCGAAGTTATCATATTGACTACTATAGTTCTCATATTGACTACTACAGTTGTCATATTGACCATTATAGTTGTCATATTGACCACTACAGTTGTCATATTGACCACTACAGTTGTCATATTGACCACTACAGTTGTCATATTGACTACTACAGTTGTCATATTGACTACTACAGTTGTCATATTGACTACTACAGTTGTCATATTGACTACTACAGTTGTCATATTGACGAACGCAGTTATCATATTGACTACTACAGTTGTCATATTGAATACTACAGTTGTCATATTGACCACTACAGTTGTCATATTGACTACTACAGTTGTCATATTGACTACTACAGTTGTCATATTGACCACTACGAATGTCACATTGACTACCAAGTTGTCATATTGACCACTACAGTTGTCATATTGACTACCAAGTTGTAAACAAATTTTGGATCCTAAAATTGAAAACCGAAAATAGTCAATAGGATGACTTTTTTCCTTCTGTGTAGGCTTTAAGTTTACACAAATAAAGTAAAATTCACGAAGTGTAAAAATTGGTGGAAAATTTTAGTTAATGATTTTTTGCAAAACTGTATATAATATGGAATAAATTAAAAAGCTTCCGTTTCATTGTCAGATATGTATGTAGGTACGTACAAAATTTAGCCCCCCTCATAAGCCTAGCTCATCATTATAATCCATCATTTTAACAAATGTTTGTTGTTGTTGTTTCTTTGTTTTTATTCTTTAAATTTTTGTTAAGGTGTTAAGGGATGATAAGTGCAAAAATAAATAAATATATTTATATTTATATATATAATGTGTTTTATGTGTTAATTTTGTTTATTTATTTTTTTTTGCTTTGTTTTCGTTAATAATTATAATTGGAAGTGAAGTAAAATTTCCATTTTTCATGTCGTGTGTAAAAACGGTATACGTATTCTTTTTTTGTTTGTTTAGTTTGAAAAGTTAAAAGATTTGTGCATCTAATAATTGCTATTGTTTTAAATACGTTTTGTTTTTATAAATAATATATATATTAGGGTATATATATATATTTTTTTATTTAAAAAATGTATTTGTTTTTAATATAATTTTATTACTTTTTTTTTGGGAAAACTTTTTATTTATTTTCAAATTTTCAGTCGTTTTCTTGTAAAAAAATCATTACCTTTATTTATTTTTTCATCCGAGAGTTTTTTTTTTTTTTTCGTAAAATATTTTATGTTACTGTATTTATTTATTTATTTATTTGGTGTGTGTTTTGTTCTTATTTTTCATTAGATGTATGTAGTCCGAAAAGTTTCGATTTTTGTTTTCTTTTAAATGCTATTAATGATATTTCGTACGTAGTTAGTTAATTAGTTAGTAGAAAATTATGTGCTATCCTTTTTTGTTTTTGTTTTGTATATAAATTATTTTTTTTGTAATTATTTATAATTAATAATTTTGTTTGTTAAAAATTTTATATGTATAAATATTTTTTTTTTTTGTTTATTGATCCAATGAATAATGCTTGGATTTTTTCCAGAAATTTTTGAAAAATCCTTTTTTCTTCTGTGACTTGTGTAAATTGTTATTGAAATTCGATGTGCTCTCTTTTGCTAGAACTTCTGTAAATGTGTAGTTTTTGTTTTGTTAATTTTTATTCTAAATGTAAAACATATTATTTCTGCTCAAAAGCTCTTAAGTCTTGTTTTCTAGTTTTTCATAATATACATTTTCAAATCAAAATCAATCTAAGCGACTTAAAAGCCTTTGGCTTTTTAAAACTAATATGGATTATTCCAACTTACTGGATGAATCCAAACCATGTTGTCCGCCGGATTGAGGGGAAACTGCATCTTTGTTCTTTTTACTTTCTCTTTCTTTTGTATTGCCTGTAATTAAATTTTATTTTAAAATTTTGTATAACATTTTTATTTTTTGAAACAGGTACCTTTTTTTATAAGAAGGCTAGTGACCCTTCGTAGGGCCTCACGTGGTGACTTATTCAAAAATGTTGGTGTTAGATTAGGTGGTAGAGTTAGAGGCTTTCGACTGCTACCAGTGCCGGACATTCCAGCAGTTCCATCCCATGCCCGCATGGAAGAAGATTGTTGTATTCTATGTAAATGGTCGAGATTTTCTGTAGATGCAGGACGCATGGATCTTTGTTTTGGATACCACCCACGAGCCGGGCCACCAGTCAATCGAAGCATTTCACCAGTTTGTAGTGCTTGACTGAGAGTTCGCTGTCTACATCCTGTGAGTGTGTTGCCAGCTCCTTGAAAAAAAAAAAACAAAGTTTGTTTTTTTAATTGTTTTGTTTTTGTAAAATTGATTTTTTATACCTATTCCAACAATTGAGGAACCAAAATTCATATTTTGGGCATTTGTACTGGACCGTGGTGCTGTTCGTGAGACACTTCCTCCTCCACCAACAGTCGGTTCTGTAGGACGTCGATGAGGTGTACGTGCAATGTCACACCTATAATATTATTTTTAATAAAATATTCCATAGACTGTATATATTTTCTTGTTCAAAAATATACCCTCTAGCAAATATTGGTGTTTCTGGTAAACTACAAGAAGTCTGAAGGCGATTCTCTTCTCTGGGTGTTGTTTGAGTTGGTGGTGTTCTTCTCGAATATGAACCTGGTAAATTCCTTTTAGTTGAACCACAAACTGGCATCTCACACGGTAATGTCCCTGGTGTGCTGCCATGTCCGTAATTTTTGCCACATTTTTTCGAATAACCACCGTCCATGGAACGAGCCTTCATTGTATTTGACGGCATTGGACTACGATGCGGAGGAATAGCAGGTGGTTGTGGTATTGTTGATTCATCCGGAGTGTATTTTCCAAAATGATTAGGCTTCGAATGCAATTTTATATCACGAATGCCAGAAGTAATATGATCAGAATCCATATTATCTTCAACGTCTGTTGGTGAGGGCGGTAATGGAGGAAGGCCATCAGAGTCCTTTTTTTTTTTTAAAAAAAAAAAGAAGAAAACATTGGTTAAATTTCAAATATCAATTTTAAAGAAGGATATATGTAAATTTACCACCAACTCTGGACTGGACGAAGTCGGTGTCGGCGGCAAAGGACCGAATGCATTCTGTGACAAAAGCATCTCTTTAGCACTTTCAGATTTATGAACACCAGGTCGGAAGCCCAAAGAACGCCGTTGTTGAGTTATATCACCTACCCGGGCAACCGATATATCACCACGCAATAACGCACTTATATTATTTTCTATTTGACGCAATGGGGCACAGCCAGATTGAGATTCACTATATTGTTCTTCATCTTCTTCTAATGGTGGAGCCAATTCACGGCGTGGTGTTGTAGCATTTGAAGCATGAAGATCACCTTTTTTTCAAAAGAAAGTTTTTTTCGAATTAAATTTTATTTTGGGAATTAGTTTTTGATTAAAATTAAAACAAAACTTCTAATCGCAAATAATAAAGGCAAATATTGGTTTTGCCAGTCAAATATCATGATTTTGGTATTTCAAAATTCCCTATAATATTTAAAAATGAAAAGAACAAAATTCCCTTGCATAAATAATATTTTTAAATGGTCCCAAGAATTACTATTGAGCAGTGAAAACTCGTCATAACCATTTAAAAAAAGGGCTGATATCATAAACATATTTGTGCATCAAAATCGTTTGGGGGACAATTGGAGAAGTGTAAAATATTCACTCCAGCAGATGATTGCAAGATAATTCAAAAAATGCAGCAGAACCCAATGTTATCAGCTCCAAAGACGGCTACCCAGATCCTTTAGGAATTAGGTAAGTCATGTATTGCCCAAAAAATACGCCGCATGCTTCATAACTATGATCGAGTAGCTAGAAAAAATCCGTTTATAAATAAGAAAAAAAGAACAAAGTCGTCTTGAACATGTTTCTAAGGACTCTTACTCCTGGAATTCGGTTATTTTCTCAGGCGAGTTCAAATTTAATATTTTTAGCTCTGATGGGATTTCTTACGTGTGACGTACGCCTAATACAAAGCTCAAAAAGATAACAATATGCTTACAGTGAAGCACAGGGCGGTAGTGTAATGCTTTGGGTCTGTATGTCCGCTGCAGCAGTTGGTAATATAGAATTTATCGATAGACTAATGCACCAAACTCTGTACTTGAACATTTTCAAGAAAAAATTGATCATAAGAATGGTGAAGTTGAACACAACGTTCCGAAACACAAAACAGGTAATATGCAATCCTGGTTAATATCGAAATGCCCTAATTTCATGAAACCGCCAACACAGTCATCAGATATGAATTTTATCGAAAATTTGTGGGCAATGCTATAGGCAGAAATTTAAAAAAGCTCCATATTTTCAATTAAAATTACCTTAAGAAAGATATTCTGGTTAAGTGGAACAAGATAACCCCAGAAACCACCCAAAAACTGGTGGAATCAATGCCGAAAAAGCTTAAATCAGTGATAGATAACAAAAGCTATTATACAAAATTTTAATTTGTTGGCCAACAAACGCTAACTTTGAAGTTGTTAATTCTTTTTAACTTCCCATAGGAAGTTATTGTAATTGGTTCGATTTGTCGAATTTTGATATTTCTCGACGTTTCAATGTCGAAATAAAAGATTTTTAGAAAGTTGTCTGTGCGTTCGTACGTCCGTACGTTCGCGACGTTTTTTTTCGTCGTCCATAGCTCAAGAAACAGAAGAGATATCGACTGCAAATAAATTTTGTTAGGTATACAGATAATAATGCAGAAAGATTCAGAAAGGGCTCTCAAGAAAATTGCGTGGGTTGTTTTTTTTTTTTTTACTATAGTATAGCAGTTTAAAAAAAAGGTGAAAATTTTGATTAACCCTAAATATCTCACGAACCAATAACGTTAGAGACTTGAATTAAATTTTACATTATGTATTCTAACGTGATACCAAACAAATATATTTTTGGAAAAAAATCCAATAAACGATTCTTTTATAAATCAAAAAAATTGAAAAAAAAATATTTGTCACCTCGATAATTTTACGAATAAAAATGATCTTATCTCCAAAACAATTTTGTGCAACGAAGAATAACGTTTTTAACATCTGATAAAATTTTGAGAAAAATCGAATTGACAGTTTTTTTGACAAAAAATAAAAACCTAAAAAAAATGTATAAAAGTTGGTAAAAATTGATTTTCGGCTCAAATAACTTTTCAAAACTTTGAGACATTCGCTTTTAACTAATTTTATTTTTTAGAAAATATAGTTGTCAACATTCAGTAACATTTTGAGAAAAATCGAATTGATAGTTTTTTTTACAAAAAATTATAAACCTAAAAAAGACATAACTAAAAGTTGGTAAAAATTGATTTTCGACTTAAATATCTTGTCAAAAATTAAAAAAAAAACCCTAAAAGAAGCATTACTAAAAGTTCGTAAAAATTGATTTTTGACTCAAATATCCAAATATCTTTTCAAAAATTTGAGATATAGGCGTCAAATTAATTTTATTTTATAAAAAATATTGTTTTCAAAATTCAGTAATTTTTTTTTATAAAAGTCCAACAGTCAGATTTTTCATACAAAATTAAAATCTACAAAAAATAGTACACAAATTTGGTAAAAATTTATGTTTGGTTCTCGATATCTTGTGAACAATAGAAGATATTGAGTTTAAATTAGTTTCATTCATCCAATTTGTATTTGTTTATAAAAGAAAAAAAAAAAACTTTTAAAAAATGCTACTAAAATTGCCAAAAATCGGTTAACGACTAAAAATCTCGTTAACAAAAGTAGATTTTGAAATCAAACTATTTCATCATATCCAAAATATTGTTGGTTATTTTTAAATTTTTTAGAATAATTTAACTGATAACTTTTTTAACAAAACACGAAAACCTACAAACTTTTAAGCAAGACAAATCGACAGACGGGATGGGAAGTTATCAGTGTGGGTCGCATCCCAGCTTCTTTTTATTAAAAGTGAATCATATAAGTTTTAACATACAATTTTGCTATATTCATATGTGTTTTTGTAAAGTGGCATAGTTATAGAAAACATGTTAAGTTGTAATATGTAATTGTAATGTCGACGACAACTTATTTGAATTTGACGTTACAGGCGTTTAAATGTTTTGAGTTTCGCTGGATCAATTATTCTGTTACCCACTGTATTTTTTTTGAATATGTTAGAAAATAATTCAAAAAGCAATGTTAACAACAAATTGAACATAAAAGGTATATGTCTTGTATGTCTTGTGAAACAATAAAACCGAAAAGACTGACGAGACCGGTGAGGGAGCCTGCGAATTTCGAGGATTTAAGAGACGAAACTGTTTCACTATCAGCATTAATTTAACAGTTGTTATCATACAAAAATGAATTTCTGTATAAAATTTTTGATCTTAGACCGATTTATTTCTATATCAACTTTAAAAGAATTCTGTTCTAAAAATATTGAAATTTCCAACTGAAACCCATAAAATTTCGTCTGAAACTAAACAAAAAAACGTAGTTATTAGAACAATTTTATCCAAAAAGGTCCTTTCCTTTTACATTTTTCACTGGAATACACATTTTTGTAGTAACATTTAAAGGATGATTTTTTAGCTATTATCTTTTTGGCAAGACTGGTTTAAACAGCTGACGCATGCTTCGTGTTTTGTTTCACTGTCAAACATCTTCAGTTTGGTCTATAATTTAACCATAAATCGTCTTACAAACGAACAACGCTTGCAAATTATTGAATTTTATTATCAAAATGCGTGCTCTGTTAAGAAAGTTCATCACGCGTTTCTTCCAGCGAGCGACGAAGCTCATTTTTGGCTCAATGAGTACGTAAATAATCAGAATTGTCGATTTTGGAGTGAATATCAGCCAGAAGCATTGCAAGAGCTACGAGTACAAATGCATCCAAAAAAGTCACAGTTTGGTGCGGTTTATGGGCTGGTGGCATCATTGGACCGTACTTCTTCAAAGATGATGCGAATCGTAACGTAACTGTGAATGGTGAGCGCTACCGTGAGAGATGATATCCAACTTTTTTTTGCCCAAAATGCAAGAGCTTGACTTGCATGGCATGTGGTTTCAACAAGACGGGGCCAAATGCCACACAGCACGCGCAACAGTGGACTTATTGAGAGGCGAGTTCGGTGAATATTTTATTTCACGTTCGGGACTGGCCTAGATTTAACGCCTTTAGACTATTTATTGTGGGTCTATGTTTAAGCTCATGTCTATATAGACAAGCCCGCTTCAATTGACGTATTGGAAGACAACATTAAAGCATTTATTCGTGAGATACCGGCCGAAATGTTGGAAAGAGTATTTGGCATATTCTGGACTAAGCGGATGGACCATTTGAGGTGCAGTCCAGGTCAACATTTGCATGAAATAATCTTCAAACATTAAATTATGTGAACCGTACTATCGATTCAAATAAAGATTTCATGCATTTTTCTGAATTGTATGTGTTTTTTTTAAAACATTCCTATCGCTTTTAAAAAATCACCCTTTAAAAACTTATGTAAATAATGTTTACCTGAACTAGCTTGTTGTCGCATTATCGAAGATGAAGAAACATTTGGATTGCTATTGCTTAGTGAGAAAAATCCAGACGAATAATTATTTCCACTACTTTCCATGTTGTTAAGGCACCCTTCACTACCATTTTTCGCCGATTTTGTGTCTTTTTCGATTTTATAGTCGTTAGGGCGTTGTAGCAATTGTGATGGATGTTCAAATGATGCTGTTTTACTGAACGTAGGTCGGTTTTCTAAAAACGAAAAAAAAATTAAAATAATGTTGCTTCCATAACCAAGTTGGTTTGTAGACCTACCAGAGAAATGTTGATGTTGATTGGGAGATTCAAAAGTTGGTGATCCTAAATCTAATGATAACCTCGATCTGTAATAATTATTTATTTTACTAATTATGTTTGTATCAAAAATAAAGATAGGTAGATGGGTATTACCTAGGAGACAATCCAATTTGTTCTCTAGAAATTGAATGATTATGCGACGACGACGACGACATACCTAGATCTATGCTATGTCTTGAATTCGGTATCATAAGGCTTTGGTTATTATAAGTATTTGATGAATTACACTCCGGACTAAGATTTGAATGCATTGAAGTGGATTTTATGGCAAATAATTCAGGCAATTGTTGACGTTCTTTTCGGCCCTTTCGTATAATAAATGTTCCCTTTCCGACCATATTTGCCGGAAATACGGGCAATATGTCCTCGGCATCGGAATAAATTGACGTAGCCTCATCTTCGGTACTACAAACTTGAACTTGATGTTGAGCAGCTTCGAGTGGTTCTTGACCATTGTCACTAGTTGATGTAACACTTGATTCTGAAATGCTTGTGCTATTTCGTTCAATCTAAAACAAAACAGAATTTGAAAAAAAAAACAATTAAAATAACAAATTTTGTGTACCCCTTCTCCTCTTACCACTGGTTTAAAAACAGCTGCACTGGTAAACTCTTGCCTTTCCCTGCTGCCGGCCTTTTTGAGTTTATTATTTGACTTGTGTTTACTGCCGAAAATATTATTTCCTGCATCATCGACTTCATCCAAATTAATTTCCCATGAAATACTTCCTCGTTTGCGTGGTGTTGCAGGTGCAGAAAGTGATGGTGTTGGCGGTACAGTAGGTGGCGCTGGTGGCGGTGGTAATGATTGATCTTCAAGTGAATCATCAGAAAATTCTTCATCGCTAGAACTGTCATTTAAGCGTCGTTTTTCACCAAAAGCATTATTATTGGACGATTTCAAAGCGATATTGCTTTCGACTTTCGCGAAATTCTTCAACGAATCGGTTATGATAATTCGTTGACTTTCAAAATTCGAATTCGCTAATTCACTGCCGCAGTCGATGTCGCCGATACCGACGCCACCATTGCGAACTGAGGACAATGGTGAAATGGCAAAAAGCCGCTTTAGGGGAGAAGAATTCGATGGAATGTTTGTCACAAAAATATCTGCATCGTTTGTATTTGAAAATTGTGCATTTCGACAAACTTCTCGGTGTTTTTCAACGGAACTAGCTAGAGTACGTGGTGGTACCCGAGTTCGAGGTGGTGATGCTCTTCCGGGGTATATTGTCACTGGATGTTCATTTACAATAGTTTCTAAAAAAAATGGAAAAAGGAAGAAGAAAAAATTAAAAATTTAATGTATTTTGGGCTTAATTTAATTCGACCAGTTTATACCAATTAGTAATAAATTGACAACTATTTCATTAGATTAGTTTATATCAATTATGTGAAACTATTGGTATAAAGTGACAAAAAGTATGACATTTTTAGTTCGATGAAACGATAAATTTATTCAAAATGTAGCTCTTAAATGGTTTAAGTAAGTTTTATACCAATTACGACCAAGCACTGCGTAAATGTGTGTTGTTTTTTTTTGAAATGTTTATTAACTTACCGGGAATTCTTGCAACTCCTCCACGTATGACAGCATTGTGTACAGCACTTATATCAATACCAAGAGCATTTCGCTCACCATCAAAACTGCCACTTGATATCGCTCGGTCACCCAATTTATGGGCCCCTGAGCATGGAAGACTTGAATATTTGGATGGAATACATGCTGTAGTTCGTACTTTTGGCTACAAATAAATAATTTATTAAAAATCAAAATGTTTTCATACCAAACAAAAATTAATTAATCAAAAGGTACTCACCAGAGTTGTTTGGCTGATGCTTGGCTCGCTGGGTAGTTTTTCTTGACTAGTGATTTTTTTAACAGGACTCGTTTTAACATTATTATCCTCGCCATTTTTTTCATTTACCACCGTGATGGGGTTGGTGGGGGAAGCGATGAAATTATTGTTTTCACAAGAACGTACTGGAGAAGATGAAGCTGATGGTTTCTTTTCTCCCACCAATTCTTCTTCTCCGTCTTTTGAACTTTAGAAAAAAAGTACGAATTTAAAAAATGTACACTTTGTTTTAAGAGTTTTTATTTTATATACTCACTCATTGTTTTCCATTGTGTGATCATGATTTTCAATGCTTTCACAATGCCCACTATCATTCGATTCGACTACAGGCCCAAATTTTTGCTGTTCTGGAGGCGTTGACACCTTCGTTGTCCTTAAAATTATTAATACATATATATTTTTTTAGTACATATAATTTTTGAACATTTTATGGAAATAATTACCGTCTTCCATTCATGCTCATGTATCCATCATCTTCAGATTGATTACCTTGTAATGGACTACCTTGATCCTGTATCAGCGGTAGCGATTCTGGTTCTTCAAATTCTGATAAAATTTCATCGAGAACTTGAATCGGTTCCGGAATTTCGTCATCGAATTCTCTATAATTAAAGAAAATATAAAAATACTTTTATAATTATGTATGTATGTATATATGCATGTATTGGAAAATATATATGTATTTCTGACTATAAAGGTAAGTGAATATAATAAAATGTGTCTGTATCTGTAAGGAAAATCTGGTGTGTAAAAGCACAGTACAGTTTGTTTTTGCTATACGCCTTTATTTTTTATTCTATTTACCAAAATGTTCATTAAAAATAAGATAAAAAGACCTTATTTAAATTCCTAGGTATCAAAGTTCATTATTGATCCAAATTTTAATAAGTGTTTAAGAAGAGAATTTTTGCAATTTGTATTTTTATTGAATATTGTGAAAAACTTTACTTATTTATTTATTTAAATAGAAATTTGAAATGCTGAGATAATAATAAAGGGTGGTTAAATTTCAAGAACCGATGTTGATTTTGAATAAAGCACAACTTATTTAAGAACTAACTGTCATTTCTTGATTTTGGAAAAAATACGGCCCGATTAAACCGCCAGCCCATAAATCGCACCAAACAGTCACTCTTTGTGGGTGCATTGGTTTTTCGACAATAACTCTTCGCCCAAATGCGGCAATTCTGCTTATTGACGAATCTACTGAGATGTAAATGTGCCTTATCAATGAATTTCCTTCGAAAATTGATCATCTACTGACTCTAGCTTTTAAATCAATTGCACCTTTTAAGTGTGTATTTTCAAGTCTTTATGTAAAATGTTTCAATAGCGTGAGAAGTGCAATTGTTGGGCACGACGATGAGTTGAGGTGGACGGCTCTTCAGCTACACTATCACGAACAGCAGCAATATTTTCTGCAGTGCGAGCTGTACAAGTATGAACTGGTGTTTTAACATATACAGGCCCGGTTTGCTCAAATTCTTGCAAATGAAATGAAGAACAAAACTTGGCGTTTAGCATCGACCTTTAAAATTTAACCACCCTGTATAACAAAAGGAATGATCTATTTATGTAAACAAACTAGTCGAATACATTACTTTCATATTTTTGGAATGAGTTATTTTACTTAATGGATTAATAGTAGTACCCGTGGCATGATGGTTAGTGCGTTGGACTGTCATGCCAGAGGTCTTGGGTTCGATCCCTGCCTATGGCATCTAATGTTTTTTTTCACGGATACTGCTCCTTGCGAGGAATTGACAAATTCTTGTCATGAAAAGTGCTTTCTCAAATTAGCCGTTCGGATGAACCACGAGAAATTCTTTGTCCCGTGGGCGGTGTTAACGCAGCTCATATCTGCTCATCCGTCACGCACACCTCATACCGGAAAAAAGAACTCATCCCAAGAAAAGTGAATCATTGGTAATCTTTTTTATCGAAGATTAATGCTGCACATTTGTCCTATTCCCGTTTGGGTTTGGAAATAATTCAAATAAATATTCAATCTTTCGTCAACATGGATAAAGGTGTAGCAGATTTCGTGTTCGTACTGTCGAACGATCCGTTGCAACGATTGTTTCCTTTACCTTTAGTTTGAATGAAGAGTAAACTTTTGCTTGACATCTATGGGAATCAATTTTTGTTGCTAGCTACAAAGTCATGATCTAAAGTTTAGCTAAAAAAAAGGTGCTTCAAGTCAAATTTTACTGAAATAATTGCATTGTTTGACATCTCCAACACTCACAGAAGCTAAAAGAGCTTAGGGTGTAAATGCACTTTCGCATACAACTCATTCTGTCATTTTATTGATATTTAAAAATAAGTCGTCAAGAAAAAAAAAATCAAGGATTAAAAGTCTTTCACCAGGGGTTAGAAGTAGACCTTCTCAGTGTAGGCAGTTATCTATACCTATCCCTTAACCAAACCCATCACCATCATGTCACATAAACAAATACAAAGAACAGAAATAGATATATTGTTTAAAAAGGATTTCTATGTCAATCCCCACAGTTGGAGGATTAAAATGCAGTTAGGTACGCGACGAGTGGCACTATATAGCTTCCCTCTATATCCAAAGAAAACCCCCCTTTTTTATTTTACAAGAGTAACTAAGAATATATTATTTATGTAGACAAAAAGAACAGAGAATGAAGACAAAAAAAAAACAAAATTAAGAAAAAAGTGAATAGCTTGCCCTATACATTGTACACTGTACAATACCTTCAAACACTTCGTGTCACAAGAATAGGGACAAGCTTTTTTCGTTTTTTATTTGACGATATTTTAAACTCTTTGTTTTTTTTTTTTTGGAAAAAAAAAACAAATGTGGAATAAATGAGGTATGTATTAAGTTTATGTTATAACCAAAAATTTTGGATTAAGTTAATAAATACAAGTTTTGTTGGCGGTTTTTCCGAAGAAGATCATAAAAAGTACCTGTTTTTTTTTGTCACTTGAATAGGGGCTAGATTTAGTTTACCTATAAGCGTGTTTTAAATCAGATAAAAGGATAACCTGATTGTTTGGGACCTTAGTACGAGTATTAATTTGATAGAATCAAGAAGTATGGGTCTATTTAAGGGTCTAACCAAGGAGAAAATAGGCCATATTCGTGCTTGCCAGGATCTCTGCAAAACCATCCGTTTTATAGCCATCAAAATAACAAGAAGTTCAAATGTTGTATACAACTACGTCAAGGACCCAGAGAGGTATGGAAAAACCACAAAGAATAATTCAAGAAAGCCACGTCATTTCAGGAAAGGCGGCGATAGTGAGAGCTGTTTCAAATTCAAGGCTTTCCATAAGTAAAATCAAGGCAGAAGCTGGGGTAAATGCTAGTAGATCGACTGTTGCTCGGGTGATACAAAAGGCAGACAATATAGGACACCAAAAAATGAAGAAGGAACCACGATTGAATTTTGCAACAAATCACATTAGGTCGAATCGAGCTTGGCATAGATACCGTCGTCTTTTCCGATGAAACAAAATTTAATTTGGACGGACCTGATGGATATAGCTTCTATTTCCATTATTTAAGAAAGAAAGAAATCTTTCTTGAAAAACGGCACAGCAAAGAAGGCGGTGTAATGGTATGGGGAGCAATCACCTATTACGGGACCGTGGAGCTGGATTTTCAATGCTCTAAAATGACGACAATCACTTATAAATTGATTCTTGAAATAGCTTTTTCGCAATTTTTGAATTATTTGGTGCACAACGATGGACTTTCCAAAAAGATAAAGCAACAATATATACCGCACGGACAACAAAAGCCAGGGGCATAATGTGAACCTATTACCATGGACCAGCATTTAACTAAACCGTAAGAGTTTTTGTTATTTTCTTTACTTTATAGGGTCTTGCAGGTTAATTTAGATCTTGTCCCTACCCATGTGTCACAAAAAAAAAACAGATACATTTTATGACCTTCTTCGGAAAAATCGCCATAAATCTTGTATTCATCAACTAAATTTAAAAATGTTGTTTGCAATATAAACTTAATACATACCTCATTCATTCCACATTTGGGTTTTTCTAAAAGAGCTATTTGTTTAAAAACTTTCGTCAAATAAAAAACGAAAAAATCTTGTCCCTATTCATGTGACACGAAGTTTAAATGTCCACACGTTGATATACTCGTATAGCTACTATGAGGTGAGTGTGACACCTCATGTATGATGAGGAAATCATCTACTACTGCTACCTACAACTCTTTTGATATTTTCCAGCTGAAAGAAGAGTGTGCTGCGCTCCAATTTCACACGCCATGTAACTCCGAAGTAAAGGTTGAAAGAAATATAAAAACAAAAATGGAATATGTATAAAACTAACATTGTGTTTAGACGAAGCGAAGGAAATGAACAATGGAAAGTGGTAGAGGTAGATTTGCAATTGAAATTGTCGGTTAGTTTCCTGTTATTTACTGGTTAGGAACTGACACTAAACGGTTTTTTTTTTACTTCTTGTAGATTCGTTTTATTGCATAAATTATTTACCTACTATAAAGAATATATCAGTATACCTTAAGTTCATTCATTTGTTAAGAAATTTTACATCAAGACACCAAAAAACAACAGTCTTGAACCTCCCATTAAATTCAAATATGAATTAAGTTGTATTTCTTTATTTCTTACTCACCTACTCTTCTCATGGGCATTGAATGCGTATTGGGGTTAAAAGTGAGGAAAAAATGTTTTCATAAGTCTTAAACCGAAAAGTCTTGTTGTTAAAATAATTTTTTTTTTGCATGCATGGAAATGTTAATTATTATTAACATTAACACTGCTGTATGAGCCAATGTTAAGAAAAATTAATAATTATACTCAAAAACAAAGGTTTTAAGTGAGAGATACAACTTAAACTTTAGTTAACTTAACCCTAACGAACTGTTATGGAAACTCTCTAAGTTTTGGACTTTTAAGATGTTTTCATTTTTTCGAAATAAACGTAAATGTGATCGCCCTTTAGGAGTTAACCACAGAGATATAGGACTTGACTTTTTTTTCAGTTTATTGCACTTTAAAGAATTGAAACAAAAACTAGAACTAAATCTCATTGAGAGAGTTAGACAAAAGCCTTTTTACAAAACAAATCTTTGTGGTGACATTTTTCATTAAAGTGGTACAATTTTTAATTATAAGAGATGCCAGATAATGGTTGTATGGAAGAAAAGAGACTGCAATGCCACCCACACAAAATAACTTCCCATCGGTACCTTTCTGTCGATTTGCCTAAAATGTTATCAAAATATTAATAACAATATTTTGTGTGAGATAAAAAAATTCGAAGTCAATATTTGTATTTGTCTTTGTTCTTAAAATACTTGAGTCGAAAACCATTTCTTACCAGTTTTGTGTTGTTTTTGTAGGTTTTTGTGTTTTGTAAAAACTTGAATTGTTCTAAAAAAATATTAATTCAAAGTTCGAAACAAAATTTCACATAATATGGTAAAATAAGTTTAGGTTCAATATCTGTTTATGTTCATGGGGGTCATTCCGTAAAACGATAATCGTTATACGATAGCGTTTCGACGATAGTCTCACTTCACGTAAGACGATACTAGTCAAAGTGATATCGTTAAAACGATAGCGTTTGCACGATAGCTTAGTAGGTAAAGTCTGCTATTAATTTCCATTGATAACTAAGCAAATTGAAATAAAAAAGTTTCGGTGTAGTTTAGTTTTGTTACAAAATGAAAATAAAAACTCGAAAAAAAAACAATTAATTTGGTTACGAAGAAAATAAAGAGATGAATCGGATCTTCTATCTATATTCTAACCCATATGTAAGCATTTTTTTATATACAAAACATTAGTAATCTCTCTTAATTGTTGTTAAATAAATAAAACAATTGTAGTTTTGGAATTGCAAAAGACGACTTTATAATGATATTGGAAACAATAAATTCGCCAGAGGATTATTGTTCTACATACATACATATATACCTTCAATATTAAAATTGCCTGTAACTATTGAAACTTTGGGGGCGGAAGAACATTGGTATATTCGACAGGCAACGATTTTAGTGTCGCTCATTCACAAAGCACTAATCCAAAGAAGTTAAACAAAAAATATTTTTGAAGCAAAGTTATGTTCCCTGTGAATAAAATGGAGTCTTATCTTCCTTCCCTTGGACAGAATTGGTTTTATTATTGCAGCTGATTTACAAAAATATCAGACATGAAACAAACATTTTGATATTAGAGTTTTATCGTCGGCGGCAAAAAATAAAAACACAAAAAGTAACAATAACAATAAACATCACAAAATAGTTGGCATGTTTGTTAACAATACATGTTTTGCAAATGTTCAAAATTTCCCAAAGAGAAAAACCAAGTTTAATAACATTTTCAAGTTATTGAACAAACATTATCTTTCGTTGAGCCACTAGCCACTATCGTGCTTTAAGAGGAGATTATGGTTTAAATAATCGTCCAACTACTTAAGCAATTGGCAAATTTTTGAAGAAATTTCAAAGAGACTGGATTGGTTACAAATATTTTAAGGCCTGTGTATCATCGTTTCGCTCGTACCACTGAAAATATCGCCGCGGTGAGCTCCAGCGACGAAGCACATTTCTCACTCGATATAGGTGAAAGCTGTCGTATATGGGGTTCTGAGAATCCTCAAGTAATTGAAGAGAGGCCATTTCATCAACAAAAAGTCACTGTTTGGTGCGCTCTTTGGTCCGGTGGTGTGATTTTGCCTTGCTTCTTCGTAAACGACTGTCACCGTCAATGCGGAGTGTCATGGCTGAATCACATACGCGCTTCAGCTTCGGCTTCGCCTGACGTTTACGAGTCAGCCATAGGAATTCAATGCATGTTATCACAATGGAGCTTCGACCTCACGTTTCGTTTGGCAATCGTAAGGAAAAGAACGTAATGTGACTCTAAACGGAAGCTCTAGTTCAATTTTCTGAACATTTGCTTCGTCTGACAGCTCAGCAGATGTAAAATAATGTAAACAAACAAAATATTTGCTCTTTGGAGGGATGAAATAATAGAAATGTCATTCAAAGCAACCTCGAAGCATGCCCAATGTAACGCAGACGAAGCCGAAGCTGAAGCGTGTATGTGATTCAGCCATCATGGTCATATGATAAGCGCCTGCTATTAACGAATACGACTTGGAGAATATGTGGTTTTAACAAGACAACTCAAGCGAATATAGCTTTATTGCAAGAGACATTTCCTGGGCGCGTAATTTCTGGTTGTGACGATATCAACTGGCCACCAAGATCATACGATTTGACACCGCTGGACTTGTATTTGTAAGGCTACGCCAGAGATAGTGTTTATGCAGATAAACCTTTAACTCTTGAGCACTTAAAAACCAACATTCCTCAAGTTATCTCTGATATACCGCCCAATATATGTCAAAAAGTCGACGAAAATTACCTCAAAAGAATCGATGCTGCAACAATTCGAGTGGTGGTCATTTAAATGACTTAGTGTTTCATACATAATGTCAAAGTTCAAACTTTATAATAAAAAAGAAATACCAAGAAAAAAAAATATTTTATGTGTTTATTTAAGTTTACTTTTAAAGCCGCAAAATCGATAAACTTGTAAAAAGCTAGGACTTGATTTATGTTTTTTTTTTTTTTTTTGAAAACCAGAATAAATGTAATACAGGAATTCATCTAAAAAGGATAAACAAGATAAGAAATACTTTACAACATTAAATGCATACAACTTATATTACATAAATTTACAAAAACACTTGAAAGTCACTTGAAACTAACAATTTTTTAAGAACACACAATTTGTATACGTTTATCCAAAGAATGTTAATGTTATTGCCTTAAAATATTTTTGAAAGTAGCGTTAATGCAAAATTGTTATAATACATTATTCTCAAAAATATGTTGTTGTTTTTAAAACTCTGTACTTCAAAATGCTGTAAATGGGCTGAAAAGAAAAATGATTTTTCTTATTTAGGATTATTTACAGCATTTTGAACTATAAAATTTTGAAATGCCGAATTTCATCCTACAGAATTTTAACCCTACAGAATTTTTACTTACAGTATTTTAAATACAGTGTTATGACTTATTCAGTATTTGGACTCAAAACCTCCTTCTTCTTCTTTAAAAAAAAATCATAGTTTTCGAGTAATTTTAATTAAACATAACCTCTCATTTGTATTTTTGCAAAGCAAGGAATTTTTGTACCTAATTTTCCTAGACTAAAATTAGATGGCGCAATAGTCCGTTGAGAACTAGGGCCTAGTGACTTACAACTCTCAACTATTACTTTGTGGGGATGGAGGGGGCCTACAGTTTTGAGCTGAATACGAACGGCTAATTTGGAGGATTTGTCAATTGCTTGCAAGAGGCAGTACCCGTGAAGAAAAACTTTAGATGGCACAGCCACAGGCAGTGATTGAACCTAAAACCTCTGGAAAGACAGTCCAACGTACTAACCATCATGCCACGGGCACTACAATTTTCCTAGACTAAAATAAATGTTGCTTGTGAATGAAAACCTGACCCGACAAATGTTGTTCAGGTCATGTTTTGCCACATTTCCACAAAATAAGCATTTAAAAAAAAAAAAAACATAACATACCAAAGTACGTATTCGCCCAGTGAACCATCATTTAATGGTTATTTTAGTGACAACATTAATTACGAAGAATTTATTTATTAACTAATTAAGCGTATTTTTAGCAAAGGGTTCTTCGTAGTATTTTGCATTATTCTCATGTTAATATAGGGCCTTTATTAATAAACATATTTTTTTCTATGTCGACGTACTGAGACAAAAAAATTCAAATTTAGATGTTTATATTATAAAAAATATAAGTATATGCATACTTACACGAGTATACATACATACATAAATATATCATTAAAAATATATAAAGATTGACTTAAAGCTCTTGAAACTTTTTTTGGCAATAAATTTAATCATCACTGATTTAATGGATGACAATCAAATAAGTTTTCAGAGCGCAAATTCACAAGGTCATACAAGTTTAACATATAGCGTTCGTTCCATTCACTTGAGAAAAGATTTGTTTGTAACGATTTGTGGCACAAGTTTTATATCTCTTGAGTTGCAATACCTTAGTGTATAATAATAATAATAATAATAATAATAATAATTAATAATAATTTAAGATCCTTCATTAACCTTGACCCGATAACAGTAGTGAGGATGTAGCTACGTGTGTATGAGTCGTTATTTTATTTTATATTATTATGTCATTTAATGAAGATACACATACCCCCACAATAATTGAACTTCAGTCTACTGCGTTTTTAATTTTTTAAATGATCTGATCTCGTTATCGGACGAGCAGAGACATTAAATATATACGACGTACAATAAATGTGAGTTGAGTATGGTCGAATGTTGCATAACAATCATATCAATTATTATTGACCTCTAATTGGGTGACACTGATCTCATTCATTTGCATAGATTACAATTTACTTCTCATGGGATTCAATCGAATATTTTTGTTTTATTTACTTGAAAACAAAGAAAATTAAAAAAACTTGTTTTGATAATTTTTTGTTCCACCTGTTTTTAAACTTAAACCCACATTTTGTATACTATGTACATAACTTCAGGAATACTCATATCACAACGCGTGTATACATCACCAAGAGTAAGAGTGGGTAGACTTGTATAGGCTCTATGTTTGATTTGCTTATTTTGTTTTTGGGCATACATTTTATAACTGTAAACAAGACAAAAATTCAATAAAATACGTTGTCGTCATATGACGTTTTATATCCAGCTATAAAGTGCATACGAATACTATACAAGCTCGAGTGTAATGGCAATCAAGCCACTCAAATTGGTCACTTAAGTGTCACTTACTCAAGCTCTGCCCTGTGAAACTAACCCTAAGAGCTTTTAATAAGTGTAAGTGTGAGGTACATATGTATTTTTATTAATGTGGTCATAATATACTTCTTGAAAAAAAGTCTTGTGTTATTATTAGGTTAGTTATTGAAAGTACCTTTGGAAAAGCTTGAAATTTAATCGTGAAAGAGTTCAAGCCTCAATTATGCTATGAAATTTAATCATTTATGAATAAATTAAAACAATTAAAATTATATATTAACAAAATATCCCCTCTGATGGTTTATCTACGAATCCAAGTTTTGTGGTTTATCTACGAATCCAAGTTTTTTTTCTATTATATACAAAATTTAATACAAATATTTTCGTACAAATATAAATTTGGAAATATCCGCATCTATTCCATTCTGAACTTTGAAGTCCCTAATTTGGTACGAACTTTCCCAATTTTGTGGAAAAGTTCAAAATATTTTTTTTAAAGATCTTTTTTGTTATGTCTATAGAAACAAATGATTGCATGTGATGGGTGTTTTTTAAGAGGTAGAGAACTTGAAGTTGGCAACACTGGGCAGGTTCAGACGGCATAAGGGACTTGAAAGTAAGACAAGTTTCTAGTCTTCCAATAAAAGCAACTTTATTGGAAAGTAGACTGGATTGTTAGCCAAGAAAAATCTCCCTTATAAACAAGTCAATTCCACTTATGTCAAAATGACACCTACTCATTAGTTTTCATTCAACTGAAAGCTGAAATTTATTATTCAGTGATTTATTTATTTTCTGCACAATTCTATTTGATGTTTTATGTAAAAGAATTCCTTGTCAAATTGGAAAAGGAATAAGTAGTAGTAGTTGTAGTTGTTAGATACAAAATACAGATCGAGATAGAATTATTGTAGCTTGCCTGAGGAGTGTTTTGTAGACAATTATGTTGATAGTTTTTGCACGATCAACAGAAGGTAGATGTTTGTGAAGTAAAGTTTCGAGTTTGAAGTTTATGACATTTGAAAATCTAAACTAGTTGCCCTGGTCAAAATTTAAGTTCAAAGATCAAATGAACTTCCTTTTGTTGTCTGAACCTGCCCACTATTTTCACTGACAGCCATTTGGTCAGCTGTCAAGTGATTTATTTTTAGTTTGGTTTGGCATTTTAACATGAATAGACTGACGTCTAAACAACGTTTCCAAATTGTGCAATTTTGGTTGAATGAATACGTCAATAAACAAAACTGCCGTATTTGGAGTGATGATAAACCTGAAGAGCATGTTAAGGCACCGTTGAATCCACAAAAACGGTGCTGGTCAGAACTTTAGAGTCAATAGTGACCACTATAGAGCAATGATTGCTGCCGGTTTCGTTCATCATTTAAACAACCATTTTGTGCAGGACCAACATGTAGCACAACTCGTGCCACAATTAATTATTTAAAGGACACGTTTGGTAACCACATATGAGATTGAACGCAGCTTGACTATTTTCTGTGGGGTATGTGAAGCCGCAAGTTTACGCCTATAAGCTCGAAACGATTGGCCATTTGGAGGAAAACTTTCCCCACGTTTATGCAGATATACGGGCACAATTTTCGGAAATTGTCATAGAAAATCAGACCTCCAGATTAAATGCCCTGACATTCAAATACATTTGACAATTTAGTAAATTCCATGGTAAAAAGATGTGAAACCTTTTTAACTATCAAATACTAATGGGTTATAAACAATTTTAACAGTTAGTTATTTCCCTTCTAAAAAAACACACAATTCTATTCTTAAATCGCTTCAATTAGTTTTTCCAGCCTAATTCACACTGTAAAAACTTTCGTGATTGTGTTTGTAATTCCTTTTTTAGCTTATTTAATTTAATATGACATTACTTCGAATATGTTCAACTATCTTGAATTTCAGAATCTTGAATTTTACCAAAAAAAATAAAATAAAAATGTGTGAAATATTTGATGGAAACGCATGAATTAAAGCTTGGAAAAGTTGATTAATAACGTCAAAACATGGCACATCAATAAATACAAAATTTTTGATTCAGTATCGGGGACGATATTTCTGTATGGTACCCAATCTTGCGGATGTAAAAAGTTCGACTCCGTTGAAAAAAAAAAAATGATTTTAGGCTTCAAGCCGACTATTTGCTTAAAGTTCTGTTCTGAATTTCTATTGGTAAAAAAGTATTCCTTAAATCTGCTGAAGACCGTAGTAATTGGTATAGAGAGAGTGTGAGATTAGCGGAAAAATGCAACATGACAATGGGTTTGGATGGTAGTGACGTAGCAGATAGTAGAACAAATATGTACATATACTAAAGGGTGATTTTTAAGCCATTATCTTTTTGGCAACACTGGTTTTAACAGCCGACGCACGTTTCGTGTTTTGTTTCACTGTGAAACATCTTCAGTTTGGTCTATAATTTTACCCATGAATCGTCTTACAAACGAACAAGGCTTGCAAATTATTGAATTTTATTATCTTAAGAAAGTTCATCGCGCGATTCTTTCATTTTATGGCCAGCTCATTTTTGTCTCAATTGGTACGTAAATAAGCAAAATTGTCGATTTTGGAGTGAATATCAGCCAGAAGCATTGCAAGAGTTACCAATGCATCCAGTAAAAGTCACAGTTTGGTGCGGTTTATGGACTGGTGGTATCATTGGACTGTACTTATTCAAAGATGATGCGAATCGTAACGTAACTGTGAATGGTGAGCGCTACCGTGGGAGATGGTATCCAACTTTTTTTTGCCCAAAATGCAAGAGCTTGACTTGATGCAACAACGGACTTATTGAGAGGCGAGTTCGGTGAACATTTTATTTCACGTTCGGAAAAATCAGCCTTTACTTACCCCTTTGTTTCCTAATGGTTTCGCTGTGGATCCACAAAGTTGGTACTTTTCTAATATGTTTCTAGAGGTTTGACGAAAACCTTCGGGAACAAAGGGTTACTTAGGTTCTCAGACCTGTTAGGTCCGTTGGGGACCCCTTAAGGTTCATAGCTCCTCTTCTACGCCCACTAGCCATCATGTGCGGTTTCCGGAGATATGTTTTATTAATTTTAATGAACAATGTAGTAGCTGAGTATGTAGTCAATTTAAGCATACTTTCAGCTAACCTCCCCGAAAATGACTGCCTGTGTGTTTCAAACAGCATTCAACTGATTTATAAGATGGTCAAGCTAACAAGTCAAATACTCAATTTAGATTTTATTTAAAACGCACCGGATTTACCGATTTTTTCGGAAAAAGCCCAATGCTAAATGAAAGTAAAAGATATAAATCAATCTGTAAATCAATTTTCACAGATAACAAGGAACGTAAAATTAAAGTGAAGTTCAATTTTCTCATTCTTTGAGCTCAGATGTTTACAGAGAAAACCACATAAATTTATCTATAAATTATGTTACTATTGCATGTATTTATTATGTTAGTTTCAATGAAACTTTAAGTTCACATATACAAACCTAGGAATAAGCTCAGGTTAGTTTATCCAATAGAGTGCTTTACAGTGTTGGCCAAAACATTAGCAACTAAAAATACGTCCATCTTTATGTTATTCAAAAATTAATAACTTAAACAAATCATGTTAATTTTTTTTCCAAAATTTAATACATTATGTATGTACTTCTAAAGAGAATATAGTTTTCATAACGGTCCATTTAAATATGACATAAGTAGGAAAGTTAGCCCAATTTTTTTTTGGCTAAAACAAAAGCACCTTTTAATGTCTATCTCTCTCTTTCTTGTTAATAGAGAAAAGTTAGTCCGTTAACTACAAAATCAATTGCTCATATTAAAGGTGTTGGCAAACGAGTGCAGTTGATTCTATTTAATAGGTGTTATTTAGTTTACGGGCAAGCTAATTAGTGTTCTTCTCCAACTTTTGTAAAATGGCCGGAAACAAATACTCTAACGAAATACAAGAAAAAATTATAAAAGATGGAAATATTCCATTCCAAAATCAGTGATTTGCTTATTAATACAATTTTACAAATCCAAAAAGTCATTCCAAACGATTCATCGATATGGCAGACCAAGAAAAACAACAAAACGACAGGATTCTGCTATAATAAAATCAATTTGAAAATACCCTTTTATATAATCAAGAGAAATTCGACCAAAACTCGGCCTGAACGTAAGCGCGAGAACAATTAGGAAACGAGCTGTTGATGGTGGACTTAAATCTTTCAAAGCTGTAAAAAAGCTTTTAATTACCGACAAAAACAAGCTGGCGCGATTAAAATTTGCTCATGACCACATCAACTGGACCGTTAGAAAATGGAGGAATGTACTCTTTTTGGACGAGTTTAAATTCAATTGCACGGGTTCCGATGGTTTCCGTCGTGTTCACAGACCAGCCAAAGAGGAACTAAATCCACGTTACACCAAAGCTACTTTGAAACACGGAGGAGGTAACGTAATGGTGTGGGGCTGTTTTTTAAGGCATGAACTGGGACCGATTCATCAAATAGATGGTTTTATGTACCCTGCCATTTTGCAAAATATAATGCTCTGCCACACACTGAGGATCAGTTGTCCCTGGAATGGATATTTCAGCAGTACAACGACCCAGCACACGTCCAATACGAGAAAGACGTGGTTTCAAGAAAACCGGATTGACGTTTAACAATGACCAGCACAGTCCATAGATCTCATCCCCATGAAAATCTATGGAAATTGTAGATCGACGAATTGTAAGGATTATTTACGAAATTAAAAACGGTCTTTTTGATCAAATCAAAAGGGCTTGGGAAAGGATCCCAAACAGTAAGTAATAAGTAATTTAATTAACTCCATGCTTCGAAGATGGCTTTGCTACCAAATACTACCAATATTTTAGTAAGTCTAAAAAAATATAAGTGTTTTTTAAAAGTTGCTTTTGTTTTGACCAGCCTAAGATTAAACTAATTGTATTAATTGTGCTACATTTAATGATCTATTATAAAAACAAGTACAATTTATTTTCCATTAGAAACTGTAAATATTTATTTAATTTTTAAACACAAAAATATACAATAATTGAATCCTAAATTTGTTTTTTTTTTTTAATTATTTAATAATCGAGGCAATCAAATTTGTTTATTTTTTAAAGCCTTTTTTTTATTGTTTTAAAAAAAGTTTTCGAGGAATTTCAAAAATTAAATTAAATTTTATTCAAGAGCTTACATTTAAAAAAATTATTTTCTCAATTTCTATGTCGCGTCGTTTTAAGGTCAAGTTCGTTTTTCCTTTTTTTTTTAATTCCGGAATCTATAACTTATCACCTTGTTATATGCAAGTAATTGATACCTACCAAGTTCGGTTTGAATACAAGTGCTTGTTTAAGCAGTTTGTTTTATTTTTATAGTTGGCAGAAATTCAATCGTTTGTAATTTGAGAAATCTTACTTTCCATTTAAAAAAATAAAATTAAAAAAAAAACAAAAAAAAAACAGTTGTGGCGGGTGACGGGCATATACTAGGTATGTAAGACCACTTTCTTTTAACAATATAGCTATATTTAATCAACAAACAAGACTATCTTTATGATATGACAGCCTATTTTATCCTGTGCTAATAGTCCTGGCAAAATATAACCTTCGTGACTTAGATAGATTTCCATTAAGATTGGTAACTTATAACTGGCGCGCGTTAGTTAGTATATATGTAGGTAGAAATAGAAAGGTATATCGGAGTATTTCGAAGTTAGAAACTATTAAAAGTGCTTTATTATTATTATTATTTTATTTAGGTATAGATCGAATTTTCACACACCTACCAACTTTGTGGTGGCGACCGAGACGAAGGCGTCCAACACCACCACCACCACCGCGGCGATGGAAACGGTGGAGAAGTTGACAACGGACGGAAATAGGTACTTTCATAAAATATTTACAAATTTTTGTTACCATTTTTCAAAAAACTTTACCCAAGGTTCTGAATTCTGAAACAAAAACACAAAACACAAAACCCCCGACCGAGACCGAGTGTTTACTGTATACAGTGAATATTGAAGGTAGTGTGTATAAGAACACCTCTCAGTCTCAATACACGATAAAGTAAATAGCTACTATAGATGATGAATACCGAGTACTGAACGGACTGCTGTAGCTACTCAACTCAGTTTTCAGCTACTGGATGTTCACATTTCACATTTCGTGCGAGTGCTGCTAGATACAAACAATCAAACAAACACACAATCAAGAGATCTGTGCAATTGCGCAATTTCTTATAAAGAGTTATACCTTATAGCACACACAACACACAGTGTATTCTTTATTACTTTGCCATTCATCGGTGTAATTTTCTTTTTCATTTTCCATCAGAGAGAAAAAAAAACCCAATTAAATTTTAGAAAAAGAAAAAAAAATTAAAAAGAATTAAACCATCTATCTAGCAATCTATTAATGAAATTGCATACACCATCTCTATTGTATGACATAAATGAAGTCGAAGGATATTTTTTTTGATTTTTCTATTTGTCTTTTAATCAAAATAATAGTAGGTATAGGTGAGGTGAGGTGGGATGGAAATTGAAATGGAAATGTATAATGAACTTACTCTAGTTTGACTTTGGATTGTGCTTGTGGTGCTGCTGCTGCTGCTGCATTGTCGTCGGGCTCGGGATTTGTACAGGGGTCTGCCATTGTTTTTGGGGTTCCCTCTCTAAATCCATCCTCCGCAGTATATTACATTAGCCCTGCAATACATATGTATATAAATGTACACACACAAATAGACACACACACATGTTCACAGCACGAATTTGGTTAATTAATAAAAATCTTCACACTTTTGATATTCGAAATATGTAATTTAACAAACGAGAGGGTGAAAAATCAAATACGAAAACCAAAACGAATATCAAAAAATCTGAATTCAGAATTAAGAATCAGAATCACAGCAAAAATACCCACACACAATCCATTATTATATTTCCTTCCGTTCGTCGTCGTTGTTCCCTTCTTCAGTATTTTATAAAAATATGAGAATAGGGAACGTACGAAATACGAATACAACAAAAAAAAAAATAATAAAAACGGTGACGACAGGATTTCTTTAAGGACGAGAAGAATTACCACTCTGCTCCTCACTGGATGATTTGAAATGTCTGGAATCGATTTTTCTTTTGCGGCGAAAATCATATACGAAATGTTTCCACTTTTTCTTGTGTGTTTTTGCGTTGTTTGAAATTTCAATTAAAAGTAAATTTTAACAATTTCTTGTTCGAGTATTCACATTTTTATTCAATTGGCAAATTTAAACAACTCTTGAATTTTTATTTTTATTTTTGCTCGCTCTGGGCAAAGTACCGAAAAGAACAGAAGAACAAAACTTGCTTGTTTAAAAAACCGAAAAATAAAAATAATCGTCACTTTACCTCTCTGCGATAAATAAAAACTACACTATACGAAAAAGTTTGTAGGTAGCTCTAGCTGGAGTTTGAAAGGAATTATTAAAAGACAACTCTCCAAGTTCTCACAGTTCTCATGGTCTCCACTCCATACCACTTCATTCGTGTTTCTTAATGGGGGGGCTGTTTTTGTCTTCTTTTATTGTGTATTTTGAGAAGAGAAGTGAAGAGATTTCTGAGAAGAAGAATGGTGGTATTGTATTGTATTGATGGTGGTTTTTCTGGTGGTAGGTGTACATAATTTTGAGAATTGAGAAGAATTGTGTATTTATTTATTTTTGTTCGTTCATTTTTGACCAGAAAAAAAAAGTACTAAATTTTCGTTTTATACCAATAAAAAAATTTGGTATGTTGTCCAATTAGATGAAAATCTAACTGGATTCAACAACGAATAGAAAACTGATAGAATAGTCGTAAAATTGGTAAATAAGTATTCTAGCAATCTAGTACCTGCGTTATTCTAGTGAAAATTTAATTTCTATATCTTCCAAAATTTAATCGAATTAAATTTGAATAGTACCTACTATCATGAAGAGGAACGCTCGGCATGACATCTTTTGATGGACTTCCTAAACAGTTCGTTTCACATGTTCGACATGTGGAATGTATTGTGGTGGGGGTAAAAACGAGCGAGGATTCCAATATAGAATCATAAATTTAAAGATAATTTAAAAACAGAAGATAGAGAAGATTGTATACAAATTTAGCGAAAGTTCGGGGGAGGCAATGAAAAGACATTTTTATTATTATTTATATTCTGTATAAAACAAGACACAAAAAGAATCAGAATACAAACTTTTTGTGGTTGCCAATTTGAAAAAATAACTTTTTTCGAATCATTTACAAATGAGACAAATATTTTAAAGCAATGCGAATAATAGTGCGAACATTATTTTTAGTTTTCTTTTAAGGATACATAATTTAAAAAGACTATACTTATGCGAGGCACGTTGATTTCAGAAATTTCATGAAACAATTCAAATGTTATTTTATGTAACGTGATAAGTGATGATTTAAATAATTAATAACACCTGACAAACATACAAAACCATTTAAAAAAAAGGTGTTTTAACCATCAAATTTCATTTCAAATTACGAACAAATTTCCACATAGAAGTGGCATTTTAGTTCAAACGAAAATTAAAATTCACGTGAAAATTAATATCTTAAGTATAATTGAAATAAATGAAAATTTAAAAATTGTAATAAATTTTGTATTTTAATTTTGGTGAAAATCTTAATTTTGATTTTTAATATCATTTTTTTCATAAGATTAAGTTAAAGTCTAGAAAATTTGTCCGTTTTTGGAAACAACCAAAATGAGGGTGAGGAGGATTCTAGGTTTTTAAATTAATTTTGTTTGCTTTTTTTTAGTTTGGTAAATTAATTTACCAAAATTATTCCCTAGAAACTTCCTTAATTTTTTACCTGCGCAACAACCTAAACAGATATTATCGTACTTTTTCATGTATCTATTTAAAATTTGGGCCTAACTGCTTCCAAAAGAATAAATATAGAAAAATATGTTTCCAAATAGGTACATTGCATACATTTTCAATTTTTGTTTTTAATTTTTTTCATTTTTTTTTTAAATTTTTCAATTTTTTTCAATTTTTTCAAATTTTTCATTTTTTTCCAAATTTTTTCAAATTTTTCAATTTTTTCAAATTTTTCAAATTTTTAAATTTTTTCAAATTTTTGAATTTTTTCAAATTTTTCAATTTTTTCAAATTTTTCAATTTTTTTTTTCAATTTTAACACATAGTTGTTCTGCACTGCAAAGTATTAAAGTAAAAACTCTGAAGCAACTATTAGAAGGTCAATGTAAACGGCGTTGACCGTTGACTCTGACGTTAAATTGACGTCATTTGTAGACCTAAAATTAAAAACTACACAAAAATTATGTTATATGCTTACATTGTACTAATTTAAACATAAAATAAAATAACGTTGGCTTAAATAAACTTTATTTTGTCAAATCGTGTGATAGTCACCATTTTAAGCATTGACGCTGTGAACGTAGACGGTGCGTTGAAACAAAAAAATTAGATTTTTTTATGACGTCAGAGATTCAACGCGTTGACCCTTTACGTTGACCATGTAATTTAGTTTAGCTTGAGTCATAGCTTAACTGGAATCACGAAACGACTTACATAAGTCCTCACAATTTTGCTTCCTACACACCAACCTACCCTCCTTAATATTTACTTTTCTACATACCTACCTACCCTCTACCCACATGACTTTAAAAAATACAAATTTTAAAAAAATACCTACATCGACTGTATTTGCTAAAGAAATATTCAAAATATGGCAATTGCTTTTAAATTTTCAGATTTCACAAAAATAGAAAATCTAAAAGCAGATAAATCAGCTAATTCCCTCACACATCTTAATAATTTTGAGGAGCATATTGCTCCTCTCATTACCACTCTTGGTTTCAATATTTTATATTTACAGTCGCTCTTAGGTTCCACACTTAATTTTCGTACAGGCAGCGCACCCAGGGCTCCGCTTCCGTAACACAATTTTGTGTTCCATGATAGTACTATACAAATACATACAATACAAAGATTTAAGAGGTCAAACAAACGTCAAAACTGAAGCTTTAAGAAGAGTTCGTTTTTGTCACAAGCGTTTAGCTTGTACAAAAAAGGTTATGAATTCCTTAGGTCTGAAAAATGTTCCTATCGTGCGTTGACTCAAACCAAATATAAATACCACATAATTTGTTTTTTGAGCAATTGTCTGCTCCAACATTTTGTGGATCATCTCTTCTTCCACAAAGTTTTGGAGTAGGTATTGAACACTTCAGTTTTGGTAAAAATGTGGTTTGAAGTGAAGAATATGTATGTTATAAAATGGCCAGCGCTAGTCTTTTGAATCTGTTGAAGATTTTATATACATAGATCGAAAAGAAAGTTTTAAAAATTTGCAGAAATATAGTTAGGTTCAGCATTTCAGTTTCACTCGAAATGAAATCGAAATCGATTCAAAATATAAATTCACTTTTATCGATATCGATTTATTTTTTTTTTCCAACTCAAAACGAAATGAATTTCCGTGTGATAAAGCATCGGTTCCCATCGATCACCGAAATCAAGCATCAGTGGTTAGTACTCAGATGGGGGACCGTCTCGAAACCTACCGCGTGCTGTTGTCATGTGTTCTTTCTTTCTGTTGTTCTTTCTCTTCTGTCCTTCTGTCTTGTATTAATGTTTTGTGTTGTTATCACCTTATATAGTCTAGTCGCTCAAGGTGCTGTGTTCTCTACTCTGAACATTTATGTGCTGAGTAGTGTGTAATGTAATGTAATGAATTTCCGTGTTCTTTATTTCGATATTTGCGATTTTCAAGTCATTTGAATTGATGTGATTTGAATTCGACAAGTGGAAACAGTAATATTTGCACTTAAAGGAAATAAAATTTACGTTTTTTTTAGAATGCACTTGATTCGTGAGAAGTTGCAGCTTCTACTTTATATTTGATTTAAAACGATTTTTCAACACACCAAATGTCTTCTCTGTACTTAAACAACGTTCTTTCAAAAACTTTCGAGGCACATTTAGAAACTATACTTTGGTACCAGAGTCTTTTCTAACTGATATATGGAAATTGCTTATCGCAAACAACCTAAAAAAAAAAACACAAATATTCTACATATATTTATTTTATTAAAAAAGCAGAACAAATATAAACATAAGAAATTATACAAATTATGACAATGAACAAAATTGTTTATTGACTGAAGTGATATATGTACATATGTCAGCTGATTTAATTTCACTTGAAGTGATTTCCAAAAGTATTCGAAGTTATGAAATCGATTGAATGATAGAATCCTGAAAACAATTTCACTCGATTTTTAATTTTTTAACATAAACTTATTTTGATGGTAATGTTCTTAGCCTTGGAATATTGGTACTATTTTTAAACAGACCCTTTGGGTACAGAAGCAAATTAGTGCATTTTATTTTCCTTGAAATCTAGAAATGGAAGTAGTTTTCCTTTGCTCTTTCTATGCTCGAATTTTGACTATTGAAGTGTCTGTAGAAACTTATTTCCTGATATATTTAAATTCCAAGGGATAATTTCTAATTTTCGTTGCCAATTTCCGAAGATGTGAACAATTTCTTTGAACCATCTATATCTTGGTTTGGTTTTTAAAATAGAAAAATACATCTTTTGCTCAGTGTTTTTAATATATTTTGTACATACTTTTTGCAGATTGTTTCCAATTTCAAAGGATACAACCCTCATCGAAAGTATATTATATTCAAAACAGTGTAAAAGTTTACAATATTTGTTTTTGAATTTCATTAAAAAATAACTCAGATTTAAGTTTAAAGGTTTTAAGGGTCTTAAACAAGTTTCACTGTGAGTTTTCATAGCACTATATTTATGTTTCATCTACTACAATATTAAGAAACAAAATAAATTATACCGTTTTTAAGAGGATGGCGCTGCCATCACTTGCAAGAACCACTGCTGGTCGATAATTTTTTTTTGTTGATAGATTCGTCTAAAAACTGAAACAACACAAAAAAGTATTATTTTCGTCCAATAAAACAAAATGGTTGACAATAGTGTTCGTGTTGTAAACAGTGAAAACATCTAAATGAAAAATTAGAAATCTTTACGAATTAACTATTCAGTATTTCAGTATAGAAAATAAAGAGAAGAAAACAAATGATTTATTTATCATTCTGATAATTATGTACACAAAACAGTGAATATAAAGTTTATTTCAGTGAAAAACGACAAAAAAGAAGTTAAATTCCAAAATACAAAGTGCTCGTTATATTAAATGTCGTTTAGTTACACATGTCAACGTTAGCGCACCCTTTTTCTGGTAAATTGGATTTTTCTTTTCTTCTCTATAATTTTGGTATTTTCAATTTGTTTAAGTTATGATTTTTTGTTTATACCTACTGTGTGTGAATGTTTTTGAAAGTGTTGATAGTTTGTTTTAATTGACTTTGTTTTTAATTCCTTATGATAATTGATGCTTCCATATACCTACAGTGAAAGATGTTAATTTATCTTTTTTTCTTTCTTTTGGTCTTACAGGAACTGACCCAAATTCTACGGTCATACAAAAAAGGCAGAGGTCTTTTCGCGAGTGAGTACTTTATTTTAAATTTTATTAACTCTTAATATGTTGCATAAGATTTTTAATAATGAATAGGTAATTAAAAACATTTGTAATTTAAAAAACAAAGAAATACAACTTAGAGGCTATAAATGGAAGCCGCTTATCAATTATACAATTTCAGTTGAGTGCATACCTATTTGTTTTACTTTTATCAGCTCATATAAAGTAATTCTGTATACAGTACAAGTTATAACTACGATTTTGTCTGTGAGTGAGTCTTGTTTGATGGGTTGATAGTTGATTTTTACCTGTAAATCCGAAATCAATAAAAACATAAAAAGTCTGATCAACAATTTAGTGCCACAGGGAGAAAGAGAGTTGTCTTTGAAATGTGAACCAAAATAAAACCTACCTGTGCCATGTTAAGAACCTAAACAAGATGTTAAAACTCGATTTGAAATTTTAATGGATTGTTTTGGTAATCTTGTTTCATTTACTGCAAAAAAAGCAGTGGGAATTTGAAATAAGACATAAGTTATTCTTTTTGTACATTCGATGAAAACAGAAAGAAAATTGAAAATTATTTTTCTTTTTAAGTTACTTAGTATTTAAAAATTATGTATGTAAACTATTGTCAAATAAAATTAATACCTACGTTAGTTATTGTAGTTGGAAGTATCTTAATTAAGAAAACATGATCTTTACAATTATTGCGCTCTTGAAACTACGAAGAAAATTTTAATTTACAGTTTTACTTAAATTTTTTTCATACAAATCGGAAAAATGATTTCTTCGTGCAAATATTTTTGAAAAACAATAACATTCTTAAAAAAGTGCTTAAAATTTAAAAACTGTGTTTTCTTCAATCTATGTAATTGAATTTCCATTTTTTTTTAATGTGTCCAATAATTTTTACATATTATACGTCACTTGTATTTTTAGTTCTGAAAATTGATTGGCCTTTTCCTTCAAAATTAAGTTTACAACTTTTCCTTATTTTATTGAATATCAGAGCAATCGTAGGAAGTTATTAGTATGCACGTGACCTATACATGATAGTTCAAAGAATCGATGTATGTACATACATATGTATATAATATTCAAAATCTATGCGTTTAGAATTCGAAGTAATGCTTTAGATATGACATCAACTTTTTAAAATATTGACACAAAAAGGGTAAGAATTCAATTTCAGATTTGAAAGAAGCACTTAGATTGAGGTTTTTTATAAACTAAATTTAGGGTAAGTTTAAAACCCACAACTAATGTAGAATGCAGGATTAGCTCAATATTTAAAACGAATGGTTATAGAAAAAACTCAGTATAAAATCTAATTTGTTCCTTGTAGGTTTTTTAATTTAACTCGACGTACTTTTTTATTCAAACTTACAAATATTATACAACAAAGTTATTTCTTCTTCTGACTAAGTTTGTTACATAATGAACTTAATATCAAATTTTTTAGAAAATTGAAAGCGCATATCTTAAAATTAAAAAAAAAAAAAAAAAGTTTCCAAACCAAAAAAAAAGAGAAGTAAAAGCCATTTTCATCTTCTAATAATTAAAAAAATTAAATTACACTCTTAAAGTCGAACAATCCGAAGCCGGTTATAACAATCTAAGTTTTCTGCGGGAATAAAAAAACTTCTTCCCTGAGTAAGCAAAATACTTTCACCTTTGTTCAAAAACACAAATTAAATGGTATTCGATTATTTTAAGGGCATCCAACAAGTTGGTTCTATTCATGGTAAATATAGGGCGTAGTTGAAGTACGTTTTATTATTTTATTCATCGTTTTTTTGAAGTCAATATCTTTCTTTGTTATCATAATACTTGAGTCGAAAACCATTTCTTATCAGTATTTTTGTAGGTTTTGTGTTTTATAAAAAAACGTTGTCAATTGGAAAAAAAGTTAGAAACAATCTTTTGTACAATTATGATAAAATAAGTCTGATTTTATAATCTGTTTTTATTTCCGAGATATTTTAGTCGAAAGCCAATTTTTACCAATTTAGTAGCATTTTTTGAAAGTTTTTATTTCTTATGTAAAAAAAAAACACATTTAATTTTTGTAAGACCATTATTTTCCATTTACAAAAAAGTTAAGCACAGAATAAAATCATTTCAAAGACAATACCTTCATTTATTCACGTGATATCGAGGATCGAATTTCAATTTTTATAAATAATATAAAATTTTTATAAAAAAACGACGACTGGATTCTTATAAAAATTCATAAAACAATATTTTTTATGAGATAAAATTAATTTGAAACCAATATCTGTAATTTTTAAAAAGATTTTTGAGTCGAAAATCAATTTTTACCAAGTTTAAGTAATGTTTTTTTAGGTTTTTAATTTTTGTTTAAAAAAATGTCAATTCAATTTTATTTAAAATTTTATCAGATGTCAAAAACGTTATTCTTCGTTGCATACAATTATTTTGGAGGCAAAATCATTTTTCGTTCGTAAAATATTCGAGGTGACAAATATATTCTTTCAGTTTTATTTTTTGATTTATAAGAAAAACCGTTAGTTTAGTTTTTCAAAACTATACTAGCTTGGTATCACGTCACATTATATAATACTCGTATACAATTAAATTGAAGTCGGTAACGTTATTGGTTCGTGAGATATTTTGGTTCAACAAAAATTTTCTTTTTCTTTTGAATTTTCTATAGTTAAAGAAAACCCCACTTAATTTTTTTGAGAGTCCTTTCTGCATTTTTCTGTGTTATTATATATTATAAATTTATTTGAAGTCGATATCTCTACTGTTTCTTGAGATATGGACAACGAACAAATTTTCCCGGACGTACGGACTTATGAACCCATGTACACACGCACACACAAACATCTCTCTTAAAATCTTTGAGTTCGATTCTATGTACCTTAAACGTCAAGAAATGTCAAAATAATTACAAAAATAACAATTATTTCCTATGGGAAGCTAAAAATACAATTTACCACCGCTCAAAATAAGATAATGCTCAAATTTCGAGTCTAAATTAATAAAAATAAATTAGGAATAGCATCAATCCGTAGAGAACCAGAGCTTAATGACTTACAACTCTCAACCATTCCTGTGTCCGAGTCATTTCAGGGATGGAGGGGAATATGCCGAATCCGAATGGCTAATGTGAGAAAGCACTTTTCATGACAAGAATCACTCTTGGAGGATTTGTTAATTCCTCGCAAGAGGCAATACCCACGGAAAACGTTTAGGCAACGCAGGCAGGGATTGAACCCAAGAATTCTGACATGACAGTCCTACGCCACGGGTACTACTCCTAAATTTCGAGTCAACGTTTCCAAAATTTGGACTGAATACAGATGTATTTTTGGAATTCATAAACATCTCCTTATCTGCAAAAACCTAGGTAGGTACGATATTTACCAACAATTCAAGTATAGAACCCTTATTACAAGTTAACAGAAGTTCACTTAGCACGAAAAACTGATTTAAACCTTCTGTCTTCCGAATATAAAATAAATATTGCACATCCCTGTATTCGATTCAATTTTTCTCAAAACAATAATACATTATTCTCAATACAAAACTCTCACTCATTCATCACTCCACTCAAACTGACTGAGTGTTTTATGCCCTTTTGGTTTTTCATTTTCACTCTACCGGAGTGCCATGCCATGCCATGCCATGCCAGTCCCAGTATTCTCTTGAAACTTGAACTGTAGTAGTGTAGTGAGTTTAGAGTTGCGGTGTTAATCGGTCGCAGGATAAAATCGTATCGTCCCGAGTCCCAACCTGTCTTCAAGTTCATACAGAAAAACACGTGTAATATAGCAGCAAACAATAGAGATATTAACTTACCTATAAAAAGGTTCTGATAGTCTAACGACCTTTACGTTTGGGTACTCTTATAGGTACCTGGGAGCACAATACCAGTGTTATTTTTAATTCTAATAATTATTACAAGCGTTATGTTTACAAACTTATAAATAAAAAAAAACGGAAACAATCCCTCCACGCCCACACATCATCATCCGTCCGTCCGTCGTCGGTGTCGTTGTGTCGTATTTATAAATATACAAAATTGCATTTCGAACAAAGCTCCAACTATACACCATAGCCAGCCAACGCGACTAGAGCAAATTCAATTCTCTCCAACTAAAATACAATCAATTTTTGTCCCTGTTGTGTTTTCTTTCTTATTATTAAAAAATAAAAAAGAACAGCAGCAGAAAAATTGCATTGAAAAAATATTAAAAAAATAAAAACGTTGAATAATTTTTAGAATGCAACAACTAACACAGTAAACAAAATAGGTACAAACTGCTAGCGCTGCTGGCTTGTGGGCTGAGGGGCTGAGGGCTGACAGAGTGGCAGTTGTAGCACTGACGTTTTGTTTTAATGGGAATATGGCATCGGCTACAATTTTTTCAAGGTGACAGACTTTGATGTTATGTTCTGTGCTGCGCTGCGCTAAACTAAGCTGAGCTGTTTGCTGCCGATGTGTGTGCAGCTTTAGAAAATTGTTTACATATTCAAACTCATACTACTTGTTGTTACTACTATTGTGTTTTTTAAAAATGCATCCATAAACAATTAAATAAGAGAGTTTTATTTTTCTATTATACTCGTACTTACCTATTCCATGGAAAAGCACAAAAATCCACCAAGTCAGTGAAAATAAAACCGAGTTAAGTTTCTGCTTTAACTACTTCCGCCCGTGCATCTCTTACCTCTTCTGGTGTCCGTTGCCGTGCCTAAAAAAAAGTATATTTTTGCTTAATGCATTCATTTTGTTGCAGTGAAGTATTGAATTTTTGTGTTGTTGTTTTTCTTGGAAAGTGTACTCACGGGTGTATACTCGTAACTCGTATAGTGTGATGTTCTTCGCTGTGCAGTGACCTCTTTTTTAAATTTTTAAATGAAACCAGCAAAAAAGTAAAACAAGCTAAAAAAGTAAAAAAAAAAAATAAAGCTCTATAAAGAAAACTTCAAATTGTTACTACCTACTGTCTGAGTAGAAAAATATAACATTAGCAAGCTGGAACCATATGAGTTAAGTACGATGTACACGTATGCATCGCCTCCGCCACCCCCACCCGATGGTGGGCATGGTCATCCCGCGCACCATCACTATGGTATATCGCCGGCTTACCTTGCAGCAGCATCGCAATCATCATCATCGCCTCACCATCAACCAGCGCATCATAATTTAAGTAGTCCTAGTCCTCTTTCGACGGCCTCGACGTCCATATCAACAATTGGGGCAGCTGTTGCTGGTGGAATGGTTGCCCCAAATCATAATTCACATATCAATGTTATACCTTCACCCGCGGCATCGGGCAATTCGGGCGATATAACAGGATTAGGATCAAATATGCATGTTAGTGTTGATTTACACCATCATGTTGATTCACAGCAGCAGCAGCAACAACAACAACAACAACAACAACAACAGCAACAACTAACTGAACTATCTGCCTCACAATCGAAAAGAAGAAGGTAATAAAATTAAATTAATGGGCTTTAAGGATAAATTATTTGAACGGTATTTCGATTAATATTTGAGTTTTGTATGCTTTTGGCAGACAAAGAAAATCAATGCATGCATTTTGGAGAAATCACTATTGTGTTCAAATCCAAAAAATTATCGAACCTTGCAATAAAAACAAAGTCAGTATATCAATTTAACAAAAGACCTATTTTTACAAGATTCCTTAAAATTATCAATGAAGGTTCTTTCTTGTTATGAAAAAAGCGAGAAATAAGAAGAAAGACTAAGAAAAAATAAATAAATAAAAAGCTGCCTCACTACTTTTGATATAAAAGATTTTTTGTATTTGAAAGACACGTATATTGTGCATTGAATTAAGAACAGGGTTTAGAATTTTTTGATTAAAAAATCAATAAGTCAATAGTCTGTAGATGACTTGTGAATTAAGAAACAATTAATTCATAAGTTAACTAGTAATTTATGAATAAAAAAAAATAATTCATAAGCTCATTAGTGACTTATGATTTTAACTCACAACTTACTCAGCGACTTATGAATTAAAAGAAAATGTAAGTCATGAACAAGTTAGTGACTTATGGATTTAAATAAATTTAATTCACAACCTACTTAGTGACTTATGGCTGAATCACATACACGCTTCAGCATCGGCTTCGTCTGCGTTACGTTGGGCATGCTTCGAGGTTGCTTTGAATGACATTTCTATTATTTCATCCGTCCAAAGACCAAATATTTTGTTTGTTGACATTTTTTTTTTCAGATGTTGAGCTGTCAGACAAAGCAAATGTTCAGATAATTGAACTAGAGCTTCCGTTTGGAGTCACATTACGTTACATTACGTTATTTTCCTTACGATTGTCAAACGAAACGTGAGGTCGAAGCTCCATTGTGATAGCATGCATTGAATTCCTATGGCTGAGCTCGTAAACGTCAGGCGAAGCCGAAGCTGAAGCGTGTATGTGATTCAGCCATTAAGAACTTTAAAATAAAAATATTCATAAGCTAGTTGATAGATTGGACTTTCTTAAGCTTGTTTGGATTACATAATTATTTAAATATTAACGAAAGTGGTTTTCAAGCTTTTAGAAATTATGAAATGATCGTGGTAGCTTATAAAATGTCCACTTAATAATTTTTCTTTTCAGAATGTACCTATTAGCTTATGAATTATTTTTTTTTGTAATCATAGGTCATTCAGTATAGGTTGTGAAATATTTTTTTTTTGATTCATAAGTCACTTCACTTGCACATGAACTATAAATTTTTAATTTATAAGTCACTAACTTGTTCATTTTATTTAATTCATAAGCCACTTTTTCTTAAATTCATAAATCACTTTGAATTGAATCTTTCGTAATTCATAAGTCACTAACAATTAAGTTCAAACCCAAGCTAGAAAGTGACTTAATATTTTAGAACTCTGATAAAGAATATGTTAATTAGATCTTTTGCAACTGTCGGTTTCGGAAGTTGACATGAATCCGAGGAGTCCAATTTTTTAATTACTTATGCCTAGATCTGCCTAAATTTGAGCTAATTCCTCGGCTATGTTAACTTTGAAGGAAAATCAAGATTTAATTGCTTACATAAGCGGGATTTAGTCAAAAGATCATTATCTTTTTGGATTTTCTGTAAAATCACGCAATTATAGGTTATTAAATATCTTGCACAATGCTACACAAATATTTGTTGTAACAATTTAGTCTATATCAAATTTTTTTAATTTATTTCTTTATGTGAATTGCGTACGAACAAAAAGAAAACACGCCTATCAAAATTTTAATATTTTAAAAACAATCTAAGTCCCTTTAAAAAAAAAAACAATATGAAATAGGACCCACACTGGCATGTATGTATGTATTTATGACTAAGTGCTTTGTAAAATAAGATTCGTCCGACGTCAATATTAATTATTAATGAAATATTTACATTTTATTTACATTTTATAGTTTAACAACCTTTTTTTATAATGTTTGTTTACTTTTGTAATGACAATGTCCGCCATTTTCGGATTTCCATTTCCCGTTCATATTGTGGGCAAAAATTAAAAGTCGATTGTGCCATAGCAGGTTATAGCTCCCCACACCGTTACACCTGATGTACCGCTAAGATGTCATTCCAAAATATGCTTATTCTTTCTCAAACCAGTCAAGGTTAAACTTTTTTCAACCCGAAAAGACAACGCGTTTTCACTCACTGCTCCAAGTAACATGCTCTTTTGCAAAATTCTTCCGAAGCTTCTTCAGTACTTGCCTCATAAAAGGTTTAGGTATCTACTTTTAAGTTTTCTTCTCAGGATAGTATCACTTTTTTGTATTATCCTTTGAACCGTTGTTATTTTAGCTGATACTCAGTTTTTGGCCCTTATTTTAATCGATGATAGAGTGGAATTTAAGACAAGCCTAAGAATTAACCACTTTTCTTGTGATGTTTCTGTTTCTGTAACCTTTTTGATTTGTCCCCATTTTTTTTTTTTGGATGAGCAATATGATTGCTTACAATATTCTTGCTTCTGTTAGGTCTTTTTGCTATTTCACGTCCTGAGAGTCGTAAATCCTTCACATCATCTATTTTTGCTCTTTATGTAGCTGTCAAAGTCCTCCCAGAGCCCATGTGTGTTTCAAATTAATTTAAAACAGTTGTTTTCAGCACACTTTCAGATATTCTATATAAAAGTTTTTAAAAGATCGCACTTTTTTAACTTCTGCACGGAAATATTCGCAGTGGCCTCATCCTGGTGGATAATTTTTGTATACTCTTTTTTTATTAGTTTAATTTTCCCTTTAATTTTATAAATTTGTAATGGTGAAATGCGTACCTATTCAAAGGTCGTAACAGTTTCTGGGTACAACACTTCCAGCAGCTATAAAAAGCGAAAATCGATTCTAAAATGTGTGGCTTCATCCTAGTAGTTGTCAGTGTATATTTTCAAGACATTCTAGTCAGAAAACAATTTTTACCAAATTCTAGTAGTCTTTTGTTTATTTTATTTTGTGAAAAATCTGCATTTGAATTTTTTATACAAATCTTACCAGTCGTTAAAAACATAATTTTATAAACTTGTTCTAAAGGTTATAATATTTGTTTGTAACTGAAATATGTTTACTTTTTTCAATGTTTTAAATTGGCGTTAGGACTTTTCGCCAAATTTAAAAATGTCAGCGCCTTAAAAACAACGACAAAATATTAAAATTGTCATATCGCCCAGAAATGTCTCTATCACCCAAACACATTTTCAGAAGAAAACGCTACAAAGCCCAAAATCAATGTCATATTGCCAAAATCAATTTTAAAATATCAGAACGCTAATTGATATATACATAGTTCAAAATATGTCATGTGTTTTAACATTTGAGCATTCTGACAAAATTTTTTGTTTATTTTGGACACTACAATATTTTGAGTTTTAAATTGTACCGCCCAAACGCAAACATTAAATAAAAAAAATAGATGGCCCAAAAACTTCGGAAAGTCAAGAAGGCGAAATAAGGCTATGCAAAGAAACTTAAAATACAGCCAACTTTCCACTTACCCCAAATCTTATAGTGAGCACAAGCAGGGTTCTGTGTAACTTTATTATAAAGAACATTAATTTAAGTCGATGAATTTAATTTTGTGAGATATTTGAGATAAATGTTGATAAAATGTTCTTATTTGTTAACATAAATGCATCCATTAGTTTACACCTAATAGCCATTTTAATTTTTGTTAAAAAGAAAGGAACTAATTGACTTTTAACACTAACTTCTGTTGTACGTATGTTAAAACGTTTTTAACTAAATTAATTGGAAGTCAATATTTCTGTTATTTCTTGAGATATGGTAGGAGATCGGATCGGTTACAATAACATTACAATGGGTAGTTAAAAATTTGTATTTTTAATCTTTCAACAAATCCAGTAAATTAACCAGTAAAAATTAACTTGACACATTTTGCCTGTTGCTTCCTAGTTTCGGGTATATCATATATCTGCATTTAATCCTTGTCTTATAACTTAATTACGGGTGCTTTTCTAGGAATTTTCTAAATCCACCACTTTTTCCTACTTCTTAATTCTTAAACTCGGATTCATCATAAAATTGAAGGTCCCGGGATATTTGTCTCTCAAATTAGTACTGCTATAAGAAATCACCTTCAACATTAATATTAGGCGCGTTTTATTATAACCGTGATCTGATTCGGATCAGATCATGATAATAAAACAGCATTGGACCATCATATTTTTTATTATTTAAAGTTTGGTAGCAGTGTCAAATTCGTTCTTTCAAAAGTGACATTTCGAAGCAAAAACAAATATAAACAAATACACAGTCTGGCACTCACAAACTCAAAACGCATCTTCCCGTAAGCATCCAGGAACGCTTTTGTCTCATCTGTAGTCCATATTCGTTTTCACCTATTAATAAAATTGAATTTGATAAATGTGACACTAAAATAATTTAATTTGGAGATTACTTACAATTTATTTGTATTTTCTCCCATTTGTGCTGCAGGTTTCTCGATTTTATTTATATTTTTTGATATTTAAAGCAGTGTTGCCATAAGATCATTTCGCTCAATGATTTTTTTTTTATTTTATTATTTTAATTTCACCAATTTATATCTAGTTTTGTTAAAATAACTCATTTTTTCATGGATTATATACAAAATAAATAAATAGATATAAAGCTTCTCGCTTTCTATTTGAAAAATATTTTATATCAGTCAAATGGAAATGTTTATATGGCAATACAGGTTTCATTTTTTTTTTGCAATGATACCAACATTTACATGTGAAATTACAATGATAAAGCCCTCCTTGTGTGAAAAAAAGAATTAAATTTTGGATCTCAAATTGAGATCCAAACACAAAGCAGGATCTTGTGTTGTTGTTGTAGTGCATGTAAATCCAACATCCAGATCAGATCAAGGTGATAATAAAATGCGGCTATTCTTAGCGTTAGTTCTTTCAAAGTGAGTTAAGTTTTGAATAAAACGGAAAGGACCTAATATCTAACTATGAATTAGATTCCCTTACAAACAGTTCAATTTACAAGGATATTTGTGAATATATAAGTTACAAAATCATGGATCAAGGGATAATTACTGTGAACTTGAATACAGAACCGTCACCGAATCAGCAATTTGTAATACCAGGTTATGGTTTTCAAACATCTGTCAGAACTCAAAATCAATATTTGGCGGGTTGGGTTCGACATCCCGGTTTTTATATTCCCGTTTCTTAAAATCACAATTTTTTAAAATCCCGTTTTTTATAATCCTGCTTTTTATAATCCCGCTTGACATGGCCTTAACTCGACTTATATTCTGCATTGTTTTAAAATTTGTTATAGATGATATGTTTCTAAAGAAGTAGGCGAAATACGATAAATGGATGTTTTCCTTTGTCACAACAATCAAAATCTTCATGTAAAGAGAGTTGGTGCAATCAAATCATGCATTTAATTTTTCAGGGTGAATAAACGTAGGATAATAATTTAAAGAATAAAATATTTCACCTGAAAATTTTGTTTGTCTATTTTTCCGAATCAAGATGATTTATTTCCAAAAAAAAAAGAAACTTCAATCCTCTTCTACGTAAACCTTCTTCCAAAAATCAAAAAAAAAACATACATATTTTTATACTTACATGTAGGTCTATGTGCATAGGTACAATGCTTCCTTAAACAGATTTAAAAAATAGGCACTTTTCTATATGGGGATAACATGCTTCCATAACATAGAGAATATATGTAGCTATGGGAGTACCTCACGCCGCTGCTGTGTACCTACACTCAATTCGACGAATCTCCGATTTGTTGGTTTGATAACACATTTTTCACTGTCAAAATAAGATATGGGACAAAGCACACAGATTGTACCTACTTGATGGCTTCTTCTTTTTTTCTTTTTGAGGATTTTTTGATTTTTTTATTTCGTTTGTCATTTGGTTTTGTTACTTAGAAACGAAAGAAATATCTTTTATTTTTTTTTGAAAATATCTTTTTTTTTGTCTGAATTCCTTTAGCCCTGTGTGTTGTATGTTCTTGGTTGGTTGGCAGAGCCCACATTTGCCATATACCATCACCATCATGATCATCATCATCACCATCAACATCATGGTATGGCATCGAGTTGAGTTTAGTTGAATCGGGCCAGGCCAGGACAGGCCATTCCAAGCCGGGCTGGGGTGCATATACATATGTATGTATGTATGTAGGTAGGTAGGTAGGTAAGGTACATACGTATCGTACATACACCTTGTTGTAGTACTTTATCGTATTTTGCTTTGGTCTTATAATGTTCGTAGACACTTTTCGAATATTAATGAAAAGTTTTCAAAAGAAAGAGTCTTCTACATAAAATCAACCATGTAGCTTCTCCATACACTCTGGCGGATGATATTCGTTTATACCTTTCCAGAAGAAGAAAGACGGCTATACGGTGTCGACGACGACAACGAAAACGACAACAACGAAGATGACTACGACAACGACTTCAAGACTAACAAAAAAAAAAATCGTAAAGATATCAAAGATTATTTTTGAGATACATTTTTTCGTGTTGGTTTTATTCTGATGGTTCTATATAGGTAGTAGTCTAATGTATATACCTACTCCTCCTCTCGCAGCGCACTCTATCGATATCTATTTTGCTTTGTACATATCTTGATAAATTTAGGGTAATAAACTAAGCATCAACTGAACAAACACTCGTTGTCAAAGTGAAACGTCTTTCTTTCTTTCTTTTTTTTTTGTTCTTTATTTTGAACATCCGCATTCAAGGATTTTTCATCTTCAACCAAGGATGAAGACTTATCCTAAAGGAAATAACATCCCAAAACCATTTCCATCCCCATCCCCATGCACACATATATCTACATTATACACATTTATATTTTGTATATGAAAGTAATAGACGTAGTCTTCCATACTAATCTATATCTATTGAAAACATAAAACAACAAGAAATGTAGGAACGTTCGTTATGGTGCAAGTGAAGCGTTTGACATATTCTAAAAAAGGTACCTATATGTGACGGCTTCCTCTTGAAATTAATATACTCTTACTCTCACTTAAACGTGTGCCCACCCAAAAATCATATAGGTACCCATGAATGTATGAGTTACGATTTGGTACATTTGATTAGTAATTATTAATTTGATGATGAGAATTTAAGGGAAGGGTTTCCATAGTTTCCATATTCATACACAAATCAAGGCAATTTCCATGAACGGGATTTGAAAGTGGTGTTTTATTTGCTATGTCGAACCCTTTTCCATTTTGTTCACCAAAGAGTCAAATTTCCAGTGCTGGACTGAGTTATGAAAGAAAATAACAATTATAAAGTTTACAAATTTTATTTAAACTCAAAATAATTTATGAATTTCGACAGAATTTTTGTTAACCCCGAAATTGTTTCTTATATCGGGTGATTTTTTTGAGGTTAGGATTTTCATGCATTAGTATTTGACAGATCACGCGGGATTTCAGACATGGTGTCAAAGAGAAAGATGCTCAGTATGCTTTGACATTTCATCATGAATAGACTTACTAACGAGCAACGCTTGCAAATCATTGAATTTTATTACCAAAATCAGTGTTCGGTTCGAAATGTGTTTCGCGCTTTACGCAAATTTTATGCGTTTTTTTTTTTTTAAAAAAGTTCTCAAGCTCTTAAAAAATCACCCATTATGTATTTATTGTCCTCCATTGAAAAGAGGAAAAAATTAAAAATGAACCCAACCAGAAAAAAAGAACTTTTCTGATGCGTTTTCCCTTTGAAAAAAAAAAAATCAACGTCAATCTCATACGTAACATTGTTCAACTTCAAACTATATCCTACAAAAGATACTTCACATTGCGGCAACATTTCGAAGGATACGTGACGTAAAAATACTTAAGCCATTATATTTTATATAAAAATATGTATGAGAAGCTTTATGTTATATATGTATTTAAAAAAAAGAAGATTTTGTAGAAGTGAAAACATCGCTGAAAAATTCTTTAAAAAAAAAAAAACTACGACCTCATGTTCCAAACTATACTACGTGTAATGTATCGTTCATTGCACGTAAAATAAATACTCAAATGTTTAAAACTTATAAGTAAACATCTATTTTTATCTTTTAAAATGTTAAACCAAATTTGACTATCATATGTTTTAAGAAGAACTTGATTAAAATTTGTTGTATATCTTCATCGGAATGAATTCATATGGAAATTGATATTCTTATTTGTTTGTTGAATATAACTTAAGAAAGTCTTAATTACAGAATATGGAAAGTGTGTGTGTTTTTTTTTAAAACTCTAATAGGGTTTTCCAATAAGATGGTTCATGTTTATTTCTTTGTAAATAGGCAACTATATCATTAACAATGGAAAACTATATCAGCCAAATGGCCGACAAGGCCACGAGCAGCACCATATCATTTTCATGAAATTCTCCATAACCAATTCTCAAATTTGTGGCTTAACGATAACTTCACTTGAATCTTTATGTTTTTTAATCGATTGTGGATTAATGGCATAGACCTTATCTTTCACGTGGCAAAATCTTTCAAAACATGCTGTTTTGAAAGTTTATTAATAATAAAAAAAAAATTTGTTTTTTTATTTTTTTTTATTTTATCAAAATCCTTAAAAATATCTTAAAGCTAGACAAAAATTCTTACAAAACTAACGTAAATTTCAAAGACTTAAAAAAAAATATCTTGCTGGCCCTATATACCCATTAACTTATAACTACTGCCTTTCGGCCTAAGAACAATTTTAATACTAAATAACAATAACCTAATCTAAAACCAACAAAATTAAAAAAAACTTGGTATCTCTATCATTACTTTTTATTTTATATAAAACTTAAAACTAAATAAAAAACCAAAACCAATAATACTACTTAAAATTACTTACATAAAAACTAGAACAGCCACAGTAAGCTTTTTAGTTTTGTTTTGTGTTTTTTGTTTTTTTTTGTGTTTTGTTTCGTGTTTTTTGTGTATTTTTTTTGTGTTTTTTTTGTGTGTGTTTTTTGTGTTTTTTTTTTGTTTCTGTTTTTTTTTTGGTGCCACCCTGACTGTCCCTAACCTTAAACCTATGTAAGCCGGCCAAGACCAAACGCCCTAGACAGCTTTAAATGTCATTCTCAATTTGAAGCCACCAAAACTGGTTCTCCTGCCTCACCCTATCTCTTCGGTCCCTATCGGAAACAGTCCTACTGAACCGAAGGCGCTCGGCTCCGTCCAGTGCGAGGACGTCACGACTGTAAAGGAGGAGGAATGGCCTCCCTATCCTGTATCAGCCCTCGATTGTCTAAATAGTGGAAAGCTTCCGGCGGAATCTTGCCATTTAAACGTGCGCTTTCGTAGTACTCATTGTTGGGGTAGTAAGCGCCAAAAATTAAGCTGTTAGTCGACGACATCGCTCTCGCAATGTGACCCCTACCAAGCTTCAGCAAGAAATTATCTATTCTGTTTATGTTGGCTCTGTTGTTTAGAACCTGGTTGGAATAGTAATGTTTGTACTCCGACTCTGGTGTTCTGTGTAGTCCAAGGCAACGTCGCAGACATTGTCTCTCAAACACCCGAATCTTTTCCATTTGAGATGGGGCAACGTTGAACCATACCGGGCACCCATAGGCAATCATCGGCCGTATGAGGGCCATGTAGCAAATCACCTTCACCGTGTTGTTAAGACGGCTGCTAAAAAACAACCGTTTTGTCAGGGCAAAGGCTCCCCTAGCTCTGGCCAGAGCAGCACTCACATGTTTGTCGAAATACAAGTACTGATCCAACCAGATGCCAAGGTACTTTACTACACTTTTATTCGCTAGCGGCTGTCGATTTGGTCCAACGATCACTAGGTTTTTCCAGTTCTTTCTCGTATCCCTTGAGGCTTTATACAGCGGAGTCCTGAACAGAAGAGTTTCGCATTTCTGAAAGTTGATTTTCAACTTCCAGTCATCGCAATATTGCTGAATCTTGTCGAAGTCACCCTGCAAAAGTGTCTTGATAACCTCAATTTTGGGGCCGAAAAAAAAAAAAGAGAATCTTGCCCGTCTGTTCTCAAGCTCAATGACTTTTCAAGTCACGATTCACGGGTTATAACTTAACTTTTTTTGGACTTCTTTTAAAGTGCCTTAAAGTAGTGATACGTTTAACTGTGTTACTTTAAGCTGTGATACTTCAACCTGTGATAAATCTGACTTAATAGTTCAAGACTTTGATTTATTGAAATCTTTTACTTACTTGATTGATATGAACTTTGATATTATTGCTGTCTACATTGTAAAGTTTATATCTAATCTTGACGATGTTTCTATACCAGGGCCTAATAAGTCATCAGTCGTTTCTTCTGCCCATTCTTTTTAATTTCTTAATATCTTCTTGTGTTTCCATCTATTTTGAAAAAGTTAAAAATTACAGACCTATTCTTAGATTATCTTTAATTCCCAAAATCTTTGAGTCTTTTATTTAGTTAAAAATCAGCACGGTTTTACTAATGGGCCCTCTACCGTCACTTTTAAAATATAATTAGCCGAAAAAATGTTGTGAATCATTTAAAAACAAAAAAAGATTGGACGGTATTTTTACTGACTTCTTACTTCAGTAAGGCTTTTGACAAACTCTTAAATCAAGTTTTGCTTCTTAAATTAGTGAACATTTCTTAAAATGGCTTCGATCTTATTAATTGGATAGATCATGCATCATTTATGCTGAAGATGTTACAATTTTCAAAACTGTTTCAAGTTCTTGTGATTATGAAGAATTGTAATGTGATCTTTATTCGTTTTTTTTTTGATTGGTGTATTCGTAATTGTCTGCTTCTTAACGTTGATAAATGTAAAAATATAAGCTTTACGAAACAGCTTTCTTGTAATTTCTTTTATTATAATATATTTTTGTTCTTATTGTCATTTGTGAATTTTCCCCGAAAGTAGAATTTTGTTGTCAATATTTCTTATAAAAAATTTCATATTATTTTCTTTCTAAATTGCATAAATTACAAAAGAAACGCAGTTTATACATAATTTTTAAAAACACACAATTAAATCTTAAAACTTAAACATAATTTCCGATACAGAACCGAGATTAAACTGCACTAATAATTCGAGAGGAGATTCAGATGAAAAAACGCGAGACCGAGACGAGACTTAGGTATACTAGACTGAGACCGATACCAAGACGAGACTGACATTTTTTGATTTAGACGAGGTTAGTAAAAGTCTCGTCGGGTCTCGTTTCGAGTGTACAAAATTACATACATACATAAGTACATTTTCTTTGAGAATAATTTTGCCAAACAAACAAATAATGTTCGAAATTTCACATTTCGCCTTCAAAAACCATTTAATATTTCCATCTTAAAAAAAAATTGTTTAAAAATAATATTTTCAATTCTGAACATTTCTTTCTATTCGATCTTTGTTTTTTTTTTTAAATTTGTCACTTAACGTTCAAGTTTAATGGCCAGGCCAGAATAACCATAGACCTATGCCATCGAAAATCCGGCCCTGATATCCACAGGTAGTAGATTCCAATAATCAAACTTTACGCTTCACCTACTATTTGACGGATGAAAATACTAATGACTGAGTCCTTGTTGTATGATACAAATCACGTTTATGGGATTTACCCAGTCAGAAAATATAACACTGAAGCATCAGAGGCTACGACCGGGTTGGCGGGCGTTCCGTTCATTGTTTGGTTGGTTGGTACCCTCGATTTATGCAAAATTGTTTGCAAATGATAAATTTACCATCGATAATTCTTTTTTTCGTTGTTGTTGTTTTTTTCTTCTTCTCTGTGCAACGTCGCCGCCGCCGTGCGTCGTCGTTGTGGACTCTATCATCAGATAATATAATGGTATGTTCGTCCTGGCTCTGGGGTGATACAAACCTACCTATATATGAGGTTAAATGAATATGACTGGTGGTGCTGTATTACTTATCCATCATTCGTTTGTCTTTTCCAAGGCGAGGATTAAAAGGATTTTGTTCAGGGTTTATTAAGGATTTTCTTTTTTATAGCGAGCTGTATGTATGTATGGTATATAGATATGTATGGATTAAAGATTGTGTTTAAGTAAAAAAAGACCCACAAAACTTAAAACAAAAATTTAAATCTATTAAATTTAAATTAAAGGTAGAAATTTAACTAACCGCTGAAAAGAATTGTGAAATCTGCAGCAAATTAGTTTTGTATCCATTTAACAGAGAAAATATTATCATAAACATAATTCCCATATTTTCTCGAACGTGTATAGAAAATGTTTTGGTTTTCAAATCAAAGAGCACAATTATTTTGAATTTTTTGAAGTTTTTCAAGATATTCCCACGAAAAAATGTAGGTATTCACCAAGTATAACCAAAACCTACTTAATGATAGTGTAGATTTGAGATTTCAAAAGAAGTCTTAGTAGCTCACAAAAAAGGGCATAATCTTGAGTGGTGCATTAATAAAATTTTGCCTGCAGGATGTTCAAACCCTTTTTCTGGTGTTGTGTGTCTTTAATCTTCACTCTACACTGTGATGATAATGATGGATGAACGTATAGATGGGTATTAGAGAATTTATACATTAGTTCTGCATCAATCATATAATTTTTATAAAAATAAAAAAAAATCGATGATCTTCAATCATTTCTTTTTCTTTCTGTATCCTTGAATCTTTTTTGTGTTTCTTTAAATATAGCTTACTTGATACGATCTGGTTTAATGGCTTCCGAGGGATTCTTAAATATGTATTGCTGAATGAAGTTTTTTTTTTTTGTTATCAAACTTATGGTCGAATAAAGTATTACTTGGAAACTTTGTATCTAATCTTCATGTGTATTAATGATAAAGTCATACCTTTAAAGCTGCCATGCTGCAGAATTCTTTGAGGCACTTGCCAAAAAATCTTTGAATTATGATATTGAAAAAATTACTGTTACCAATCTTCAAATAGTCATTTTTCCATTATGTATTCTGCTTATAATCACAAAATATTATGGAACTAAATTAAATTTTTGGTCAGAATAAAACCGTCAACTGTGTAAAATTCGTAAACCATATTGAAGTCTATTAAGTTGCAACTATTGTTTTTTAGCCGACTTCAATTTGACTCGATCAAATATTCACATTACGGCAGATCCTGGAAAAAACCCAAGAACACCAAATCAACACCCACCATCTTTTCATCGATTTCAAGGCCGCATATGACAGTATCTACAGGGACGAACTGTATAGAGCCATGTCTAGTTTTGGCATCCCTGCCAAACTCGTCCGTTTGTGCAGGATGACCATGGAGAATTCACGCTGCTCCATAAAGGTTGGAAACAACTTAACTGAACCTTTCGATGTCAAAAAAGGTTTTAGACAAGGTGATGTGCTGTCATGTGATTTTTTTAACATCGTACTTGAAAGAATAGTGCAAAGCTCACACGTCAACACCAGAGGCACTATCTTTCAAAAGTCTGTCCAATTACTAGCATATGCTGATGACATTGACATAATCGGAAGAACTCAGCGTGATGTCAATGGGGCTTTTGTGAGTATCGAGGCAGAGGCGGCAAAAATGGGTTTAACGGTTAATGAGGGCAAAACAAAGTACATGCTGTCATCAAGAAAGGACCTGCAACACCGACGTCTTGGTCAAAACGTCACCATCGACAGACGTAACTTTGAGGTAGTCAAGGACTTCGTCTACCTAGGCTCCGCTGTAAACGCAGAAAACAACACCAGCGCTGAGATCAAACGAAGAATAACTCTTGCTAACCGCTGTTTCTTTGGGTTAAGAAAGCAATTGAGTGGAAAAATTCTCTCTCGAAGGACCAAAGTGTCGCTATATAAGACCCTTATCATCCCCGTCCTTCTATACGGTGCAGAAGCATGGACTTTGACAAAAGCGGATGAAAGCACCTTGGGTCGTTTCGAGAGAAAGATTCTTCGTGTGATCTACGGTCCCGTATGCATCGAAGGGGAGTGGAGGAGAAGATGGAACGACGAGCTGTACGGGCTGTACAGCGACGTAGACTTAGCAAGAAGGGTAAAAGTCCAACGACTAAGATGGCTAGGTCACGTAGAGCGCATGGAAACCAATGCTCCGGCCCGGAAAGTCTTCGAATCCACACCCACAGGACAGCGCAGTAGAGGAAGACCGCGAATCAGGTGGCGCGCACAAGTGGAAGGTGACCTCACCCAACTCGGAGCGCGAAACTGGAGACATCTAGCTAGGGACCGAGCTAGATGGAGAAGTTTGTTGGGTGAGGCCCTAGTTCACACAGGACTGTAGCGCCACCTTAAGTAAGTAAGTAATTTGACTTGCTCAGTAACAATACCAAAACATTTCAAAATTATTAGATCCTCACGAAGAACGAATCACAGGAAAATAGCTAAAAATGCTTAAGTCTCCATGAGTATACTTGCATTTCTGCCAATTTCATACAAAAAACACATTTCTTCACTATCTCCAGCCTCTAATTTGCCAAATGTGGCTTGTAAACAAAACACAATTTGAACTTCACGATTTTCGAGTTTAGCTTTTCATAACTTGATGTGCAAAATCTTAAATACATTGACAGTACAGGACAGCTGGCAGAGAACCAGAACTTAGTAGTTTACGATTCATGTGTGTGAGTAAAGGCATGAATTGGGATGACCTTCTTACAGTATGTGTGACTAATCAGAATGGCTAATTTGAGAAGCACTTCTTCATAACAAAAATTAATCATGGAGGAATTGTCAATACCTCGCAAGAGTCATTATCACTACTCGTGAAAATAGTTTTAAGGTGAAATAGACAGGGATTGAATCGAGACCTTTGGCATGAAAGTTTTATTCACTAAGCATCACGTTACGTATGTATACAGGGTAATACATTTTGCGGTTTCAAAAGTAAACGTCAATAAAACACGTTATGTGTGAAACACTACATCATTTAAATGACCACCACGCCAATTGTTTCTTTTGAGGTAATTTTCATGTTTTCGACCACTTTTTGACACATATTCGGCGGTGTCTCTGCCATAACTTGACGAATGTTGGTTTTTAAGTGCTCAAGAGTTAAAGGTTTATCTGCATAGACACGGTCTTTCGCGTAGCTCCACAAAAAAGTCCAGCGGTTTCAAATCGCATGATCTTGATGGCCAGTTGATATCGCCACGCCGAGAAGTTACGCGGCAATAAAGCCATATTCGCTCGAGTAGAGTGAGTGGCATGTGGCACCTATTGAAACCACATACTCTCCTAGTCGTATTCTTCAATAGCAGGCAAAGAAAAGTCGGTTATCATATGACCATAACGTTCCGAATTGACGGTGACAGTCGTTTTATCGCCGTTTTCGCAGAAGTAAGGTCCAATCACACCTCCGGACTAAAGAGCGCACCAAACAGTGACTTTTTGTTGATGTAATGGCCTCCCTTCGAATACTTGAGGATTCTCAGAACCCCAAACACAACAATTTTGTTTATTAACAAACGAGCAAAAAATGTGCTTCGTCACTTAAGAAAATTGTGTTCGAAAAATCGCCGTTCACCGCCTGTTTTTTAAGCAGCCATTCGACGTATACGTGTGAATGGTCACCTGGCTTTAGTTGTTGTGTGAGCCGGATTTTATATGGATGTAGGTGTAGATCCAAATGCAAAACACGCCATAATGTGCCGTAAGACAGTCCCAATTCCTGAGAACAAAAAGGAATCGACATACAGCAGCGATATTTTCAGTGGTACGAGCGAAACGATGATACAAAGACCTTACAATACCTGTAACCAACCCATTTTCTTCAAATTTCTTCACAATTCTGCCAATTGCTTGCGTAGTTGGACGATTTTGTAAACCATAATCTCCTCTTAAAACACGATATGTGACTGTGGCAGAATCCCCAATTTTGTAGTAGGTTTTAACAATTTTTATGAGTTGTGCGATATTCAAGCGATCTATTTTCGTAAATTTCATACTTTCAACTAAAAAAAAAAAAAATTGGTTTAACAACTAAGTTTGATAGATGTCGAATTCCAGTCCTATACTTTTGAAACCGCAAAATGGATAACCCAAAATAAGTAAAATATTCAAAATCGACTTAATTTTCGGTTTATACGTCTAAAATATTTCAGAAACAAAGTGTTAAAACTATCAAATATTCCTTTTTAAGACATTAATCTTGTGTAAGAATAACTTTGCTAAAAAAAGGATATTAATGATTTAGTGCTAAGCAGATTTTGGATCAGTTTTGACTTCACCTTACAAATGCAAAGCCTTTCAATTCTTTACATCAGTCTTCATTCATTTGGAACAACAATAGGAACAAAAGTAAAAAGGTGCGACTCCCTTAGTTTACTTTATTTACCCACCTTATAACAGCAATTCAAAAAATAAAGCTAAATAATAGAAAGTTCCTTCTTGAAAAAAAGAAAAAACAACAAATAAACATACCCAACTATACTCGTAATTCTACAAATAAATCCGTTTCTAAAGAAGACAAATTATGTTGAATTCGATTCGCAAACGAACAAACTACGACGACCATGGAGAAAAATTATGTTTAAGTATTCCTTTGGCATTATTTGCTCTGCACAAGGAATGGAGTGAAGAATGAAGCTAAATGGCTGGATCGCGAGCTGGTTGGCCAGAAGCGAGTGTTCATTCCTTGCTTTCTTCCCTTTTTTTTTTTTGAATACCTCCACCCTCTTCTCTCTTATGTGTATGTCGGACAAAAATAGCACATGGCGATGGTGTATACCAGCAACTGCCATCCAGCCGCACATCATCAGCAGTAGTAAGGTGCATCATCGTCTTCACCATCATCCATAAAGCCTGCCAGACTCTCGCTAAATATACTAAGAGTTTATTGACATTTAAATTTTCCTGTCACTCTGCCTACATTCAATACTTTATAAAGGTTCAAATATACATACTCGTACCTACTTTACGTATTGTAGAATTTGAAAGGAAAGCACAGCAGCAACTTCAGCCAAAATAAAAACAAAATAAAGAATTTGATTTATTATCAACAAATGGTTGTGTAAATGACTCAGAATCGATGGGCGCGACGTATGTGACACTTTAAGTCCCTTGTATACATAGTCATGTCTATATATGTACATATATTTTGACCTTCGAGTTGGTGGTATAATAAAGTCATAAAGTCAACACTTAATGTGCCATTCAAAACAAAAATATACAGAAAGATATAAATAAAATAAAAGGGCCAGGAAGGTTTTCCCCATGTCACACATAGAAACCAAACAGGATATTTTTCTTTTTTCAAAAACAAATTTATAAAATATTTGATTTTTACAAGGCGAATATTGCTATTCTCTTATTTTTCCCGTAATATTATTTATTTCGTTGTGTATGCGTGCACGATTTCTTTCAATATTTCAATCAGAACAAGTAAGTCAGGTAAATTGAAATGCAATTTCTTTGCTAAGTTCTTGTTTATTTGGACAGCAAAGATGTCACTTATTTTTGATTAAACATCACGGTGACTTTTTTATAATAGGTACAATGTATTTTGACCTTTAAGGTGCAGACACAGGAAAAGGCAGTCAAGTCCAGGTTAGTGAGTATTTTGTGCGTTGAGATTATACGTTAGTCAAATATTCATTCTTGAGGATTGACATTTTTAGCCTTTTAATGTAATTGAAATAACAACCTATTGAAGTTCATAATTTCTTAACACAGATTTTCAGTTCAGCATTTGCTGTCAATTTCACTTGTGACAGGCAGACGAAGTGCCAATTACAAATGATTGAAAATTTTGACATTTCATTGACATGAGTGACTTTGCTGGCTTCTACTAATTGACATTTACCAACCATAAAGAAGCTGGTTTCAAATTTGAGGATATCTTAGCTTGAAATCGTACAATTATTGCTGTTAATAAATTTGACAGTTCGCAGAAAATATAGAAATTACTTTAATGTATTTTTGACTTTTATTAAAAATTAACATTTACATTTGAAGTCAGAAATAAATGTACGTGAAATTGATTGCATTTAGAGCATTTTCAATCCCATGTAAATGAAAGTAAAGGGTAGTTAAATTTTAAGGACCGATGTTGATTTTGAATAAAACACAAATTATTTAGGAAATTATATTAGTTTACATTTATGATGATAATATTGGAATGGTTTAATTATGTATTGAAAAAAATATAGGCCAAATGGCCGCCGCGACGTTAAGGGCACACCTGCTCCTGCATCCGATGCATCGCGATGGTCTAATTTTTCGATGATGCTGAGATATGATAAAGGTTATATCAGGGCCGCCGCTACCATATGTGCGAAATATGCGGCGCACAATGGCACCAACCGCCTAGGGGGGGAAAATTTAAATATCGATCTAACTCAATTTATAGAGCATGCTACGAAAAAAACAATTGTTTCCTTTAACCTAATCCAACGTGTTTACATTTGGCCGTTCACTACGTAGTGCTCACACACAATCTACTAAAAATCTGTATATTTTGTTCAACATTACTTATTTTATCGATGAAAAACGTAAACAAACCACCTTTACAACTGAAAAGAACAGCGAAAATACACAGTTGAGATAATCACCGACAAGGGCGCAGATGAAAGGATAAAAAAAATGTTTTGTGTCTCTAAGTAAAGTATAGGGTTTGAAAGAGATAAAGTTGGAATTGGATTTGATATTCAGATTTGCAACAGTGTATACCCCCCTCCCTCCCTTACAAAATGTAGGGTGGCATTTTGGGCTCTGGCACGTGGGCGCCAAAACACCCAGCGGTGGCCTTTATATGCCGTTAATGTGCCGGATTATCTCATCCTTTAGCTCTTGAATTGTTAGCTGAGTGGCAAGTGCCACCGTCCTGTTGGAACCACATATCGTCCAAATCCATATCTTCCAATTTGGTCCATACAAAAATCGTTATCATATCACGATAGCGAACGCCATTCACAGTATCTATCTGACCGGCCTTATTTTGGACAAAATAAGCTCCGATGATGCTGCCAGCGCATAAACCACACCAAAAAGCCTCACTTTGTGGGTGCATTGGTTTTTCGACAAGCACTTTTGGATTATCGTTAGCCCAAATGCCCCAATTCTGTTTATTGACGAATAAGTTGTATGAGTTGTAAATGTGCCTCATCTCTGAAGATGATTTTCTTCGACAATTGATCATCCACTGTTGCCATTTTTTGTCATCATTATGATCATTAAAGACGATTGATATTATCAAATGGCTTTAGTTCTTGAGTCAACTGCACCTAGAAAGCGTGTAAACGCAAGCTTTATGCATAGTGTTTATCAACCATGAGCGTGAGGGGTGCAATTGTTGGGCACGACGACAAGTTGAGGGGTGAGCCACACTATCCCGAAGAACAGCAATATTTTTCATGCACTGGTATTTTCACATATCCTTAAAACCCGGTTTGCTCAATTTTTTCACATTTGGCCATTCATCAATAAAAATCAAGAATTGCACGATATTCATTTTGATTTGAACGCACATTTTCATAATAAGCCTGAATAACTTTAACGGATTGCTCGATTGTGTGTCTTCGATGATTTATTGTGTGGTTCACATTCAACATCGGCCCTTAAAATTGAACCACCCTTTATTAGGCATTATCCGGAATGCCCAAATACATTTTCTTTTCTTTCCTTGAAAATGTTTTATTATAGAATGCCCAAAATCAAATTCAATTAGAGTCAAAAAAACTTTGAAATTTGATTTATTTTATTAGCAATTTGAGTAATTTGAACAAAAGACAATTCAACACCTTATCTTGGCAGTTCTCACTTTTTAGTGTTATGGGGACTTTTAAATAATAATTATAACAAAATAAAAATTATTCAATTATTTTTTTTTTTTCAATATCCTTCTTGATTACCAAAATCTCTGCTTTTTCCTTTTTAAACAGCTTTTTTCTTTATTTAGCCTTTTCAACAAAATGCATTACTCTTTAACTCTGAAACAATTGTGTCTACATATCCTTGGGCATATTTTTGTTGTTTTTATTTCATTTATGTTTTATTTTAAATAGAATGGGTCATTGTTGTTTCTTCAGATTTTGCAGTCAAAGGGCATAAACTCGAATGCTTGTACAATTTTATAGGCCACAAACAAAATATTAAAAAAAGAAAAATGAAAACCCAAACAAAACATAACAAACAACAACGAAGATTGAATTTGAGTCCAACCTGAGTTTTAAAGAGACTCCTCAACAACAATATATATGCTCCCTCAACAGCAATACAAAAGTGATTCACTTTTAGCATTATTTTCCTTTTGTTATAAAAAGAAAGAAAAAAAAAACTTTTAATAGCCCCACATATGAATGAACAGTGCGACTTAGACCATTAGGTCCTTAAAAAAATATTAAGCTATTGGCATCATCGGATAATGAAAATTTTAAATTAATGTTATAAAAATCACTTTGCATAAAAATAAGATCCTGCAAAGTGTTTCACAAAATTTGCAAAGTGAAGAGACTTTTCACTTTTCTATTTTTCACACTTAATTTGAAAAGTGAAAGTAAATGTGTTTCACTAATTTAAAATACAAATTTTCAATTAGTTCCTACTTTGAAAAATTGCAGTACAGGTCTTTCATACATATATGTATATTGTGTTTATTAAGATTAAATATGCTAAAAATTTGTGTAGGTTATGTCTGAACAATTTTGTGGCCACAAATGCTGTGTTAGAGTGAAATTCGTCAATGATAATATTAGACATTCGATAAACTATTCTGCAGACGGTTTCGATATCGAAGTAGATAGAAGATAGTTTCACTACTCTTTGGTCACTTTTTTTAAACTTCTTCGTTTTATTTAAAACAGTTTTGCTACGATGTCGATGGATTAAAAAATGTCTACAAAATCAGACATTTTTGAAATCGAAATTCATGTTCTTCGGTAAATTCATTAAAATTATCTTGTCAACTATTTTTTTTTCTTTTCTTTTGTTGAAACAAAAAGAACAATTAATTTGCAAAATAACAAAACTTTTCATATTTTAGAAAAGACTTTGCAAATTTGGGTTTGGTGAAATGTAATTTGCAAAGTAAAAGTGCGACTAGTATTTGGTAAAATAGAGCCTAGTTATTTAATTAATGTTTTCCATTAAAAATTCTGCAGACAAGAGAGGAAAATATTTGTGGAATAGGGTCCCAGCAGATAAACGTACAATGTTGAACATACGTTTCATACGGGGGTAAATGCGTAACATATAACTAGTAGGTTTTTGTACAGTGAAAGAACAAAATGAAAGGTTTTAACTTATTGAAAACAATTTAGCGCAAACTCAGTCATAAAATACCAGCGTTTCAATGTGATTTATTTATTTTTTGGCGAAAATTTAGTTCTATGAAAATTTCGAATCAAGAAAGAAAATGTTAGGTATTTAAATTATTAATAATTACGATCAACATTAGAAAGCTATGTATTAAAATTTCATTTCATTAATTTGTTCAGATATTGTATTAAAAAAAATGTAGTGTATCTAATTTATTGATGCGCATTGTTTTATAGCGGCGGGCGGCGGCGTTAAAAAAAAAAAACAAAAAATGAATCGAAAAAGAAACAGCAAAAGCAAAAAGGATAACATAATAACAATCTCTTAGAAAACAAGAATGGATATATAAAAAGAATGATGTTCATTGTGCGCTATTGTGCAACAGTACGATAATGTTCTTTAAGAAAAATTTAAAAAACCTCACAACACAAAACACAACAATGTCTGTATATCAAGTTTAAGTTGGTAATCTTTTGAATTTTTCTGTTGCAATCTTTTAATTTTTTCAGTTTTATTTTGGTATTTTCTTATATGTATATGTATATATTTTTTTTCATTTCAAACGAAATACCTTTACCATCATCATCCATTGGAATAACGACCTTTTTTTTCTTTACTGCAATAAAATTGTTCTACCAAAGGAATGGGTTACCATTTTCATTCGTCGCAAATTTCTAGGTACCTTACCTACCTACCTACAACAGTTCGTTTCGTTTTCTTCAACCCCAATTATACAAACGAAAAGAATAAAAAAAAAGTAAAAATAATAAAACAACAACAATGATAGCATAAATTCAAATTTCTTTAATTAAAGCAATTTGTTTTGACCCTTTTCAATGGTTAATTGCCTTCCAAAAAATGTTGAAGCAAATACGCTGTTCGTTGTTTTAGTTGGGGTGGTATGATGGGGGCGGGTGGTTTTATTGTTTTGTGTTACCTTTTCTGTAGCACTATACATATCTACATTCAGTTTAGTAGGTACCTACTTCCGTTTATCCTTCAAACGTCAGACTCTAAATATTCCCATAAAAAGAGTTTAAGCTACAGCTAACAACAATTTACAAAAAATGGCCAACCCGCATTAGAGAACGCTAAAGTGACTCACGGCAGCGGCGACATACAGTGTGATTTTGATGTGATCAATTATTATTCCCATCACTAGGACATAATCCACGAGTCCCCTATACAATATGCGCATATGAGCGAAACGAAAGTCTACACAACGCACGGTTTAGGAAATCGAGCATATTTCAATAAAATATCGGAAGTTGTTGTTCCGCTTTGTATTCCGGTATCTTTCGTGATTTATTCATAAAGAAAATCGTGGTTCAAACATTCCCATCAGGCGTCGAGTACCTATACGAGTGCCAACTTTCATACATCGTTGCTCACTACCAGCAGGATTCTGTCATAAAGTCCTGCAATTGTATAGAGGATATCAGATAATAAACAAATGAACAGAATAACGTATCGTACATATATATATTACATATGCACGAGTCGTAGTTTTGTGTATAGAATTATGGTTGATTTCTCACGCTGTGTTTCATTGTTTTTGAGTTTTTGATTGAAATCAAAAATACATTTTAAAATCGTTTTTGTTCTTTTTTGTTTGGTAGTCTTTCTTTAGTAGTCCTTCAAGGTGGTGTTATTGAATAAATAGTCGTGTATTTGTTAACAGTACCTTCCTACCATATTTGAACAAGTTTGCTTAATTTATTGGAAGGATTGCAGAGTGTTGAATAACTTTACGAAAGTTCTGACTCTGTTCCTGTGTCTGGTTTTATTTTATTTTATTAACTGTTTTTCCAATCCACTAAAGGGTTCAGAAAGGTCTTTTTTAAGTTTAACTCTTGATGAAGGAAATAAACAGTCTTAACATCCTGCGTTGGGGATGTAAAGAGTAGTTAATTGTTTTTTACTACCACATGTACATATATTTGATTCGTTTTTTATGTAGTACTTTTTATTCATCCCATCTAGGAGCGAGTCCTTAAAAATTTTCGAAATTTTCAAACGAATTATCATTTTTTGAAGCCGATAGTATTGTCGCTGTTTGACAAACTTACTTCACTGTTTTGAATTTGTAGCCAACTCAAAATTTTGTAGTCAGGTATGATATTCTTACCAGGATGGATCCAGACTTTTGATCAGGAAGGGGGGGGGGGTCACATCCTTAACATAAAGACACGTTTTTAGGCTAAAATTAAAATAACGTAATATGTATCTTAACCTTACATTTAGATAATTCAAGATCTCAAGTGGCCATTTAAGTTATAAGAGTGATTTTTTTAGAACACTGTTTTCCAGCAAAGTCGTAAATTAAATAGGTAGACCATCTATTTAATTTACGATTTCCTACATATGAAAGCATTTCATATGCCCGCTTTGGATGCGTTTTATTTATTTATTTAAATACCGTAATTCCTTAACAACAGTAGGATTTAAAATCTTATAAAGTAGCTGTAAGCTTATTTTATAAAAAGGCTGTGCCAAGATAATAAAAAAAAATTACTTTAATTATTAAAACTATCATAAGATACAAAAACTTAATGATTATTAAAAATGTTCAAACTGAAAAGTGAGCTCTAAGCAATCTTTTTATGCTTATTGCGTTTAGATTTTATTTTATACTAGGAGGTAAAGTGTTCCAAAGCCTAACCGAATTTAAAAAAAAAGGACGTTCCGATGTTAAATATAAGTAAGGAAGGATAATTAGCTGATGAGATCTGTTTGAGGTCGCTCTTCTTACTCTGTCAAAACAATATTGTGGTTGTAAAGCAAAATCAAACTACGAAGTTCTATATATTTTTCGAAAGGCATGTCTAGTAAGCGCGAGGCAAAATCAGATATCCTATCATATCTACGTAATCCAAAAACATAACTAACGATTGAGTTGAAAGCTACATTAAGTTTACACCTGTTCGTGAAACTGCAGTTACAATAGATTTCACAACCATAAATCAGGATAGGAATAACCCAGGTTTTTGCAAGAAGCAAACGCGTTTTTAATGGAGTGAAAGATTGTGTAACCCATAACGTACAAAGTACTCCATAAACCTTACCAACGAGTCCATTTATATGATCATCCCAAGTCAAAAGACGATTACAAGTCACACCAAGATTCTTTGCTGTAACCACATATTCGATTGGAGCATTGCTCAGAACAATCGGTGGAAAATAAGAAAGATCAAGAGATTTTCTATTAATTACAAGACATTTGGATTTTTTAGGGTTCAACATAAGTCCGTTTGACAAAGACCAATTTGCCACTCTCTTCAGGTCTTCATTGACGCAGAAAGCTCCATGTTCGATAAGGCCAAGCTGACAGCTGAAGTAAAGCTGACCGTCATCAGCATACAAGTGAGAGCTGCAATTAACTAATGAAGATGGAAGTTCATTTACATAAGCAGAAAACAAGAGAGGACCCAGTATGGAACCTTGTGGTACACCAGTGGCATTCGGCAGTGCAACTTGCACTGCTTGCTTCCTATCATTTAGATAAGAAAAAATTAATTTAGTTCCACCAGATGAAAAATTAAAATTTTGCATGAGCTTTCTACATATATTGATATGATTAACGGAATCGAAAGCCTTCGAAAAATCCAACAAAACTAGAAAGGTAACCTCGTCTTTATCTAATGCTTTTCTAGTATCATCGCATTAACGTTTAAAAGTGCGGTAACACAGCTGTGTTTCTTCCGAAAACCAGATTGATAAGGGCTGAGCAGTGAGTTTGTAGATAGAAAGACGTTAATTTGCTTTTGAAGGATCCTTTCAAAAACTTTCGACAAAAATGGCAATACCGAAATAGGTCAAAATTCATCTCTTTTAGCGTTTTTGGGAAGTGGAATGATTTTAGCAACTTTCCATGACTCAGGGTATATCGAGGACGTCAAAATAGTATTGAAAGCAAAAGTGATATATGGCAATACAACTGGCAATATCATACACAAAAAGGTAGGATGTATATATGCGTTTCATGCAGAAATTTTAGAAATTGTGTTTAAACATAGCTTTTTCCCGAACAAAATATTTTCTGTTCTTGTTGCCATTTCTATAATTGAGAAAAACGCTTTAAAATATTTTTGTAAAAAGCCAGAAAATGAGAAAGTTTGCCAGAAAAAAATTGATCTTTTTCCAAAAAACATTTGAATAATTTTCTGTGTTTTTTTAGCGTATTTTATTCTGACGCAATTTCCAGGAGTCTATTATTAACATCTTTTACAGACTGCTTACTCGTAGATTGAAGCTGATACTAGACGAAAAATTCTAAAAAATAACTGTTTTACGTAATCCTTTTGCAAATATTTTGATCAAAAAAGAGTCAAAAATACTTAAAAATTGGACAGAGGAAAATGTTTTTTTTTTTTTTTTTTTCTTAAATTCAAACAAATAGATTTCTCTTAAAAATAAAAACAATAAAACTAAGGTAGAAAAACAAATTGGGAGGAAACTAAAGTGTGGCCTTCACAAATTACACATAGCAGAATGTATTTTAACTTCAATTCTCGAGAGATTCAAACGAGAGATGAAACGTTTATTATGTTTTTATGTTGTTTATGTTTTTTTTTTGTGTGAAAGCATTTTTCCAAATTTTAATTTTTGTAAATACCTTTAAGATCATTATGCATCCTCCATTGTACTCTTATGCTATTGCAGTTTTTAGGAACCGGACTTTTTTGAATAAGTGTACAGATATGTTGATTAATAATTGTGTTATGAGAAGCGATTCAAACGCAGTTAATGCAAAGAATGGAATAATAAAGACACTGAACTTTAAGCTTTTTCCTCCTGCAGCTTTGTATCTTCTGTGATTTTATTCTGTTGAACATAAATGATTAGTTTGTGGTTTACTATCTACACTAATATTATAAAGAGGAAAGATTTGTATTTTTGTATGTAACGAATAAACTCAAAAAGTACTCGACCGATTTTAATAATTCTTTTTTCATTAGAAAGCTACATTATCACTGAGTAACATAGGCTATATTTAGTACTAGATTACTACAGAAATCTTTTGAAATTCCTATTAAAACCAACCGAAAGGTGTAAAAAAATTAGCCATAAAATGTCTTTCATCGCATACGCTACTAAGAGTATTGATGATAGAACAACAAACCTTTTTTTTTAATTTAGTGATTCATGGTCGTTTTAATTAGCATGCTTATAACTTAAATATCTGTACCTATTTATGTCTACCCGTGCGAAGCCGGGACGGGCCGCTAGTCAGATATAAAAATATAAAATAAAATTCCTGAAAAATAACATCAACGAATTCATTGCCGAACTTTGATGCCCCTTAAACAATTTTGTATCAGTAAATGTATAGCACTCAATTGTAACTGATAAGATTTCACAACATACAATTTACCTTTACAGGTTAAATAATTTGTTTATATGTAGCAAACACGTACAATATCCATTCTGATGGCAATTCAAAATCTGAGGGTTTTTAAACAAAATATCGTTACTTGCAATTATTATAACCAGTTAATTTTATAGTTTTCTAGTTCCAATATAATTAAGTTTGTACAAGATTTACAATTTCGTTGTTAGTGTTATTTTTGTAGAAAAAAGAAAATTACAATTGAGAAGTAAATTTATTTAATCTATCCAAAATATAGGAGTACGTAATTAACATACCTAACCTTAAAAAGCACCTTTCAGCAGTACATTAATAATAAATTATTATTAAATTAATTTGTCTGTGTTCTTTCTTTTCATTTTTCTTTCTTGTATTGTTTTTTCTTTTCAGATCAGATGAAGAAGAGCCAAGCGCTAATAAGTACAACAGAATGGATGATGAAAATATTCAAGATAAAGAGCGGTTCGCTAGGTAAGAAGATTAAATTTAACCATACAATGTATTATTATAAATCTTATTATTATTTTTTTAACTTAATTAATTCGGATTTGCTGGCGCAATTATGGTTGGATCTGCTATAAAGAGTGCATATTTTATTTTGTATGTTATCCATCAGATGATGGATATCTTAATTTCATGAATTTTAATATTTTTCAACTTGTTCTAAGCTGCGTTTTGTTACTTTGTTGCAATGCATTTTGTATATTTTAGAAAGAAAAAACAGGACAGGATTTAATTTTTATGAAAAGTAAAGTTGTTTAAAGTTTTTAGTGTTGAATTTTTAAGTATCGTTCTTTTTGAACTTCAGAGGGGACAAACATTTTGGTGGTGTCAGTTTAAAAATTCAGATTAGTTCTAACTAAATGCAACCAAATATCACCTTTATATTACATCTAATCAATAAGAGAAGAAAGTGGACAAAATAAGAGACAAGAAGTTTAAAAGAAGCATACAATTTTATTAAATGGTGTAGCGGTTTGGAGTTTTTTGTTTGAACCTATGGTAAAATTAGTCAAAAACATGTGAATTTTGAGTGAAAAATATTATTATAAAGGGTAATTTTTTAAAAGCTAGGAAAGTTTTTCAAAAAAAAAAAACACATACAATTCAGAAAAATGCATGAAATCTTTATTTGAATCGATCATATAATTTAATGTTTGAAGATTATTTCATGTAGATGTTGACCTTGACTGCGGCTTAAATGGTCCATCCGCTTAGTCCAATTTTGGGATACTCTTTCCGGCCGGTATCTCACGAATAAATGCTTCAATGTTGTCTTCCAATACGTCAATTGAAGACATCGGGTTTGTCTGTATAGACATGAGCTTTAACATAGTCTAAAGGCGTTAAATCGCACGATCTAGGCGGCCAATTGACCGGTCCCAAACGTGAAATAAAATGTTCACCGAACTCGCCTCTCAATAAGTCCATTGTTTCGGGTGCTGTGTGGCATGTGACACCGTCTTGTTGAAACCATCATGTCATGCAAGTCAAGCTCTTGCATTTTGGGCAAAAAAAAGTTGGATATCATCTCACGGTAGCGCTCACCTTTCACAGTTACGTTAGGATTCGCATCATCTTTGAAGAAGTACGGTCCAATGATGCCACCAGCCCATAAACCGCACCAAACTGTGACTTTTTTTGGATGCATTGGTACTCGTAGCTCTTGCAATGCTTCTGGCTGATATTCACTCCAAAATCGACAATTCTGATTATTTACGTACTCATTGAGCCAAAAATGAGCCAAAAATGAGCTTCGTCGCTCGCTGGAAGAAACGCGTGATGAACTTTTTTAACACAGTACGTATTTTGATAATAAAATTCAATAATTTGCAAGCGTTGTTCGTTTGTAAGACGATTCATGGTTAAATTATAGACCAAACTGAAGATGTTTGACAGTGAAACAAAACACGAACCATGCTTCAGCTGTTTAAACCAGCGTTGCCAATAAAATAATAGCCTAAAAAAATAATCACCCTTTAAAAGAAAAGAAGTTTAAAATCAGATTGAATTTTGCAGCAGTTTGGAGGTTTTTGTTTGAACTTATAGTAAAATAAGTCAAAAACATGTGAATTTTGAATGAAAAATATTATTATATAACTATTAGTACGACTTTGGAAAAAAGTGTATCCATCATCTGATGATTTTAAAAGTAAAAGGATACACTTTTTTTCAAATCGAGCATTCCAAAACTAGGGTCTAATTCACACCAAACACTTTTCACTCTGCAACTTTGCAAATAAATAATATCCTGCAAAGTAAAAGTGCAAAGTGTTTCACAAGTTGAAAAGATTTTTCACATTTCAAATTTTCTGACTACTTGAAGATTGAAAAGTAAGTGTTTTAATAATTTAAAATACAATTTTGCAATTAATTCGTATTTTAATTTAAAAAAAACGTTGACAATTGTTTGTTTGGATATTGAATTGTACTTTTTTTTAATTTTAGACAACACAAATCCGATGGTACTTTTCGTTAATCGAAGACTCTCTTTTGTCGAAAAATCATTTACGATATCAATGTTGATTCTTAGTTTCACTGCTATTTGGTCACTATTATTAACTTTTTCGTTTTTATAAATATTCTTTAAAACGATTCATTTTTGTATAAATTATCTTACAACAGCTTTTTTAAATTTTTAATGCTAAAAATTGTCAAATTCCATTTAAGGATGACTACGATGTCGATGGACTAAAAAAAACTCTAAAAAATCAAACATTTTTGAAATTGATATGAATCAACGCATGGACCCTAAAAATTAAAAAAGCGTATGTCCTTTGTCTTGTTAACTATTATTTTTACTTCTTCATTTTTAGAGCGGTTCACTTATCTTTGTATTAGTTTTGCGACAACTTTTCAAAACAACCTCTTATTTGCAAATGAAAATTTCTCTTTGTATATTACTGAAAAGGTTTTCAAAATTCTAAATATAATTTAAGTTTATTGTTTGGTGAAACAAAAAGAACAAATGACATAGCTTTTCACTTTTCAGAAAAGATTTTACACTTTACAAATTTGAGTTTGGTGAATCAATAATTTCTTCCTTGCAAATTTGCGTTTGGTGAAACGTAATTTGCAAAGTAAAAGTGCAATGTGAAAAGTGTTTGGTGAAACGAGCCTCGTTATAAAATTGTTACAGTATGTCGGCAAAAAGGAGATTACGTAAGACCATGACCGCACTTCTAAAGCTTAGCAAAAGAAAATTATATGCAAAAAAGTGATTTACAACTCTCAACCATTCTTGTGTGAACGGCTAATTACCGCAAAGCTGCTTTCGCCAGATTCATCCGGTATAACTCTTTTAAACTTATGACATTTTGAGTAAATAAACTATTTGTACTTCGTAGCCTATCTTGAATTTTGCAAAGTTAGGTTGAACTTCCACTAAAACTACTTTTTAGGGTTGAGCTTTTATAAGTGATTGTTTTTAGAATCACCATACGAAAGTTAGATACAGAGCATAAGCCTTTTTTGTGATATTATTCGTGTATATAGTTATAGCTTAAATCCTAAAGGCATGGATAAACTATACCCTGATATGTACATACATATATGCATATATGTAGATATCCATTTTAACGATGTATGGTAATGTAGTATATTGGTCACGACTAAGAATAAAATGTTGTCAGCTCTAAAAAAAAAATAAACAAACTCCAAAGACTGTACACAGAACTTCAACTTACAACACAGTGCAGCAGCAACATTATCTACTTTGACTGGAACGTTTATTTTTCTGGATGTTCCTATACTTTTTTTTCGTTCTTGTAGTTTGTAAACTGCGCTGTGCTATGCGCTACTCCGCATTATGTGAGATTCTGTTTGAGTCTATATCTTCACCATATTCAACTAGACTTTGGGGAGAGCATAGGTACCAACTATACCATAGAGGTTTCATTTTGCAATTCGCAAAAGGTAATGACTGTTTGTTGGCGCGCGGTATGTAACACGAAATAGACAGACAATATACAGGGTGCTTCGTATGTATCGAATAAGCCGCCAGAGCAAAAAATTCTTTGCAAAAACCGTTTGTGTTGGGTTTAAACAAAAATCTTGCTCCACACTACCGCATAATAGACTAAATACGAAGAATTTGATATTCTTCCCACCGAATCAACAGAAGACATCCATTTGAAGTGTTACAAAGGCTTTTAAACCACCTTTTCATGAATAGTTAAATTTCTGTCAACCGTAACTGTGACTGGCTATGCAGGTAGTGTACTTAGTACTTTGTTGCACAGTGGGCTTTCTTATGTCAAACAGAACCAGAGTTGGGAAAAAATAATTACAAAAAAATTCAATTACAATTACTTGCAATTAAAATTTCATTAAACTTTTTTAATTACTTGAAAATGTTATAAAGAATTTCAATTAATTATGAAATGTTATTGAAAAGCGTCAACTCCTTGTAATTTAATTAGATACATTTAATTGAAAACAAAGGTAATGATAAAAAATGAATAATGATTACTTTTTACAGTAATCAGTATTCCAGAGTTGGTAAAAAATAATTACAAAAAAATTCAATTACAATTACTTGCCACCATACAGTTTTTCAATTACTTTAAAAAGGTTATGAAGAATTTCAATTAATAATAAAATGATATTGAAAAGCGTCAATTGTTTTTAATTTAATTAGATAAATGAAAACTGAATACAAAAGCAATGATCAAAAAGTAATACTGATTACTTTTTACAGTAATCATTAATCATTTTCGTTGACTACATTTTGCGTGATATTGCAAGTAAATTTCCAGAAACGCTTAGTTCTTTTGTGTCACCTTGAATAACAAATAAAATGGTAAGTTAACTACTTTGACTACTTAAAAAATGCTTTCCCTCAAGAATGTAATGTAATTATAATTTATGTAATTAGTAAGTCTATCTTTTTCAATTGCAATTGCAACTAATTGAAATTTACATTCATATTTTTTAAATACAAGAACTTTTTGTTTAGATATATTTTTTCAAATACAATTACGAGTAATTGTTATAGTAAAATGGTAATCTACTATTTACATGTAATGGAAAGGACAATTGAAATTCAATACGAAAAGTTATCATTATTCTGAACATAATGTAGAAGTTCCTTGTGAGTTTCTGCGTCATCAAAATGGGTATAAGGCAGTCAATTTAAGAATTGAGAACTCTTAAAATATTCGACAACAATTGTTTTTCTGTTTTGATTTAAAATTCCCATTAAAAGCTGATATATTTTTGTAATAATACAAATTGATATTAAAAGAACTTCTAAAAGTATGCAATCAAAAAACTGAAGTTCCTGTGTTATGTTAAATATTCCAGTCGTAGAACCCTTTTGGTAATATTTTGTAGTTTTGTATTTTTTGGAAAAAAATCTGTCAATTGAATTTCTAAAATTTCATAATTTTATTTCATTTACATTTAAGTTCAAATTTTTGTTGTTTTGTTTAACGAAAATCTATTTATTGGGTTTTGTTTTTGAAAATTTCCCTAATAGAATGAAATGAAATGAAATTATGTTAAAAAATCAGAAAATTATTTTCATAAATACATATATTGTGTAGGTTTATATTTTTTGTAAAGCAACTGTCTATTGAATTTTTCTTAACATTTTATCAGATGATTATCAAGCACTTTGATCTTCGTAGTATACAATTATTCCAAATTTAATTATGGGGATGGAGTAAGAGTAGTTTTAGTTTTGTTATAATATTTTTTGTCCATCTAATCCTTTCGACTTTTAAGACACAAGTATTCTTTCTTTTTTAAACTCAAGTCTTTTGTTTCCAACCCGAGTATGTCTAACATTTTTATTTTTAATTTTCTAATGCGATGCACCCTGTGAAAATTGGATAAATCCTATATTGGAATCATTTCTGTTCTTAATTGAAAAAGACGATGTTGTTAGTAACGTAAAAGCAACACGGGCTACTTCTTATTTATATATTATTATCTTATACATGCCCTCAATTATCAATACTTGGACCTCAATTTTCTTTCTTTCTATTTTTGCTACCAATCACAATAACTGAAACAGTAAAGCAACTTAAACAATATAAGCAAAATCAGTTCTTTTTCTTTTCCTATTATTTTTCTTAGGTATATTTTTTTTTCTTGTTCCATGCCTAACTCTAGTTTAAGATTCATCATCATCATCATCATCAGCCCTTCCAAATTAACCCTTTTCAATTAATGAGAGAAAAAAAAATATTACCACCTATATCTTGAAAGGAAATATAAGAAAGAAAATATAATAAGACGAAGAATGGCGCGGCGGGGCGGTGAGGACCCATTCCGAGTTCCAACTGAAAATGGAAAAAATACATTCTTTGCCCGAGGAGCTAGGAATTTCTCAGAGTTGATTTCTTGCCAAAGTTTCTGAAAATTCTAAGTCTCGTAAAAGGAACGAAAGGTTGGTTCTTCTAGGAAAAAAAAAAAATAAAACATACAAAACTGAGGAGGCGGGCAGTAACATGGATTATGTGGAGTGGTGGTTGAGTGGAGGGTGGGAGAGAGTGAAGTGGAGTAGAAGATTATCGAGAAGAGATTAAATGCCCCAATGTTAATGGAACAAGTTTGCCCTTGGTTTTTTTTTTATTTTCTTTTCAAGTCAGGAAGAAGGAGTCTATCTATGTATATAGGATAGGTATAGGTAAAAGAAGGTATAGGTACCTTTATGCCTATACCATATAACCCGCCTTCCAGAAGATCCCTTATAGCACGAGGATTTCTCTCATGAGTGTGTAGTCACATAGCAAATATCCAACAATTAAAGTTCCATTAGATCCTATTTGTTCCTTCCTTTCTAATGGTATTAATCATTATTCATTTGGCAAATAAGTATATTTCTCTTCTTAGAGAATAAATATGTTCGTAATGTACCTACACATACATAGATATGTATTGTGTATACCTTCCTTCCATCTACGAGTAATATCTATAGCTTTAGGTAGATGTTTGTATTTTTGCATTTTCGACGAAATTCTTACTTCCGTGGCAGCACATATGGGGTTAAGTATTCTGAATAAATTACCTTTTTCTTTTGAAGAACAAAAAAAAAAAAAAATTAAGAAGAAAACTTTGTATAAAGTTTTCAACAAAATGTATAGTACACATTTTTGCCAGAAGGAGTAGGAGTAAGGTAACTAAGAATAGAAAACATCATAATTCCATACTTGTGATGTCTTTTGTAGGTTCTTACTTTGTTTTAAGTATTTAGAGCGTTTGTTTGAATTTGTGATTGTTTATATTACGTATTTTGAGCTAATTTTTGATTAATAATAATGATTTTAGTTTTCTTTTTGAATATTACTCGTAAGTACCAGTTAAAAGACTATTGAAGCATTGGCACTCAAACTTTTTGGATGTTTTTCAAATTTTGAGGAGCCGTCAGTCAATTTAAGAATAAAAGACAAAAGCAAAGCGAAAAATTATATATAGGGTCCACCATCTAAAGTTTTTTTTCAACTAGTGCTTAATTCGTGAATGGTAACATTTAGCTCATGTCTGATTTGACAGAGAATTAGTTTTATCCATCCGCTGAACGAATATGGTTGTGTATACGCTTTAACAAGGCTGGGAACAACGCTTCGAGAAGATGCCGATTTTGATAAAAAAAAAATCAGATGAACCTCATTTTGATCTTGGCGGGTATGTAAACAATCAAAATTGTCGCATTTGGGGCACAGACAACCCGCACGCATACATTGAAAAGCCGATACACCCAAAACAAGTCACTCTTTGGTGCGAATGTTGGTCAGAGGCATAATTGGGCCAATGAGCAAGGAGTGGCCGTTACAGTCAATGGCGATAGTTATCGTACCTGTTGAACGAATTTTTGGTCACAAAAATTGAAGAGGTGGATATTGGCAACATTTGGTTTCAACAGGATGGCGCTACGTGCCACACAGCCGAAGCTACACTCGATGTTTTTATAGCATTTTCAAAAAAAAGATGTATTTGGCGGACCCTTTACAATAGATTATTAGATCTTACAAACTTTATTATAAAAAATATATACATAGATATATGCACTTCTCGCCACTTGAATATGACACCCCTTGGCCCTGTTTTTTTATTCTTCATTGCTAAAAAAAAACCAGCATGATAGAGGCTATTTTTTTGTGTGTAAATTAAATTAATTTAATTGTTGTTATTTGACCAAAAGAAAGATTTAATCCTAGGGCTTAAAGTGTTAACAAAGTATTATCAACCAAAACCAGCAAAATAAGGGGTCGATGATTTGTGCCACTTGAATAGGGCATTTTGATGAAAAACACATTTCACATTTTATTACAAAAATAACTTAATTTGTAGATATGTAACTGGAGTATTTTTTATACAAACAAAATATTTAGTAGTGTGTTGAGCCACCTTTCTCTTTCGAAACTGCAAATATCAGGATTTAAAGGGATATATACAAACTACCCAAATAATTAAGTGAAATTGAGCTGCAAGCTAATTCGGGTACACTCGAATGTTATTGTCCTGATTCATAAACTTGACGTGTAAACCATCCCCAAACATTTCCGATGGTATTCAAATCTAGAGAATATGGTTTTTAGACCCGGGCTGTGTGTATTAGTGCATTATAACGTTGATAAATGCATGGCAGAAGTCCAAAAAGGGTATGAAAGTATGGAAAGGCCTTTTCCAATATACCATTGTAAGACAACGCATTCAAATTACTTTCTTCCTTAAGGTGGTGCTTGTCCTGTGTGGCCTCATCCAACAAACTTCACCTCATCCGCGGTCTTCCTCTACTGCGCTGTCCTGTGGGTGTGGATTCAAATTAGTTGACATAAATTGTAGTTCGCAGGTTTCATAATAAGAAATGACCTCCCAAACCATCACACCTCCAGCACGGCTATGCAGCCGGTCCAAATAGCGTGTTTCTTTGCGGAGGTCATGGAAATAGTAGCTTTAGCAATCAGGGCCCTCCAAATTATTTTTTTTTATCGGAGAAGATCACTCGGTTCAACTCCGAAGTCCAGGTCACATGTGTGCGACAAAAACTGAGGCGTTGCTCTTTTCGAACCGAGCTGAGAGGTGGCTTATTCTTTATTTAAAGTCTTTTTACATGCTTAGCTTTCGAAATAACACGACGCATAGTTGTAAGACTTGCCTTAACACCACAGTTTTCCCTGATTTTTGCCAAAGAGTCGTGTGAAATTGACGATATGACGCCTTTCTTAAAATAAGTCGCCTTTTCGCATTATTAACCAAGCTGTGTTTTCTGCCTTTCATGTTTTTTTCGATATTTACACTAATTACTTAAAAATGTGAATATAATATGTCGGCTCCTTTTGATTTGTTTAGCTCTTTTAGCAATAGATAAGCCAGCGTCCTTGTAGGCTTTGATTTGTGCGCTTTTCGTCTCGACACTTTTCCGCGAACCATTTTAGGTTTTTCTCAAATTACATTGTCGAAATTAACAAATAAGTTCGATTAACAAAAAATATAGGTCCACTTGTCAAAGATAAACATACAACTAAATGCATGTTCTATTTAAGTGGCTCAAAAATTTTGTTTTAATTTCAACACTTGCTAACATAAAGTGGACAAAAACCTATGACGATGACGGCTTTTATCCAGAAGTTGATATTTTTACACAGAGAAGGAAGAGTTGGTTAAAGATATCGGGTTTGTTGGGTCTTACGTGATATTTGGTCCCACTCTTCCATTATAATCCTTCTAAAGGCTGATTTTGAAGAAATCTTGTGTTTTCTCAATGTTTGGTCCAAAATGATTCCATAAATTTATTATGGGATTAATAATCAGGGGATTTGCTGGGAGTTTTAAGTTTTCTGGGAGAGCAACCACTCACGAGTTTTGAAGGCTTAGGATCATTGTCTTGTTGAAAGACAAATTAATTCCTAAGCTTGGAACATTGTCATTCAAATTACTACGCAATGGACATGTTGGCCGTCACATCTTCTTCAATAAAAGTTAAATTGTCCACGTCATTTGGCGCTATACCCCCCCAAAACAAAACGCTTCCTCCACCAAGTTTGGCAGTAAACACAATATTTGTAGGTACTGTTTAGCTCCGAATTTGGTTTTCACCACACATGTTGCCTTCCATCGCTCCCAAAATTGTTATATTTCGACTCACTAGAAAAAACAACCGATTGGTTTGTTTAAATGCGTTTTGGCAAATTCCAAGCTTTTTTTCTATTCACTTCCGAAATTGATGGCTTTTTTCGCAGCTCTTCCGTAATACTTTGAATTGTGCAAGGCTTTACGAAGAGTCTACTCACTAAGATATTTATCTATAGTATTTGCCAAGTTTGGAACACTTATTTTGGTGTTTATTTCGCACTACTTTCAGAATTTGGCGTTTTTCCCATCAAAATACAAGATTGCCCTGTTCTTTTCTTGTTTTCCGTTGAACCGGTGTTTTCGGATTGTTCGATAACACTTCAAACTTATTTTAAACTATTTACCAATGTTGTTATAAGTTAAGCCATTTCGGCGCATAATAACAGCTTAATTTTTATTAGATTCAATTAACTCTTTGGATGTTCGCTAAATTTTGGTTTAGTTTTCATTTGCTAACGAAATGTTGATTAGAAAGTCAAAGTACTTTCAAAAACTAAATTTGATCATGTGAAACCTTTCGGTACTTTAAAAACCATAAAATTTAAAAGACCAATAAGTATTGCCAATACTTCTTGTAATTGCCAATCATTTTTTGATTCATTGTATATTATTTCGTTAGTTAGTCTCCCTTTTTCGGCTCTCACACTGAACCAATTTGAACGAATAGGATTATTTCGTTAAATAAGTTTGCCGGTATTTCATATTTTTTGGGAAGAGTTCTTTGTTGTTTGTGGGCAGTGTGACCTCAGTTCATGCCTCAGGGATACCTCATTCCGGAAACAAAAACTCATCCCAATAAAATTAAAAATTAACAAATACAATACGATAAAGATATTATAGTAAGTTGTTAAAAGATGATTTTGCTTATTAAATCATCTAATAATCTCTAAATATTTTGCTGGAATAAGCTAGCAAAGGATTACAATTTTCGAAAAGCGATGTTGTTTAATATTTTTCAACAACAACTTTAACCATCTGATAGGTATGAACTGGTCTAAATCCGTTTTTGTTTAACAATTCCCTTATTGAAATAAATTTCATATTTAAAGTCAGTGAGTGAAAAACAACACGGCAGTGTGTTGGTGGTGATAATTCAGCATCAAGCTCAAGACTAGTTATCACAATCTACGATTTAATGGGCGGTTTAATTCTTTGATGCTGAAATCCTTGTACAAAATGATATGGTATAGTTATGCGTTAAAGGTATATGAGAGTTTTCTTTTTTCTTTAAGTACTGTATATATGTTTAGTGCATCCTTAATTTTAATCCTTGTCAAGATAATTATCTTTCCCAACAACTGGTACGTGTAAACTGTTTATACATTTATTAAGAATACACATATACTGTATATTACACTATATGTATGTGTATAGTGCTGATCAATGTATTTTTTTTTTTAATTTTTGCTTTTGTTTTATTCCGCATAAAACAACTTACATCAAAAATAGCATCTCATCGGGTAGAAACTTTCATACACAAACTGACAGTTGATGCAAGTTAATTTCAGTGTATGCATATATACGCATGTATACGAAATGGTTATGTAGTTTTTACATACACTCTGGTATAAGTGATTTAATGCTTATAATGTTTTGCCTTATTGTTTAATTTTTGTAATTAGAAAATACTACGGGGCTATTCGTACAATAAGTAATTCTTGCCACGAAAAGTGCTTTCTCAAATTAGCCGTTCGGATTCGGCATTTAAACTGAAGGTCCCCTCTATCCCTGACATTACTCGCACAGAGGAATGGTTGAGAGTTTTAAGTCACTAGGCCCAGGGCTTTATTTCATTAAAATTGACAGGTGACAATTATACAAAATGTTCACACTTGTCCCATAAATCTGTATTTCATAAAATGTTGACATGTGTCAAATTTGTCAAAAAAATACAATGACAAATTTGTCACGACAATTTTGCCATTGCCATACTTACCTTTACCTACTGACAAATTTGTCGTGACAATTTCATTGTATAATCTTAGCATTTTGTTATGATCAAAAAATGATGAAACATGGAACAAAACCTTTGCATTTTCTTTCAATTTTCGTCGTTTCTCGACCAATTTTTTCAATATTATAAGTAACTGAACGCTGAAAATCTTTCAATTTTAAAATGTCAGTTTTCAAAATCGTGTTTTATTATAAAAACGTAAAGAACATAAAACCCTTCTGATCTGGCTATAATTTACAAAGCTATTATTCGCCCTAAACTCGAGTATAACTCTCATATTTGGGCTGGAGCCCCAATAACGTACTTGAGTCTTCTGGATAGAATTGAAAAAAAGAGCTCTAAAAATGTTAGGAGATCGTTCTCTCACCGGAAATTTGCTTCTCTTGAACACCGCCGTAAGGTCTCATTTCTGTCATTGTTTTATCGTAATTTTTATAAACAATGCTCTAGCGAAATAGCCAGTTGCATTCCTCCCCTTAAACAATTTAACCGTAATACCCGTACTGCTAGGAATGCCCATCAATTTACCCTTGAGCCCAATTTCGGACGTACTTTTAAGTACAGAGATTCTTTCTTAAGCCGCACTGTACGAATGTGGAATGCTTTACCTGACTCAATACTTCCCACTCATTACAATGTGAATTCAAAATTAATGTGCATCGGTTTCTCCTTTCTAATCCTATCCTCCTTTCCTAATTGCTCGCACTGTGTTTTATCATTATAAGGGTATTCATAACCCCTTTAGTGCGTACAAAAAAAAAATAAAAATCGAGAGTTCTAAAATGAATAACATTCTCAATATAATTGTAAAGTTGCTTTTAGAAAATAAAGATATTTTATTCACAAAATCACTGTCAACACTTGGCCGTCACTGAGTTTCCTATCGCAAATGTCAATTGAATGAATACTGAGAAATATATACATTCTATTTTCGTTATCTACGAATATACCATTCGTGTCAGAAAATAACGAATACACAATTTTAAAATAAAGTTTTTTAAACCACCCAAAACTATTCATTTTTCACGGGATAAAGATAATCTACTAATTTCAACTAATTTAAATATTTATTTAGAGCCTCTGGACAAAATGTAGATTTAATATCACGATATACATACATATTTATTTAAGAAAATTAAAATTTTATTCAGAAACATAACAATCGTCATAATATTATATTAAAGCTGTGTATTAAGTTAATAAAAATATATAACATTTAAAAACAAAATAAACTCTTAGTAATTTAACGTTAATTCAAGTAACTTCAAATTCACCCACGACAAAACAATTGCAACTTTTAATTGAAATATATAAAAATTATAAAATAATCAATGCTTTGTTTTTGACAACTGCCTTGCATCTTCTTGTCATGGATCCAACTAAATTTTGAATGATATTTGATGTTATTTTGTTTCAAGCCGTTTGTACACTTTTAAAAAAATCGTCCAAATTTCTAACATTTTCCCGATTAATTTTCGGTTTTAGTATTTTCTAAAGATTCTCAATTGGGTGGCAAATTCATAACAGTGATCTTATAATCATTAAGCCAGGTTTTAACTAGTCTCGACGTGTGCTTTGGGTTGTTTCATTTCATTTGGCATTTCCTATTCTGCATATGGCGACATAACGTCCTCTAAAATATTTTCGTACACATATTGGGTTATTATTCCATTTATGCGATGCAATGGGCCTAAACCAGCAGCAGAAAGAAATCCACATTATTACATTCCCTTAAGAGTTTTTAAACAATACGTGACTGAAATTCAAAAAAAATCCATCACTTACCATTATTTTAAATTTCGATTCGTCACTGAAAAGGACTCGACTCCATTTCTGCTTGTCCCAATAATAATTTAATAACACATATACAATGACGATTGTTATGTTTCTAAATAAAATTTTATTTTTTTTTTTTCAAGAAAATGCTTAGGGACTTTCATTTCTAGTTGCAAATGTTTTGTCCGATACTGTTTTAAACTCATCTTCAAAAAAATCTAAGCTATGTTTTCATTTGGTGCAGTATTTCAAATTAATGTTTTATTGTTTTTCAACAGGAAAATTGACAGAACCCCAATTATTTATTGGGCAACAATTGAAAATTCAAAACGAGTGCATTTTTAAAAACCTGGAGCCAAAGTTATTTGTTTTGAAAAGTTTAAGTTTGATCCTTTTTAAAATTATAAACCCTTCTGCTCACGGCATTTAACCGTTCTCACCGCCAGGGTTAAAAAAGTTAACTTATTTCGTTGGGCTCAAAAAAAAGTTAAATCATTTCCCTTTAGCAACCGTTTACAGTTTTATGACAAACAATTGGCATAAAATTATAATTTTTTTTTTAAATTGTTTCTTAATATCAAATCATTCGAACTGCAGTGTAAACTCACTTGTGTAGTTTCATATGAAGAATAATTTATTTATAACATCCTCACACGCATTGTAATTTAGTAAATAATTAAAATACACCATCTGTAAATTGAAAAACTAGATCATAATAATTCTACCTCTTTAGCACACTTAACTTATGTGCATTTCCTGAAATGAAATATAGAACTTTTTGTATGTTTACGAATATTCTAGGATCTGTGCCAAAATTGGCAATGAGACCGCCGCACTTCACAAGCAGAGTGCGCATTACACTATATACTATATACTATATAACTTTTGCATCTGCTACTTACTGCATTGTTTATGTTTGTTTTTATTTACAAAATGATTTTAAATCTTTTTCTTTTTTTTTCAAGTCGGGAGAACCACTGTGAAATCGAAAGAAGGCGTAGAAATAAGATGACTGCATATATAACAGAATTATCGGATATGGTGCCAACATGTAGTGCTTTAGCAAGGAAACCTGATAAATTGACAATACTGCGTATGGCGGTGGCACATATGAAGGCTCTCAGAGGTAAGTTTCACATTTTTTTTATATTAATTTGCTTACTACATAACGAGTCGTCTCGTCATCGTCGCGTCGTTTGTCGTGAGTTTTCGAAGTCATTTATATATTTTTTTTTAATTTTGTGTCTGGTTAATTTAAATTTAGGTTTATTTTTGAAACTGTCAAAATATTAAAAAGAAAGAAAGAGATGCAGATCACAGATTAAAAATTTGAACATTAAGTTTTATCGTTGTCATTATTTGTGGGTTGAAGTCGGCATTCTTATGCCTGGTTTCACTGAGATCGTTTTTACTTTTTTTTTGTATGTTATATGCATTTCGGTTAAAAAATGTAAATATGGAACATTCAAATAACTCTTCTATCCCAAATTTGTGAGCTTTCACTTAACTGAGCTTTCATGTAATTCTAGACCACTTAAAACCTTTGAATAAAACAAACAAATTTTATTAACATTTTAATGTTGTGCGATTTGGGCAATATTGCCGAACCCTTGGGCGTTAAAACTTTTTTGGGTTTTATGAAATTTCAAATAAAATAAATAAAAAGAAATGCTTCTTATTGCCCAGTAAAATGCCACTATTTGATTGCTCAAATCAATTTTAAAATATCAGTTTGGCGTTAGCCCAAATTAATTATTGACAAATCGCCCGAAAGATGTCATGTGCTTCAACATTTGCGTTTTCTGACAAATTTGTTGTTTTTTTTGGACACTACGACATTTTGAGATTTATATTTTATCTTCCAAACGCAACATTAAACGAAAAAATGTTAGATCGCCCAAAGACTGGGAACTACAAGAAAGCGTAACAAATATGTGTGGCTTTATTTCACTTTTAAAATAGCAAAATAAGGGCAATTTTTAAAATGAAATAAAAGGAAATGGCTTGCTTGCTTACAGTGCTAGCACCGATCATTATGGCGTATAAACAGTGAAATATGTATCGTACGGCACGCTGCCCCTTTGCTTACTATAGCGTTTAGGATAGGTGCGAGGTTATGTTGTGTTGTGAAACTTTGCATTCCAACAACTTCGCACCTACCACAAATTCTACAGTGAGCCCAAGCAGCGTGCCCCTCCCCCATACATACCACACTGTTTATAAGCGTCTCAGATCCCGCAACCAAACAAAATTATGGGCGTTATGACACTTTTACATGTGGGCATCTACATTAAAAATTTGTTTGGGGGATATGACATTTTATTAGGGCTTGTTGAAGTTTTCTTAGTGACATTTTGTGCGACGTTTCTTTTTTTTTGGGTTTTATGATATTTTATGATTTGGGTGATAAGACATAATAACCGATAGAAATCATAATCGTTGTAATGCCCTAAATAATTGTCACTAAGCCCAACCTCTATGTCATTAAAGCCAAATTTAAAATTAAAAAATTCTTTTGGCCAAAATGACAACTAACAATTTGGGCACTTTTTTATTTAATATTTATTTGGGCGTTACCATATTCGCTTTGGGTTTTTTGGAGATTTTGTTTACCATTTTGGGCTTGATAAACCTAATATGTCATAGGTTTTGGGGGTTATGGTTTTGGGCAAACAGACCTAACCTCTTTTTAATGAAACATTTGCAATAACACACAAAAAAGCATAAAGAACATACATTTTCAAAGTAACATTACACTTGTATGCACTTTATAAAGTAAGAAGCCGGCATAATTCGTTGTTTTTTATGAATAGTGTCTCATATCCATTAACGAAAGCATTATTTTTGGTTTTCCAAATTCATGTTCGATTAAATTTCTTGATAGAAAAGCGTACAGAACAGAAAATAGTAAACATATCTTAATATTAATAATATTATTAAATAGTGAATTTACAAACTTCTCTCCATGAAAATGGTTGGTATAAAGCATGCTCCTTTTTGGAGTAAATATTAAAGATACATAACTTTATCATATTGAAATTTCTCAAAGTTTTTAAAACAGTTGATGAAACCAGGCATTCAAAACAAAAGTAAAGTGTGTCGTTGTCGTCGAAATAGAATAATTGCCGCGCTCTTTAGCTTTTTATATGTATGAACCACACTGTACTGTCTGCGTCTCGTCTCCGTTTAGTTGTCTGTCTGTTATGTCGGCAATTGCTGCGCTGCTATAATTTAACCACCGCTATCTACACAACTGATGTTTCAATTAAAAATTCTAGCCGCGTAAATGCATACAAAGTACATATATAAGAAAAAGTTTTTTTTTCCTTACTTATTTTTTGAATACAATGAAAAAGAAGTCTTACTCTGAGCGCTATTAAAACAAGCCTAGTCCAAGAGACGTCAGTCGAAAAAAGAAAGGGACAAAACTGTGGAGGGAAATTAAATTATAAGTGGGAGATTTCCTTCCCTCTGATAGCTGGCCTGACCGGCCGGCCGGCATGCGGTGTGGTGCGGGGCGGAGCGGTGGACGCAAGTTTAATTGTATAATTGGGACGTTTGTCCGCCGTCGCAGTCGTTCATCGTCTCCATAGTTAAACAAAATACCGAGTTAAGAGTCGCGCCTTATAAGTTTATCATCAAATTAAAATAAAGATACCATAAAAACCACAATTTATCTGAAAATGTTGGCATTTGATTGTCAAGAATAAGTTGTATACTTTTTTTTTCTCTTTTTGTTTGTTTAGTGTTTATTTATACCAAATAAAAATGCTTACATATTTAACTTACAAACTCTCCAGCATTCGTATATTTGTACCTACATATGTATATATACATATGTGCATATGTAAAATAGAAGAAATTTTGAGTTCAATTTCTAATTTTTGGGTCAGCAAATAAAAAAAGTAATAGTTTGGACTGTTTATGGCCTTTTTTAAATGTTTTTTGGGTTCATACCCGTTTTGAGTAGTCAAAGCTCAAAATACTAAATGAATTTTAAACATGGTTAGTTGAAACGAAGTATATTGCACCTATGTATATAGTAACCAATTTTTAACTTACAGAGGACAGCAAAAAAAAATCATGGAATCCACTAAAAACCGTATCTTCCTTCTCCATAGTTTGTTGGTTACAAAATTGTTGTAATAAGTTTCAATTTCAAGATTCAAGAAAATGCACAACGAAAGTGATCGTTTGGTTTTCAAAATCAAGGATGTGTGAGATTTGATTCGTGTTTTGAGTTTCATGAAACAAATAGGTCGAAAATCGGCGAGAACGTTGGTTCGATTTTTTCGTACTACTGATTACAGAATGCACCCCAGAATTGTGCTAAATATTTAAAAACTTACTTCTATTTCAAAATGTGAGTGCTTCTTAAAATACTATCTCCCTTTTACTACATTTTAAGAATTTTAAGAATTCAGATTCAATTCATTGAAAGTGAGAGTTCTGATGGGGAGATCAGGCTTGCCTAGCGTTTTTAAGAACATGTCGAACAAAGATTGTGTATAGGGATTTATTGACATAGGGCTCGACAATTCTTTAGACCACCGTTTGATGAAACCAGGGGATGAGTTGGTCTTGTTAATAATTTAAACAAAATGGGCTCGAAAATTTTACTGACTGTTGCAAATAACTCCTAGGTCGTGAATGGAACAGACAGTAACATCGTGCAGACTGTTAGTTATGAATTGACATAAAACAACATTGACTCTAAGACATTTTTGTCGCACCAAGTCTGAAATGAGTCAAGATCATTTTGGAGTAAGACCGAATCAGATGGAGTAGAAATAAACTTTGTTATTTTCATGTCATCAGCGTAAATAGAGACGGTTGAATTATCAATGACATTTCTAACGTCGTCGTTTATAGTTTAGACAAAAAAGAAAGGACCAAGATGGCTCCTTTGAGGCATTCCTGAGTAAGCATAAATGGGATCGGAGATTGAGAACCTAAAAACTACTCTACATCGGTGGTTCTCAAGGTACGACCTGAGTCATGAAATAACAAAAGGATGGGAAATTAAGGGCTTTAAGTTTAAGATAAATAATTTTGTGACTTATTTTATCAAAGTCTTAACTAAAGTCTGTAGTGATAACGTCCACTTCATTTCCTTTCTCTAATTCGTTTACGAGTTTTTGACACGAATTCAGTAAGATTGCTTGTAGTGGATCTGCCTTTTAAGAAGCCATGTTATTGGGAAGAAAAAATAGGTCTACAATGAAAATAAAGGACAAAGTCATAGACAAAGATTTCGAAAAGCTTGGGAATTGAAGAAAGCTTAGATATGGGCCTAAAGTTCATAACATCAATGTTTGCTCCTTTTTCATGAACATACAAAATAAAGTAATCTTTCCAAAGCTTTGGCAATATAGCTTGAGAAATGGATGGAAAGATGAAACAGTACTGAAAGTGGTTTACATAGGGAGGTATCACACTTTTTTTTAAATATTGCTGAGAAATCATCTTTAAGTAGACTAAATTTGTTGTCAACATTAAATCTACTGAAAGATGATTTCAAAACTATTTACCCAATGAGATGTGCTTTAGTGAATGATAGACCAAATCCTTAATCTTGGAAACAACCCAAATCAAGTTTTGTATCTTGCTTTTTTTCTGACATCTGAGTTTTTGGAGACTGGTCGATTTTTGACAGCACTTCTTAAGGTTATTTGTACGAGAATACACTAGTTCTTTAAGCTACAAAATTGTTACAAAAACAAATTATTTAACTCGAGTCAGATTGTTCAAAAAATAACGGTAAAAACACCAATGTGCACTTTTTAATTCAACACATAAAAGTGGAAAAAAAGTTTATAATCTTAAATAAATAAAACAACAAATCCATATCCTTATGAGTTCCAAAACAAGAGTTTTATCATTATACGCAAGGGGGTTCTGGAGTGGGGTATTATTATGTGTATCGCACTTTGTTTTTAAACTTAATGTTAAGTAGTTACGTGAACTCATTCACATATGGCAAAACTTTTTGGTATATTGGTAGGTTAGGTATACCGTACGAGTACATTACGCCATCCTGCACTCTTAACGCCATACCATCTATTGGAGCTGATTTAGCATACTTTTATCAGAGACTTAAGAATTTAAATTTAAGATCTTAATGCCGTGCTATATAGAAGGAGCTATAGAAAGAGATGGTAGTATATATCTCGAGACACTCAATTTCCTTATCGCCACGCCAAATAAAAAAAATAAAATTCTTTAAGTTTACCAAGCTGCCGCAACGCAACGGTAGTAAGTAGAAGAAGCAAAAGCAGTAGCAAGAAATTGTCCTCAGGGAGGCATATACATTTTAAAGTCACCGCTGAGACTTCTTGGGGCAAAAATGCAAAAGGGTTAAAGCTTATAATAAGGACAACACTCCAGTACCCGCCATCATTGGTGTTTGGTGTCGGTCGCTCGTATAGGTTAGGTATAGGTAGCAGAAGTTGGAGCTATGGTGGCATGAATGGCAAAAACAAAAACAAATAGAGAGCAAAGAAAATAAAAAGAACCAAGTCGGCTGAGGAGGGTACGATGATACTTGTACCTGCACTTAAATATTAAGGTGGAAATAAAGAAAATCTCTTGGCGCTCGGAAGAGGTTCGTTTTGGTTTTTGATGTACCTTAACTATACCTACCCATACATACATATACATACATATAAACAAATAAGTATAAGGTGTTGGATGTTGGTACCTGGCGCGTACCACACTCATGCACTGCGTCTTGGGGGTAGGTATTTCTTTTTTGTATCTCCATTTTTGTACCAAGAGCAACCACGTGTCTATGGCTATAAATGTAGGTACCTACAAGTTGTGTGTCCTATTCTGCTTCTGCTAATCCTGAGAAACCAACTCGTTCCTATAGCTATGGAAACCGTATATGATACCTATATAGAGGTTATATATGTGTGTCTGTGCAGTGCAGTGCTAAAGTTTGTCTGTTGTGCGCGTTTTATCCCTGTGTTCCTATTTTCTATGAAGGTTGTATACATCTCTGTCTTACTTCATTTATTATTTTTTATTTCCTAACTTTGAAGGATAATTCTTCTTGTTTGTTACTTCGAAGAATCCATCTACCTACCCAACCCACCCCTCTTCGTCATATTCCCGCTCACATTGAGAGGGAGGACATATAGAAAAGGAAAAATGCACCAGCACGGATAGATATAGACGACCGAGCCGGGCTAGAAACAGTATAGGTACCATCAACTCATTCAAGACAGGAGTATATGATGATGGCATGGTCTGGGCAGGGGGTACCTACAACTTTTCGAGCACATAATCGGGGTGGAAACTGGAAATCTTTGAGAGCTTTTGGTAATGTCTCCCTCAAGAAGTGCTATTTGCTGCACTCTGTGGATGCTTTGGTATATCATATAAATATACATATACATATATACAGAGAGATAGGTGAAATCACAAGCAAGCTGCGAGATATAAGGATACTTAGTGGTAGTTTGTTGGGGCAATCCATTTTATAATACAAATGAGACAGAGAAGACCATCATGGTAGGTATAAAGGTGTAATCTTAAGGTAGGAAGTGACAATTAGTGCGGAGATAGCATAATTTGTATACTCTGTTTGAAGTTCGGGAAGTTTTTTGGATTTGTTTGCTTGAAAATTTTCGATAAAATAATGTTATTATTTGTTTAAAGCAAAAAGGTTATAATATGTAATTCGGCTCTTAAAATTGTTTACCTAATATTTCATGAGTACCAAAACCTCTGAGCGTATATCTGTTGTTTTGAAGTGTTGCCTCTTTCGCTAGGACTTTTTAATAAAAAGTAATCGTTGGCTGTTACTTTTGTCGTTGTTACAATTGCTAAGCACCTTATTCATGGTGAACTTATAAATCTTAACTTTTGAAATTATTTTATTCATGGTGAACTTATAAATCTTAACTTTTAAAATTATTCTATTAGCAATCAAAATAACAGTTACTTTCTTTAATGGAAACATATTCTGCATAAAATATTTGACAGCCTCTTTTGTGTTAATTTTCTATGATCTCAGTAGTTGATCTTTTCAATGTTGCATTCTGATACCACAATAATTTTGAAATGGTTTTCACACTAAATTCTGTTGAGACAAATTATTTAGACTTACTATAATCATTTTATCACTGCCATATCTCCTTTCAAACGTGGTTAAGAGATCAAATGATGAAACGTCAAGCAAACAATGTGAGCATCACTTTTGTCATTTTGAAAAATATGTTCACATCAAAGGCATCAGACATCTGAAGAAAATTACTCAACTAAATTTTTGGTGTCAAAAAATTCTGAAATTGATTTTTTTTCGGATTCACCTGCTCTTTAAAATTGTTTGTTATAATATCTAGAGGCAAAGGTTTGACCTTTGGGTTCAACGAAAGTAAAGTTAATACATCAGGTCTTAAACATTATGATAAATCGGATGTCCTCAAATTGATGATGTTATATACCCGTTAACAATCCCTGTTGTTTGACATTAATTCAATTGGACGCTAAACAGCGTAGTTAATTCCTAGCTCTTATTTTAATGAAATTAAATTAAGTCATTACAATATTATTAAAACCATTTCTGCAACGTTTATACTCATTTTTCCAACAACATTAGGGACCATTAAACATTCGTCTATTTAAGTTATTATTTCATACCTCAGCGAGAAAGTTAAGCAGCTTACCAGTTACATTACAACTCAGTCCTCAGGAAATGCGGGTAGAAGAACAACAAAGACATAAATCATTCGAATTGGACTGACTGCCTCTTTCCATGGCGCAATTGCATTAAATCCTATATAAATATCTACAACTTAAAAAGTAAGATTGCAAAGAGTACCTACAAAGCTTACAGCATAAACCATGCGCCTATGTTAATTACCACCATCAAAGCTAGACAAGGGCGGTGGCTGTGGAAATGGTAGAACTTTATAGTAAATTCATCTTCTCCACCGCCCTTCGCCGCTACCATCGCCAACGACCCCAAATATAACTGCCACGAATGGGGGTGCCACTGCTAAAGGCGCAATGGAAAGAAATATCGCATTATCTGATTAAAAAATAAAAAAAAAAAAAAACAAAAAGTTTCTTTTGCTGCGACTGCCACTGCCACTGCTATTGCCTCTCTGTGTCGCGCTCTTACGCCGCCGCGCCGCGCACCACAGTTATGCTCGAAGGTAACTCTTGCATTATATTTAATATAATAGCCTTTTTGACAATAATTCATTCGTTTACTATGCAAAGCGAGAAAACACGAGATTTTTTGAGGTAGATTGCGTTTTCCTAGTTAAGAACAAAAATAAAAAATATGCTGACTCCTCTGATAACAAAATCAAAATATGAAAAATGCTTTCTTGTCCCGACAACTGGAACTCGGTACTTTGTTATGTGTGTGAAAGTTGCAGAAGACATTATTTTAAAATAAAATAAATAATTATAAAAGTGATGCCACTCATCACAAATACGTACACTGTACAGTACATGATGTATGTATGTATGTAGTACGTTGTTGAACTGACCTAAAAATTTAAATGCAAGAAAACTTTAATCTTTTATTGACTACCTTACCTAGCCATTCTGTCGAATACCTGTACGCTCTTATGTATTCAACGAAGATCCAAGAACAAAAATAACTAAACAAGTGAAATTTATCATTTTCTAATCAGTAATTTTACATATTTTGAAATTAAGAATTGAGAATTATATTATGTCAAAAGTACAGTGGCTCACGTTGCATAAGCAAGTGACCATTTTTAATAAAAATTTGTATAATAAGAAATACAAACAAAAATCAAATGAAATCTTTAGTTGAAACATCCGGTTATAGAAATGATTATCTTGGATTTCAATATAAAAATGTTTTTGTCATCGTTGTCAATTTTGCATGCAATCATTCTTATTGCCTTTGCACTTCAGAAGAAGATAAGTATTAATTTGACATATCAACCCAAAACTGATTTCTAAAGTCCTATATTGACACCACTTTAACTAAAAGTTGATTTCTGAAAAGCTATAAAATAAATAAAAAAAACAATTGAAGCGGGCTTGTCTGTATAGACATGAACTTTAACATAGCCCCACAAAAATAGTCTAATATACACAGTACACCCAAGTCAGTAAAAACAGGTACTCTGCTTAAGGAACAAGAATCAAACATATTATAATCAAAAACCTTTCGAATTTTCTTGTCTGTAAAACGAATGGTTTTACATTTGTCAGCATTCAACACTAGACGATTTTTATTGCACCATTTCCTTAATACTATTACGTCTTCTGTAAAAAAAGGAAGTCGTATGTAGTGTCAATTGTTTTGAAAAGTTTAATGTAATCAGCCGCCGCGCCGCGCACCACAGTTATGCTCGAAGGTAACTCTTGCATTATATTTAATATAATAGCCTTTTTGACAATAATTCATTCGTTTAACTATGCAAAGCGAGAAAACACGAGATTTTTTGAGGTAGATTGCGTTTTCCTAGTTAAGAACAAAAATAAAAAATATGCTATGACTCCTCTGATAACAAAATCAAAATATGAAAAATGCTTTCTTGTCCCGACAACTGGAACTCGGTACTTTGTTATGTGTGTGAAAGTTGCAGAAGACATTATTTTAAAATAAAATAAATAATTATAAAAGTGATGCCACTCATCACAAATACGTACACTGTACAGTACATGATGTATGTATGTATGTAGTACGTTGTTGAACTGACCTAAAAATTTAAATGCAAGAAAACTTTAATCTTTTATTGACTACCTTACCTAGCCATTCTGTCGAATACCTGTACGCTCTTATGTATTCAACGAAGATCCAAGAACAAAAATAACTAAACAAGTGAAATTTATCATTTTCTAATCAGTAATTTTACATATTTTGAAATTAAGAATTGAGAATTATATTATGTCAAAAGTACAGTGGCTCACGTTGCATAAGCAAGTGACCATTTTTAATAAAAATTTGTATAATAAGAAATACAAACAAAAATCAAATGAAATCTTTAGTTGAAACATCCGGTTATAGAAATGATTATCTTGGATTTCAATATAAAAATGTTTTTGTCATCGTTGTCAATTTTGCATGCAATCATTCTTATTGCCTTTGCACTTCAGAAGAAGATAAGTATTAATTTGACATATCAACCCAAAACTGATTTCTAAAGTCCTATATTGACACCACTTTAACTAAAAGTTGAACTGGTTTCAGTAAAGTGTTTGACACGTTGTGTAATAAAGCACTAGTTATTAAACTGCTGTTCCCTCAAGGTTTTAATAACAAGTGGATTTCATCATACCTAAAAAATATAGTGTAATATTTGGTAATAAATGTTCGATTTTATTGAGAACTCTGGTGTTCCCCAGGGCAATCATCAAGGCCCAATCTTATTTATTTTATTTATAAATGATTTCGTTTCGATCATAAAAATTCGTCTGCCCTTATTTATGCTGATTACATTAAACTTTTCAAAACAATTGACACTACATACGACTTCCTTTTTTTACAAGAAGACGTAATAGTATTAAGGAAATGGTGCAATAAAAATCGTCTAGTGTTGAATGCTGACAAATGTAAAACCATTCGTTTTACAGACAAGAAAATTCGAAAGGTTTTTGATTATAATATGTTTGATTCTTGTTCCTTAAGCAGAGTACCTGTTTTTACTGACTTGGGTGTACTGTGTATATTAGCCGTGTTTTTTGGTATTCCATATATAGTACAGTGAGAAATTGCCAAAGAAACGATCCGCAGTAGTCCGGTTTTATATTTGAAAGTTGATACAATTGAATATTTGCCAGAATAATTTATCAAAATATTCCACAAAAAATAGCGATATTTAGACCAGGGATGAAATCGTATAAGCTGATTTTTGATAGTTGACTATCAAAATCAAGAAAATACGCCTGTGTAAGGTGATAGTCGATTTCAAAGTTTTAACCAAACAATTTGACATAAAATAAAAACTTCAAGAAGGGGGTTAACATGTGGTGTTGAAGCGAGATTGAAGCTAGCCTCAATTCTTTATATACCTGAATCGAGTTGAAATGAGCTTGATTCGACTCGATTCCGGTCGGGAATCGGAGTGGAGTCAAAATTTGTGAAGAAAAACCTGTGTGGAGGAGTTGGTTTTACAGATAATGCATTATGGTCTGTTTATTTGCATGTTTGTGTACAAAAAATATAGTTTTGTTTTAATCAAATTAAAAAAAATGCACATGGAGTAGGAAGCATATTCTTATATGATGCTGAACTACTCAGTTTTAATTGTTTAACACGAATCAAACTATCTCACTTGCACATCATAAAAAACATCGAAACACCATTTTAATTTTAGAAAGTGCTGTCAAACTTAATCATTTTTAAATCTTCTTGTGCGGTGGAAACACCAACAAGATTTATTTAATCTAAACTGAAATAAACCTTTGGTGGAAACATAGCAAAACTTAATTATCTTTTCTATTGTTTTCTCTTGCAAAATAGTCCATTTTCATTAACAAAACTAAATAATATCAACAGTAACAGATTGATTTTTTCTCCCAATGGAAAACACATGATTCCAAATGCACAACTACTCACCGAACACAGCCATCGAGATACAAATGCGATATCAATCGTACCAACATTTGAGAACGAAATCACATGAAATGCATTCGAGACTCGAATAAATATCAAAAACCCATCCGTAGTAAATTGTACTTTAACTTTTATCGGTAGTATTCATACTGCAGATATTGTTTTTGTTATTCGTGTAAAATCCTACTCTACTATTGATAGATTTCCCAACAAAACACGAGTATTAGCTTTGTTGTTAAAAACGTAAATAGAGTCCTTGTCTTTATTAAGAGATTTGGTCGCGATTTCCGTGATCCTTATGTTCTCAAGCTACTTTTTGTTTCATTTGGAATATGCATGTGTAGTGTATTTTATATACGAAATTAGAATTGAAGCAATTCAGAGAAGGTTTTGGCGTTCTTGTCTCCGTTCTCTTCTTTGGTTTTGTGGAAATATTCTAACCCCTTAACAAAGGCTCACTCTTATTAATCTTCCTTCGTTTACAAACCATAGAAAATATTTACAATTTTGTTTTGCTGCAACAATAATTAATGGAACAATATCATAACCATCGGTTCTTTATCGTTTCAACTTTAGTTTTAGTCGATCGAGCATACGACTCCAAAGACCACAAAATACACCTTTTAAAAGATCGAATTATGGTGATCATGGCCCTCCTAATCAATTAATTGAAATATTCAATACATTTTATTTTCTGTAAGTTCACCAATATTAAGAATTAAAAAACAATGTTTTATAACAATTTAGATTGACATTAGATGTTAAGCATTTTTAAGCATTGTTCACGTTTAGCATTTAACGAAATGAAATAAATAAATAAATAAAGATATCAGTTCAGAATTCAGTATTAGAAACCGAACTTAGCGCTAGAAAAAATGCCGCTCGAAGTTTGATTTTACTAATAGAAGAGGCCATGGGCATCATTTAATTTATAATGTGTGACTTTTTTAAAAATAAATTACCAATTAGTATAAATAACTTCTGATATATAAGATTTAATTTTGAATTTTTAGAAACAAAAAGATTTGTCAATTAAATTGGTCTTTTAGTGTGTGATTTCTTATAAGACGTTTACAACTTGAACATACATAATGTTCTCAATAGTCTTATACTCAATTGGTTTTATTTTTAATGCATTTCCTGACATTTTCTCTTTTTTATTTTTAATTTATTTTTAATTTTTTTTTCAATGATGAAGAAAAGAAATCAAACACGCCTAAAATTGTATCCGCATATTATTTTGTTTTGCATTTTTAACATCTTTTTGACTCTGTCGATGCCGACTGACCCATTTAAATAAGTACCTGTGTTGACTTCATAAACAGCAGCTATCAGCTACTTATGAATCTATGAATTTTGAAACTTCTTTGAATAATTTGGTTTTTCATCCAGTTAAACCACTGTACTCTATGTTCTTCTGCTATGTGTTATTTTTTGTTGGCCTTTCCATACACTTCTCTATGACTAAAATAAATTGGGAGCGTTCATTTTACGACTTAAAAAACCCAAAAAGCTTAAAGTCAATTCAAAATTGTTTTATTTTTTCTTTCTTTTTTAATTTTATTTTATTAGTTTGGCTCATGAATGCATAATGTCATTAATATTGTACTCGAACTGAGTATAGTTGAGATTGATAAAGAGAAGTACAAGCTGAAATCTGTCCACAATGCCAATAGACGTTTGCGCATAAAACTTATGGAATGGAGTATAGAGGTATCTCGGTAGTTATATTCTACTGGCTGTTGCCACTGGCTCTTTGCCTTTGCCTCTTTAACTCCGGAGGTAGACTCTGGTCTCTGGCAAGCTATACGGGTATCGGTATACTCGTATATACATATACAATTATACAATAAAACAAAATGTAATGAGTATATTTTTTACCGGATGCCTCGTTGTACCTGATTTGAATTATTAATAACGTTTAAGGTACTCGTATCTTTTAAATACGAATTTTATGCTTTATCTTTATCAGTCCCAGTTGAATATTGTATACATACCTACCTTGCCTGCGTATGTACATATATAGTTTTTGCCAAAACGCGCAACTTGCGGTTTTTGAATTGCGTCGGCGGCCCGGCGTTGTCGACGACTCCGGCCAGAAGTGGCTGTTGTTGTGGTAGAGTCTTATATTTGTTGACCTCTTTGCCAATAATAAGTATAAACATTTTATAGCGGACTGAGACTCTAAGACAAACTATACTTAAAAATGCAAACCCACTTCAGACTTGAGACTTTTTTCGAAGAATAATGATGTCATCAATGATTTAAATTTTGTTTAATTCTTTTAAACGATTGTTAGTGAATTAATCAACTTTAATCGATTCGTTGTCGTCGATTGAGTAATAAAATATGGCGTTGTGGGATTAAAATAGTTGTATGCAAAAAAGTTGGAATGTAATGATGATAGTAATTGCAGCAGAGACTATATGAATCAGGGATATGTGCATAATACATTGTTGATTCATATAACTGCCCGGAGAAGGGCTAACATGAAACCGAGTGAAATTAAAAAGCTTGACGTACAAAACAAAACTGCAGCTGGCTAAAGTGCAGTAATTAGAATGTAAAATTGTTCATCTTAATAGTTAAAGGCAGGAACAAATTCCCAACACAATAAAGCCTTGAACATTTTTGAGTTTTTATTTACTCTTGAACAAATTCACATCTTTCATAGCAGATAGATTCTTTTATTATTTTGTATTACTGTTTTGCAATAATTGTTGCTTAAGAATAAGGATAAGAAAAGTGCTGTAAAGTAATTCCAGGAAATCAACTGACTAAAAATAATAAAATAAATTGGGTGGCGCAACAGTCCGTTGAGAACTAAGGCCTAGTGACTTACGACTCTCACCCATTCCTGTGCGCAAGTAATGTTGTCAGGAATGGAGGGGACCTACAATTTAAAGCCGAATTCGAAAGGTTAGTTTGAAAAAGCACCTTTCATAACAAGAATTACTCTTGAAAAATTTGTCAAATCCTCGCAAGAGGTAGTACCCGTGAAAAAAACTTTAGATGGCACAGGCAGAAATCGAACCCAATTAATTCCATTTTAAAACTATCTTAAAGCTAGACAAAAATTCATAAAACTAGCCTAATTAACCATAACCTACAACTAACTTACTGGTCCCACACGGACACTCTAAGTTAAGCAATAATACTTAATTCTAATGCCTTTCGGCCATAAGATTTATTTTACTGTAATTCATTTTATTTATTTTTAAAACAAAAATTTAAAAAACTAATTTCAATATCTTTTTTCATTTTTACTTAAAAACTACTTAAAAAAAGGTCCTTAAAATAAAACTTAAACTACCTTTTCTACCTATAAACTAGAACAACCACAGCAGCAATTCTAACTATCTAACGTTTTTTGTTTTTCATATTTTGTTGTCCCTTTTTTTTCTTATTCCATGTTTTTTTTAATTTTATTTTTTATATTTTTTTTTATTGTGCCACCATGCCTATTCTACTTAAAACTAAACCCTAAAACTATAAAGCAAATATGCAAGACGGCCAAGGTTTAAAATCCCATACCGACTAACCACTATCAAGTGCCAATTGAAGCCACCAAAACTGGTTCTCCTGCTTCACCCTATCAATTCGGTCCCGTTCGGACACAGCCCAACTGAACCGAAGGAGCTCGATTGTACAGGAGTCGCGTATCCACGGTTCGTCGTCTGACGTGGTAGATTAGCGGAACTGCCAATCTATACTGTATCAGACCGCATCTATCTAAAAAGAGGAATACCTCTGGTGGAATGAAGCCGCTCAAGCGTGCACTCTCAAAATACCCGTCGTTCGGATAGAACGCCCAGAAAATTAAATTGTTGGTCGAAGACTAGCTCTTGTAATGTGATCTCGAACGAGTTTTATCACGAAATTGTCAATTCTGTCCAACGCACAAACCATCATGCCACGGACACTACTACTAAGTGACTAAAACTTGATTATAAATCCATTAAAGCTATTAGACGAAGCCAGAGTATGAGACAAGGGTAAATAACCAAAGTAAACAAATCGACTTTGACGAGATATCAAAATCTACAAAAAGGGTTTGGGAACGCACTTACATATGTATGTGAGCCCTATGAGGGAAACTTCGTTTCTCTCGGAAAATGTTTTGTCCTCGAAATTTTGTCTGGCATCGTAAACTTCCTTTAACGTTCCCAAGTTCGATAGAGATTGTTAATTATTTTATTATCAGTTTTGTTTGTCACTTCAACATGAATAGACTGATACCCAAACAACGCTTCCAAATTTTGCAAATGTGATTTAAATATCATGTTTTTTTTCAATTTTGGTTGAATAAAAATAATTATATAAATTATTATAACTCACAATCATTTCTGTAAGAAAATAATGTCAGGGATGGAGGGGATGAAGGGGACCTACAGTTTACATATTAAATCCGAACATCTAATTTTCTCAAAGCAATGTTCAACACAACAATTACTCTGTAAAGATTTGTCAATTTCTCGCTGACAAAACCACTGTGTAAGCTTTTCCATTTTTCCTATTCTACAAGTTTCTTTCCTAGTGGATGAAAAACAGAATTTGTCCAGCCTGTCCCTAAAAAAAAGGAGAGTCCTCCTCACCCTCTAAATATCGTCCAATTGCACTAACGTCCCTTCTTTCCAAGGCCAAGAAAACTCATGAAGAACGAACGCTTCGTTGCAATAGTTTCACTTGTGATCTCATGGTTTATCTCGCCGAACAGTGGAACAAATCTTGACATTGTTTTTTGAGAAAATAAGATTATTACACTTGATATTTCAATATTTGATTGGGTTTGAAATCAAGCTATCTTATCAAAAATGCGTTCATTTGCTATTGATGAATCTCTTCTTTGTTGGGTTAGAAATTTTCTTGCGGACAGTTCAATTCAAGTAGTATTGGACGGGTTCAAATCTGATATCCACAAAACGCTGGTGTGCGACAGGGGTCCGTTTTGCCTCCGACACTCTTCCTTATTTTTATAAATAATCTTTTTCCTGTTATTTCTAATCCATTAAATTGTTTCGTTCATGACAGTATCCTCAGCTTTTTATATTCGTTTTTAGATTCTCATCCTCATCCTTCTTCTTCGGATGTGGACTACCAACGGCAGCTATAATTTACAAAGCTTTTATTCGTCCGTTTTTAAAGTGGTTTTCTTATTTTGTTGGTCTATCATTTTAGCCAACTCCCATTGCTTAGGATACAAATAATACTCGTAAGTTGCTACACAAGTACTCCATGAAATAAAATAATTTGTATAGGTCTCGTTTTGGGTAGGCTAGGTCTCATGTATTTTTGTCCCAAAATTAATTTCTCCCAACATTAATATCAAGAAAAATAAAACACCTTAATTCCCCTAGAATTTTGATAATTTGACCTTCATAATTTTCGTTTTTGATAAATATTTCGACGGATTTCTATAACCGAACGACGCAAAGTTCAATTAAATATTTCAAAATAATATTAGAGTTTTTTTTTACTAAAATTTCAATTAATTTTTTATTTTAGGAACCGGCAATACCAGTAGCGATGGCACCTATAAGCCCTCATTTCTAACGGACCAGGAACTTAAACATTTAATACTTGAAGCCGCTGACGGTTTTCTATTTGTTGTGTCATGTGATTCTGGCCGAGTTATTTACGTATCGGATTCAGTTACGCCTGTATTAAATTACACTCAATCCGATTGGTATGGCACAAGCCTTTACGATCACATACATCCTGATGATCGTGAGAAAATTCGAGAGCAACTTTCGACACAAGAACCACAAAATACCGGACGCATATTAGACCTCAAAACTGGCACAGTGAAGAAGGAGGGACATCAATGTGAGAATTTCCTATAAAATCGTGTCATTGCAAACAAATTTACCATCTTTCAAATTTTGTATATTTACAGCTTCAATGAGGTTAAGTATGGGTGCTAGACGTGGCTTTATCTGTCGCATGCGTGTTGGAAATGTCAATCCGGAATCAATGGTTGCTGGACATTTGAATCGTTTGAAACAACGTAACTCGCTAGGTCCATCGCGCGATGGACAAAACTTCGCTGTTGTGCATTGTACGGGCTACATAAAGAATTGGCCACCAACTGATATGTTTCCAGGCGTTCACATGGATCGATCAGGTGACGATGATGTTCATTCATCACATTGCTGTTTAGTTGCGATAGGACGATTGCAAGTGACATCGACAGCATCATCGGATCTAACCAGTGCTAATAACCAATCGGAGTTTATTTCACGTCATGCAATGGATGGAAAGTTTACCTTTGTCGATCAACGAGTTCTAAATATTCTCGGTTATACCCCAACCGATTTATTGGGTAAGAGTTGCTACGACTTTTTCCATCCCGAAGATCACAGTCATATGAAGGAGAGCTTTGAGCAAGTGCTTAAGCAGAAGGGGCAAATGTTTTCTCTGATGTATCGTTTCCGGGCGAAAAATCGAGATTATGTTTGGCTGCGAACTCAGGCGTATGCCTTCCTCAATCCCTATACCGATGAGGTGGAGTATATTGTTTGTACAAATAGTTCAGGAAAGTAAGTTCAAATTTTCTTCCACTCTTATATTAAAGTTTTTTTTTTTTAAATAAATTTGAATCATTTTGCAGAACAATTCATTCCACTGGTCACGAGAATACCACACCAGATCATTCAGAACATGTGTATGTCACACCAGGAGTCGACTATACTCTGCCACAGGGTACCCGCCGTGATCAGACTCCAAATGCTCAAACTGGAGGTACTCCTCAGGTTGTGTATAACACTCACAGTATGATCGGTGGCCATATACAACAGGGACAAAATAATGTACAACGTCCAGCAAGTGCACAAAATCCTGTACCTTATAATTATGAAACGGCGACGCATTCGCCATTAGGGTAAGATATTATATACATATTTATTATATTATAAATCATACTAATGAAGATTTTGTTTTAGGTATGGATCACCTGGTGCTCCAACAGCTAATTCAGCCCACCTCGCAAGAATACCCAAAGCAAACACATCTCCAACACCAGCAGCGGCTGCTTGGTCCCTAAGACAACAGCAACCTGTCACAGAAGGCTACCAATACAACCAGATGAGCCCGTCTAGATCACCGAGTGGGCCAACTTATACCCAGCTCGGTGCGGGCAACTCTCGTCAAACAACAGCATACCATACAAGTGCTCAAACACCTCAATCAAATGCTGGTAATACTAATTCTATAAATATGTAGGAAGTTAATACTCAAATTCATTCGTTAAGGTATCTGGGGATGGCAGAACTCTGGTCAAACTGCTGATCCAGGACCTGGTTCAAGTGGGTCAGGTGGGGGACATCCTCCGCCAGTGGGAAGCCAATCACATCATCCGCCTCATGTTCAAGGACAACCGCAAGGCCAAGAACTTACTGATATGTTGCAGATGCTAGACCAGAGTGGACCTACTACCTTCGAGGATCTCAACATCAACATGTTCAACACGCCATTCGAATAGAAAACCTCAATTTGTTAACAGCTTCTTTTCTATTTGGCGCAACGAGTCTTTGATCTTGATCTCTTTTTTTATATTAAGAAGGAAAGTATTGACGACAATGAGAGCAGCTATAAGATTTAAAGACTTGTTGTGAGTCAACGATCTATGTACATCTCATAAACAAAACTTAGATTTATATTAAAAAGGCATTTTCACACTGGAAATTATATTGACAAGCAACTGCATTTGAAAAACCCTGTGTGGTTGGTTGAATTAAAATTATATAATATAGGTATATTAAGTTGTACACGACGCACAGTTTATCCAATTGTTCTTCTTATAACGGCTATTAAGTGCAATCTTTTTTCTTCAATTATTTTTGGAAACCATGCTTCTTTTTTCATCCAGTTTGATTTGAATATTTACAAAAAATCATGAAATCATGAGTTATTGACTTGCTTTTGCTTCACAATTCGCATCTTTGCTTGCAAGAGCGTTTAATCCTCAATCAATCTAACTGGGATGATATTCGGAGGGTTACTTAGGAAGCTTCATAATGTATGTATTTTCGTTGGAGACCCACATCGAATAGTTTTTTTAATTCTTCAAAAAATATAAGTTAAGGATATTTAAATACCAACTCATATTTTAAAACAACTTTAATACATATGTATATATAAATACAAATATGTATCATTCTTTTTTTAAATATACATAATATATATATAAATATTTAAATATATATATAAAATATTTACTTTTTATAAAATTAAAGTTAATATGATATTTAAAAGTATTTATTAAGAAAATGAACAAAATAAAAAACAAGAAAATGTAACAAATCTTTAAAATAAATAAATCATAAACGATATAAGAAAATAATTTTAAACATTAATTAAAAACAAACAACAACAAAAATAATAATGGAGAACAGAATTATTTAAAAACAAACAAAAAAAGAAATCAACGTGTATTTTAATAATTTCGATAATTTGTATTGTGTGTGTAATTTGTCATGCTTTGCAAATAAAAATGAAACGAGTAAAATAATATAAAAAAGAGAAATAGAAATTATGAATTTGTTTTTGTTTAAAATTTATTACCGACGATAAATTAAAAAAAAGCATTTAGATTCAGAGGAATGCAATGGCCGCCAAACCTTAATCAAGCAAAAGTCAATGACAGATTCTACACTACACCTTTCTCTGTCTCTCTTGTTTCAGGAAAAATGAAACTCTTCCTGGCTATCTTGTTTCAGGAAAAATGAAATAGAAGCTCTAATTAGGTATTACTTTGTTTAAGCAAAACAGAAACAGAAAATAGGTAGAAAAATCAACTTCAAATCTAGAGGAAGTTTTTGTAGCGAAAAAAAAAAGAATGTGAAAATAAAAATATAATTTGGTTTCTGAGCTTAAATTCATAGAGAAGTTCCTCTGAATTACCAGGCGAGCATGTTTTTAAGTAGGTATAAATTGTCCTTAAAGATAGAAATATATAGGTAGTTAGTTATTTGTTTTTTTTTGCGATCGCGAATCTATCCAAACGTAAGGAAAAAAGAAACAAACAATATACGAAACAAATGTATAGTTGTTCTTTGTTTTTACGATCGCAACTCCTCATTCTCACATTCTATTTAAACAAAAGGAAAAAAGAACCAAGTAATACATAGAGGCACTTTTTGTTGCTAAGGGGAATGTGAAGCAAAGCAACTCGAAATCAAAATATAATTTGGTTTCTGTGTTCGCACAGCTAAATTAATAGTGAAGTTCCACTGAGTTACCAGGCGAACATGTTTTGAAGCAGGTAAGGTATACATATATTTTCCATCGGGAAAGAAATGTATGGTTGTTCGGTTTTGCCATCGCGAAAAAACGTAGGGAAAAAAGAAACAAACAATACACAAAACAAATGTATAGTTGTTCTTATGTTTACGATCGCAACTCCTTCTCATTCTCACTTCCTATTTAAACGAAAGGAAAAAAGAACCAAATAATACATAGAGGCACTTTCTGTAGCGGAGGAAATTGTGAAGCGACGAAAAGAAAAATATTTTTTGGAAACTAAGAGCTCAAATTCATAGAGAATTTCCTCTGAGTTACCAGGCGAACATGTTTTAAAGTAGGTATACATTGTCCAAACAAATTGTAGGAAACAATTGTATGGTTGTTGTTTTTTTTTTACAATCGCAACTCCTTCTCATTCTCACTGTCTATTGAAACGAAAGGAAAAAAGAAGCAAACTATACACGAAAGCAATGTATAGTTGTTCTTTTTATTTAAACGATCTGAACTCTTCATTTTGAAATGAAATAAAAAGAAACAAATAATACCTATAAGATGAGGTTAATTTTATTATTGTAAGACTAAGAATTTGCATAAGAAAAGAATAATCAAGCAAGGCTCATTCTCTGTTTAAATGATTGTGAAGAAGCTCAAAGCAAGAATATAAATTGGATTCTGTCAAATTGGCAGCTCAAATTCATAAAGAAATTCCTCTGTTTTCTTTCGACTTATAATAAATAGAAAATATCATTAAAAAAAAGCATATATACCTATACCCTTCTTTCGTGTGTTTTGTTTGTTTCTTTTTTCCTTACGTTTTAATAGAATGTTGGAATGATAAGGAGTTGCGAATTGCGATCGTAAAATCAAGAACTATACACTTTTGTCGTGTATTGTTTCTTTTTTAATTCGTTTAAATAGAATGTGGGAATGAGAAGGTGTTGCGATCGTAAAATCAAGAACAACTATACATTTCTTTCGTTCTTTTTTCATTTCGTTTATAGAAAGTGAGAATGAGAAGGAGTTGTGATCGCAAAAAAGTAGAACTATACATTTCTTTAGCGATGGACAATGTATTATGTATACCTACTTGAAAACATGTGCGCCTGGTAAATCGGAGGAACTTTTCTATGAATTTTAGCTGTTAAACCAAATTATATTTTTGCTTTGAGGGTTGTTTCACATTCGCTTAAGCAAATAATATGCTTACCTGGAGCCTGCTTCAAAACAGGCAGTTTTTTGTGAAATTGAAAGTAATTTTCAGATTTCACAGAAACAAAATTTTATTTTTGTTTCGAGTTGCTTCACATCCTCTTTCGCGTTAAACAAAAAATCTGCCCTTATACTTACTTTTCTGTTGGTTTGAGTGGCGATTGAGATTCTACAGAAACCAAATTTTGTTCGACATTTTTTCATTTTGTTTTTCCTTTTTCAATGTACCTAGTTTTTTCTGTCCAACTACATTTATGCAACCCTAATCGCATATGCTAAATGAATGACCACATTCATTTCCCTTCCCCTCAATTTCTTGCAGAAACACTATGCAAAAAATAAAGGAATAACAAAAAAAAAACAAGTTAAAGATTTAAATCATTGATATTAAAGTGGAAGTGAGAACAAAATATGTACCTGCTTCCAAGCATGATCGCCTGGTACATCTAAAGCATCATTCACATGAGCGCGACCAACGAACGACGAATGAATTACAAAATGTGAGTTTATATACGTTTGAAGACATATTTCCACACAAATTCTTAACAAAACGATAGCAATATAGTTTCTATTTGATTTATGATGCATACTTTTTCTTTTCAATATCATATATTAATAAATTTAAGAAAACAAATTTATTCGTCGCGAAAAAAATTATAGTTGATACGAACTGTCAAACATTATTCGCGTTCCACATTATCCACACTCGCAACGAATAAAAAAATCGCGCGTACTTAACCTAAAAAAATCGTTCTTGTTTTGGTTTCGGTGGTGAATGTCAAACTTCATTCGCGACGAATTAAAAACTCTCATGTGAAAGAAATGTCAAAATCGACGAATATTCGTTCATTCGTTGGTCGTTGGTCGTGCTCATGTGAATATTGCTTAAATGTCTGATTTTTTTTTTTACAGAAAATTGTATGTATCATCTGACTGAATTGACTGACTATCTAATATTAGGGCCTATTATGGATCACAACTCAACTTAGTTGAGTTGTAATCAAGACAACTCAATTTGAAGACAACTGCAAAAACAATTCGTATTATGGAAGACAACTTTTTTCAGTTGAGTAGACCAAATACATTGCCTACTTTTATGTGCTTGTTTTGTGTCAAAATCAGCTGTTAAAGTAAAATAGGTAGGTATTTCAAAGTTTTGAATTCAGTGCAAAATTTTATTAAAAAGACAAAATAATACGAAATGGAGAGTTGTATTGTAAATTCGAAGAAAGAAAATCCCCTCAATGTTGCGCTGATGAGAAAAAATATTAGAGATCGCTCCAATCCATTGAAACTTCCAAACAAAAAGTATTATTTGTAAACAAATTCTTTGGTGAGAAGTGTTGATTTAATGACTCCGTTTAGTTGCAGATTTATTAGTTATTTTAGACTCGACAAAGACACATTTGTTTATGTGCTAAACGAAATCAAAGATTATGTGAAACAACCATAGCGTTCCACCAATTCCTAAACTCTGCACTGCCCTACATTTCATGGCAAATGGAAGTTGCGAAAAGTGCAGTGGTAATGATTGATGACCAATTTGAATTTATCGAAGATTCATTTTTACCAGAAAACCAGATTTCCTGGAGTAATAGGATGCATCGATGGAACTCATGTTTGAATCATAGCACCAAAAAAAAATCTTCAAAATCTCTTTATAAATAGAAAAGGTTACTACAGTCTGAATGTCATGATTGTAAGTGTATGTTTCTGCTGATGAACCTCAATCAACCTCTCGATTTGGGCAGGTTTTGTGATTTTTGTCTAAAAAAATTATTTTCTTACAAACGTTTATATTATTATTTGTAAAACTTACATTTTTTTCTCCATTTTCTTAAATAAATTGCTTTTCAATTCACTGTTGGTGCGTACCGATATTTTTTTGTACACACAAATGCACTACACAACCGGTAAATAGCAGTTGTTGAATTTTGATATCAATCACAACTGAGAGACAACTCAACTGGCTTACATAATACCCCCAAACACACTTAAAAAGTCAACCATTTCTCGGTTGACTACTGGTTGACTTGTGACAGTCAACTAGTTGTGATCGGTAATACCGATTGCCGGATTACAACTCAACTTTGTTCTTAGTTGTCTTACATAATAGGCCCCTTAATTTCTAAATTTAGTGTCAGAAATATAAGAATAGAGTTTGTATGCTTCCATTTCTCAAGAATTGGCTATTGTACGGTTAAAAGTTAAGAAAGGAAATGTAAAGTGTACATTAATGAATAGTAAATTCTGTTTAAATTCTCCTGTTTTGACAATCTGACGGAGAAAATTCTAATAAATCTTGGAAATATAAACTTGCTAAATGCTATTTGTTTATTTTTATTGAATGCAGTCCTATCACGAATTCCACCGGAATTTGTAAAAGTTTCCGATTACGATGGACCTGATTCGTGTAGATCTTCCGCCTGTGGGAGCCATCATTTTGGTATGTTGTAATCGAATACAAGGAGAACTTTGATCCTTTAAGATTAACTGCAGTTCCAGCCATATTATAACTAGCTATAACTTTTTTAAAGTTCTTAAGGCAAGGAAGAGTGTTATCAACATCAAATAAGGAAAGAAGTATGCAGTGCAATAGAAAAAATACTGTGGATAAAACGCAATTTGTTTTTAATTTCCCTTGGCCAAATCGGGATACAAACATTTCACCAAAACAGCAAATTGTTTTTGTTTGGGGTCCATATTTCTGTTTAAAGGTTTATATAATTTGATTGTTATTATAACTACATTTTCGAGTTACCAAGTTCAAAAATTCTTCTTTTGAAATTGGCATTCCCAAAACATTATAGGTACTTCGTTCCACTTTAGAAATAGATTGAAAATATTTGGAAATTTTCACTGTCGGAACGAAATACAGAGTACTCCAAACATTGGAACGTTATATATACTCAAACTGTAGGAATCAATTAGTTTCGACAAAAATGTATGGTCATCGAAATTTGTTCGCGAGATTGGTTTTAGAAGACATTGGGCGCATTCACTAATGTAGTCACTAAGTAGTGAAGTCATTCTGATTGGCTACTTCCAACTAGAAAATGAGTTAAAATTTCCCCTCCGACGTAGTGTACAAATTTCGGCTACAAAGTTAGTGCAGAATGATTTTGACGTTTCACAATCAACCGTTCGATAAAGACACAAGAATTCAAAATGAAATAAGTCGTTCAGCATTTAAATACAAATATAAATCACTATGGGAGAGTACGATAACTTTGGCGACAAAGTTTAATGACGGATTAAAAACAAGCATTTTTTACTATGCTTACACCCAAACTCGCACCTACCATTGTTACTATCAAAATAAGAGCACTCAAGCAAAAAAAAAGAATTAAATTAAAATAATAGTTGTGGTTATTTTCAATTTTTTTAAAAACTAAGACATAAAATCATCTAGTTTTCAGTTTTTGATCAAAAACAAATAAGAGCAATAAATTCTGAAATAAAAACAATGGTAGATAATCTTAAAGAATTGAAAAGTTACACTTTAAATCTTTTTTTACTCAAATTTTGAGTTTAAAATTAAATTTTTCAAAAACTACGCATAGTTTTGACTTGAATTAAAAACTGGCTACTTTAAAAAAATGTATAAAACTTAATTGTAAGTATCACCGTTATTTTTTAATTATTTTTTCCATTTTAAATAATATTTTTTTTAAATTGCCCCTACCGCCTAAACGGGGGGAGATAGACCCCCCTCCCATAGTAAAAAATGATTGTATTAAGCCCCTCTACCAAAAACCGTTATTATATCTTGGCGCCAAAGTTATCGTACTCGTGCCAATAACTGAAATTATGTCTTAAATTTGATTTTATTTTATTGAATTTTGTCAATAACATGACAGTTCCCCATTCACAAAGCTAGTTAAATTTTGCCTACGTAGTCACTAGATTTATTAATGCGCCCATTCATTTTTTTACAGAACAAATAATTTTCCGATGAAATACAGTTCTCTAGAAATTCCTCTAGTGAGTTTCTGTTTCTCAGCAATTTAGGTTTCATATTATTGTTTTTTGATTCATTCATTCGATTGACAAATTCTTATTCCCAATGAAATTCATTTCTCAACCAAATGAGCCCTCGCCATATAACAATAGTCCTCTCCTTGTAAAACGTTTATCTAAAACTACATCGACTACAATAAACATCCTTAAATAATAGAAAACAGTACTTAATCCGTTTATTTCTTTTCGTAATAAAGCATTTTAATTTAACAATATTATTTCGACAATGTGTTCTTTTAAGGCAACTCAAATTTAAAATTTGTTTTTTGATTTATTTTATTTTTAACACTCTACTTAGCTATGGAATTTATTCATTTTACTTTCGACACACAGACAAATATATTTAAATATTGTGCTACGCATAAAAAACACAAGCTTTAACTCTAAAAAGTCATAGCAAAATACAAAAACAAGATAAGTACATATATTAATTTAATTTATTCATGTACTTTTTTTATATTTTGGTGTTACTGTTGAGTTCGTGTTGTGTGAGTTTTTTAAAAAATAATGAGGTTCAACAAAACGGACAAGTCCATAGAAATAAAAATGTATTTATTTATTTATTAAACGAGACGACAGGAAAATATTGTTGGTTTTTAATTTTTTTGCTTAAAAGATTTAAGGGGGACAATTTTAATAGTTATGTAATTTAAATATTAAACAAATTATGCGTGTTGTGCAAAACGTTTGGCTAAGTTGTCGCCGTTAGCACCAGAGAATTCATCGATTTTAGCTGAATTCTTGATGAACACAAATGTAGGCATGCTAGAAATGTTGTAATCTACGGCGATATCTTCGCATTCATCCACATCAACCTGGAATCACAATCAAAACATGTGTTATTAATCAAGTATTTTGATTAATTTTAGTTGTTGTATTAAATACCTTAAGGACTACAACTTTGTCAGCGTATTGGGTTGACAATTCTTCAAGTCTTGGGGCGATCATCTTGCATGGACCACACCAGGTGGCAAAGAAGTCAACCACAACCAATTTGCTACCTGCAGCTTGGAGTTGGCCATCGAAATCGGACTGAAATTAAAAATAAAAGTAAATAAGGTTAAAAATTGTTTAAAAAATCGAGTCCAAAATATTCTATCACATAAAATCGGTCAATCGAAAATAAGGTTATTTTTTTTTATAACAATTACTTTGCTGTCATAAATTACTTTCTTTCAAAATAAAACCACGAATGTACATTAAAAGGTTTCATATTCATATTTTATCAGAAAAGAATATAAATAAAATTCCTGGCAACATTTTGTGGTATTTTGGATTTCTGAAAGAATGAACTACAAAAAAAAAAAAAAAAAAAAACAATATATACTTTGGTTGGTCATGAAAATGTTACGTCTTTACAATTTACTGATATTATTATTATTTTTATCTGAATTTTGTTATCATTTTCTGCTCTGTTATATACGTACATATATAGGCGGTAATAACTTTTTAGGCCTGAAACATTTAGTTTTAAATTGAATCTATACAAAATAAATAGAAAATCCTATCTTTTAAAAATCATTTTAAGTCACGTAGAGATAGGGACCCTTAATAAAATTTCTTGATTATCTTTCTTTCTTCAGATGGTTGCGGTTTTCGTATTTATAATTTTATATAATGCTTAGTCTATAATTTATATTAATACATAAATGATTTTGATATCTTTATAAATCATTAATATAGCCTTGAGTTTATGTAGTATTTCGTGGTAAGCAATATTCAAACATCGTTTCCTTCACCACGTAATCTCAGTTACATAATTTTATGAAATAAATATTGAAATATTAAATGTGTGTGAGTAGATTGACATTGCATTTAAGTTTTATCCTCCCGGGAGATGTCTCAGAAGTTAGTACTTCTTGAATACTTTACATGCAAAATACAACAATAAATTGGGATTTTTATCACTAATAACTTCTTTTTCCTGAAAAGAAACGTTTGATCTTAAGTCAAACAGATGCTTTTTGGTAAGTAAAATTCTAGAACTTAGCTTTAAACCCGAGGTAGATACATACATAATTTAGCTCGGAATTCGTTAGGTATCGGGCATTTGTTTGATTACTGAGGAATCGGTTTGATTATTGATGTATATTCTCATTCATTTCCGTTTTTTTAGGGGTTATGAATACCCAAATAATGATAAAACACAGTGCGAGCAATTAGGAAAGGAGGATAGGATTAGAAAGAAGGTACCGAAGCACATTGGGTTTGAATGTCTGCACATTGTAATGAGTTGGAAATATTGAGCCTGGTAAAGTATTCTACATTCGTGTAGTGCGGCTAAAACAAGAATCCTTATACTTAACAGTACGTCCAAAATTCGTCTCAAGGGTAAACTCTGATGAGCTTTCCTAGAAGTACGGGTTGAATTGTTTAAGGGGAGGAATACAACTGGCTATTTCTCTAGAGCATTGTTTGTGAAAATATAAAACAATGATAGGCATGGAACCTTTCGGTGGAGTTTAAGAGAAGCAAATGTCTCAGTTATAGAACGATCGCCTATTATTTTAAGAGCTCTTTTTTCAGTTACATCCAAAAGACTTAGGTACGTTATTGGGGCACCAGCCCAGATGAATTATACTTGAGTTTTGGACGAATATAAGCTTTGTAAATTATAGCCAGATCAGAAGGGGTACAAGACCTCTTGCATCGACGGAGAAAACCTAAACACTTAGCAGCATTTTTGTGATGTCGAATGTATGATCTCTCCACAACAATTGGTTTGTGATGCAAATATGTACCTAGAACTGTTCAGTGTCCTTGATGCAAGTACCATCCATGAATATTGGCATTGGGAAAGGGTTTAGTTTTTTTTTTTCAAATTGGACAATGCTGTCCACATCAGAATTTAATTAGCTTATCATACGCTACCGTTGGTAGTCCACATCTAAAGAGCAAGGATGATAATCTAAAACCGACTATGAAAAGCTGAGGGTACTGCCATCAGCGAAACAATTCCTTTTACTACTTTTGCCAAGAATGTGTGTTTAGAAAATAATAATTTTGTATTACTTGTCTGCTTGACACAAATTCTCACGTTTGTTTTAGTTTTCTAGGCCTTAAATAAGTTTATTTTTGTTGGTAATTTTATAAAATTTGTATAAATATATACATTCTTTCTTAAAGAAAAAACTTAAACTCCCGTAATGAGTTTAAACAACTAGACATCAATTAGATTACATTGCGTTTTTATTTGTGATTCATCTATTGTATTATTCAAGTTTAATTTAGTTTAATTTGTTGCGAAAGTGGAAAACAAGACTTTAGTAATTTTTGTTTGTTATTTATCGCTTAACTAAGAACACTTCTGTTGAATTCATACTTTTCCTCCAATAGTTTACGAAAGGTGTTTGTATTTCAAAAACAAACCTTAATGCAATTGTTTCAAAGTTAAGTAGGTACATAATAGTATATGTATGTCTTCAAACAATATTGTTCGACTTTTCAATGAGAATACCTGAGTAGGTACCAACCTAACATATTTTGATGAAATAAGTTTAATCAAAATTTCTAGACATTGAAAACGTTCAAAAACAAATACATAGGGACAGACGATTAAAGATGTATTTTTAAAAGTGCAATAAGGTCGAAGGTTTTAAAGTCAATCTTATCTTATACATAATAAATCGACATAGTCTATAAAATGCACAGTTCAGCCAAGTATTATGTACCTACCTATCGACACAGGCACGTAATAAGAACTTATGATAACATTCTTTCTTCTGTTAAAGCAAAAATATGACCAAACTACAGAAAATTTGAAAGTTATTCCAATTCCAATACTTATGTTATGTATATAAATGACTTATGAATAAGATTTGTCATTTATCTAATAAAATTGCTTTCTTGGTAAAAACTTATGAGTCAGTTATGTGGTAGGTAGTAAAAATGTTCTCTTTCATCATAATTCTCATTTATTCAAAAAGAATCTGAAATATTAATGTGTTACTAACTAGGAATGATCGATTTCTCATTAAGTCACGAATCTTTGAATTAAGTATGAGAATCCAGCAAGAAAAAAAAAAAACAGATTCTGTTCGTGACTTTGCTTCGCTAGATTCTTTGCAATATAGGTAGCTATAGATAGACATAAGTACCTAGGTAGGTAGGTATATTTCATCTCCGGCAAATATCTAAAATTTTCTGGAGGTCTTCCACTCAAATCTACAACAATAAATATACCTACAAGATAAATAACTTCTCCATATGAATAAAGATTTGTACCTATAGAAACATATTTTCGTTGTTTTGTTTTGAATAAATTTATTTAAAACGATGATGTGTGTTTTAACTTTGTAGCTTGTTGGAAGTTGGGTACACAATATAATATATATTTCTTAATATTAATTAAAAATTTTAATATAATACAAATACAAAGGCCAGAAAATAGCAAAGCACACTCATATCATGAAATAATCGAATGAGTCATTACGTCATTAGATGTACAGACACAAATTGTTCGTATTCGTTTCGTTGTGGTTTCTTATTCTTCGTAGTACCTACGAGTTACGAACCGAACCGGCCCCAAATCCAATGGCAACTTCCATTCCATTTTCCATGACACTTCTAGTTTCTAGAAGAGAAAAACTTGTGCCATTTGGGCTTAACACGAACAACACTCGCTAGATTAGACCCTGATTGTAGGCGAATCGATATTAAAATCTCTGCACTGCACATACATTGGACAAAATTAGGTCGCAAGTTTATCATAAAGGAATACAAAGTAATAAAAAAAGAAAATTCTATGGCCTGGCCACGCACACCGAAAGAGCGCCACTTGCCGCCTCGACGACGACCTCCTCCGCCACCCCCAACGCAATCCTAATGAGTTGTAACTTGTAAATCAATGATATCACACTTCACTTAATGTCATGAATGAATATCACATTTTCTTTTCTTTTTCGCATTATAACTTCCAATTAAATAAAAGAGGAAAACTTGCAATGTCATTGGGAAATATCTACATAACAAATTAACAGCAGTTTCAAGGGCAAACACATTTACTGTTGATTCTTGGTTATGAAGGGGGAAAATTAAGTGACTTACCTTGCTCTTAACTTGGTACACCATTTTGTATAGATTAGCGGGTAATTATTTAAATATAAAAATAATTAGGAATTATATTATCACTGGGACACAACTTCACTGAGCAAAGTTAAGTTAAGGAATGCGATATTGCGATGTGCGATTGCGATATGCCAAAGCGATTGGTATATGCGATGCCGCGAGGGCGATGTGCGATGCGGTATGACGAATTGTTGCGGCGGAAAGTATGCGTCAAAATTTGTTGACTTTTCTTTCAGATGTCAGTGCTGTCGGCTAAGTGCAATCGGAGCTACTGTATTTTTTTTAAGCATAATACACTAATGAACCCATACAAAATATATTTTAATGAAAATTTCACGTTGTCTAGAACCTTATTTAACAAAAAGGCATTATTCTTGATATTTTGTTTGTAAACCTCGTGTTTTTTTAAAAAAAAAGCTAATTTTATTTGTTGTCTTTGTCGGTGTATTATTTTGGCGAGTTTTAAAAAAATGATGTTCAACGAATGGATAATTCCACAGAAATATTTGTTAGAGGAGATGACACGTAATAATGAGAAACAGAACAATATTTTATCTGATCTACAGGCTGGTTTCAGAAAAAAAAATTTTCAACGATCGATCACATTTTTAAATCTATAGTCAAAGCGTGTCAAGCACGTAACAAAAAGGTCTTTGCATTTTTCATTGACTTTAAAGCTGCTTTTGACCTAATCAGTAGGAATGATCTTATTTATAAGCTGACACAAATTGGTATATCTACAAAATTCCTGAAAGTAATCAGAGAGATGTACACGGGTACGAAGGCTGCTGTTTGGGATGGATTGAGCTTTTCAGAATGGTTTAGCACCAGCACAGGAGTCAAACCAGGATGTCCACTTAATCTTGGTTCCAGAAATTATTTCAAGGATTCACTGAGTTATGAAGAGATATCACTAATCTTTAAAGCAAGATGTGAAGTTCTCAACTTAAATGGAAGTCCTTATAATGGTAGTTTTAACTAATTCTGTACGCTATGCAACTTAAAATCAAAAGAAGATTGTCTACACTTCATTGGTATTTGTCCAATATTCAAAACTCAAACACGCTACTTTTTCGGGAAAAAAACATCCTTATCGAGCATGATTAGAAAACATTGAGTACATTTTTGATGTTTACAAGTATAGATTGTTATTAATAACAGAATTCTATTAAATTCAAAAACATACATTTAAGAATTCTTATTTTTTTTTGTCAACCTGGCTGACGGCATAGCCATATAGCATTTAAATTCAAAATATTGTGTAAAATTCTTGTAAATTAATGTAAATAAATGAATTATTTACTTACTTACTTAATGAGAATTGTATTATTTTGAGGTGACTATTTTTTACGAAATATTAAATCATGCGTGCTTTGTAAAATATTCAGCTAAAACATCATTTATAATAAAAATAAATAAGATTATAAATAAAATAAATAAGATTGGGCCTGGACGCCTGCCCTGGGAAGCACCAGAGTCGAACATTCATTTCGAAGTATTACACTATATTTTTCGTTTTCTAAATATGGTGAAATCAAATTTAAGAAATTCTTGTTAAAACCTTGACGAAACAGTTTTAAAATCTATGCTTTATGAAACAACTTGTCAAACGCTTTACTAAGATCAGTACACTACGCAATCTACTTTTTCACATTTCTCAAAAACATCTAAACAAAAGGAAGTACAATTAAATAAATTAGTAACGGTAGAGCTCTTTTTAACAAAACTATGCTGGTTATCACAAATAATTAAACTACAATGAAAGGATTTACTCAATCAATTTAGGTATCACAGATAGTATAAAAATAGGTCGGTAGTTCATAATGTCATTTTTAGGACCTTTCTTGTGCACTGGAGTAATAAATACGGTTTTCCAGATAATTGGAAAACGCGAACTTTTTAAAGACGTGTCAAGGAACGCATAAAGGGTACGACAAATAAGTAACTCATTTCTCCAAAATAAAGGATGGCACACTATCAGGGCCAGGTCTACAACATTCATCTAGTTTTAGTATGTTTTGTGGAACAGTATGTTCACTTATTTAAAAATTAATATTATTGAGATGCTTACAGTTTAAAACTGAAGAAGAAGAGCAAGCAGAGTTTACTTTGTTTAATGCATCAAACGATTCTTTGAAATAGCTTGCAAACATGTTTGCAATAACTTTTTGTTCATGGCTAGATGATGTTGAATTTGACATAAAGTTAAGGTTTTTACAGTTGGCAAACTTTCAAAAATTATCTTGATTAGATTTAATATTTATTTCAATTTTATGCATATACTTATTATATAAAGAAATTGAATATTCATGAAATAATCGCTCACGGATAAGGTACGTTCTGTAATCATCTTTTTTGATTATATTTTATCCAAGCTTTGTTTCTTTTGTTTTTTAAGTTTTTAACATTGAATCGAACCATAGTGTGAGTTCTTACGAGATTTTTTAAATAAAAAAGTTCTACTACAAAAGTCAAGAAGAGTATTACGAAAAACGTCCTCACTTTATAGCTAAAAGAATTTAGAAATACATAATTTATTAAAATATTTTCGTACTACTTGAAGATATGAAACTTGTTGCCATGGTTTAGCTAAGGTACTGTCAATAATATCAAATGCTGACTTAGCGCATAAATAGTCTCTTGGACCAGCAGTACACTTTTGGCGATACCGATAATATGGCGCAAAAGGTTCAATATTTGTGTGCGTTCAAAAGAAACGTTTTGATAAGCTAATTACAGGACAGTTGTTAGATCTTGAAATATATTGTCAGATCAGTCAGTGCTCTGTTGAAAATAGGCAAATGCCTTTCAATGAAGCATTGTAGAATTTATAATTTCACACAATATTGTAAGATCTGACAATTCGCTGTTATAACTGTGCAAAAATATAGTATTTTTGTTTGGATGAATACGGACTCATATTCATAGCGTCTCTCATAGTGTTTTGCCAAAAAACTTAACTACAACCAAATTTTTGTTTCCAGTGGCTTTGAGTTCATTTCTAATGTTAACAGAAAAAAAAATTTGTTCAATTTGGGTATATTTTAATTTTTGTACTTTAACGTCCCATAGGAAGTTTTTGTAATTGTATCGATTTGTCGAATTGAAAATTTTAGCATTTCTCGACGTTTCAAGGTCTTTAAAATATAAATCAGTGATTTTAAGAGAAATGTATGTCGTTAATATCTCAAAAACCAGTACAGATATCGACTTCAAATAAATTTTGTTATTCATATAATAACACAGAAGGATTCAGAAGGGACTTGAGGAATTAAGTGGGTAGTTTTTTGTACTATAGCAACTTTAACAAAAAATATAAAAACTAAAAACCTTAAAAAAAACATCACTAAAAGTTCGTTAAAATTGAATATCGAATATCTTAAATATATTGGATTTTAACTAATTTCGTAGACAACTTTTTTTCACAAAACACGAAAACCTACAAATTCAACAAAAAAACTGATCAGAAATGGTTTTCAACTTACGTATTATGAAAACAAAGACAACGAAAATTAAATTTTGAGTTAAATAATCGAATTAGTTCTTTTATAAAACGTTAACAAAAAATATTATATTATATCCCATACTTTGATGATGTAAAGGTGTAAAATTCGTTGTAAAGCTTGAAACATTCCACATAATTGTTAAATTCATTGTGATAGGACTTTTTCCACTAATTTGGGATAGAGAAGTTAACAAGACATTATAATAGATGGCGTTGAGTTACCTTAAATGCCACAACAAGTTAGATGTCATTAAGCATTGACTTAGAGAGGAAGTCCTTATCCAATTGTCAAAAAGTCCAATTAGAATTATTCAAATTGATTATCCTTTCTAATTGAAGCAGATTTAGTTTCCTGTACAATAGGGACAAATCTTAAATTACCACGATAACCAAGTCAAGCGAATTTTAATCCAATAGGTGTTTTTTTTCGCAATATCATTACAAATATATATAAAATTTTAAGCAGTTGTTCAGCAAAACAATACTCCAAGAAATTGTCGTTTTGTGTGATACTTAATTCCGAACCCGTGTAGCAGAGTGTTACTGGCGATTCAATGTTTAGATGTGCGTTGTACTACGTTGAAGCACGTCATTGGGTTGATTCTTAGTTCGAAAATCAACTTTAAGATGGCGTTTTTCTTAAACGGTTAAATTAAAAAAAAGGTTACTTTCAAAATTGTAAGTTAATATGAATAATATGCGTAGTATGTAATAAATCAAGAGAAGGAATAAGGAAATGGATAGTAATAATTCATCAAAGGCTATTTATTTGGTCAAATATCAAATAATTAAAATTGCGCTGGTAGACCAATCAGTTTACATCTCATTTACTGAATCTTTTTTCCCACATGCTGGAAGGAAGATAAGGATTTCAATCTATTAAGTCATTTGTATATTTAAAAAAAGAGACTGGTATGTGATACCCATTCGTACCGTACTGTCGGTTTGTCTATGACTTTAACAAAATATTAATAACAATATTTTGTCTGAAATACAAAAAATTTAATTCAATATCTGTCTTTTTTCTCCTAATTCTCGAGGAGAAAACCATTTCTTATCAGTTGTTTGTGATTTTTGCAGGTTTTCGTGTTGTCAGTAGAATGTTTAAAAAAATTAACTGAAAGTCAGCAAAAATATTTCGCATATGATAAAGTAAGTTTGAGTTCAATATTTATTTTTGTTCCCAAGATTTTTAGTCGAAAAATCAATTTTTACCAATTTTAGTAGCATTTTTTGAAAGTCTTTATTTCTTATATAAAGAACTACAGATTGGAGTTTTCGAAGACCATTTTCTTACGTTAACAACAAAATGTAGCACATAATAAAGGCAAATCCATCATTTTGAAGTCAATATCTTCATTTATTCACGAGATATCGAGAATGGTCCTTCAATTCTTACCAATTTTGCGTAGGTAGTATTTTTTGTAGATTTTTTTTATGAAAAAACTGACTGTTGGAATTTTACAAATATTTTACTGATTTGAAATCAATATTATTTATAAGATAAAATTAGTTTGATGCCAATACCTATAATTTTTGAAATGATATTAGATTAGAAAATCAATTTTTACCAACTTTTAGTAATGTTTTTATTTTTAGTAGAAAAACTGTCAATATTCAATTTTTTTTCAAAATTTTACCAAACGTCAAAAACATTGGGCAGGTTCAGCCGACATAAGGGACTTGAAAGTAAGGCAAGTTTCTTGCATCTGATTGGCCAGCTGCCAAAAAATTGCCTTCCAATTAAGGCAACTTTATTGGAAAGTTGACTGGAAAGTTAGGCAAGAAAAATCTCCCTTACTATCAAGTCAAGTCAACTTATGTCAAAATGACAATTGATCATATTTTTTAATTCAACTAAAAGCTGAACTTTATTACTCAATGATTTATTTATTTTCTGCACAACTTCATTTAATGCTTTCTGTAAAAAGGTTCGTTGTAAATTTGGAAAAGAAATAAGTAATATTTCTTTAAAATACAAAATACAAATCATGATGGACTTGTAGCTTGTCTGAGGAATGTTTTGTAGACAATAATGACTTTGGTAGTTTTTGTACTATGAACTTGAAGTAGAGGTTTGTGAAGTTAAGTTCTGAATTTAAAATTCATGACACTTGAAAAACTAACTAGTTGCCTTGGTCAACATTTACGTTCAAAGAATGAAGTTGACTGCAAATGAAGTCCCTTATGTTGTCTGAACCTGCCCATTATTCTTCGTTACATACAAATATTTTGGAGGAAAAATCATTTTTAGTTCGTAAAATATTTGAAATGATAAATATTTGTTTTCAGTTTTTTCTTGATTTATAAAAAAACAGTTAATTGCACTTTTTTTTAAAGCTATTCTAGTTTCGTGTCGGGTCACATTATAAAGGGTGATTTTTTAGCTATAATCTTTTTAGCAACACTGGTTTAAACAGCTGACGCACGTTTCGTGTTTTGTTTAGTCTTACAAACGAACAACGCTTGCAAATTATTGAATCTTATTATCAAAATGCGTGCTCTGTCGACCCAATGAAGCGGCTATTCGGGCTATTGTGACTAAATTTCGCACCAAATTTACATGGTTCGTAGAGTGCGAACTAATGAAAATATCGCAGCTGTATCGGCCAGTGTTAATGATGACCATCAATTATCGATTCGTCGCCGTTCGCAGCAATTGGGCCTCTGTTACTCAACAACGTGGAAAATTTTGCGGACGGATTTAGGTGTGATGCCTTTCAAAATACAGCTGGTGCAAGAATCGAAGCCGAACGACCTACTGCAACGTAAAATTTTTGGTGAATGGCCTCTTGGAAAGTTCGCCGAAGATACACTTTTTTACCGAAAAATTGTGTTTAGCGACGAAGCTCATTTTTGTCTCAATGGGTACGTAAATAAGCAGAATTATCGATTTTGGGGTGAATATCAGCCAGAAGCATTGCAAGAGCTACCAATGCATCCACAAAAAGTCACAGTTTGGTGCTTTTAAAAATCACTCTTTATGTTATAATATAAAATTTATCTTAATTCGCTTGCAGTATTGGTTCTTCAGATATTTTGGGCCAGCTGAAAATTGCGTCTTTTTTAAACCCCATTGAAGTTTTTAAAAGTCTTTTCTGCATCTTTCGCGTAAGAACATTTATTTGAAGTTGATATCTCTACTGGTTCTTAAGATATGGACGACGAAAAATGGTATCTCTGATACGAACGTACGAACACACACAAACACAGCAATCTCTCAAAACATCTTTGGTTTAGGTTCTAAAGACTTTGAAACGTCGAGAAATGTAAACTTTTTCAATTTGACAAATTGGACCGATTACAATAACTTCCTATGGGAAGTTAATAATAATTGACGTTTTATCCTTTTATTGTTAACAAGTGATCTGTAAATTTGGCTGAGAAAATTCTCAAAAACTTTAAATCATCATCATTGGAGCCCAACACATTCAATAATAAAAACTTAAAAATAAAATGAATTAAAATACCTAATATTAGTTGTAACGAATAAGCTACTAGCCTTTTCAAAAATTTATATTTTAAATATACCGCCTTAATACCAAGGTTCGCCATATTTTTAATGTCATATAACGTCATATTGAACTAAAAACAGATGTTACATTTTAAGTAAAATCAATAAAGAAGATTATTATTAATATCAAGTCACGTTACACAAAAAGGTCATTTTTCATTCTATCTGAAAGTAATTTTTACCATCGTTCGTTCTTGTTTTTATAATTAAAAAAGTTGGTTACAAAAATATAATTCGTATAAAGAAATATAATTTTTCCTGAAAATTAAATCAAAATTTTCTATTTCACGATTTGTAAAATAGCAAATCGTTCACAAACCTAATCAGAGTTTTAATTAAATTATATTGGAACAGAAAAAGATTTTTAAGACGTCAAAAAGAGCTCAATCTAAGCATCATCATTTATTGTTCTTAAAAATTAAAATGTTCTTATCGACACTAATATGTTTACCAACAAAATGGACAACCAGTAATATAATATCCTTATCTAATTTGTCCTTTCTGCTAATTTGCATAAACCAACTACAAACAAATACCAGATTATACACAAGTAGTTTTTCTATATTGAAATTCTTCCTGTATAAATTCAAACCATTTCACCCCCTAAAATAAATGTACTCAGTGCTTCATCAGCGAGTGTTGTGCTCTTATAGCTCTTTGAATTCACAGCCAGATACCACCAACACTCAAACATTTAATAACAAACAACCAAAGGATATTATATTAAGGTTTGTTTATACTTTTTTTTTGTGGGGAGAGGGAACGATGCGACGCATGATAAGGATGTTCACGTTTTGTTTCAATTATCGGTGGAAAACACAATATAGATTCGCCAGGATTACACAAATATCAAGTTCCACCCTTCATTTTTCGATCATCATCATTCTTACTATCTTTCAGTGTCTCTTTGCTGTCTATAGCTCTCTTTGTTTATACACATAAATATAGATCTCATGTTGTGAGATCCTGCGATTATTAGTTCCTTGATAATGAAACTTATCTCTCTCCTAATGTACTATAGGTACATAAAAAAGGACAAAAGCTGTGTTTATAAGGATCTAATTTCTGTTTAAGTGGAAGTTATTTCAGGATACAAACAAAAATTGACTTTGAGCTGATAGAACATAGAACGGGTGTGCAGTCAGCAGTGTGCTGGATTCAGAGTGTCAGCTCATTTCCCATAGGTCCTCAACTATTTAGCTAAGCATTTAATCAATTAGTCAGACTGGGGCTTGTTTTGTTTTTTGTTTCAGAAAGTATTAAGAATAAGCTGGAGGACATTTGCGCAAAATTGTAAACAACCTTTTTCTAACTGCATTTTACTTGTTAGCAATTGTTTTTTGGAAATAGGTTTTGATTAAAAGTATTCAAAAATTGTTATCCTCTGCTATCGAGTAAATTTCTAATTCGATTTTTAGCCAACTACTTAAAATTAAAGTAAGTAGTCGTTTTGTGATTTTTACTTAAGTAAAATGTTAACAGATTGTAAGATGCTTTAATATTTACAAAATTTACAAAACATCTTTTTAACTTAGTAACCTACTTAAAAAACTTCTGGGTTTTTTACAATTCAAAAATACGAGTTAGTCCGTTTTCTAGTTCATGTCTATGTCTTCTTTTTTAGAGAACTTCACTGATATGTGTGTTCAGATGAATGCAAGCAGGGGGTTTTTAAAATGTAAGGTTAGGTTAGGTTAGGTTAAAGAGGCTGCGGATACAGAATCCACACACTTAGGCCAAAAGAAACGGCCCATTGTGATACTCGTACCACATGAATCTAGAGAATTACTTCCTACTAGTCGAACCATTTTGAGCTTATTATAAAGCGAAGGAGATATTTGATATCCTTTTTAGCTAGTTCACTGGGATTATCAAAAGAGTATTCTCCCAGGTGAAGTTTGCGTCTTAGTGAAAGAGCAGGGCAAGTGCAGAGGAGGTAAGAGATTGTTTCTTCTTCTTCTTCGTCCATACAGCTCCTGCAGAAGTCATTTGAGGCTACACTATATCGTATTGCGAGCCTGTCTATAAGACAGTGTCCCGTAAGGACACCTATTAGGGAGCTAATATGAAGTCTGCTTTGAGGTAACAAGTTAGAGCGCTTTAGGTCCAATAAAGGCCATATGAGTTTTGTGGCTGCGCATTTTTTTAAGTTAGTAAATAGCTAAATATTTAAAACAAAATATTAATCAGTTCAGCTTTTTAAAGTCAACTTAAGTATTTTTTTTATTTTCTTAGGACCAGTTTATTTATTCAATAGATTTGTCAAGATGATGTTTTTACTTGTGACTTAAAGGAACTATATATGCAAGTTTTGCATTCGGTAAAAAAAAATTGACATTACGATGAAAGAGATGTCGAAAAAAGTGGGTCCCCGATTAAGTCTGTCCCCACCCCTACAGACCAACCAAACCATTCTGTCGACTAAGTTCAAATTTGGAAGTTAAGGTTTTAAGCAGATTTTCGTTAGGCGGTTTTTTTTTTAAATTTTTGTAATACTGAAAATAACAGTAGTCTTCATTCAAATCTTTTGGTCAAAAATCAAACATTTAATGTTTTTGAACAACAACAACAACTTAAAGGTGCTACCACCCATTGTTTTGGCTGGAGATATAGCTATTTCGTGCTTTGCCACTTTTGCACTCATCAGTCTCCTTTTTTGTGGTGCTGAGCTTTAATCCAATTTTATTTGAAAAACTTTATGCACAACATAGGATTCGAACCCACGCATATCAGATTTTGCTCAGTCTTAGAAGTCGTGTGCACTACGCACTCCACTACTTTAGACCACTGACGTCACAGGTCGAGATGTGCTTATTGTTTATCAAATGCATTTGAAGCATCAACCTTTTTATAAGCTCCTTTAAGTATGCTGTTTTGTTCCGCCTCCATTTTTCTCCATACCTTATTTGATAGACTAACAATTCGTAGTACGTATCAAAGGGGGAGAGGTTGGAAGATCGGTAACGAACCAGACTAAGTTATTATTGTTATTATTTGTATTGTACTATTCGTACTAGAATGTCAGCTTGTTAGACTTGACCATTCCTTTTAATTTTATTGAATGTTTTTGAACAACAACAACAACTTAAAGGTGCTACCACCCATTGTTTTGGCTGGAGATATAGCTATTTCGTGCTTTGCCACTTTTGCACTCATCAGTCTCCTTTTTTGTGGTGCTGAGCTTTAATCCAATTTTATTTGAAAAACTTTATGCACAACATAGGATTCGAACCCACGCATATCAGATTTTGCTCAGTCTTAGAAGTCGTGTGCACTACGCACTCCACTACTTTAGACCACTGACGTCACAGGTCGAGATGTGCTTATTGTTTATCAAATGCATTTGAAGCATCAACCTTTTTATAAGCTCCTTTAAGTATGGAGGCGGAACAAAACAGCATACTTAAAGGAGCTTATAAAAAGGTTGATGCTTTAAATGCATTTGATAAACAATAAGCACATCTCGACCTGTGACGTCAGTGGTCTAAAGTAGTGGAGTGCGTAGTGCACACGACTTCTAAGACTGAGCAAAATCTGATATGCGTGGGTTCGAATCCTATGTTGTGCATAAAGTTTTTCAAATAAAATTGGATTAAAGCTCAGCACCACAAAAAAGGAGACTGATGAGTGCAAAAGTGGCAAAGCACGAAATAGCTATATCTCCAGCCAAAACAATGGGTGGTAGCACCTTTAAGTTGTTGTTGTTGTTCAAAAACATTCAATAAAATTAAAAGGAATGGTCAAGTCTAACAAGCTGACATTCTAGTACGAATAGTACAATACAAATAATAACAATAATAACTTAGTCTGGTTCGTTACCGATCTTCCAACCTCTCCCCCTTTGATACGTACTACGAATTGTTAGTCTATCAAATAAGGTATGGAGAAAAATGGAGGCGGAACAAAACAGCATACTTAAAGGAGCTTATAAAAAGGTTGATGCTTCAAATGCATTTGATAAACAATAAGCACATCTCGACCTGTGACGTCAGTGGTCTAAAGTAGTGGAGTGCGTAGTGCACACGACTTCTAAGACTGAGCAAAATCTGATATGCGTGGGTTCGAATCCTATGTTGTGCATAAAGTTTTTCAAATAAAATTGGATTAAAGCTCAGCACCACAAAAAAGGAGACTGATGAGTGCAAAAGTGGCAAAGCACGAAATAGCTATATCTCCAGCCAAAACAATGGGTGGTAGCACCTTTAAGTTGTTGTTGTTGTTCAAAAACATTCAATAAAATTAAAAGGAATGGTCAAGTCTAACAAGCTGACATTCTAGTACGAATAGTACAATACAAATAATAACATCAAACATTTAAATTTTCTTAAAATCGTACCGATAGATTTTTATGAAATTTTCTCTAAAATTGGGTTTCCTAATTAATTATTGCATTGCTCCAGAAGGGTACCGTTATTTTGTTTTTAAGTTTTATCAAATGATGACCGAAAATGTCAAATTTTAATATTATTATCACTACCACCGGGATGCTAGACTGGCATTCAATAATTTTTTTGTGATGAGTCCAGGGTCTAAGAACCTTCGCAACCGCTGAGCTACGGGTTCAATTTTGCCAAGACCAAGACCCCACACACAGGCAAAGTGGCTCGTTACAAAAAATAAAATATTATTTTTTTTCCTTTTTAAATTCAATATCTCAAAAACGGCTCAATATTTTATAGGGAAAATAAAATGTAAAATACGTATTAATAAGCTCTAAAAACTGCATACTAAAAATATTTTTAAACTAAAATTGAAAAATTTTATAAACCAAAAAAAAATGAATCTAAAAAAGAAACTATTTAACTCTTTTTCTCTGATTAATTAAATGGCATTTACATTTTTAAAGACAAACTGATTTAATTGGTAAATTATAAAATATAAGTGCTATTTGTAAACAAACACTTGGGATACAGGAGCAAGTTCAAGCGATCCAGTCGTGCACTTTATTTATTCGTGATTTGTTATATCCTTCCACAAGTTATTTTTTTCCTGAAAGTTAATTGATCATTATGGCTGAATCACAAAAACGCTTCAGCTTTGGCTTCGCCTGACGTTTACGAGTTCAGCCTTAGGAATTCAATGCATGCTATCAGAATGGAGCTTCGACCTCACGTTTCGTTTGACAATCGTAAGGAAAAGAACGTAATGTGACTCCAAACGGAAGTTCAATTTTCTGAACATTTGCTTTGTCTGACAGTTCAAGAGCTGTAAAAAAATGTCAACAAACAAAATATTAGCTCTTTGGAGGGATGAAATAGTAGAAATGTCATTCAAAGCAACCTCGAAGCAGGCCCACCGTAATGCAGACGAAGCCGAAGCTGAAGCGGTTTGTGATTCAGCCATTAATTGGTTTACCGACAGTTAAAAACTAAGCCTTGATTTACATCTAATTTATTGTTTTCGTGGGTTACTTTCCTAACTATCTGCTATCGTGCAGTTCACTTCCCAAAACCATGAAGGATTGAAATCAGTGATTGATGGTCGACTTAAAATTTTTTGATAGGTTGTTCTTGCAACTCGTTTCGTTTATACTCACATAAAATTTAGAACTTCAAAAGTGCCATATATTTTTGAAAATGTTAGCATCACTCTCTTCAGTCCTGGCAACATTAAAATTCTAAGAGGTACATAATATAGCTTATGCAGTCCAATGTCTATCTGTTTTAGTTGGGATCTAGAACATAATCCTACATTTAAGTGTTAAAGGTAAATAGACAAGATAGATAAAGATTTGTTTTCGTTTGCTATTGCACAGTTTATTTTGGTTTTTAAGTGCTCAAGAGTTAAAGGTTTATCTGCATAAACACGGTCTTTCCCATAGCCCTACAAAAAAAGGTCCAGCGGTGTCGAATCGCATGATATTGAAGGACAATTAATATTGCCACGACGAGAAATTACACGCCCAGGAAATGTCTCTTGCAATAAAGTCATATTCGCTCGAGTTGTGTGGAGGTGGCACCGTCTTGTTGAAACCACATATTCTCCAAGTCGTATTCTTCAATACCATGCAAAAAAAAGTCGGTTATCATGTAACCATAACGCTCCGAATTGACGGTGACAGTCGTTCCATCGTAGTTTTAGAAGAAGTAAGGTCCAATCACACCTCCGGACCAAAGAGCGCACCAAACAGTGACTTTTTGTGGATGTAATGGCCTCTCTTCAATTACTTGAGGATTCTCAGAACCCCAAACACGACAATTTTGTTTATTAACAAACGAGCAAGAAATGTGCTCCGTCGCCGAAGAAAATTTTGTTCGAAAAATCACCGTCCACCGCCTGTTGTTCAAGCACCCATTCGACGAATTTACGATGTTGTGAATGGTCAGCTGGCTTCAGTTGTTGTGTCAGATGATTTTTATGCAAAATAGGAAATAATGTGCGGTAAGACGAGGAATCGACTCATTCGGGTCTTCGGCTACACTTTCACTTACAGCAGCGATATTTTTAGTGGTACGAGCGAAACGATGATGCACAACCCTACAATATTTGTAACCAATCCAGTCTCTTCAAATTTCTTCACAATTTTGCCAATTGCTTGCTTAGTTGGACGATTATGTAAACCATAATCTCATCTTAAAGCACGATATGTCGCTCTGGCAGAATCACCATTTTTGTAGTAGGTTTTGACAATTGTGCGATAGTGAAGTGATCCATTTTCGTAAACGTCAGACTTTCAACTGAAAAGAAAATTGGTTTAACAACTAAGTTCGACAGATGTCGAATTCCAGCCTTATACTTTTGAAACCGCAAAATGTATAACCGGTTATTATTAAAAGATAACAGTTTTTGAGGAAACAACGATATTAAACCTCAATTTAAATGATAAGAAACATATTCTATCGATTATTATATTTGCACAAACTTTTAAAAAAATCACTTTATACTCTTGTATAGAATTTTGGGATTTTATCACGTCCTTGTGTACTAATTCATGTTGAAAAGAAAATGTATCCTTGTAAAAACTATACTACCTACTTCTTTAAATTTATTGTCACACTTCCGTCACGGGTAGTTTATTTATCAACAAATTTTTGGTAGGTAATTTAACATATTCGAGTTCGTATTTCTAAGCAAATGATTTTTGAATTTGGTGTGAAGTGTGTGCCACAATATTGCATTCAGGACGAGCTGACCGCACAATTTATCAACTATCCGTTTTCTATTGTTTGCAACAAACAGAGTTGGAACAAAGCAAATCCGATTCCAAGCCATGAAGTACAAAACCGTGAAGAAGGCATATTCTAAACTCTATATACACACAATAACAGTCAAGAGGGTCGAACAGAAAATGCAATTTGCACAGAAGTTTTGTTGTCTATCTAGTGGATGGCTACCTATCTGGATGTATGCGCCTCTTGAAGTGACACAGAGTGTAGAGAGGAGACCTTTACAATACAATTGTCATCGTGAGGAAGCCGTGAGGCAATCAAACCTCGATTATTGGATCTTGTCGAAGAAAAAAAGGACGATTACAAAGGAAATCATCATCAAAGACACTTCTTATAGGTAGCCTTTGTCCTTTATAACACACACTCCACATCCACACATGGAACTAATAGTATTTTTTTGTTTAACCCAATGAACAATGAATTGCTAGGGGCTGTTGAATAGAGAGCCTTAATTCGTGACGGTAAAGTGGCAATCTTTTGTTCAAAGGTCCTTGCGGTGAAATTATTTTTTTTTTCGATCATGAAGCAAAAATTAAACACTCTCTCTTTCTAAAGTGTGCCACAATCAAAATCTGCCACAATCAAAATCCTTTTTTTGAAGGTACTTGGTAAAGAAAGCATAAATGAATTTAAATCCGATATAATTAACTGCTTAACGTCATTTATAAAAATAAATATATTCCATAATATTTTTTTTTATTATTATTGTAGTTAAAATAATCCTCAACAACTTTAAAAGAGACATAATGGAATTAAAATTCATCATCAAAACTAAGAAAAAAAAAAAAGACAGGAGTTTTGTTTGTACATAAACTCAAACCCTATCGTGGTAAACCCTCTTCAAAGGATTAAGTATAATTTTTAAATAATAATAATAACATCAACATTTAAATCTGAAGGGGGTTGATAATTTTCAGTTTAATATTTTTTGTATACTGAATTTTAATCCTTTTCAGACGACACGACCTTCAAAAATGTAAAATGAGCATTTCACTTCTCGGTTCGTTAACTTTTTCATGTGAGATTTTTAAATTTTGAACTCGGTAAAATCGTTCATTGTCTCGCTTTTTCTCCTCTGATGCTTCTGGTAGAATTGTCTGATGTCCTTTAGTTTTTTAGAAAATGCAAAAAACATTGACTTCCTGCATTAACAATATTTGCATATTTAATTTACGGATGCACACACGTTTATTATAGGGATTTTGTATCATAAGTAGTTTGTAAGGACATTGTCATCCCTTTTTTTCTATTTGGAGCAATGTCATCGCATAGGAATCCCTTTACAACAAAAAAGAAAACAAAATGTTTTGATTTTGTTTTTATGGTAATTTTGTGTCTATAAATCAGGAAGAAACGTGTGCTTCCTGTCAAATAACTTTTAAATGGTAGGGTTGATTATTATTGTTAATTATTCACAATCATTAGAGGGATTTGTTTTGTAATGCGCTATTGAGAGAATGCATATTTGCATTATAGTTTGCAATATTGTTTTCGAAGTAAGTGCGAATTTTTAAAATTTGCTAAATATAGGTATGCAAATTTTGAATATTTTAGGGGAGTGTGCAGCAAATTTTGTTTTCTGTAGAGAAATTCTAACGTTAAGTCAAGTTTTATTATACCCCTTATGTTAGAAATGACAAGGGCATGGCAGTGGAAATATATGTTGTGTGCCGATTATCCGCTATGTGAATAAAGAAAAGACTTAAAAAGGCAATAAAATTATAATTTGCTAATAGTGGTAGAATGGTCTACCTAATTTTGTTTGGGTTTGAAGAAATAAAAATAGTTAAAAAAAGCAAGTACACTTCCTCTTCAATATACAAATTTAAGGTAAAAATGTGCCAAACCAAAACTAAAGACGAATAGTCATAAGTGATTGAGCTTCGCGCTCTATGCACTTACTTCAAAATTACTCATCATACTCTTTTTGCTGTTGGCTTTAAGTTTTTAATAATTAATTAATACTCGTACATATGTAATATACATACATAAGTATGTAGCTACATATGTATGTTCAAAATAGTAGAAACATTTTTAACTTAAGAAAAAGAAAAAGGTAACTTAGCAACCAAGTTTCCGAAATCAAGTTAAATGAAATCAAAATCTAAATTAAAAACGAGTGAAATTTGAAATTGTTTTCAGGGTTCTATCTTAATACTTTTTAAAATCACATAGAATTGACATTATTCAAAAAACAATTTTGTTGGTTGTCATAATTTGAATAATTTCTTTTTGCTTTATTTGTTCCGTGTTTTTCAATAAAATAGGAGTGCTTTTTATTTCCATTATACGTTGTTGAATAATACAGCTAGCTAGCTAGTTTTTAAAGATCGGTTGGGAAAGATTTTGATCTAGCTATGGAACGAAAACGAAAAATACTCTGAACTTATGCACATTTAATGTAAGAACCCTATCTACGGAAGCAAGACAAAACGAACTCAGATTAGCAATATCCAATTTAAATTGGGACATACTAGGACTATCTGAAATCAGAATACTGGGAAAGAATATAACAGAAAACAAAGATGACATATTTTGCTATATTGGTGAAACTCAAGGACTACACGGCGTCGGATTTCTTATCAAAAAATGGCTGAACGAAAAGCTTATTGACATTCGATTTTTCAGCGAGAGAATTTGTAGCCTAACTCTTAATCTAACAAACACAAAAACAACAATTATACAAGTTTATGCACCAACAGAGCGAGCCAACGACGAAGAAATTTTAGAATTTTATAATCTACTTGATAGAGCATACAACGAAACAAAGACAGAACTAATGTTCATTATTGGAGACTTCAATGCCAAATTGGGAAAACAACTTGATCAAGATGAGGAAGTAATCGGACCCTTTGGATTTGGAGAAAGAAACAAAAGAGGCGAAGGTGTCATAAAATGGCTTGAAGAAAATAATCTTAGATTCGGAAACTCATTTTTTAAGAAGAAAGACAATCGAAAATGGACTTGGAAATCACCCGATGGAAAAACAAAAAATGAAATTGACCTTATTATGACGAATAAATTAAGAACTCTAACAGATGTATCAGTTTTAAATAATATCAAGTTTGATTCCGACCATAGACTTGTAAGAGCAAAAATAACAATCAATCACAAGACGCTAAAGAGAAACAAGCATAACTTGCATATCCCTAGATCAGTGACTCAGAACAATATTGATGCATAAAACGAAATTTTAAGAAATGAAATAAATATAAATACTAACGAAGATGAAATTGATCGTGACCTACAAACAACATATGACAAAATTGAATTAATAATAAAAAATGCAGCTAAGATCACGATTATGACCGCAAAAACCGAAAAAACTGATAAGATTTCAGATGGCACAAAGCAACTAATTTTACGAAGAGAACAATTAAGAAACAAGGAAGTAACATCATTTGAAGAAAAAATTGAACTAAACAAATACGAAAAGAAATAAAAGAAAAGTCAAAAATGGACATTCAAATATTCAATGACAAAGCAATCAAAGACATTCTAACCTCCACGAAATCAATTAAAAAGACAAAACAATTCTTGAACAAAGGGAAAGACTGGATTCTAACAATGAAAAACAACAATAAAAGCATATCAAACCGAAAAAACATCAATGAAACAGCCACACAATTTTTTAAACAACTGTTTAAATCCAGCAAAGATAACACAGACGCAAATATTATTACACCACAAATTATAAACAATAACATAAATAACAACCCACTCCTAGTCAAAAAGGATGTAGAGCAAGCAATTAACGATCTAAAGAAAGAGAAATGTGTTGGAAACGATGGTATAGCGGCTGAGATGCTTATATACGGAAAACAATCACTATCTCCTATTTTGACGTTGCTATTCAACAATATATTAAAAACGCAAAATATACCCAAACAGTGGACTCAGACCACCATAACACTGATGCATAAAAAAGGACAAAAGGATGATATAAACAACTACCGACCCATAAGCAATATATCGACTATTTACAAACTTTTCTCAAAAATAATATACAGAACCATCAAGGAAAAACTTAACATGAACCAACCAATAGAACAAGCTGGATTTCGGGAAGGATATTCAACAACTGATCACCTACAAACGATGAACCAATTGATAGAAAAATTCAATGAATTCAAGAAACCACTATACTTTTTATTTATTGACTTCAGCAAGGCGTTCGACTCCATTGAACATGACACTATCTGGGAAGCCTTAATAAATCAAGACATAAACCCTATCATTATCCAGACATACAAAAACATTTATGAAAACAGTTGGGCAAAAATAAAAACCGAAATAACAGGACGAGAATTTAAAATAAATAGAGGAGTAAGACAAGGAGATCCGATGTCCCCACCAATGTTCTCAGCTGTATTAGAAGAAATTTTCAAGAACCTAAACTGGAAAACACGGTATGGCATTAACATAGGCGGAAAATATCTAAACAACTTGAGATTCGCTGATGACATCGTACTTATTTCAACGAACGCCAAACAAATCGAATCGATGCTAAAAGAATTGACTACTGCTTGTAAGCCCTATGGACTCAACATAAACCAAACAAAAACAAAAGCAATGACCAATCACACAAAAATAGATATCACATTAGACGGAGTAAAGATAGATTATGTAGAAGATTACATTTACCTTGGACAATTAAAATCATTCAAAGACCAAGAAAACAAGGAGATAAACAGACGAATCACAAACAGTTGGAAACAATTCTGGAATATACATCAAATAATGGAATCAAATTTAAGTAACAACACAAAAAAATATATAATGGACTCAGGAATACTACCCGTTATGACTTATGGACTACAAGCACTTGGATTAACCTCAAATTTAACAGAAAAACTTAGGATTTGCCAAACTAAAATGGAAAGAAAAATTCTAAAAATAAGACAAATCCAAAAAATACGAAACCAGCATATAAGACAACAAACAAAAATCATTGATGTAGTTGAAAGAACAAGAAGGCTTTAATGGAGCTGGGCAGGACACATATCAAGGCTTCAAGAACAAAGATGGACTAAAGTAATCACAAAATGGACTCCAGCTGACAAAAGACGACCTGGAAGACCCAAGAAAAGATGGGCTGATGATTTATCGGACTACAGACAAAATTGGTATAATGAAGTTAAGGACATAGAATTATGGGCAACACTGGGGGAGGCTTATGCCAGAAATATATCTTCATGAAAAGATATAATTAATTAAAAATTAAAAAAAAAATTAAAAATTAAAAAAAAAATTAAAAAAAAAAAAAAAAAAAAAAAAAAAATAATTAATTAACAATTTTCAAAATAATTAATAAGTTAATACCAGACTTTGTTTGTAATTTAAATTTATTATAAAAAAAAAAACCATTGTTAAAACGAAAATTGTATATAAATTTAAGAAATTCAAAAGGCAAATAAAAAAGCTTATAATAATAATGGAACGAAGAAACTTTTTGAACTTGTCTTGAAAATTTTTAAATTAATATTTTGCTCCTTAAAATATTTTAGGAAAATAATCGTCTTAAATTGCTTAGATCAAGCTGTTGAACATGGAATTCACTTCATTTTAACGTCAAACTGAATTATTTCGATATTGATAAAAGTGAATTTCAGAACTCCAATTTTTATTTTTAATCGGTTTTAATTTTGTTTCGAGTGAAAATGAAATATGAAACCTAGCTAGGTCATAATATAAACACTAGAATAAAGTATCGCACAAAAGTCTTTGTTTGGTTAAAATAGTCAATTTTTACAAAAATGTATAACCTAGGATCAATTTCGGAATGAAGACTAGGTCTCGGTAAAATACAGTACTTAGAATCCTTGAAACAAAAACTAAATTATGTGGATTAGGTAGAAAATGTTTGGTCGAATGTTTTAAGCGTTAATTCTCAAGTTCATAAGACCCAATGCAAGAGCGGATTCAGAATTTCAATCAGGGGGGAGGGGGTCCGAAACGTAACATATTGATGAGTTTTTGAGCACCGCTTAAAACGTTCTTTACTGTTCTTTAAAGCAGGATAACAAAATTTAAATAATATAATGTGTATCTTATTTTAAATTTATGTACATATTTCTAGGGCTAAATTGACAACTTTAGTTTACTTTACTGTTGTCCAGCAAAATAAGGTCTAACTATTTAATTTGGACGGCTCCCTAACTATGAAAACATTCCAAGATTCTAAATATGCCATATTTAAGAGATAAAATACAATAGTTTAGAGGGTTTTTGGTACATTTTGGGCAGAAATGTTAGAAATTGTGCTGAAACGTAGTTTTGTTTCAAAAATAATATATTCTGTTCTTGTTGGCATTTCTATAAATGCAAATGCTAAAAAAATATAGATGCAAAACCCATGAAAATGAAAAGTTTGCCAAAAAAAAGTGATCGTTTTTGTAGGGAAATAAAACAGAATCTGTTATGAAGAATTGTCTAATTTTTTTGACGTATTTTTTTCGGACTCAAATTTTGGGAATCTATTATTACTATAATTATCATTCCACTTAATCGTAGATTGAAGGTGATGCTAGAAGACAATTTTTAAAAATTACTATTTGCGTGAACCTTTTACAAATATTTTAATCTTAAAGGAGTCAACAAAACTTAAAAACTGTAGAGAAAAAAATGTTTGGTTCTTTAATTTAAGAAAAAGCTACATTAAAGAACATAATTTCTCTAAAAATTAAATAAAAACAAATTGTCGTAAACAAATAAGTTGGGAACAAAGTTTAGAATTGGCAGAATCTCTTTTCACTTCAATTCTCGAAAGATTCAAAGCTTTTATATTAAATTAATAGATATGAAACGATCTTTTTTCAATTACCTATTAGTTTAAAGAAAGTGTCACTTTTGCTGTTTTGGGAAATTAATATTTTTTGAAATTCGTGTTTAAATCTTAGTTATAGAGCATCGAAAGCAAATTCACTTCAAAAAGTAGATTTCTTCAATTTTTTAAAATTTTAGAAGCCCCAGACAATTTATGTGCAAAAAAAAAATACGATGGAATTGAAGACGAGTTGAAGGAATTTAAAGGCAACTAAATATTAAATTGGCCATGTCTTATTCAAGGTTTATTCTTAAGAACCTGAATATTTGCTCTTTTTCCCTTTCTATGGAAATAATACAAAGCATTACTAAAGTTTTTTCCAAATTCTAAATTGTGTAACAACAAAGATTTTAGTTGTTTTTGACAGCAAATCGTTTTTTGGTGAATATCGTTAAATTACTAACAAATCTTTAAATTAAATCTGTACTTATAAAACTTAACTGTATAAGCTTTATGGCTCATATGATCCTCCCTGGATCGTTTATTGGTCATTGGAAGAGGTCGGGATTTCTGATTCATATAATGTTATTGGTCCAGTCCTCAGTTAAAAGTAGTACTTTTAGAAACAAAGTTTAAGCAGTAAAATACAAAATGTATGCCCACATTATGAGTAGCGAAGCGAACATTCGCTAAAGTTCGAATGTAAAAGCGAGTTTCTTTTTTGATAATATTATCTTTAGCAAGCTTAGCCATTCCCTTCAAATATCAATGGTGCCAACATTATTTCATTGAAAAAATAACAAATAAAACGTCAAATAATGACTTTCAATTATTAGTATTTTATTTCTCAGATTGTGTTTTATCTTCTGATTTACATATTTATTAAAAAAAACAATGATAATGTTAAGCATAACGTTGATTTGTTTTTTAAAGATAACGATTATGACAGAAAGAGGGAAGAAATGATAAACATATGTACATCTAAAAGATCAGCCTGGGTCCCAGTCTGTGTTTGCAACTACTTGAATCGTACCCTTTCATTGGAATTGTTGGCTTGGTCGCCTACCGTTGCACTTTAAGTCATCAATGAGTTTTGTTGAAAAGATCTTTCAACCTGTTCACATGCCTCAAAGTTGATACTCGTACTAATATCTTGTTGAAGTTTTTCAGAATTAGTCGTCACATCATCGGTTGAAAGTAAATCCTATGAATGTGTGCCAAAGCAATTGTCTTGGGGATTAACTGCTTGGCTCAGACTAAGAAGTCTGTCCACAGCTTGCTTCAATAAGGATGGTTCTCCACCAGTAGCTTTGGATTTTTTTTAATTTTGAGCAATTTTTTGTTTGAGTTTTACATTGTAGTCCAACCAAACCTTTTGCAAATAAAAAATTCTTTAGTGGAAACCAAGAGTGTTCAGTTGTTCTGCAAAACTCTGCCAATAATCTTTTTGGTTCCTTTTTGATGAACCGAATACTCCTATGCCGCAAGCCATATTTGTTTCCATCAATTGCACCAGCCTAGCAAATTGATTTGCATTTGTCCTTCAAAATATATTTTTTCATTTTCTTTTTTTGTTATAATAATATAAAAATTATTTGCAAATACCTTTTTCTTTTATCACTCATTTTAACAAACAACCGGAAAACTCTGAATTCGTTAGGGTTATCACTGAATATTTTGATTCGATAGAATTTCACGTTTTGAGCCTTTAAATTAGCGAACATTCGCTAATGATAATTTAGCGATAGGCAAGTTCGATAATGTTTTGACATTTGAAGCGAATTTAATCTAAGCGAATCGATACTCATAATATACAAAGTTATCGAATTCGCAAGTTTTTAAGCTCTCTTCGCTACTCATAATAAGGGGCTAAAAGTAATTAAGTAATGTTTCTATTATTCTGATCATAGCTGTAGTAGTATTCTGTAGTAGTATACTCACAATTAAATTAAAGCTTTTTCACTAAAGATGGAAGTAATACTCAAGTTTTGAAAAGAGGGGAACATTTCTTGCATCGTATCAGAAAACATAAATATCTCTAAAGAAGTAAACTTTCTAGGGTTGCATCGGCTAAGGTCACAGTTGATTGCCAATTTGTCATTTTGAATGTTCTTTTTACCTTCCTGTGTACACATAATAGAAATGGCAATCATAAAAATGCATTATATGATAGTGTGCTAAGATATAATCATATCAAACAACATTTTTGAATAAAAAGTACGAAATATCTTTTCACAAACAATCAACGGAGTTCGTACTTCAGCTCTTTTGTTTAGTGTGTAAGATATTTGAAGAAAAACAAAATAAATCGAATAATTTTTTTTTTTAAATTTTAATGCGAGATTGTATTTTAATGAAATTTTAACAAAACATTATACAATATTAAAAATTACTATAATACTTATATCGAAACAAAATAAAATACCACTTAAATACATACACATAAGCATAGATAATTAATAACTTAACTTAACACTTAAACTGGGATTTGTTTATTTTTCTTTTCTTTTATTTTATTTTATTTTATAATATTTTGACAAGAAATCGGATGTTGTTTCTATTAATTATTATGTTTTATTGGAATGTGACTAGAACAAATTTAATAATCCACCAAACATACAAAAACCCACCATCATACAGGCACTGTACTTTTAAGACTTACGTTAAAAACACAAATATTACGAACAAATAGAAAACTTTTCTAATATAGAAACATAATTTGAAATTAAAAAAAAAAATAAATAAAATTATAAAGAAAATGAGATCCATGTTTTAAAACACTCCCGTTACTTCATCTGGCTGATGAGATTGGAACTGATGACTCTGGTAAAGGTTAGTCGTGTCCATTTGAATGTTCCAAACATTGTCACGACCAGTGTTGCTGTAGAAAAAATCAGGACTTGAATGACCACTATTTGACGGTTGATGGTATTGGGATTGGTGCGATTGCTGCTTGACCTGATGACTGTTCTCGAAGTAAGTCTGGTAGTTATCGGAATAGGCGGCGGTGGCGGAGGGTGATATACTTTGATGTGAGAATGATCCATTTGGATCGACGAAGTTGGGGGTGGCAGTTGTTGTTGTATTTTCATACACTGTGTTGTAGATATTTTCATCGAAGAACGAGTTGAAAGTATCCAAAACGTTGTTGTTTGTGGAGAAGTTACTGCTATTCATCTGGCATAGCTGGCTGTTATTCATGTCTGTCAGAGCAGTTGGCAGGTAGTAATCGTCTGAGCTACTCGCAGAGGAAGTTGAAGTTAGACTAGAGGTATCATCACAACTCTCATATAGCCATTTAGGATTTAACTGACTTTTCGCATTTTGGCTTTGATCCATGGATTGTGCCGATTGATAGTACATGTTATTTGAGCCTGCCGTTGCCGATGAATAGTAATTCTGACTTGGCCCAGAATTATGGTAATAATTAATTTCATTGATGGTGTCTTTTTGACTGTGAACATTGTGGTGCTGGTGGTACATGGGCGATTGTGCATTATAGTGCTCGTTCGTATTTGGCCATGAATACACTGTTCCATCTGATGATGTATAGCTTGAAGATTCACTGATCAATGGGGTAACATTTGGCACAATCGAACTACACATGCAACTTGAAACTGGACAATGACACTTTTTCTTCGACGAAAAATTATCGCTTGGGATTTTCGATGATGTACGTTTTGTTCCTCGGAGACTGCAGAGCTTATTATTTAAAGCAGCATCTCTAGCAAGCATCATTGCCAAGCTTCTTACCCGACGACCTCCTCCTCCAAGTAGACGTCTAGCTTCACTGGATCCCTTGGCTTCGGGCCGAGGATGGTCGTGTGTTCCTTTGGCTTGGAAAAATATAGCATTGCCGGCTTGACGCCAGAAGTGTGTCACTGGATATCCACAATGGCCTCGGCATGATTGTATCTCAAGACGGCCTGTACAATTTCTAGAAAAAAAAAAACAGAGGATTAGTTTTGCAATGTTAATGATATTTTTAGTAGTTTAAGAATTTGAACTAATTTGAAACAAATGTAAATGTTGGCATGTAACCAAAACACTTACCTATTAGGGCACTGTTTTCCTTGCTGCTTCCGCCGAGCCTTGTCACAAATAGCCGGTCTCAAATGCACACTATTTCCATTTGGTAGCTTACACTTTGCCGTACACAAAAGAACACCCAAGCAACTTTTTTTCAAAATATTAACATTGTGATTGTTGGTATTTCGCATTGCCCATCCAGACGCGTGTTTTTTCGCATCTTCACTCGTCGACGAATACACTAAGCGACAATGTCCATTGGACCACTCGTTAAATTCATCAAATTCACTAACCGCTGGCACAATTGTGTCATTTATATCCCAGTCTATGTTAATGCGTGACTTTGTTGGTGGCGGACTAGAGCCACCATCGAGCACTGTAAACGAACTTATTACCACCATGTCTCCGAAGTGTTCTGATTCTTTTATTTATTAAAAAAAACACTAAGGCTTGTTTTTTTCTTATTTTTATATCCAACTTTTTTAAAATCGGTTTAGCAGAAGGTACAACGTCCGAACCCAACGACTGCGCAATGTAAACTGAATCCCTCATCAGAAGTCACTTTCCTAAGTGCCTTCTCTCGTGATGATGATATGGTGAGGCGAGGCGAGTTTTATTAGCAACATTTTAGGGATGGTTAGGTTATGGGTTTTGTATGGTTTTTCAATGAAAAAGGTTTCTTCTTTTTTTAGTGTGTACGGCGTGTACCTACTTCATGGTTCACAGTGTAAGTCTTTTGTATACGTGTGTATCTGAAGAAGTTCACTTATAGCCAGGGTTTTTAGCTCCGCCTTTCAAAGTGAGGTTATCCGGAATTTTCGGATAGAAAATAAGTTTGTATCCGAAGCAGTAGAATACTGTTAGAATGTTAAGTAGCTTTGTATGTTTTTGTTTTTATTTGCTTTTTCGATTTTCTATACCTACTTTTCATTCTATCCAACACTGTGTGACTACTTTCTGATTGGATGGATTCATCCATCCACACCACACAACACCTTTAGGCCGCTTCGCCTCTGGGGGTTGCTTGCTGGATGTGATGTGATGTGATGCTATGTTGTAATTGACTTAGGGGGGCTATAATACAGCCCGACCGAATGAAGGAACGAAAGAAAGAAATGCTCACCTGGATTTCTTTGGCACTTTGCAGAACAAACAAAATGAATGGCTTAGGTCTTTTGCGCCAGGTGGGAGTTGGTAGTTGGTAATTGGTATAGGAATTGGAAATTAGCAGCAGTTGTGTGTCAAAGGAAGTTTTAATTCTTGTAAAATTTTGTGTTTTTCTGTGTAACAAGTACAACCAACAGAGTGATGGTGGTGGGGTGGTGTGTTATGGTGCAAATCATGGGGGCGGTCGGTAGGTAGCATTGGCATCAGAAATACAAAAAGAGGTTGTAGGGAAGTACATATGTATATATATCAAAGACAAAGCTGCTAACAACGACTTTGTCTACGCGACAATTGGTAGTCTTTTAGATTGCAGATGTTACGGTTTGAGCCTTTGTCTTTTGTATCTAGTAATTTTTTTAAAACAACAAAATCCAGGTGTAAAACAATTTTCTGTTCATTTCTATATCTATCTGTCTTAGTCTTGATTAAATATAAAGTTTGATTACTTTTCTTTGAAAATTATTCAAATAACCTTATGTTTGTATATTTTTATACATATTTACTTATATTTTTTCCTGAATTCATACAAAGAAGGTACATAAAGAAAAAGACTTAGTTGCGTTAAGTTGTTATGTAGTATTATTTTCAAAATGTTACAGCTGCGGAAAATGCTTTGTTTTTCGTAAAAATTATCTTTAGGGAAAAAATCTAAACTTTTACCAATCACTTTTAATAGTATAAGTATTTTGATATCTAATGTTTAAAAAGTTGCGTTTTTTTTTAAAGTAATTTTGGCTAGAACGCTTTTAGAGTTCGTTTGCTAAAACTATTTTAAAAGGTTGTCTATCAAAATAGGAATACATTTAAATTTCAAAAAACCAAATAATGGCAATTCTTTTTATTTGTTCATAAATGATATATGTACATATTTTTTTTTATATAATTTACAGACACTCAAGGGGTTATTATTATTAGTACCCTTTATATATTTATATTTAAACACAGTGCAAGCGTTAGGAAAATAGGGAAGGATTTAAGAGGAGATACCGGTGCACATTGGTCTTAAAGTTCTAAACATCAAAATGGGAGGGAAAAACAGAGTTGGCCAAAGCATTCCCCATTCTCGATGTGCGATTTAAGAAAGAATCTCTATACTTGACAGTACGGTCGAAATTGAGCTCAAGAGTAAACTGATGAGCATTCCTGGAAGTGCAAGTATTACGGCTGAATTGTTAAGGGGTGGAAAGTGGAATGCAACTGGCTAATTCGACAGAACATTGTTTGTAAAAATATCGATAAAAAAACGAAAGGCATGAGACATTGCGGTGGTGTTCTAGCGATGTAAATGTTTTGATTTAATATTAAGTTAAGCATACAAAAAATAAAAATAAATTGGGTGGCGCAACAGTCCGTTGAGAACTAGGGCCTAGTGACTTACAACTCTCAAACATTCCTGTGTACGAGTACAGTTGTCAGGGATGGAGTTAAGAAACTTTCACCTTTTTCATTGATAATTTTCCAAGTATTTTTAAGACGGATATTTTTATTTTATTTATTTATATCTTTATTAACACGTAAATAAATTACAATGCTAATATTTAGCGAGCTTTAGCTACCATGACTATCAGCTCGGATAAATACTACATTAAGATTAATATACATTACATTATACAATATGGAAATAAAAGTTAGGTAGTTTTAATTAAATAATTCATTTTCAAATAAAATTTTCTAAATTTAGTTTGTATATTATCTTGTAAGTATGGTTGATGTTCTCTTCTAATGGGTTTTTAAGTAGATTAGTTAAGGATGAGTCGGCAACTACTGTTTTGGCAACTTCTTTAAATTTATAACAATCATAGACGAGGTGTTTAATGGTGATTATGTCGTTTGTGTTGCAGAGATGACAGTTTTCAGGCTCAGTTCTTGTCATGAGATGACCGTGGGTAGTATAAGTGTGGACCAATCGCAGCCGAAGATATATTTTTATCTTTTTCCATGCGCTTTGGGTAGGAAAAATGATCCGTTGGGCGTTTGGATTAATATAAGAATAATGATGTACATGCTGCATCCAATCGTCATAAAGTTTCTCGTTCCAATATTTATTAATTTCTTTTCGCGTGTCTTTGCTGTTTGGAAAGTAAAACGTATATAGTGCTTTACTAGCAGCTTGATCTGCTGATTCGTTGCCTTTTATTCCAACGTGTCCTGGAATCCACATAAGCTTAATTTTTTCCTTGCTGCCAATGAGTTTGTTGCGAATAATCTCCGGTAAGAGGGTTCTATTGTAAACATGACACACTGCTTCTATTATAGAGAGACTGTCAGAGCAGATAATTGTTTTTTTCGATCCCGAAATTTCGATTGCTTTTAGAACAGCCAAAGCTTCGGCTGAGAAAACAGAAGCAGAATGTCGAAGGAGTCCTTTTGAGATTATAGTACCGTCCTGGGTGGAAATAGCAAATGCTGTGCCAAGATCATTTTTAGATCCATCAGTGAAGATGAAATTGAAATTGTGTTGTTTTTCTGTATCCATAATTTCAAAGAAGCTCTGTTGATACTGCTCGTTTGAGGTTGTCAATTTTGGTAAGCATCAGGTGAGTTGTGTATCTAGACAGTCTTTTGGCAGGACTAATATCTGCCCAGTTAAATCTTGTATTCATTGGAAATTTTCAAAAGTCCAGCTATTGAGAATATTATTCCAAAACATTGATTTTACAAATTCTATAATATGCCTACACATGAATAATTGTACCCTTGCAACGAAAGTTGGACATACTTTAACATATCAACGTTGGTTTTATAAACTTGGTGTTGAATGGTTGGCATATTTGTTTATTCATTTCATAAATATAAGATTTAAAAATTTACAGTAAGACTATTAGACAAGACAATTTATTAAATAATACTTAAGTTTAACACAAATACTTAAAATATAATTAGTATAAAAAACTAAATTAGTTCTGTAAACATAATCAAAATTAGAAAATCGATTAAAGTGAAAGTGCAATAAATGGACTTTCGATGTTTTAGCCAAATTTCTGAATAGTTAACCTTGCAAGCTTTTGAACCGTTTCAATTCTTTTAGAATAAATGTTTTAAAAATGGCTCTAAGATTGGTCCTAATAAGACATTTAAGAGCAAAAGGGTCTTTAAAGTCTATGCTATTACGTTTGATAAAACCGAGCATGGAATTTGCTTCAGTTTAGGGTCAAACATTACACTTAGATCTTTCTTCTCCCTAACTCTTTTAGGAACTTGGTCCTCTATTTTGCGACAAAAAGAAAAACATTGACATAAAGCTACATTTAAGTATAATTGGTTTATAAAGTTGACAAGAATTAAGGAAAATACTAGGTAAGTCATTTATAAAAATTAGGAAAAGAACGGGTCCCATATGGCTACCTTGGGGCACACCAGATGAAACCAAAACTGTTTTTTAGAGAACTTCGTCAATGCAAACAAATTTAATCCGACCTTTTAGACAGGATTCCAACCATTCCAAAAACTTAGAATTAAAACCAAAGTTTTATAATTTCCCTATTTAAATAGAGTGACTTACTATATAAAATGCTTTTCAAAAATTGAAAATGGTGAAAATAGAAAGATTTGTTGTTCTTGATCTTCCCGCAGCGAAATCATGTTAGATCGGTGAAATATTTTCCATAACTAAAAATGTCAGTTTTTCATACATCGACTTCTCGAAGAGTTTTAGTCCCCACATGACAATTTACAATTCGGATGGTAGTTGGATATTTTCTGCTTAGACCCTTATTTGTGAATAGGGTTTAAGAATGATTTCTTCCATATTGAAAAGTTAAGAAAAGCAGTTCAGCAAGAGAAGCAGCACATTTTTTAAGATAATTAGGTGGAATTTCGTTTGGACCTTGTTTATATGTTCGCCATTTAAACTCAAGGGATCATCTTCAATATGGAATATGGAAAGACTACTTCTCCAAATTATAAAACGGCGATGACGAACCGAATTCCGCTATAAGGGAGATAGAACCACTCAACCCAGGCGACGCAGATCAACAATTCCGCCTACCCGACCTCGAAGAAGTGAAGATAGCTACACTAAACTTAAGTCAAACAAAGCTGCTGGAGCTGACGGCATCGCTGCCGAACTAATCAAAGCAGCAGGCGATGACTTGGTAAGGAGCATGCACCAACTCATCTGCAAAATATGGTCGGAAGAAAGCATGCCCGATGAGTGGAATCTCAGCATAGTGTGCCCGATACATAAGAAAGGAGACCCTCTAAACTGCGCCAACTACAGAGGCATCAGTCTACTTAACATTGCATATAAGATCCTCTCTGCCGTATTATGTGAACGTCTGAAGCCGTTCGTCAACAACCTGATAGGTCCTTATCAGTGTGGCTTCAGACCAGGAAAGTCCACTATCGACCAAATATTCACACTACGGCAGATCTTGGAAAAAACCCAGGAACTTCAAATCGATACCCACCATCTCTTTGTCGATTTTAAAGCCGCGTATGACAGCATCTATAGGGAAGAGCTCTACAGAGCAATGTCTAGTTTTGTCATACCTGTCAAACTTATCCGTTTGTGCAGAATGAAGATGGAGAATAGGAAAAGATCTCACTGATGCATTTGATGTCAAAAAAGGCTTTAGACAAGGCGATGCACTCTCATACGACTTATTCAATATCGTTCTGGAAAGAATTGTGCAAAACTCAACCGTCAACACTAGAGGCACAATCTTCCAAAGGTCCATCCAATTACTCGGATACGCAGATGATGTTAACATAATTGGAAGATCAAAGCGTGAGGTAAGTGGAGCGTTTTTGAGCTGCTTCTTTGGAATTAGAAGGCAATTGAGTAGTAAAGTCCTCTCTCGAGCATCTAAAATCACCATCTATATAAGACAATCATCATCCCGGTTCTTATTTATGGCGCTGAGGCCTGGACCCCGTCAAAGAAAAATGAGAGCGTCTTAGGATGCTTCGAGAGAAAAATTCTTCGGGTGATTTTTGGTCCCGTATGCATAGATGGAGAATGGAGGAGAAGATATAACGACGAACTGTACGGGCTGTACAGCGACACTGACCTAGTTAGCAGAATAAAAGTCCAACGGCTTAGATGGCTGGGTCATATAGAGCGAATGGACATCAACTCTCCAGCCCAGAAGGTCTTCGAATCCAATCCCGGAAGACCGCGACTCAGGTGGCGCACGCAGGTGGGTGAAGACCTCAACCAACTTGGCGTGCGAAACTGGAGAGAGCTAGCTGGAGATGTATGTTGGTTGAGGCCCAGGTCCGCCCCGGACTGTAGCGCCACCTTAAGTAAGTAAGTAAGTAAGATCATCTTCAATTTCTGAAATATTTAATTCTAACCAAACGATATCTACCTTACATTCAAAAGATAAATATTCAGCGGTCCATGCTGGACTTGCATTAGAATTAGCGTAATTAGATTCAAAACAGCGTGCGAAGGAATCGCAACTACTTGATAAATCTTAAAATATTGAACCAAAGTAATTCAAAGAGTTGAAAATGCGACCAGAATTTTTATTTTGTTTTTTAGTTTGAGCGATAAACATAGCTCTTTTGTGCATTATGCCTCCTTTACGCCCTAAAGACATTTTTAACCAAACAAGACCATCGTAATTGATTTATTATTTGAGTGTTATATTTATTTTTAGCAGTCAATGTATACCATTTCAGTTTGTCATTCAATAGTTTGGCAACGTATTAAAAGTTAGCATAATATAGTTTAACTTAAAAGTAAGAACTTACTTTGTATATTAATTTGATTAAGAAAAGAAAACTTTCAGAATTAAATATAATAAAATATTATTTCCTAATGGCTATTACTGAAAACTAGAATAAATCCTTACCTCCGGAAAATCCTGGGAAGCATCGAAATTGAAAGTAAACAGTCAAAGAAAATATTATTTTACTATACTTTTTACAAATTACCCCTATTTAAAAAATTCACAAAATCCTACTCATTCAAAAACCTGCACTTAGTTATTTTCTTATATCTTCATCTAATCTTTGAAGAAAATATCCTCTAAACTAAGTGTTAAAGAGTAATTGCACAATCATTATACGAAAACGAAGAAAACCCATTAATTGTGTGTATACGTAACTCTTTTAAAGCCATGTGTGTGTTGCTTAATAGATTTCTTCATATATTTAATCAAAATCAAACATTTCAATCTAAAAGATCAAAACTAAGGATAACGTCGACTGAGGTGTTTAATAAAATGCACGACTGGGTCGCACGAACTTGCTCCTGTATGCAAAGAGTCTGTAGCACCTATGTATATAAGATTTAAAATTATACCTTTAAAACAAGTTTGTCTTCAAAGATTTAAATGCTATTCGATTTGTCAAAAAAAACCGCGCGATTCATCCCAAGACACAACTCATCCTAGGACAACTCATCCCGGAAATGAATTGGTATTTACAATAGTTATAGTTATAAACAATACATACATATGTACCAAATGCATTATCTAATTTGGATAAAAGATAGTAATCAGCCCTATCATGAATTCCATCGTAGTCGGAATTTTTACGAATCCCGAAAAACTGTATCATGAAATCCGTTCGTAATGCAAAATTGTATGAGATTTTCCACTACGAACGGATTTCATGATACAGTTTTTCGGGATTCGTAAAAATTTCCGATTACGATGGAATTCATGATAGGGCTGAATATAATAAAAGTTTTGTCAATGTAATGCGCTCTTTCGGGCTCACGCACAGGATTTGATCTGGTGAGATGGGAGGGGGTTACATTTAATACAGTTAAAATAATTAAAAAAAAAAATATTTTAAGATTCAAAACTTTACCTGAAAAATAAGTTTGTCTTCAAAAATTTAGATGCCATTTTATAAATCAAAAAACCCTTGATTTTTCAAAATTTTTTTTTGAAAATCGTTAGAGCGGTTTTTTTTTAAATTAATTTTTTATATATAAAATTTTTAAATTTTGTTCTAAAAATATTTTTGGTATGCAGTTGTTTAGTGATTGTAAATATACGCTCTACATTTGAATTTCGTAAAAAAATGTTGACCCGTTTTTGAGATATAGAATTTTGAAAAAAAAAAATTCAATATTTTTTTAAAAATCCAAACAATAAAAAATTTCACTTTTGATAATCAAATATTGTTAAGGCAATATAAGAGCTTATTCAGAAAAAAAATTATTGAAATCGGTTGATAAGTTGCTGAGAAAATTAAGAAACAAAATAACGGTTCTATGAGCGGTACCTTTCCTGAGCAATACAAAAATATGTTTTTCTTATGAAAAGAAGCCAAGTTTAAAAATAAAATTTTAGAGAAAATTTAAAAAAAATCTATCGGTTTGTTTTTGAGAAAATTCGAATTTTCGTTTTTTGACCAAAAAAATTGTATGGGGGCCACTGTTAGTTTTGGTCTTAAAAAAAAAATGAAAAAAACGCCTAACGCGAATCTGCTGAAAACCTTAACTTCCAAGTTTGAACTCAATCGACCCAATGGTTTAGGCTGTAGGAGCGTGGACAGACAGACAAAACAGACCGGACGGAATCGCGGGACCCACTTTTTTCGACTTCTCTACCATCGTAATATCATGTTTGATTAAAATCTCGAGTTCGAAATTTTGCACGAATGCAAAACTTGCCATATAGTTCCTATATGTCGCAAGTAAAAATGAGTACCCTTGACAAGGACAAACAAAAAAAAAAAAAAAACGGTACCGTATAATTTAGATTATTTATGTAAGGACTTGCCTATATTTTTGTATACCTTAAAGATTTTCTTACTTCTAACTTATAAGACGCAAAAATTAGATAAGAAAATAAGATTGAAATAAAGAAACGAGTTCCGTTACGGAATTACATCACTCATACGATCATATTTGAGGAAGCTGGCTGTGAATTTTGCAAAACAGGAACAATAGAGATCCTTGAAAGGACACTCACACTATTATTGTTATCCTTTTTTTGAGGTGATTTTGTCGACACCTTAAGGAACGTGACAAAGGATTTATAAAAACAACTTCATATTATTCCCGCGTTTAAACCTTTTCTCACAATAAAAAAAGGAAGAAAAAAGGACTTTTGTTCGAGATGAATATACCTATGTATGGGATTCGGCAAAAACGATCATAATGCAATGTTTGATTTTCTTAAAGATACTTATCTGTCAAATATATACAAGTTCGTGATCCTTTGAATACCTATCCAACAAGCCATCGTGCGTCGTCGTCGTCGCATCGCAACCCCTTAATTTGTTATCCATTGTTTGGTGGTAGTGTAAAGTGCGGCCACAGCCAACTATTGTATGGGAAAATAACACTCAATTACCGCATCATGCAAAGTAATGCATATTATAGAAAAGATTATTTCAATACAAAAATGAAGGTCCTGCGTTTGATGTGGCGAGTGGAAATTTTGAATGACAATGCGAATGAATGCATTAGACCTACATAATGTTTAAAAGTCATTTCTAGGTTGACACTTATGACATCGTAAATTGACTACGAGGAGGATACGGAACAATAACAGTTAGATAAATATTCAAAAGCTATTTCTATGGAAATAAGTATAACACTCTATTGAAATTTTAATGCCCGATGATCGTAAAAATTTAATTGAATTAGAATTTGTGATCATAAATTTAAAACAAACAATCAAGGAACTGTATTGTGAATCTGCGTGATTGAGGGAATTGTAGGATTTTATTCCCAACATTTTATGCGAATATGCGGCAAGAGTACGATAACTTAGACGACAAGATATAATAACGGTTTTTGGTAGAGGGGCTTAATACAAGCATTTTTTACTATGGAAGGGGGGGTCTATCTCCCCCCGTTCAGGCGGTAGGGGCAATTTAAAAAAATTATTATTTAAAATGGAAAAAAATAATTAAAAAATAACGGTGATACTTACAATTAAGTTTTATACATTTTTTTAAAGCCAACATTCTGTGTTATTAGCCAGTTTTTAATTCAAGTCAAAACTATGCGTAGTTTTTGAAAAATTTAATTTTAAAGTCAAAATTTGAGTAAAAAAAGTTAAAAAAAAAGGTTTAAAGTGTAATTATTCAATACTTCAAGATTATCTACCATTGTTTTTATTTCAGAATTTATTGCTCTTTTTTGTTTTTGATCAAAAACTGAAAACTAGATGATTTTATGTCTTTTAGTTTTTGAGAAAATTAAAAATAACCACAACTACTATTTTAATTTAATTTTTTTTTTTTTGCTTGAGTGGTCTTATTTTGATAGTAACAATGGTAGGTGCGAGTTTGGGTGTATGCAACAGTAATGTGTGTGCGAATTTGGGTGTATGCAACAGTGGGATCTGTAAGGGGGGCAAGCTGCCCCCCTGCAACCCCCCTGCAACCCCCCTGCAACCCCCCTGCTTGGGAACACTATAGGATTTGGGGTGGGTGCAAGTTGGAGAGCGTGCAAGGTGGAGAGGGGGCACGGTTCGGTGGGTGCAAGATGGGGTGCATGCAAAGTTTCTTTTGCATTTAAATAAGCTGGATTTAAGAAAAATTAATTTACCCTAGGTATATCTTAATCCATATTCGATTATTACTATCAAAATAAGACTACGTTAATACTTAAGCAAGGAAAAAGTAATTTAATTAAAATATTTATTTTGGTAATTTTCAATTTTCTCAAGAACTAGAAGACATAAAGTCATCTAGTTTTCAGTTTTTGATCAAAAACAAATAAGAGCAATGAATTCTAAAAAAAAACAGTAAATAATTTGAAAGTTTTGAAAAACTACACTTTAAACCTTTTTTTAAATTTTTTTTGCATACATTTTTAGTTTAAAACAATTTTTTTCAAAAAATATGCATAGTTTTGACTTGATTTAAAAACAAGCTAATAGACAAAAATGTTGGCTTTAAAAAAAGGTATAATACTTAATTGTAAGTATTACCGTTATTCTTTAATTAGTTTTTTTTAAATTGCCCCTACCGCCTAAACGGGGAGAGATAGACCCCCCCTCCCATAGTAAAAAATGCTTGTTTTTAGCTGTTCTATACAAATCCGTCATTAAACTTTGTCGCCTAAGTTATCGTACTCTCCCCGAATATGCGGTAGATGTAAGTTATTTATTGCTAATTAACTTAACAATATACTCCACCTTTTTTCAAGAAAATTGTATGGTAGAGCTTGAGAACGTTGTTACATTTTTAGTTAAACTACTAGAATTTGAAAAATTAAGTAATTTTATTACATGTCATTCTGAAAAGTGTACATACTGAAAATTTAAATACATGAAATACAAAACATTTAACTAACAATTTACCAACTACTTAAAAATTTAAATAATTTGTTTCTGATTTTTGTGATATATTGATATTTGGCCAAATGGCGCAAGCCAATAATGAAAAATACTCGTATACTTAAAAATCGTTAGCTAATTGTTAACAACAAATTAACTATAACCCTACAACATATAAAAGAGATAATATACATATGTTCAAAACTTTAAGTCAATCGGTTGAAAATTGTTTTAGTGTTGAGTCCGGCCAACTAAAAAATGCGGTATTGAGATAAACGCGCTTGAGTAGTAGGTAAATCATGAATAATTTTGCAATATATTTTACTAAAATTCGAACTCTTAATTTGGATTAACAAAATGACTAAGAGCCACTTTTTGATTTTATTTTTAGAGATACTAATTTAAAATTAGCAAAATCGTCTTTTGACTTTGGATTTTGTAATAAAATATAGTACACGACTGCATCGCACGAACTTGCTCATGTATCCAAAGACAATGTTTACAAATAGAACTTATGTTTTTAAATTTAAAAATGTATCAATAAAACAAATTTGTCTTTCAAAAATTCAAATGTCATTTAATTCATCAAAAATAAAATGGTTTATTAAGTTTTTTTTTTCGAAAATCGTTAGAGGGTTTGTTTTTAACATAAATTTCGTATATAAATATAAATATAAATATAAATATAAATATAAATGTAAATGTAAATGTAAATATAAATATAAATATAAATATAAATATAAATATAAATATAAATATAAATATAAATATAAATATAAATATAAATATAAATATAAATATAAATATAAATATAAATATAAATATAAATATAAATATAAATATAAATATAAATATAAATATAAATATAAATATAAATATAAATATAAATATAAATATAAATATAAATATAAATATAAATATAAATATAAATATAAATATAAATATAAATATAAATATAAATATAAATATAAATATAAATATAAATATAAATATAAATATAAATATAAATATAAATATAAATATAAATATAAATATAAATATAAATATAAATATAAATAAATTCATTCATTCATTCATTTATTTATTGTAGATTAAGGTACAAAAGTCTTACATCTAACTTACATTCTTAAGAGTTTTAGAACTTAACATTTGTTCTTTTCAGCTTTAATACATTTGTATACAATAAAAAATAGATGAATTTATATAATATTAAATTAAGGGAAATTTCTACAAAACAAAACCCTTATGTAATACTTATAATCTAAATTGCACATAGGTCATTTATTAGACTGTTGTCCGAGAATTGACATTTATACATAAAATCTGATACATATTTTATTGAAAGGTTAGCAACAAGGTTGACATTAGTTTTTTCATGTAATTTCAATGTTGAAAATCGTTTAGGTAATTTAAGAATTATTTTAAGTACTTTATTTTGTATTATTTGTAATTTTTTTTTATGACAGGTCGCGCAATCGTACCAAACAGGAACACCGTACAACAAGATAGGTTGAAAGATTGTTTTATACAAAATAAGTTTGTTTTCTGTACTAAGCTTTGAACTACGACTAATAAATGGGTAAAGTATTCTAATATAAATATTGATTTTGTTTATGGTATCTATAGTATGTTTTTGAAAAGTTAACTTTTTATCCAATGTGATACCCAAATATTTACATTGACTTTCCCACTGTATATTGGTATTATAAAATTTAAGGCATGTTGATGGTAAATAACTGCTTTTCCTGCGACGTGTAAAGAAAACAGCTTGAGACTTAGTTGCATTGGCTTTAATTTTCCATTTCTTAAAATAGTTTTCAATCTCTTTAAGTGATGCTTGCAATGAAGACATAATATTTACAGGGTTTACATTGGTAGAGAATATTGCAGTATCATCTGCAAACATTGCCCAATGTGTATTGTTACATGTGACCCTAAAATCTGACACAAAGATATTGAAGAGGATAGGACCCAAAACTGATCCTTGAACGACACCAAAAGGAATATTCAAATATTCTGAATTACGGTTTCCAATAAATACAGAAAAAACTCTGTCTTTCAAAAAACTTTGGATCATTTTGATCAAGAATAAGGAAATCTACACATTTTCATTTTATATAAAAGTGCTTCATGCCAAACAGTGTCAAATGCTTTCTCAATGTCCAACAAAACCAACCCTGTGGACATTTTTGAAGCCAAGCCTTTTTTTATATGATTTTTTAATCTAACAACTTGATGATTTGTACTATGTCCCGATCGAAAGCCAAATTGTTGTTTTGGCAGTACTTGATTTTCTGTTATGTGTTTAACTAAATAGTTTTTAACTATTTTTTCTAAAATCTTACCTATATTGCTAAGCAAACTAATAGGCCGATAGCTAAATGGATTTGTTTTGGGTTTACCAGGTTTTGGTATGGCAACTACTTTTGCTTTTTTAAACTGATTTGGAAAATAGTTTAAAGTTAAGCTTGCATTTAATATAAATGTTAAAAGAATCAACCCCTTCTTTGGAAGTTCCTTAAGATATTTGTTTCGTATCTTGTCAATTCCAACGGCTTTATTAGTTTTAGTTGTTCTTATTATGTCTCGGACTTTAGAAGGTGTTGTAAGGTACCTACTTTGAAGGTTGGATTCTGCTAAATCTATTTCATTAATACACTCTTTTACTGTAGAAATTGTTTGATCATCACTCAAGTGAGCAGTAATTAAATTGTTTTCATGAAAGCAAGATGCAAGTAAATTTAACTTTTCATCTTGGTTGTAAACTTTAACATCACCATTATAAAGCGCTGGAATGTTAGAATGCTTTTTAGAAATAACTTTACTTACTTTCCAAAATGGTTTGGACCCCTTTTTAAAAGAAGAAAGCAATACATTCCACCTTCTATTTCTATGGACAAGTATTTCATTTTTAATTTGCTTATTTAGTTTTGACACCATATCGTTATAATAGGTCTGTCTATATCTTATCCAACATCTTCTAGCTGTGTTTCTTAAACGTATGAGAACTAGAATGTTGTTGGGTAAAGGAATATCTGAGTTGTTTTTAAGAGTTCTTTGAGGAACAGATTTATCAACTGCATCATTAATAATGTCGATAAAGTTTTGTAGGTACATATTAATTTGATAAGTTTGATTAATTTCATTTAACGCTAAATTTTGTGTGTCGATATTATTTGAAACATGTGCCCTGTACAGATTCCAATTAGCAGCTGAGAATACATATCTTTTTTGCAAATTAAACATAGAAGTTGTGCCTGTAAATGATGTCTGCACTGGTAAATGATCTGAACTTAAGGCTGTTAGTGTGATAGGTTGGGTAAAATATTCATTTTTTGTTTGTAAGAAAGAAATCCAAAACTGATGGATTTTTATTTCGGTCAGATGGTATATATGTAGGGTTTACAGGGCTTATTAAATAATTATTATTCTGTGTGGTCATAAAATCGTTCAAAATATTACCCCAGACTGATGTCTGGAGTTAAGATCGCCACCTATCAAAACATTTTCTTTGATACGCATCAGCTTTAAAATATCTTTTTTAAAACATGATTTTACTTTCGGAATTAGTATTTTTACCGGGAAAATAAACGGAAAATATATCAAGAGATATACTTTCGCTTATTTTTACCCTTATCCCGACACATTCAATAATTGATAAATTCAATGTTCCTACCATATATTGACAAATTTCTTTTTTTGCCAAAATTGCTACTCCTCCTCCCATCTCACTTTCCCTATCACGCCTATAGCAGTTGTAATTTATATGAGTTAAATTTATTTCAGGCTTAAGCCATGTTTCTGTAAGCAAAGCTATGTCAACATTGTTGCGAATCAAGAAATCAAACAATTCTAATTTTTTTGGCGAACGCCTCTTGCGTTCCAAGTTATTATCTTAAGGTTCTTATTCAACATTTTGCTTGTATACATATTTTAATGCTAACATAGTTATAACATTAAACTGGTCAGCTTTTGATCTACATAGATTAAGTTTTGGCATCATTTCATTAAGTAACGACATTAGTTCGTTTGGAGAAAATAAATTATTTTGTTTATAGTTACACTGCTCATTCTTGTTACTATAATGTTGTTGTTGTTGTACTGGCACAGCTTCTGATTCAGTAGGAGTCTGTATTGAAAATGTTCTACTTCTAGCTTTGTTTTTATGTTGGTCCGTTGGAAGAGCAGGAAAGTCACTCATAGAGAAATTTGGTTGATTTGAGACTGAGCCGCTCTTGCGTAAATTATGTGGTTTAGAGTTGTTTCGATTTGCAATTTGTTTTCTAATTTCGAAGAAATTTGAGCGCATTTTACAAATTGGATCGTTAGCCTTATGATCTCCATTACAATTCGCACATTTACTGACGTCAGGTTTATCACAATCAGCAAGTTTATGATTCCCAGTACAGTTGGGACAAAACGTATTTACATTGCAATGCTTCTCTCCATGGCCAAACATCTGGCATTTATAGCATTGAGTAACTTTGTTTGGGTAGTGTCTTTTGTAGTCCCATTTGACTATCATTTTGAAGATGGTTGAATGTTGTTTTTTAAGGTCACTCATCTTAATTGAACCACGTTCAATATAAATAATATATTTGTAACTTACATAATTAATAAATGTCTGCACAGTGATAGGTTTTACGTCGGTACATTGGATACCTCGAGAAATTAGTTCTTTCTTAAGTGTTTCACTAGGGTAAATATCGAGACCCGAAAGCACTACCTTAAATGGTCTATTATGTTTTTTTTGAAGTATATAGAACTCATATTTTTTCTTTTTGAGTTCAATTAAAGTTTTTTCATATGATTCAAGCGAAAGACACATTACTTTTTGTCCCAAAGAGATATTTTTAAGAACATAGTCTTCGATTTGGACTGATTGTAGTAATAATCTTATCACTTCACTTTTAGTTTTTAGAATCACTATTGGTGGTATCGATTCTGGCTTTTTTACATTTTCAGAAACATTGTTTTTTTGGACACCTTCATCGTGGTCCATAATACTTTGCAATGGTGCAAAAGAATTTCTGCGATCTACATTCATATTAGATGAAAATGATTGAGATCCCTTGAAAGTAATTTTTTTTGCTTGGATTGACGAAATCGTCATCATCCAAGCGATCATTTGCACGTTTCAATGAAGAAATGTTGTTTTTTTTTTTTTTTAAATTTGTATATACAATTCGCCTCAGATAACTAATACACGTATTGATCGCGCGGGTGTTAGCACAAGACTGAAATATAAATATAAATATAAATATATTCGTATATAAATAAATTATAATCATATAAAAAAAAATATTTTTAGTATGCAGTATGCAGTTACAGAACTTATCAATATAAGTTTTACTTTTAATTTTCGTTAAAACATATTGACCCATTTTTGAGATATCAAATTAAAAAAAAATATATATTTTAAAAAAATCCAAAAAGTAAAATTTAGCATTGTTGATCATCAAATTTTATTAAGACAGTATAAGAGCTTGCGTAGAGATTATTGAAATCGGTTTCTTAGTTCTTGAGAAAACTTAAAAATAAAATAACGGTTCTATGGAAAGTACCCTTCTGGAGCAATACAAACATATTTTTTTAATTGAAAGAAGCCAAGTTAAGAAAAAAAGAATTTAGAGAAAATTTAATACAAATCTATCGGTTCGTTTTTAAGAACATTCGAATTTTCGATTTTTAACCAACAAATTTGTATAAGGTCCATTGTTACTTTTGATCTAAAAAAAAAAGATAAAAACGCCTAACGCGAATATGCTTAAAACCTTAATTTTTAAGTTTGAACTCAATCGGCCGAATGGTGTGGGCTGTGGGGGCGAGGATAGACAGACAGACGGACAGAATCGGGGGACCCAATTTTTTCGACTTCTTTACCGCCTTAATGTCATGTTTGATTAAAATCTCTAGTTCGACATTTCTTACGAATGCAAAACTTGCCATATAAAGGGTGGTTTTTTAGCTATTATCTTTTTGGCAACACTGATGGTTTAAACAGATGACAAACGTTTCGTGTTTTGTTTTACTGTCAAACATCTTCAGTTTGGTCTATAATTTTCCATGAATCATCTTACAAACGAACAACGCTTGCAAATAATTGAATTTTATTATAAAAATGCATGCTCTGTTAAGAAAGTTCATCGCTAGCTTCTTTCATTTAATTGTGTACTGCGGCGAAGCTCATTTTTGTCTCAATTGGTACGTAAATAAGCAGAATTGTCGATTTTGGAGTGAATATCAGCCAGAAGCATTGCAAGAGCTACCAATGCATCCAGAAAAAGTCACAGTTTGGTTCGGTTTATGGGCTGGTGGCATCATTGGACCGTACTTCTTCAAAGATAATGCGAATCGTAACGTAACGTGAATGGTGAGCGCTATGAGATGATATCCAACTTTTTTGCCCAAAATGCAAGAGCTTGACTTGCACGTCATGTGGTTTCAACAAGACGGTGCCACATGCCACACAGCACGCGCAACAATGGACTTATTGAGAGGCGAGTTCGGTGAACATATTATTTCACGTTCGGGACCGGTCAATTGGCCGCCTAGATCGTGCGATTTAACGCCTTGAGACTATTTCTTGTGGGGCTATGTTAAAACTCATGTCTATACAGACAAGCCCGCTTCAATTGACTAATTGGAAGACAACATTGAAGCATTTATTCATGAGATACCGGCCGAAATGTTGGAAAGAGTGTGCCAGTCGAGGTCAACATTTGCATGAAATAATCTTCAAACATTAAATTATATATAGACCGTACTATCGATTCAAATAAAGATTTCATGAATTTTTCTGAATTGTTTTTGTTTTTTTTTGAAAACCTTTCATATAGCTTTTAAAAAATCACCCTTTAAGCATCATTCACATGAGCGTGACCAACGAACGACGAATGAATTACAAAATGTGAGTTTATATACGTTTGACGACATATTTCCACACAAATTCTTAACAAAACGATAGCAATATAGTTTCTATTTGATTTATGATGCATACTTTTACTTTTCAGTATCATATATTAATAAATTTAAGAAAACAAATTTATTTGTCGCGAACTGTCAAACTTTATTCGCGTTCCACATTATCCACACTCGCAACGAATAAAAAAATCGCGCGTACTTAACCTAAAACAATCGTTCTTGTTTTGGTTTCGGTGGTGAATGTCAAACTTAATTCGCGACGAATTAAAAACTCTCATGTGAAAGAAATGTCAAAATCGACGAATATTCGTTCATTCGTTGGTCGTTGGTCGTGCTCATGTGAATATTGCTTTAGTACCTACATGTCGACATGGATGTTAGAGAAGTACAAAAAAGTGAGTCCCGCGATTCCGTCTGTCCTAGCCCCACAGCCCAAAGTATTGAGTCGGTTGACTTCAAATTTGGAAATTAAGGTTTGAGCCGATTGGCGTAAGGCGATTTTTTCATATTTTTTTAAGACTAAAAATAACAGTAGTCCCTATACAAACTTCTTCGTGAAAAAAACGAAAATCGAATTTGCCTAAAAACGAACCGATAGATTTTTTTAAAAATGTTTTGTCTTAATTTGGCTTCTTTGAAAATTAAAAAAAATGTTTGTATTGCTTCAAAAGGGTACCCCCCATAGAATCATTATTTTATTTTTAAGTTTTCTCAACGATTAATCAACCGATTTCAATAATTTTTCCTGTACAAACTCTTATACAGTATCAATAATATTTGATGATCAAAAATGTCATTGTTTTTATTTTTGATTTTTTAAAAAATATTTAAACATTTTGTTTGAAATTCCATATTTTGAAAATAGTTCATCATTTTTTTTTACAAAATTAAAATGTAAACCGTATATTAAAAATTAATTTAAAAAAAAAAACGAATCGAACGATTTTCAAATAAGTTTTTTTTTTTTAAATTGAGGTTGTTTTAAGAAATCAAATGGCATTTAAATTTTTGAAAACAAACTTTGTATGCAGGTACATTTTTAAATTTTAAAATACAAGAAATATTTTTCAACAGACTCTTTGGATTAATGAGCAAGTTCATGCGACCCAGTCGGGCATTCCATTTTTTTTAATAGAGCAGATTGATTGGACATACATAGGACAACCTCGTGTTTCATTTAGATGTTTACTTACCAACATTAGCACAAAGATAATTTCTCCACAAATAAAAATGTATAATGCTATAAGTATTTGCAATTCCGGTGAAAACTAAGCCTAAGATTTGTAATTCGGGTTAGGTTTTCAACCAAGAACCGAACGCTTATATTTTTTCAAAGCTACATACATATGTATGTATGTATGTATACCTAAACGATATTCTTAAATCTTTAAAAATATTTCAGAGGTAATATTTATTTTTTTCGTAAATTATTTGTTTTCTTTAGTTTTCTTAGATTTATTAAAAAGACTGACAGTAGAATTTTTGTCAAGTTAAAGGAATTGTGTGTGACGTCACAATGTCTACTATAAATGGCTAGATTCTTTGCACCTCGAAACTTCGAGAAATTACAACATTTTAAATTTGACAAGTCAAACCGATTGCAGAAGCTTCTAATAGGAAGTTAAAAAAGCCCCGAAAAATATCTTCTATTCTTAGAAATTATTATTTAGATATTTAGTAAAACAGAGTTTTAGAATAGTTGTCTAAATCCTAATAGGAACTTTTCAAAAACATGAGTTGTTTTTATTTTTGTTTCTATTGAAAGCTCCTACAATCTTTGTTATGCAGTTTAGCATTATTTTGGTGTTTTATTTGATTGGAATAATATGTGTCCATCTCAAAAACGCGAATATTTGAATTCAGAAAATGAGAAAAAACTACAAGTTAAAATTGAAAACATGGAGAACCTTTTTTCGAATTATTGATGAGACAGTAATTGTTCTAGCATATCATTTTCATTCCCTTTTGGTTATTTTTTTCGAAAACGAAAACCAAAATTTTTACCAACATTTGTGACCACCAGCAACAATGACTTAAAACAAAATAGTCTTATGCATATGATCGTTATATATTTGTTCAAAAAAGGACATTTCAGCTTTCTTGGATTTATTTTCTTTGGTCCCTTACGAAGTCGTTTACTTTGTGGTTTTAAGGTTTCTTCAGTTCTTCTTTAGTAAATGAAGGCCCAAAATTTCAACAATTCCAATGTCAAACGTATAGGTACAAACGAGCTACAAACCACACTGATGATAAAAGGTCTTAACAATACAATTCGGGATAGCGGTATATGTATCCCACAATGTCAAAAGTTTAAACGGATATAGCACCCGAATTCCGTAAATAAGACCACAATATACAGAGTTTAGTACAGTCAAAATCTTTATATACTCGTATGCATGTAAGAAAAAAGGCAAGTCCTGATGCTTCATCTTTATTTAAACTCGTATAAACCTACAAAACCTACACCTAACCTAACTCAACAAAAAGAAAGTTTGATTTGGTGCGTGTGTGGTGTATGTCAATGATTCTAAATGAAAATTGACATTTCGCACAAAAGGTAAACCCACCATATTTATAGAGAAGGATATAGACATAGACAATACTCTTGAGATTGATGTTTTGAACCCTTTAACACCAAATGTCTATGATCCCATTAAGGGCTGGCGTTTTTCTTTCTTTTTATTTGAAAAGCAGATTGCAGCAGCTCACTTCAACGGGGGTTTATTGTGTTCTACACATCACAGAATAATGTACAAGGATGTTTTGTTGTCTATTAACAACAATTCAACAATCCTTCATATGACAAGGCAACAAACGTGTGCCTATGCCTGTGCCTGTGCTGTTCCTGCTCCTATTTAATCGCATATTCTCTGCCAGATAGCCTCTTTTGATTGTTTGGATTCTTTTATATTTTTTGATATCGGGAAGGAATGTAATTCGAACTCTCTTAAATCGATGCTCAAATATTAGTTTTGATGTAGTTTTTGATGGAACAAAACACGTTGCACAATTATTTGTTTCTTTATATTAAATCAAGGGTTACTTTGATATAAATGTACATTTTGTGTTGGTTCATCATTTTCATCGCTATTATCATCAAGAACATTGTTATATTAGGGAATTCAATAGGACACTCGTGTTTCAATGATGATATCCTTGGGATACATCTGTCCGATGCAAAAATATGTATATTCATTTGGAATTTGGATTACAATTTAATATAATTTTTGACATTATGATTAAATTTTGCTACTTCATTCAAATTCAATTTATGACACAATAAGAGTCACAGGGATTAGGTATGGCAAGAAAATTTGTATTTGTTCAAAACTACATACATACTATATGCACGTTGCGTTTAGTTTTGTTCGATTAAAGGATTTTCAAACTTGTGAATTGATTTTATTTAAACATGATAATTTTTATTTATTTATTTAGTTTATTTATTTATTTAATTTACGAGCTACAGGCTTAACAGATGCAAAAAAAGAATAAAGACGTAGGTAAAGTGTGATGTTTTTAAAGCTATAGGAAAGTTTAAAAAAAAAACACACACAATTCAACAAAATGCATGAAATCTTTATTTGAATCGATAGTACGGTCCATATAATTTAATGTTTGAAGATTATTTCATGCAAATGTTGACCTTGACTGCGCCTCAAATAGTCCATCCGCTTAGTCCAATTTTGGCATACTCTTTCCAACATTTCGGCCGGTATCTCACGAATAAATGCTTCAAAACATGAGCTTCGTCGCTGAACACAATTTTTCGGTAAAAAAGTGGATCTTCGGCCAACTTTCCAAGAGCCCATTCACCAAAAATTTTACGTTGCAGTAGATCGCTGTATTTTGAAAGCCATCACACCTAAATCCTTCAGCAAAATTGTCCACGTTGTTGAGTAACAAAGGGCCAATTGCTGCGAACGGCGCGGCGACGAATCGATAATTTATGGTCATCATTAACACTGGCCGATACAGCTGCGATATTTTCTTCAGTTCGCACTCTACGTAAGCGTGTTGGTGGTTTAATGTCCAACAATGTAAATTTGGTGCGAAATTTAGTCACAATAGCCCGAATAGCCGCTTCAGTGGGTCGATTAAGCTGACCATAAAATGGAAGAAGCGCGCGATGAACTTTCTTAACAGAGCACGCATTTTGATAATAAAATTCAATAATTTGCAAGCGTTGTTCGTTTGTAAGACGATTCATGGATAAATTATAGACCAAACTGAAGATGTTTGACAGTGAAACAAAACATGAAACGTGCGTCAGCTGTTTAAACCAGTGTTGCCAAAAAGATAATAGCAAAAAATCACGCTTTATATACAACAAATAAATAATAATTTACAATAGATGATTAATTTCTTAAAAATAAATAATACAAATCATTTTTGAATTAGTTTCTAGGCCATGCTATGTCAATATGAACTCCCTAATTGATCTTAAAACTGGTTCATTTATACCACAGTTTGTCCTATGTTTAGGCTGAAAAAGAAGGTATCTTTCTCTCAATGGTCGTCGTATTAAATGCAAATTAACTATAAAAGGTTAGGACACTTTATATGGTAACATAAAATATCTCGCACAAATACTATATCATGAATAGTTCTTCGAGATTTGAAAGATTTCAGACCAAGAAGATTACGTAGAGCTTGAGAATCTGGACAAAAGTTCCAGCGCATTATACAAAACACATATTTTGTGAAACGATTCTGAACTTTCTCAATTCCATCTAAAAACGTTTGTTGGAAAGGATTCCATACGAAATCAGTATACAGTGATGATCTAACTAATGAGTTATATAAAGATGTACATAACTGTATAGGGATCCAAAAAGTCAGGTGTGTTTCATTTAATGAAACCAATCATAGAGTTGGCTTTAGTGACAATAGCATCCATGTGCGGAACAAATGTAAACTTGGAATCAAAGGAGACACCCAAATCCTTTACTAAAGCAGTTCTCTGAAGAGGGGTACTATCAAGAAAATACGCCAACTCATAAGTTGTGAGTTTCCTAGAGACAGAGATAGCGAAGCAATTCTTTACATTAAGTTCAAGACAATTAACCAAACACCAGTTTGATAAACGATCGAAGTCTATTTAGAGATTAAGGAAATCATAAATGGAATTTACTTTTAAAAATAATTGAAGATCATCAGCATATATGAGACATTGGCTGATCTTTATGTTTTTACAAATATCATCGATAAAAATTATAAATAAAAGTTGGCCAAGATGACTACCCTGGGGAACTCCTGAGGTACATTTAATAGATCTCGAGGTTTGATTATAAAGTTTTACTTTTTGTGCCCTATCAGTTAAAAAAGATGAAATCCACTAATGGAGATTAGAGTGAATCCCAAAATAATGAAGTTTACGAAGCAGTATGCTGTGCCTTACAGAGTCAAATGCCTTACTAAAACCGTGTAGATAGCGTCTACTTGACTTTGACTTTCTATACAATTAATAACGAAAAAATGCGAGATTAGTGACAGTAGATCTAGTCGAAATAAACCCATGCTGGGCGTCACTTACATCTTCTTTTACAAAAGAAATCCAATTTGATCTTTACTAAACTTTCGAGCAATTTAGGAATTGTGGACAGCTTACAAATGCCCCTGTAATTTTCAACATTATTTTTCGAACCAGACTCATAAATTGGGATCAGAAAAGAAGATTTCCATTAGTTCAAAAATATTCCGGACTATAAAGATAAGTTGAATATAATTTGCAATGGAAAGCACACAAAATTAGAGTATTTTTTTTTTAGACAAGAGCAGGAATACCATCGACACCAGGAATGTGATTGGGTTTAGGATCGTGAAGTCCATTTAATACATCAGAGAATTGTAAGTGTTTTGAACCAATATCTACTTTAGGTGAAGTTGAGTAAACTGATTCAAAAAATTGAGCAAAAAGATCAAGAGTTTTATTAATGTCAGTAGAATTATCCCCTCTAAAATTCATCGTAGTTGGAATGCCAATTGATGTCCTTTTAGAATTAATAAAAATTGATAGTTCCAGGTATTGACTAATTTGTTTGAGAAAATTGTGTGATTATTAAATAGGCAAGAAAATTACAGTAACTATTTATTTAGTATAGCAGATACTATCTAGCACAGATAATCGTTCTTTAGCCGTACTTCTCGAATGTTATGTATTGTATAACTTTCTCTTTCCTTAACATTACAATGTTTACTGTTTCTTTGATATGTTAAACAATGATCGTGTTCAACACATTGAAAGTGAAATTACTTTTAATTTTACCAAACACAATTAAACAAATAAATTGTAGCATAATTTTGAAATCACAACAGCGATAAAATAATAATATTTTTTTGTTTTTGTTTCTTAATTCTAATTCATAAACAAAAAAGGTAAAACTTCTTTAAAGTTGCGTTAAATGCTTTTTTTTTATGTATACATATAAATTAATATGGATTCCTTTTCAAATGTACTTTCTATATCTAATCTTGATTTTCTATAACATGAAACCAGTCATCAAAGTGAGTATGTGTCATATGATCAGCCTGTGTCTAAATGCATTTTCTAGACAAGACTAGAGTTCAGTAGCATTTCCCTTTTATTAAGCATATTACAAATGTACGTATACACATACATATAGTTACTTTGTTTCAATTATTATACAAATATTTAATGTTCAAAGTCATGGTCTTTTGCTTGGCCCTCAATTGTTGTCGATCTATATAAAAACTCTATACTCTTCAATTAAATAAAATTAACTGAGAACCAAAAAGTGAATCCGTCAATTGTATACATAAGGCCCTAAAATTTATTTATTACTCCGACAAAGCAGCGCAGACACCACGCCATGGTGCTTATGATGTGCAGTGCATCTAAAAGATTTAATTTTGATTCATAATAGGCCATGTTTTTATGTGTTTGAAAATTGTGCCTATACGTTAATCATAAAACTTAAACAACGAACGACCACGAAACTTGACGAGTTTTTCGAGGGTGTTGCGTTTCCTTTCAAATCGATCTCGAACACAGTCAAATACAAGTTAATGCACATACAATATAGATGATGTTTTTAAAGATTTCGTCATCAATTAATATCAATTAAGGACTTTAAGTCTATATAAATTCCTTCAACTTTTATACCAATATCTATGTATGTATGTATTACAACAACTAGGGTTGTTTCCACTAAGTTCCAAATAACTATTTGAAAAAGAGATACATTTTGAAAATGTTTATTTAGAATATAAAATATAAGTTTTAATTTATATACAAGAACCTCCATCAAAGATCCGACAGTCTTGAGACATACTCATATTATGTTTAAAACATTTTTAAATGAATACCAAAAAACTAGCATACTAAGAAAATAAGGACGAAAATTGATGAAACTGATATTAAAGGACTTTGAAACAGAAAGTGCCAATCGTGTTAACAGGCCATATTTTATTGAAAGGTATTTGGCTATAGTCAGCCCCTTGCCAAGAAGTATTAGAGTATTCACTGATTGGAGCTAATTGTAAGATCTGACAATCGTCTCAGCTTAAAATTACATGTTCGAAAATATCTCTCCATAATTTCATATTGGTCCAACAAAATTAGTACAATAACGGCTTTCAAGTGATTGAGTCAACGAGTTTGGTTGCTCCGAAGCCTATATATTTGAAATCAAATATTAAGATTGGAACAGGGTTTTCCAAAAAGACGTGTATATTTTAACAGAAACAATTGATGGTTATTTGAGTGTAGAGAGAAGGTTATGCCATTAATAATGGAAATCAATATCAAGCAAATAGCCGCCATCATTATAATCATAACTCTAAATCGCAATACATTTACCAGAGTAGTTGATCCAGTCAAATTTTCGAATAAGTAAGTTCCAATAACTCCTATTTTTAGACACCTTGAGGATGGATGAGAGGTTTTTTAACAATCATTCTTGGATTTTAATAGCACCAGATTTTTATTAACGAAGCCTACGACGCGTGAAAATAGTCCTCATCACTGAAGATGATTTTTCGATGAAGTTCTGCATAATTTAGATGCATTTCAAGGAGCTAATCAGCAAAGATGTGAAGTTTGCTGGTGATCGTCTGGTTTGAGTTCTTGTTAACTTTAATATCTCTTAGGCCTGAGATTTTATTCCAGAGATATCGATGAGGAGTCGACAAACCTGGATTTTCGTCAACACACTTAACATATAGATGAGTTTTTACTCATCGCTTAAAAATGTTCTTTAATGTTTAGTAAAGGAGTCTAATGAAATTTAAATAACGTAATGTGTATATCAACCTAAAATTTACTCATTTCAAGGGCTAAAGTGACAACTTTAGTTATTAATATATTTTTCACCACTGTTGTCCATCAAGGGATAGTCTAACTTAATTTAGACGACTCCTTACATATAAAACCATTCCAAGATTCCAACAGTTTTCTAAATATGCCATATTTAATAGCTAAAACACAATAACTTAGAGGGTTTTGTTGTTAAATTATTTTCTTATTGCCATTTCGAAAACGCTACAAAAATTCAAAAACCCAGGAAATGAGAAAGAATCTGATATTAAGAATTTTCTGGCTTTTTTGACGTAGTTTTTTCGAACTCAATTTTCGGGAGTCTATTATTAACTTCCCATAGGAAGTTATTGTAATGGGTCCGATTTGTCAAATTGAAAATTTTGAAATTTCTCGACGTTTCAAGGCCTCTAGAGTCGAAATAAAAGATTTTTAGAAAGATGTCTGTGCGTGCGTGTGTACGTACGTCTGTACGTTCGCGGCGTTTTTTTCGTCCTCCATAGCTCAAGAACCAGTACTTCAATAAATTTTGTTATACAGATAAAAAGGCAGAAAGAAAATTGAGTGGGTGGTTTTTTGACCATAGCAGTTTAAAAAAAGGTGAAAATTTTGGTTAACCCTAAATATTTCTTGAACCAATGACGCTAGAGACTTGAATCGAATTTTATATTATATATTGTAACGTAATACAAAACAAATATATTTTTGGAAAAAAATCCAATTAACGGGTTTTCTTATAAATCAAAAAAACTGAAAAAAAATTTGTCACCTCGAAAATTTTACGACCAAAATATGATTTCATCTCTAAAACAATTTTGTGCAGTTTTTTTTATAAAAACTAAAAACCTAAAAAAAACATTATACTCAAAGTTGGGAAAAATTGAATTTCGACTCAAATATCTTTTCAAAAACTTTAGTCTAAGGCGTCAAACTTATTTTATCTTATAAGAAATATTGTTTTCAACATTCAGTAAAATTTTTAAAAAAATCGAATTGACAGTTTTTTTTACAAAAAATAAAAACCTAAAAAAAATTAATAAAAGTTGGTAAAAATTGATTTTCGACTCAAATATCTTTTCAAAACTTTGAGATATTGGCATAAAACTACTTTTATCTTTCAAAAAATATTGTCGTAAACATTTAGCAAAATTTTAAAAAAAATCGAATTGCCAGTTTTTTTTTTCAAAAAATTAAAAACCGAAAAAAAAATTTAACAAAAGTTTGTAAAAATTGATTTTCGACTCAAATATCTTTTTAAAAATATGAGATAATGGCTTCTAACTAATTTTAACTTATAAGAAATATTGTTTTCAACATTCGATAAAATTTTGAGAAAAATCGAATTGACAGTTTTTTTTACAAAAAATAAAAACTTAAAAAAAAAACAATACTAAAACTTGGTAAAAATTTACTTTCGACTCAAATAGCTTTTCAAAAATTAAAAATATTGGCTTCAAACTTATTTTATTTCACAGAAAATATTGTTTTCGATATTCAGTAATTTTTTTTATAAAAATTCAACAGTCCGTTTTTTCATTAAAAAAAATAAAATCTACAAAAAATAGTACGCAAATTTGGTAAAAATTGATACATATAGACAAACTTTTAAGCAAGACAAATCGACAGAAGGGATGGGAAGTTATCAGTGTGGGTCGCATCCCAGCCTCTTTTTACTATCGTTATCAGTCTGCTTACTCATTGATACAAGAAAATATTTTGATCTTAAAGGAGTCAATAAAACTTAAAAATTGTAAAGAAAAATGTTTGGTTCTTGAATATAAGGAAATAGGTGCATTTAATAATTTCTCTTAAAATTAAATAAAAACAAATTAAAGTAAACAAATAAGTTGGGAGGAAAATTTTGTGTGGCACTCACAAATTACGCGTTTCAGAATTTCTTTTCACTTCAGTTCTCAAGAGATTGAAAGCTTTTATACCTATATTTTAGTAATTATTTGAACAAAAGTGTCACTTTGGCTGATTTGGGACTTTTATGTTCTTGAAATTCGCGTTTAAATCTTAGTTCTAGAACATCTAAAGCAAACAAAAAAGTAGATTTCTTTAAGTTTTGTATTCAACAGACAATCAATTTTGAAAGAAATAAAATTCACGACTGGGTCGCTAGAATTTGCTGATTTCTTCCAAAAAGTCTGTTTAAAAATATTTTCTATATTTTAAGATTTAAAAATGTACCTGCAAAATAAGTTTTTCTCAAAAATGTAAATGCCATTTTATTTTTCAAAAAACCTATATTAATTTTACATTTTACACTTAAATTTCGTTAAAAAATATCCACCCTTTTCTAAGATATCGAGAATGTAAAAAAAAATGTATATTTTTTTCAAAACCAAAAAAAAAAAAAATAATGACATTTTGGATCATCAACAAATTTGTATGGGGACTGCTTTATTTTTCGTATTAAAAAAATTAAAAAAAGACGCCTTACGCTAAGCGTTTGAAAACCTTAATTTCAATCGACATAATGATTTGGGCTGTAGGGGCCAGTATAGACAGATAGACGAACGGAATCGGGGGACAAACTTTTTACGAATTTTCTAGCATCGTAATGTCATGTTTGATTAAAAGCTCAAGTTCGTTTTTTTACGAATGTCACTTCAATGTTCACAATTTATGTGCGCCAAAAAAATAAGATGGAATTGAAGGTTAGTTTCAGGAATTTAAAGGCAACTTAATATAAAATTGACGTTCTCTTATTCAAGGTTTCTTCTTAAGAAAGCACTAAAGTTTTTCCAAATTATAAATTGCGTGAAAACAAAAATTTTAGTTGTTTTTGACAACAAACCACATTTTGGTGAATGCCGTTAAATTACTAACAAATCTTTAGATGAAAACTTTAATTATATCGTCCATTGGTCAAAAATTGATGAATTTGTGCTGCGTTTTTGGAATAGGGCTGAATTTCCGATTCATACTAAGTTCTTGGTCCAGTAATCAGTTAAAAGTAGTACTTTTAGCAACAAAGTTTGAGGAATTAAAATACAAATTTTGTTTTCATATAAAGAAATAAATAATTCAAAATATAATGTAGGTCATATTCATTAACGCAATGCGATTAGTTTTGAATTGAAGGGAATTCCTAGGAAAAACAAACAAATTATCTCCCAGGGGGGTCATGACCCCTATGACCTCTCCCCCCCTGGATCCGCCATTGCCAAGAAGGTTCTTCGCAAACATTTGCGAAATTTTACTTCAATGTTTGCCTTTTATAAAGTGCATTTTAACAATTTCAATGCGTTTTTAAGCGTGTAACGTATCATTTAGTAGTAGCAGTGTCAAATGTCAAAAGACGACAACTTCCAAATTAACAGCAGCCTCAGTAGAAAGATAATGAAAATCAAACCTGAAATTGCATTCATGATAACTTTGATCTATTAATGTTGCCACTTACCTTACAAGTGAGTAATATAATTTATAAAATTATTTGTGTCATATACCGAAAGGTCAAACGGTGCCAAGCCCATTAAAACAACTAAAATATCTTATATAGACATAAAATGTTGCAATTAGGTCCTAGTTTGTGAAACTTGATAAACATAGTTTATTTTTCATCAACCCCCCATCCCCTTTTTTTTTTAGGCGCCAATGCTCAAGATCTTCGTTTCATTCATATAAAAATAATAAAAGTACCTACATATGTATATGTAATGTATACCACCTTTTTAGGATAGGTATATGTCAATCCAAAGATCAAAGATTATTCAAATGACCACCATAATTTATTTAAAGCCATTTAAAATTCATTTGTCTGTGAACAATTCACTTCAAACTATTATGCAAAATTAAGACCTCAAAAAGATGATAATCTAGGAATATATAAATCGTATAAGTTACAATTTTGTATATTTCGCAAAAGGTATACAAAGAGAAATCGATCTTAATGACCTAATCAATCAAAACGATACTATTGTTACATTTGTTACACACCAAAATGTTTTAAAAGAAAATAAGAAAATCCTTAAAACCCATAAAGTCCTTAAAGATCCTTTTCTTCAATTTGCATATTGCGATCACGCCAAATGTATAGTTTTACATAATACTTCAGATAATAAAGCCACTACACAAATACACACACATACGTATGTGAAATTTTGTTATGAAAAGGAACTCAATCCATCAAGGACCTACCCGAAGAAACACTCTTATGAATGCATAATCTTATACCTTTCTTCTTTCAAACCAAAGCAGCATCTGTATAATATGACCTACGATGACGACGATCCACATCCACAGAGAAGGAACAATCGCCCGAAGGATCACTTGATACTCTTATTTTTATTCACAGAAGAAAGGTGAACATGAACATAATACGATGAAGAAATGGAATACACATTTTCGCAACAATAGTTTCAATCTGATGGAAATTGAATAAATGTTACAAAATGCTCTTGAAAACCATAAAGTCGCGGTTTAGTGAGAATGCATATCATAAAATGAGTTTCTTGCAACTCGTCGACAAATCAGCCAAGTGGAATTCGAATTCGAAACCGAATTTGAATCCAAATCCAACCCCAAACCTGAAGCATGCGAATTTTCCAACAAGGAAACCTCAAACTTAACTGGCCTCTAATTTAAAACAATTGTGTGTGCCTTGCCTATTGATGCTGCTGATGGCTGTCCTATCCTCGCTCGGCTTGATGGTAGCTCGCGATATCGTCATCTTGTTCTTCTTCGTCTTTTGTAACCAGCTAAGCGATGCGTGAGAAAACTTATGGTGTGTTTCATAATTTGAAATGATCCGCAATATTTCTGCATGCCTCTTGATTGGGGGTTGAATCTCCGGGAATCCCACTTCAGATTCCATATACGTACATTATGAACATATGTATGAATGTATTAATTCGCAAAGGAATAACGTTTATCAAGAGGGCACTCATATTTTTGTTACAAACGTTGAGTATACGTTGTGTAAGAACAATGCTTTGAAGAGAGGGTCGATCTGGTGACAAGGCAAGGACGACAAGTAGCATATTGTGGCAAGTATAATTCAGTCGTTCAATGACAAAACCGAACTTAAAGTCTGAGAACATATTTTTGTTGTCAAGTTCTGTCAAATGAAAGGGAAACTCTGAATGAAGGAGATGGCTAACGGTTATGTTGTTATTGTAACAAAAGCATATTTGTTCTATATTTTATTTAATATACATTTTTGAGTTGATGATAATGATGATTTAGCTAAAGAAGCTTCGAATCGGTTAGTCACCCTTTCCTTGGTTTGAAACTAGGAAAATTTGAAATCATGTCTAGGGTGTGCAGACGCGACTGTGCCCTTGATTGTCTACTTCAATCTATAAAGTTGTACTCGCTGAATAAATTGAATGTATATGAGATTTAAGTATCGAAGTAATTGCAATTTGAAGTAGCTACTCACTGTGTTTTAAAAGAAGTGAAGGCTATGCTGCTTGATATTAAAATAAATACATTACGGTGGGTGGTTTTGATTAAAAGAATTTTATTTTCATTAGAATCTATTTTAGTTTATCAGATACAGTTTTTGAAAGGTCCGTTTAAATTTTCATTCTTTACAATATAGTTTTGGGTTCGGTTAAGTTTTTATTAAAAATGTTATTTTGAAATATTGCATCTTTTAACCCTTGTATTACAATGAAAAGGAAATTAGTGCTTTACAAACAAAATGTACATAATTAATTGCGTATAGTATTATCGAAGCCATTACTATGCTTTGAGTACGGAAGTAGTTCACAACACTTTATAATAAATTCGAGAATTCAGATACTTAACTATCGGGTGATTTTTTTGAGGTTAGGATTTTCATGCATTAGTATTTGACAGATCACGCGGGATTTCAGACATGGTGTCAAAGAGAAAGATGCTCAGTATGCTTTGACATTTCATCATGACTTACTAACTAATAGACTTACTAACGAGCAACGCTTGCAAATCATTGAATTTTATTACCAAAATCAGTGTTCGGTTCGAAATGTGTTTCGCGACAAATTTTGTTCAGCGATGAGGCTCATTTCTGGTTGAATGGCTACGTAAATAAGCAAAATTGCCGCATTTGGAGTGAAGAGCAACCAGAAGCCGTTCAAGAACTGCCCATGCATCCCGAAAAATGCACTGTTTGGTGTGGTTTGTACGCTGGTGGAATCATTGGACCGTATTTTTTCAAAGATGCTGTTGGACGCAACGTTACGGTGAATGGCGATCGCTATCGTTCAATGCTAACAAACTTTTTGTTGCCAAAAATGGAAGAACTGAACTTGGTTGACATGTAGTTTCAACAAGATGGCGCTACATGCCACACAGCTCGCGATTCTATAGCCATTTTGAGGGAAAACTTCGGAGAACAATTCATCTCAAGGAATGGACCGGTAAGTTGGCCACCAAGATCATGCGATTTGACGCCTTTAGACTATTTTTTGTGGGGCTACGTCAAGTCTAAAGTCTACACAAATAAGCCAGCAACTATTCCAGCTTTGGAAGACAACATTTCCGAAGAAATTCGGGCTATTCCGGCCGAAATGCTCGAAAAAGTTACCCAAAATTGGACTTTCCGAATGGACCACCTAAGACGCAGCCGCGGTCAACATTTAAATGAAATTATCTTCAAAAAGTAAATGTCATGGACCAATCTAACGTTTCAAATAAAGAATCGATGAGATTTTGCAAATTTTATGCGTTGTTTTTAAAAAAAAGTTCTCAAGCTCTTAAAAAATCACCCATTACAACTGATTTCGCAAACATACACGGAGAGAATTGAAAAATCACTAATTGCTAAATTTTAGGTTACAATTTACGAAAACCCTTTTTTTAGTAAATCAAGACGATTTTATTATAAAATGAATGAGAAAGTTGTAATTCAGCATTCAAATCTTCGTAAAATACAAAATTTTATAATTTGGTAATTATTATCAAAAGTTATAATTCGAGCTTGTTGAAATGAAAGTAAATTGCAACTTTTGAGTCGCAATCTACTATTTTAGGGGAATAATTTAATTTGACTACTCATTAATCTTGTTTTGCGAAATCTATGCGGTGAATTAAGCATCCTCAATTCTCAAATCAATAAAATATAATCACAATATAAATATTCAAGCTGCAATATTGTAATTTATGAAATACCTATTTGCTGATTTAAGAAAAAAGCTAAACAGTAAATTACAATTCCTTTAGTCTTAATCTACTATTTTCAGGGTAATAATTTAAAAATATTTATATGGTAAATTGCAACTTTTGAGTCGCAATCTACTACTTTAGGGGAATAATTTAATTTGACTTGTTTTGCGAAATGTATGCGGTGATTTAAGCATTCTCAATTCTCAAATCAATAAAATATAATCACAATATAAATATTCAAGTTAGCACGGAAATGAAAGTGGCTACAGTTTGTCTTCTTTGAAGAATTGTAGCAACTTTATAATTCGCAGTTGCTCTATGCAGCTCGGATTATATGGAGTCTCGATTTATTCGGGAAGTATGCGTCAAGACAAGGTGTAATGGTCATCTTCTGATGAGCCCATCCATTGCATCGGAGTGAAACGCATATATGAACACTTATGCTGGTTTATATTTTTCATGATTTTAAATCATATCTATTAGAATAAGTTTATGTTGTAAATCACTAATGAAGATTGTTGATTTTGCAAAAAAAAATGTTCTTGAATCCTCTACATGATTGCTTGAAAATGGAAAGTAAATTAATCTTTAAAAGCTACAAATTGCTGCAGAAACTGTTTCAAGTTACGACTCAAAAGTTGCAATTTAAAGATAACTAAGTATCAAAACTGTGACTGCCATTTCCTAACTGCAGAATATCCTGTTTCAAATTACGACTCAAAAGTTGCAATTTAAAGATAACTAAGTATCAAAACTGTGACTGTCATTTGCAAACTGCAGAATAACCTTATTCAAATTACAACTCAAAAGTTCCAATTTAAAAAAAAAGAAGTAGCAAAACATTAGTTGTCATTTGCAAAGTAATGTATATTGTCGCAGTCTAAGAAAACAAGGGTTGAAATTTGCCACTTGTGTGTGTAGGTATTTAAAAAAACGAATCATAATCTACAAGAAAACAATTTCAATCTACAAACTCCTGCTGAAATTCACGATAAAAACAAACATTAAATTGATACAAATTGATATCAAATTGCAATTCGCTTTTTGAAATATTTGATTTCCTCGGTCGAATTATTGCTACTCAAATGTAGTGAAATATGATTTTTGAGTGTCAATATCTCCATTTTGCTCATTTTATGAAATTGCAAACAAAAAGTAGCAATTTACTTATTTCGAAGCCAAGTTCCAAAACTGGATTCATTTTTCGTGATTTGTAGCTTATTTTTCTTGATCTGATCTAAGAATTCTTTCCGTGTAAAGAAAGCGTTTGGATGCAAAAGTTAACCTTTTAGAATTTTTTGAGTACTCCGATAAGAATTTCATTTAGATAACTCCCAGAAAATTGATTAGATTGTTTGACTTGAAAAGAGTGCGCTAATTTACTTTTAAATCATTGAAATAGCTTTTCTTCCAAAGTAGCACTAACACCTTATCAAAATAAGGCGATATTTTTCCTGGTTCGAATGTTGAAAAAAGAGGTGTGGACTCTTCCTTTTTAATCATTTAGAGACTTGTCCTATTTTATAGATTTGTTTTCCAATTTTCTTTCAAATTTTTATTAAGAAACTTTTAATACTAGTACAATAAAATCAGAGGTCCATTTGCATAACATATCAAGAATATTATTTCATTATTTAATAAAAAAAAAGATAGTTAATTAAATTAAAATAAAACGAATAATTAGTCAGAATTAAAAAACTAACAGTGTGTTTCTTTTATTTTGTCTAAAGAAATTATTCACATATTTTTATTTTAAATAGATTTCTTAGCTCAGTTAAACTATAAACATGTAAGGAAGAAATAGGTTTAGAAATGCAGTAAATACAATTAAAACCTCTGTACCTATTATAATTGTCATGTTTTCTAATTACTTACTCTGTATTTATTGATTTATCTTAAGAATTGTTGAAATCTTTAAATTGATTTTTGCATAGAAATATAAAGTGTTAGGCAGAACTAAAGCACCATATTTCGTTGTTTTTATTTTTCGTGTATAATTTTGTACGTTGAAATGTTTTTTAATATTTTTATCTCTTATTCTGCTTCAAAAATTGTATTCTTTCTTTCCTTTTAGAGGACAAAATGGTCACAATTTGGTTTCATGCAAAAAATATTGATGTTTTTAAAGGCGCAGAGACATAGGGCCCAGGAACATAACGCCCAACTTTTTTTTTTGGGCTTATGTCTCACTTCGGTGGGACTGGGACATAAAACCGAAATCTAATTTGGTCCCTGAGTCCCACCCAAGTAAGACCGAAGCCCCAAATAAAAATGTTGGGGCTAGTGTCCCACTTAAAAAGAATCACCAAATGACAAAACTTGGAGCACTTCAATACCACAAGACTTTGTTTTGTGGAGTTTAAGTCCTGAGATCCCGTGAAGCGAGCCACCCACAGGTGCTTTTATTCAAAAAAGCTGTTGATATTGGCGCCTGCCTGGCGACTTTACATACCCTAAGCGGAGCAACGGAGTTGCGTGAGCGGGTTTGACCCCGAAAAAGGGAGTTAAAATCCTGAGAACCCGCGAAGCAGGCCACCCACAGGTGCTTTTATTGAAAGAAGTTGTTGATATAGGCGCCTGCCTGGTGACTTTACATACCCTAAGCGGAGCAACGGAGTTGCGTGAGTGGGTGTGAACCCGAAAACGGGAGTTAAAATCCTGAGATCCCGCAAATAATGTTGAAAATAAACTTTTTTGTTTTTTTTTTGATTATTTTTTTGTTTTTCCTAATTTTTGTATTATCACCGTATCAAAAAATTATTGTTCATTGTATTGAAATATAAAAAATTTGTATTCTTTTTTGGCTCTACAAAAATTTGGGGACAATGTCCAATCTTTAACAAACAAATTTGGGACTTAGGTCATATTTGAGTAGGACTTAAGGCCCAAATTCAATTTCGGTTTTATGTCCCACCGAAGTGAGACATAAGCCCCAAAAAATAAAGTTGGGCGTTATGTCCCTGGGCTTTATGTCTCTGCGTCGTTTTTAAATGGTTAGCGTAAATACGCTTTACTTGCGACACATAGGAACTATTTTAATCAAACACGACATTACGATGGTCGAGAAGTCGAAAAAAAATGTGTCTTCCGATTCCGTCCTTCTGTCTGTCCGTCTGTCCTGGCCCCTACAGCTCAAAGCATTGGGTCGATTGACCTCAAACTTGGAAATTAAATTTTTGAGCCAATTCGCGTTAGACCCTTTTTTTCATTTGTTTGTAAGACTAAAAATAACTGTAGTCCCCATACAAATTTGTTGGTCAAAAATCGAAAATATGAATTTACTCAAAAACAAACCGATAGATTTTTTTAAATTTTCGCTAAATTTGTTTTTCTTTATTTTGGCGTTTTTCAATATAAAAAATTATACCCTTCACAGAACCGTTATTTTGGTTTTAAGTTTTCTTAAGAACTAATCAATCGATTACAATCATTTTTGTCTGCACAAGCTGTTATATACTGTCTCAATAATATTTGATGATATAAAATGTCATTGTTTTTATTTTTGAAAAAATATTATTTTTTTTTCGAAATTCGATATCACGAAAATGGGTCACTTTTGGTTGGTACATTTATAAACCTTAAAATACAGGAAACATTTTAAAAACGAGACCTTTTGGATACATGAGCAAGTTCGTAGGATCCAGTCTTGCATTTAATTTTTTTAACCACGCATACAATTGTTGAAGATTCTATATCGAAAAAAAAGACTAATCAATGGAAATTGCGAGCGTTACAGATCCTATTGTGTTGAATCTTCTGGTCAGTATGCTTAGGACAACAAAAGTTTGATCACAAAATATTTTAAAATTAAAAAAACGATTATAATTACAATATTATTTTTGGCATAGTATGCCAAAAATTTTTTTTTTTTTTTATTGTGCAGCTATAAACAAATAGTAAAATATGTTTAAACTGTTATTACTGTGAATAAACTAAGGATGTAAGGATATAAAAGATATAAAAAAACCTTTCATTTTTAGACAATACACATACACCAAACATAAAACAACAAATTAAGTTGCTTTAGTCTTGGACGACACTTTGTCTAGATTATTATAATAGATGGTAAAATATTTACAACTATTTACGCACTGTCCATAGTTTTGTAGGTAGAATGAGGATTTTGAAAAATAAAATGTCTCATTTTCATAGGTCGACTTGGAAATATAATTAAAGAAAGTAAAAACGTCTTGATTCAAGAGTCTTTAAATATAACAACATACAAAAATATCTTCCTTTCGCCTTTTTCTCTTTTGAATTTCGCGGCTATGTACAAAACGCTACAGAGCTCGTATCTGGCAATACTATACATCATTTGAAAGGTCTTGGCATAACCTACAAAACGACGCTATGCATAATGAGTTTGGATATTGCGTTCAACAGTTATAGACGTGTAAACATGGAGTTTACTAACGCCGAAATTCGCGCTATTTTAAAGTTTTCCTTCGTTAAAGGCAAATCCGCTAGAGAAACGTTCCATGAGATTAATTGTGTTTTGGGAGATGGTACTATATCACTTCGAACCGCGGAGGAATGGTTTCTACGATTCAGAGCCGGTGAAAACGACAACATGGATAAGCTAGCTAACTAAACAAAATAATAATACATTTTTTTATAAAATTAAGAGAGTTTGATGTCAATAATTTTTGTTTGTTATCAAGATACATAACATTGCACGTTTTCGTTTTTTTTTTAATGTCAATTGAATTTTTACCAAAAATTAAATAAAAGTCAACAACAATATTTTGTGCAGAATCATAAATACTCCAATTTTTTCTTGAGATATTCGAGACGAAAATCTCTTTTTTTACAAAATTTTAGAAGTATTTTTAAAAGGTTTTTATTGTTTATAGAAACAGTGTCAATTAAATTCATTACATTATATTGGTATCCATATTTTGTATAAAATTAGGTAATTTTGAAGGCAGAAAAATTATTTATTCCTGAGATATTTAAATCGAGAATCAGTTACTAACTTTTAGTAGTCATTGTTTAGGTTTTTATTTGCGATTTTTCTACAAATTTGGTCAGATGTTACTTTTTAATATATTAAATAATTTTAGAATTAATATCATAAGTTCTGATCTAGATAAGTTCTGATCCAGCTTAGTAGACTACTAGTCCAGTCATTTTAGCTATTTTAAACCCTAATCTGCGGAAAAATTCCTAGTGAGCTGATTTTTTGTATACAGCTTTATTATGGCACCGTAATGAAGATGTGAAAAATCGACATTGATATCGTCTTGGCTAAAAAAGTTATAAAGGTCAAAAGGTCACGAAAATCAGTTTTTCGCAAATATCTCGCGATCTATTGCTCTGAGGTCAATAAGTTATTATAAAAATTGTTTGTCGTAAAATTGTCTACAAAAAATGTCTCTTACATTTTTTTTTGAATTAACGGTTTTTGAAGTAGAGACTAGAATACACTCACATACGGTATTGTACACCGTACGGCGTATATCAAGGCGTAAACCCTATTGCTTTTTATTCATGTTCGTAAGTGTGTTGTTAGTAAAATCTACGACATGCAATTTGTGAAGAAATTGACAAATTTTGCCACCATTCATTTTATATCACAGATCAACATGAAGACTCAAGAGATTCACGTATTGAAAGAGATAATACTGGCATTAAAAAACTTGTAGAGTGGTTTGCTTTGCATAATCCTTTTTCAAGTTGCAATCAACTATAGTTTCTGTATCAACAGGAATTGTTGGCAGTAATGAACTGTTATAATGCTATAGAATATGGTCTGCAGTCAATTAAAAAAATTATAGGAGTAACATTTGACGAAATTAAATTAAAACGCTCTGACAGAGTTCTTCCATTATCATCACACACTTCTATCATGGTTCATGACTGCAAGGTAACGATCGATCCGTTATTGCTATTTCAACGAATTAGTTTAAATACAAAATTTGAGGAAAATCTTTGTAAATATTTACAATACGAATTAAGTCCATACCCAACATCACTATTTGATAATGTTGGCATGAGAAAAACTCAAAAATATACGACTACTTCGAGCCAATTAATTAACATATACATAATCGATGGAGGTGCATCGCGTCTTATGGCAAAAAAAAGATACATTTCATATTATCATTCACAAATATATTAATTACGAGTATTTATCGAATAATTTCGGAACAAATACTGTTGTCATTTTTTATGATTACTCTGACACCATTTAAAATATCAAAGCGATGGAACAACTAAGACGAACCGCTGCCGTTTCTACATCTTGTGAAATACACTTCAATGAATCGATGGAAGTTCCTATCAGTCAAGAAAACTTTTTATCTAATCGATTTAAGAAAAGAAAATTAATTGAAATGCTTATTGAGAAGTTCGAAGAAGTTGGTATTGCTACAAGACAATCACGTGATGATGATGACGTTTTAATAGTTGAAACAGCGATCGAAAAATCAATAAATAATACTACAATTATTGTTGCAGAAGCCATACATAGATCTTCTCATAGCACGCACACAAATACTCGATACACTACATCAATTTTTTTTTTTAAACCAGGAAAAAACAATTTTGAAACAAAAATATACCCGACTGATAGCCTCAACAAATATCCACATTGCAAGAAAAATATTCTGTTTCTACATGCCATGACCGGATGTGATACAACTTCAGCACTTTTTGGGAAAAAGAAAATTGAAAATCATGAAGATGTTTAAAAAAGACCCGATTTAAACAATTCTGCAGAAATATTCTAACAAGAAAATTGCACCCGAGATGTCATTCTCAATGCTGGAATACATTTTCTACTAGCAATGTACGGTGCTCCAAAATCAGATACTTACAGATACTGTAGCTTTGCTAAACTACAACGCAAAGTACAGCTGTAAAATTTCCATTATTACCACCTTCTTCTTCAGTAGCTCAACAGCATATTTATCGAGTGTTATAAAATACAAACCTGGCTAGAAAGAGAAATTGATCCAGAACAGTGGGGTTGGGAGTTAAAAAATAATATACTAGAGCAAATAACAATTTTATTACCACCAGCACCCCATAATCTACTAAACACATCTTCTGTACTTGTACAAAAGGTTGCAGCGGCAAATGTGGATGCAAAAAAATTGGATTAAGATGTTCAAATGTTTGTGGACATTAACGTGGCCAGCTTTGCTCAGACGCAGAGTCAACCAATGATGAAAATGATGAAGATGTTGATTTAAATATAGGAATAAGTCCACTCGACGTTTTGTCAGCAACTGATGACACAGAAACTGAAGATATCGACAATGAATGTTAAAAAAAATTATATACTAAAGTTAATTTATCTGTATTCAAATAAAAAATTATTCACTCGTAAATAAAAAAAAACTGTTATTACATATTATGGATGATGACTACGGGTGGTGGGGAAACGAGTGCGTCGTTATAATATAGTCACTTTCTCGGCGCTCTACTTCGAAAACGGTTAATTTTACAGAAAAATGCAAGACATTTTTTGTAGACAATTTTACGACAAACAATTTTTATAATGACCTTTATTGACCTCTGAGCAATAGATCGCGAGATATTTGCTAAAAACTGATTTTGTGACCTTTTGACCTTTATAACTTTTTTATCCGGCACGATATCAATGTCGATTTTTCACATCTTCATTACAATGCCATAATAAAGCTGTATACAAAAATTCAGCTCACTAGGAATTTTCCCGCTGATAAAACCTAAAATGACTGGACTATACCATCAAATCAGCTACACAGTTCAACATTCACCTTCTCTGGGTGCCGGGCCATAGAGACATTCCAGGAAATTGCAAAGCTGACGAACTTGCAAAAAGCGGAACAACTTTACCTCTGCTGGCTCATAATGCTAACATAGGTATCCCTCTAGCTACATGTAAACTTATGCTAAAGCAAGATACCATAGAGAAAACAAACCTCAGGTGGAATAACACCACCACCTGTGTCGCAACAAAACTAATTTGGCCTATTCTTAGCGCCAGGAGAGGTAAGAATAGGCCAATATATAATATATTACTCTACTAAAATCTTTAAAAAAAATATAATATAAGTATTATAAGACACGACCATTTGAGTTTCACTATGCTAAAAAGACACATTTTAAACGGCATTTAAATATATCATATAACTTATTTTGAAGGAAAACGGTTTAACTGATTTTGTATATTGAGCTTAAATTTCGTCACAGAGTTGGTCAGGTCAGCTACCCGACTCTTTGGAAGTTAATAGTTGTCTTCACCAAGCCAATGTGCATTCCACACTGAATCAACTTTTGACTTTGTGTACATTAATAAAATAGCTCTAAGTTTCACCTGGCTGCCAATAAAGTCTAATAACCTATAAGTTTCATAGGGTCAGATAAAGGTTTTATAAACTTCAACCGCATTATTTCAACCACACCGCTGCGCTGGTCTCTCTGCTTCCATGCTGAGCAAAAGTCTATTATATCAATATTATTTCTCATCCAATCCCCACTGATATTGCGTTATCTACTTTGGTCGATCAGGAAACCAGAACATAATCAATGAATCAATGATATCGACTTAATTAGGACGAAGTATAGAGGAAACTTTAACGGATTTACTTCACGCAATTAAAACCACAACCCTCCATCTTTTTCCAAGGAAGAACAATTTAACAGAGAAAAAAATAGTAAAATGTATAAGAGTTCACACAACCAGTGTGTCATTGTTCTTATTCGAGTTAGGGGATGTTTTGTATATTTTTTTGTACGTCCTTTGATATTGTTGCTGTTAAGATCAAAAAAAGAGATAAGTACACACAATTCTCACATTGAGTTTTGTGTCAAACAATGGTAGTTTAGGATCAAGGACTCCGGTGTGTGTTATCCCATAAAATGATGTTGACGACAAAATACTAAAGAGAATGATGTGAATATAGGTAAATTGCAATGACTTAAAACTACCCAACTACTCAACAAAACAAAAAAGAAAACATAACCTCTTATCTCTACAACAAGACCATTGTCCTGTGGTGAGGAAAGGACTGATTCAAAGGTTTGATAACACAAAAAATAACACATTCATATAACAAAGTCCGTTTTTCAACTACTAACAAAATGTTTTAATTTATTTTCTATTTTGCAAGGATTATTTAAATCTTCAGTCCTTTTAACCGGATTAGAGATTTAAAATTGCCACCATCACATTCAATTATAGAAAATTATTCACAAACAGAGATTAGCGTGTATCATAAAATATACATTTTTCAAAACACTCTGAAAAATATGAAAAGAATAAAATGACATTGAATAAAAAACTCTATATATATGTATGTATGTGTATATATTGTATTCTTGGTATGACTCAAATAATTCAAGTTCAACGTCATTCATTGACCCGCATTGCGTATAAAGAGCGATTTAAACAGTTTATATTTTTTTTTCAAGTACGTACATACTCGTATATATCGTGTTTTTCTCAAATATTATACATGACCGGATAAATTTGATGATATGAACTATACATGTATGTATGTGTATATAATGCAAATATCCTTCAAAATAAGTACGATATAAGCAGGAAGAATCTCGGGGGCGATATATAGAATACAAACACAAAAAAATCTGTTGCGCGTCCTGGCGGGCGAGTCGAGCGCACCCGCAGAATATAGTGTGGGAATTCATATAAATTGATTTTATTTCCCATCAATTTTAATTAAACTATACACAAGATCAACTTAATTTATAAATTATTATATTGTATAAATATCCACATATAAATGTATATCACATAGAGGGTTTTTATTTCCGTCTAAAAAGGGTGATCTTGATCTTTACGGAATGTCTTTTCATTAATTTTGAACTCTAAACTTTTTGATTCACACCTAAGACATTGCACAAATATTTCACGAAGCATACAAAAAAAAACACCATCTTTGGCCGAAAGCATCTTATCCAAGTTTTTCCATGATTAATATTTTAATTTCATCTGATGTTTCCGCGATTGTTCAATTTTATAAATGTTTGTTAATACAAAATAAATTTAGTAGCACAAAAGATTTTAGAAAACTAGGGGCCTATTTCACAAAACACTATTCACTTTGCAACTTTTCCAAAAAAGTATATCCCGCAACGTAAAGTGCAAAGTATTTATTTTACAAAATTTACAAAGTGAAAAGATTTTTCACTTTTCAATTTTTCAGACTTTATTTGAAAAGTGAAAAGTAAAAGTGTTTCACCAAATTTAAAATACAACTTTGCACTTAACGTCAACACATCCACTAACATAAGAAAATCATCATCAATTTTGTGCCCAGTAAATGGTAATATTCGACACTCGAAGATATTGGCTCTATTCCCAGCTCAATGTAATGTACAAAAACGGTTTTGCGAGGGACTTAAACACATATTCCTCTGGTTTTTGAATTGTTGTTTATTTCCAATTTTAGACAACACAAATTCGATGGTACTTTTCGTTAATAAAAAACTCTCATTTTTGATATCGAAGTAAATTTTTAGTCTCACTACATTTTGGTCACAATTTTAACTTCTTCGTTTTATTTATAACAGGTTTTCAAAAGAAACATTTTTTTAATATAATGGATTAGAAAACCTCTACAAAATCAGATATTTTTGAAATTGAGATGATTCAATGCGTTAATCCTTAAATTCGAAATTGATGTTCTTTGGTAAATTAATTTTTTAAAGTAGATGATTTATTTTTTATTATTGTTTTCGCAAACTTTTCAAAAGAAACTCTTATTTGCAAATTAATTTTTTTTATATTACTGAAAAGCTTTTCAAAATTTGAAATATAATTTGAAAATTTTATTGTTTGGTGAAACAAATAGAACAAATACTTTGCAAAATAACAAAACTTTTAACTTTTCAGAAATGACTTTGCACTTTGCACTTTGCAAATTTGTGTTTGGTGAAACGGATTTTGCAAAGTAAAAGTGCAAAGTTGAAAAGTGAAAAGTGTTTGGTGAAATAAGGCCCAGGACTTAGTGACTGACAACTCTTAAACATTCCTCTGTATTAGTAATGCTAGGAATACAGGGGTACTACAGTAACATTCGATACTTCGTGAAAAAAAAAACTCTCGAATCAACCTATTAAAAAGCTAAGAAGTTAAAGGAGCCATTTTATGATTTTAAGTTTATTATTATTATTATATTTTATAAACAAATAATTAAAATTACATGGTAATAAAAAAACTAATGAGCCTAGCTGCAGAGACTATTAGCTCTTAAATAAAGATATATACTTATATACTAATGTTAGTAATTGATAGAAACTGGTTTATTTTTTCTATATTAATAGAATTTGGATTTTTTATTATATCGTAAATATTTGTGTTTTTAAATATTTTGACAGCGATAGGTTTAGTTACTGCACAATTTTCGAGGATATGTGGTAGGTCCAATCTTACGTTGCAGGTAGGACAAATCGGTATGTTGTTTTTTTTAATATATGTTGGTGGGTAGCATTGATGTGGCCAAGACGAAGTCGAACGAAGTTTGAAATCTTAATTTTTGAGATGTTTGTGGGATACTTTGGGGGGTACGTATCACAGTAAATCTTACTGTAATGGTGGTGGTAAGAGTTCCATTCAAGAAGCTGATGAGATTTGAGTTTTTTTTCTTCTCATTTTTTATATCAGATTTGGTGTAGATGTTGAATAGTAGCAGTGGCTCATTTTGAGCTAAGTTAGCTTCGTGGTCGGCGTATTCATTTCCCTGAATGCAGGAGTGCCCAGGGACCCACATTAATTTCAGTTTGTTTGGTGATTTGATCAGTTTATTTCGGATGTCGACTATGAGTTCTGACAGCTTTGAGGACAGAGTTACTATCGGAGCAAATTATATGTTTTCCATGACGATTCAGGGCTTGTTTTACAGCTTGTGATATGGCAAAAGCTTCAGCTGTAAAGATGGATACGAATTCAGGAAGCTTTCCAACGCAAAGGATGGATCCCTCTTCGAGTGTAACGGCGAATGTTGTGTTTTCTGGTGTTTTTGAGCCGTCGGTAAATATAAGGTTCCATCCATCCGATCGCAAGTCGGAGGAAATGCTGGTGAACAGAGTACGGTATGTAGAATTGCTGGTGCTAGATTTTTTATAATCTGCTAGTGTCATTATGGTTGATTGTGGATTTATAGCCCAGGGAGGGTAGGTTGATTCCACGTTGAGAGGACGATTGGTTGGGATCTGCGAAGCTTTGTCTAACTAAAATTACTTTTACTTAATCTTAAAACTTTTGTTCGTTTTGTAGAAAATAAGTTTTTTCTTTTTTTCGTTTTCTGAATTTAGTTCTTTTTTTTTTTAAGTTAAAATATTCATATTTTATTCGAGTTAGAATTAACCGTTTAGATTTCAAAGTCAGATGAAAGTTGCTATCTTCAAAAATTTTGAAATATTTACATAAGTCACTTTTGTTGGTAAATTTGAATTAAAATGGATAATTTTTAAATTGTAATTCAATAATGTTTACTCGTGAAATGAGGCCTGGTTGAATTTTTTGCAATGGTAAAACTGTTCAGATGTTCACAAAACCTTTGATCTTCGGATTTTAAAGACAATGTTAAGTCGTCTTAATATTGTCTTTAAAGTTATAGCCAATTCAAAAAAGAGGCCTTAATTTGAACTTCAAAAATTAGAACAGTTAGAAAAAGTTGCTCGAAAAGAAACTGGCTTTTAAAAAAAGAAGAACCAAAACACCACATTTTCTTTAGAATAAATAGAAGTGGGAGAAATCTGAAGATGTTAATTTATTTGATGCATACGAATATGGTGATAAACTGATTGTAAGAAGACCTAAACATAACATTTTCGGACGCAATAACATTTCAGCGAAAGTTTAATGGTTGCGGAATACCTCTCGTGGTTCGGTGTTGGCCCTATTTTCTATATTAACGATATTATGCATTTTAAAAGTTACGTCACAGTCGTCATCGAAATTATAATGTTACGGTATGACTGATAAGAACGAATGTTAAGAACGAATTTTCTCTCCAATAATATCTTCCTAAGAAGACAATGCTGTATCTTCAGCCGTTATAATATACATAAGTATTTTATTTGTATGTCAGTTTTTAAGTCTTTTAACAGTCGACTATTATTGCCTTGTTTTTAACTTGTTTTGTAAAATAAATTATTTAAACATAAATGTGATTTTTTATTTAAAAGGTTAATAAACTAACTAACTATATTTCTAACTTCCCATAGGAAGTTACTGAAATCGGTCCGATTTGTCAAATTGAAAATTTTGACATTTATTGACGTTTTAGTCCTTAGAATCTAAGATTCTAAGTCAAAGATTTTTAGAGAGATGTCTGTGTGTGCGTGTGTTTTTGTCGTACAATTTAAATAAAAATGTTAACATTTTGGTTGACCCAAAACCAATAACGCTAGCGACTTCAATTAAATTTTACATTATATAATGTGACGTGGTACCAAACTAATATAATTTTTTATAAAAAAAACTGAAAAAAAATATTTGCCACTTCGAATATTTTACGAACAAAAAAAAATTTTACCTCCAAAATAATTGTATGCAACGAAAGACAACGTTTTTGACATTTGGTAAAATTTTATGAAAAACCAACTAACGTTTTTTTTTTACAAAAAATAAAAAGAGGCTGGTATGCGACCCACACTGATAACTTTCCATCCCGTCTGTCGATTTGTCTTGCTTTAAAGGTTTGTAGGTTTTCATGTTTTGTTAAAAAGTTGTCATTTAAATTATTTTAAAAAATTTAAAAACTACCAACAATATTTTGCTTATGATGAAAACTAATTTTTAACAATTTTAGTAGCGTTTGCGTATTATTTTTTGTAGATTTTAATTTTGTATAAAAAAACTGACTGTTGGATTTTTATAACAAATTTAATGAATGTCAAAAACAATATTTTCTGTGAGATAAAAATAGTTTGATGCTAATATTTTTAAATTTTGAAAAGATATTTGAGTCGAAAGTAAATTTTTACCAAGTTTTAGTAGGTAATATTTTTTTTTAGGTTTTTATTTTTTGTAAAAAAAACTGTTAATTCAATCTTTCTTAAAATTTTACCGAATGTTGAAAACAATATTTCTTATAAAATAAAATTAGTCTGAAGCCATATCTCAAATTTTTAAAAAAGATATTTGAGTCGAAAATTACCTAAGCCTCAATTTTTACCAACTTTTAGTAATGTTTTGTTTAGGGTCTTATTTTTTGTAAAAAAAAACCATCAATTTAATTTTTCTCAAAATTTAACTTTATACTGAGAACAGTATTTTGTATAAGATAAAATTAATTTGAAGCCAATATCTCGCATTTTTGAAAAGATATTTGAGTCAAAAATCAATATTTACCAACTTTGAGTAATGTTTTTTAAGTTTTTATTTTTTATAAAAAAAACTTTCAATTAGAGTTTTCTCAAAATTTTACCAGGTGTTAAAAACGTTATTGTTTGTTGCAAAAAATTATTTTGGAGATAAAATCATTTTTTGTTCGTAAAATGTTCGTTAAATACGTTTACACGCACGCACAGACATCTCTCTAAAAATCTTTTATTTCGACTCTAAGGACCTTGAAACGTCGAGAAATGTCAACATTTTCAATTCAATAACTTTCTATGGAAAGTTAAAAATCGAAATTACTAAAAGTTCGTACAAATTGATTTTCAACTCGAACACCTTGGCAAAAATTGAAGATTTAGGCTTCAAACTGATTTTATCTTATAAAAAATATTGTTTTTAACATTCAGTAAAAGTTTTTTTAAATATCTAACGGTAAGTATTTTCATAAAATTTAAAGTCTTCAAAAAATACTACAGACAATTGGTAAAAAATAAAAAAAATTCGTAAATAAATCGAGGTATTGACTTCAAAATGATTTCATTCTGTGCTAAATTTTGTTTTTAATGTAAGATAATGGTCTTTGAAAAATCCAATCTGTATTTTTTTATATAAAACATAAAAACTTATAAAAAAAATGGTAATAAAATTGGTAAAAATTGATTTTTGACTAAAAATCTCGGCAACAAAAAGAGATATTGAAATCGAAGGTATTTTATCATATGCAAAACATTTTTGCTAACTTTTAGTTAATTTTTTTTCAGAAAAATTCAACCAACAACTTTTTTTTCAAAACACGAAAACCTAAGTAAAAAACAAAAAACTGATAAGAAATGATTTTCGACCCAATTATTATGAGAACAAAGAGAGATATTGACTTAATTTTTTTTTATTTCACACAAAAGACATTTATTAATGTTCTGTTAAAGTTTTAGAAAAATCAACAGCAGGGCACGGATGGGAATTTACCAGTGTGGGTCGCATTACAGCCTCTTTTTGGAGAATTTTCTAATTTGTTCACTGATTCTGTGTTAATTTAGTTCAATAATAATTTTAACTTTTTGAATAAAAATGAATACTTAAAACTTTATTGAATTTGCTTACTTTTTCATTTTCAAGAAAAATGCAATTCTAACTAGAAACTTCTACATTACTCTATGTTAACGATTCAAAACCCCGAAAAGCTTCCTCAAAGGCGAAAAGCGATTTTTACCGAACATAGAGAACTTTCATTAATCAACTCCTAATAATGAGGCTTTCGATAATGTCATTTAAGGTGTCAGTGCAATTAACAAAAACTACTTTACACATAAGCAACCATTTATATTCCATACTCTTGTACCAATAAATGTCTTATCGTATATAAACCAGCAAACAGGATAAAACGCAAAAAATCCTTTGCTCTGAGCCTTTTGCAAATTTTCCGATTTATTGAGGCGACACTAATTAGTCGATTAAGATAAAATTTGCCTGATTCAAAACATCAATTAACTTGAGTTAATGTTTGGCGATTATCTTATAAACGAGTATCCTTATGTGTGCTTTTTTTTCCTTTTGTTTTCTCTTGTGATTTGTTTCACAGAAACACATATACGGTTACAAAAGGCTTTCCGAGCTATAGAGGGGACACATTCCATAAGAGAACCATGGAATTATGTACCTTCCTATATATTCAACAACATCCAGAATTGCCTTTCAACTGCAGAACACCATAAGTCCTAGATAAATAGATATTGATCCAACCCCATTCATTGTCATGCGATGCTTGTAAATCTGTACTGGGACTGTGTGTAGTGGGTATAACCCCTCTTTTGGCAAGCCATATTGAAAGTGGCATAAATCCGTCTGGTTGATTTTAGGGGTGAAAAAACACCCACAATACAAGTACAATTCAACCCTACAGATATTCGAGTTTGTATTCGCGATAATAGAATTCTGATTGTTCCGATTTGTATACAACTCATCGTCAACCGTTATTGTCATCGGGTATGTGAACACCCGAATCTCGACAGGTTGACTGATTCGTTTGATCTCTGATTGCATGGGAATATTTTCAGTTCCAGTTTATTGTCTATGGCATTTACAACAAAGGGATTTTCGCTTCGCCTATACAAATATCTATGTACATATTTATCGACTTATCTTGGCCTAATCGAGGAAGATTCACCCTGGCCGGCCGGCCAAAAGGTCACGTGTTTAAATATAACTTGTTTCCAGGGTCTCTTATTTTGTGTTTGTTCATTTTTCATTTCTTAATTTGAGTTTTGTTTTGCCAACACAGAGATACAGATGATTAATTTTTTTAACAATAAGCAAGCAGTATTTTTGGGAGGTTCTGCTCGTTCTATACTCTCCATCTTTACAAACCCAATTCATGTAGACAATATTTATTTTTATTTTAGTACAATGAAAGAATTAATCTGTTCAGTGGCATAAATTTGACCATCATTAATTATACATGTTTCAATCCACTTGATTTTTGATGGATACCTTTTGTCAAAAACAAAAATTTCACACGCTTAAAAATAGATCCCAATATAGGAGGAGAGGATGCTGCTAAGTGTGTGCGATGAGATGAATCTTTCAAGTAAGATCTATCATGGGCACCATATATCATTGATTTTTCATTAATAACAAATAAGTTTAAAAAAAATATTGGGATGAAATGTCAAAAATACCACCGAGTACTTAAGTGAAGTTCTGAATGACCATAAAAACACAGCAATGCTCGCTCATCACGAAAGGTAGCCAGAGCGTATTGAGAATGGACTTGAATTGTTTTTGTGTTTGGACATTGTATGGTCATACAAACTTGTCAGCTATTGTATTTGTATAGTATAGATAGCAACTATTTCACAGCTGACAGTTTTGAGCAAGGAGCATTACACGAAAGAAAAACATATTCACTTGTGAAAAGAGGTGTACATAAAGATATGTTGATGGACTTCCACAAAAAATTCCCAGTAATTATTTCGGTATATATTGGCAGAAAGTGTTAAAAGTAAGCTGATTTTTTAAATAACAAGCAATTTACTAGGTAAAATTTAAGTATTTAGCTTACTAACACGGCGGCGCATCTAAAGGCGTCTAAGCAGTGACAGTAGAAAACTCAGAAGTCATATAAATTTAGAAGCTTTTTTATTATTTTTTTATGCTAAAATTGTTAAAATAAACAAAATCATATTTTTAACTTAAAGTTACAACTTTTCTAAAATTTGCTAATAAAGGTTTTTAACAAAAAGAAGACGGTTACAAAAAAGAGGAGCATGAGAAGTGCTTCATTTAACAAGGGTACCAGTCACGAAATGAAGTCAAGACAATCAGGAGAACATAGTAGTAGAACCGCAGTCTATGCTGAGAATACGAAAAGACCAGATTGTCCAAATTATGTAACGGCGAATCGAATTCCGCTGTAAGGGAGATATCACCTTTCAACCTAAGCGACGCAGAACAACAATTCTGCCTAAACGACCTCGACGAAGTGAGTACATCGAAACTGAAGACCAACACCGCCTGGTAGGGAGCATGCACCAACTCATTTGCAAAATATCGTCGTAGAAAACATCCAATACTCAAGAAAGGATTTTTTTTACACTTCAGAATTTTCAGAAAGTTCACTGGGAGGCAGATCATAAGGATCATCCCAAGGAAGACCCTTTAGGGCAAAGCGAATGAAATAACTATGTTGAATTGATTCAATACGTTTTCTATGAATTTCGTAATAGGAAGTCCATACCTGCTAAGCATAGTCAAGATGTGGACGAACGTGGTAATTGTACAAAGAAAGAGTAAAATAGGGATCATTGAATTCCTTAGCCCAGCGTTTTATAAAACCAAGCATAGAACTTGCCTTATTGACAATAAAATTAATGTGATGTGTAAATTCTGAATTTGTCGGCTTGTAAAAGAATACGATCATGGGTGGACTTTAATATTTTAAAAATCTTCATGTCGTTAACAAAAATGAGAACTTCATTTCAGCGTAGACATGACGATACATCGTAAATAGACAGAATTAACAGAAAAGGGCCAAGATGGCTTCCCTGGGGAATGACAGATTGAGCAACAAAAGGTTCTGAATGACAATTTCTAAATTTTACCTCATATGATCTAAAAGATCAAGGACCGTACTCTGAATCACAGGGAGTGAAGATTATAAAAATATTCTTCAAGGCTATTAACAAATGACTCACGGAAATTTGTTGCGAGAGCGTTACAGATATCAACAGTTTTATTATATGAAAGGTTCTTGTAAGTGAAATCTGGAAAGCCATCTGATTTTTTTTTAAGTTTACAAGTTTCCAAAATTTTTTAGGATTCTCTTTTAAAGAGGTGCCCATGCCCATATCAGTAACATAACTAGCATATACAAAATTAGAAAGAGACTTAAATTCGTAAAAGAGTTTAACATAAAAAGAGAAGTTGATTGGAGACACAGTTTTGAGGTAAGTTTTCCATTCCTTATTTCTTTTGTTACTCAGTAGTAAACGCGTACCAAGGGTGGCCAAAGTTTGTATTTCTTGATTTCTTTAAAGGTACATTATTTTCCAAAACAATAATTGAGGGCCTTATAAAAATTTGGAACTGCTTCGTCAATATTAGAAAATGCTAATGTATTAGCAATTCCAGAAATGGTTAAATATTCAGACAACAACTGGAAATTAGATCTTCTGAAATCAAAATTATATAAGCAATTAAAGGAATTACTGTGTTCGGTAAGGTGATTACTTAAGGCAAGAAAAATGTCCAAAGGGGGTGATATATATCAATATTAGTAATTCATGATCTAGATTCTAGAACAAGAGTGCTAATAGCGTCAGAAGAAAATACTAAATCGAGAATTCGATTTTTTTAGTTTTTTAATACAGCTTGTAAGTATTGCATCAACTGCAGAAGCATCAATCTCCTGAACATCGCGTATAAAATCTGTCCTGCAGTATTATGTGACCGTCTTAAGCCGTTCGTAAACAACCTGTTAGGTCCATATCAGTGTGGCTTTATACCAGGAAAGTCCACCATTGACCATTGAGCTTCAAATCGATACCCATCATCTCTTCATCGATTTCAAAGCCGCGTATGACACCATCTATGGAGAAGAACTTTACAGAACAATGTCTAGTTTTAGCATCCCTGTCAAACTTATCCGTTTGTGCAAAAAGACTATAGAGAACGCACGCTACTCTATCAAGGTCGGTTCTATGCAATGTTCGATGCAGAGAAATGTCTAGTTTTAGCATCCCTGTCAAACTTATCCGTTTGTGCAGAATGACGATAGAGAACGCACGCTGCTCTATCAAGGTCGGTTCTATACAATGTACGATGCACTGTCAAGCGACTTCTTCAACATTGTTCTGGAAAGAATAGTGGAAAACTCAACTATCATCACTAGAGGCACAATCTTCCAAAGGTCCACCCAATAACTAGTATACGCTGATGATATTGAAATAATTGGAAGATCAAAGCGTGATGTTAGTGGTGCGTTTTTGAGCATTGCGACGGAAGCGAAGAAGATGGGTTTAGTGGTCAATGAGGTCAAGACCAAGTATATGATGTCATCAAAAAAACTACATTGAACGATAATGTCTTAGACAAAAAGTCATCATGGACAGCTATAACTCATCATCCAGGTTCTCATTTATGGCACTGAGGCTTCGATCCTGTCAAAGAAAGATGAGAGCGTTTTAGGATGCTTCGAGAGAAAAAGTCTTCGGGTTATTTTTGGTCCCTTCTGAATTGATGGAGAGTGAAGGAGAAGACACTGTACGAGTTGTAGAGAGACACTGGCCTGGTTGAAAGAATAAAAGTCTAATGACTTAGATGACTGGGTCATGTAAAGCGAATGGGCATCAACGCTCCAGCCCGAAAGGTCTTCAAATCCAATCCCGAGAGACGGTGCAGTAGTGCAAGACCGCGACTCAGGTGGTGCACGCATTTAAATTATTAGTATTATGTATAAGTATTGTTTCCTTTAGTATTTAACGAATTGAAATAAATCAAATCAAAAATCAGCTTCACGCAAAATTATCTTCTATTTCAAATATAAGCTTCTACTTAAACTTAACAGAAATCGGTTGAAAAAAAAAAAACTTTTAAAAAACAATTTTAGTCAAAATTGTATATTTTCACTCTGAGATTGTTAAAAACAATATTTCTTTCCTCGAATTTTCATTAAAAACTATTAACAATGGAAATAGACAATAAACAGCTGCTAAATGTAGGTACCTACACTATTCACACAATTATCAAGCCTCTTATATTCTGACAGAACCCTAAAAACTAGAAAATAAAATAAAATGATTTATCACATATCCGACCAGTAAACCAAAAACGATATAAACAACTCTGCGAGCAATGTTGTGAGTGTCAAGAGTTCTAGTGGTACGTTTTTTGGCAAACACCATAAAACCGTACTATAGCTACACTACACATCACCACTCACTATACTTCACAGGAAAAAATTACAATCCCTAATTTTGATTTCATTAGGTTTTCGCTCTGATCAATTGACGGGGACGGGGACGGGGACGGGGATGAAAATGAAAATGAAAAATCATAGAAAATCGTCATCATTACATACCACTAAAGGAAGCATCATCATCATCATAGTCATTTAACTGATATAGAATCTCATATGCTACTGCTGCCTTCAAAATCAAAATCCAACCCCAAATTCAGTGCACACACAGATCTCAGAGAGAAATACACATTGCCTCTCATTAGAAGTCCTTGTCCTTGTGCTATTTGGTTTAGAAAACACACTGCACATAAGTTCAAGTACGAGTATAGGACTGATGAACATTTTGAACTATTGCAGGAGCAGCATATCGGGAATACGAGACACTCTGTTTTGATTGAAGGGTGAGTCCCTTCATAGACATCAATAATCTTATTTGACAACAAAGTGTCGAATTCCTTTTTTACGTTGAGTCCAACAATGTTGTTTGGGTGAAGCGTTTAACAGTGTGGCAAGGACATACCTAAGTTTTGTGCAGAATGATGTTTGTAACTGTTTTGTTGGGGTGGTGATGTATTAGAGAAAACGTATGTTTGTCACGGTGGTTGCTGACTGGTGACAACAACACAGTACACAATATCGAAATCACAGCTATCACTTTGCTGGTGGCAGGGGTTTTGTGTCACATACCTCCCATTCAGTGAGGTTATCAATGGAAATAAGCGCGACAGCTTAAAGGCGTGGGAGAGTTATAATAAGTGCTTACCCTACACAAATGTAGGTATATAATTAGTAAGGGGATGTTGTCTTTATTATGTTAGTCAAAGTTAAGTGTCAAAACGCTACTTTAGAAATTCATAATTGGTGATGATTATTTCAGATCAAATTAGGATAGTTTAAGAAGCTTACGGCCAATTTCTTCACAAAGTTCAAACGATAGGACCAGTACTAGTGCTAGAATTAGTACACAAATCGGTATCAACTCATTTCTTCACAGAAGTACTAGGACCTAGTCATATCAATTAAGAACCGAGTATTTGTTAGGACTCGTTCCTAAGCAACAAGCTAGGAACTGGGGCCTATTTCACCAAACACTTTTCACTTTGCAACTTTGAAAAAAAAAACAATATTCTGCAAAGTAAAATTGCAAAGCGTTTCACAAAATTGGCCAAGTGAAAAGTAAAAGTGTTTTTTACCAAATTACAATATAACTTTGCAAATAATTCGTATTTTGAAAAGTTGCAAAGAAATTCGTAAAATAAGATCAAATATGCTTTGTAAAAATTTGGTGAATCAATGTCTGTCATGATGGTACCGTCAACACATCCAGCTTAATAAGGTAATCATCCTTGAGAACAAAATTGCGAGGCTATGTCTGAACAATTTTGTGGACAGAAATTGGTGTTGGAGAGAAATTCATACGCTGCAGAACGGTTGCATAGGTGCAACACCGTGGTATTGGTCTCCATTCCAAGCACAAAAGTTATTACAAAGGACTTAAACACATATTTCTTTGGCTGCTGAATTATAGTTTATTTTCAATTTTAGACAACACAAATTCGATGGTACTTTTTGTTAATCTAAAGGTCTCTTTTGTCAAAAAACAATTTCCGATATCAAAGTTAATTCTTAGTTTTGCTACTCATTGTTTACTATTAACTAACTTCTTCGTATTCAAAATATTATTCAAAACTACTAATTTTTTCTAATTTTACAACAGCTTTTCGAAAGAAACGTTTTTTGACCTTACAAAATTTTGGAAATTTGGATGAATCAACGCTTTAATCCTAAAACTCAAAACTAATGTTTCTTGGTGATTTTGTCAAAATTAAAAATATCCTATGTCTATTGTCTTTTTAACTTTAATTTATTTCTTCATTTTCAAAGTGGGTAATTTTTTTTTTATTAGTTTCTGACAACTTTTTAAAAAAGCTCTTATTTGCAACTGAAAATTTCTCTTTGCATATTACTGAAAAGCATTTCAAAGTTCTTAATAAAATTTGCAAAGTTTATTGTTTGATGAAACAAAAAAAAAAAATAGCTACTTTTCAAAATAACAAAACTTTTCGATTTTCAGAAAAGACTTTGCACTTTGCAAATTTGAGTTTGGTGAAACGTGATTTGCAAAGAGAAAATCTTTTCAATTAAATAAATTCTCTTGCAAAATTTTGTTTGGGGAAACGTAATTTGCAAAGTAAAAGTCCAGAGTTGCAAAGTGAAGAATGCTTGGTGAAACAGGGTCCTGGTTATTATATCAGTTGTTAGTACTCGAATCGGTAACTATTGATTTCTTCACAGAAGTACTAAGCTATAGTTTTGTCAAATAGGTACCGTGTACTGGTAACAACTGGATATTTTGTGGTACAGCATGTTCGCTTTTTTGACGTTATCGGTTTAAAATGCAACGGGTAATCTATTTCGCGGTTTAAAAAGTATAGGACTGGAATTCGACATCTGTCAAATTGAGTTGTTACACCAATTTTTTTTCAGTTGAAAGTCTGACATTTACGAAAATGGATCGCCTAACTATCACACAACGCATTTAAATTGTTAAAACCTACCACAAAAATGGTAGTTCTAAAACATAGCCACATATCGTGCTTTAAGAGGAGATTATGGTTCAAACAATCGTCCAACTACGTAAGCAATTGGCGAAATTGTGAAGAAATTTGAAGAGACTGGATTTGTTACAGATATTGTAAGGCCTGTGCATCATCACTTTGCTCGTACCACTGAAAATATCGCTGCTGTAAGTGAAAGTGTTGCCGAAGACCCCAATGTGTCCATATAAAGTCCAGCACCATCATACAACACAACTACTGGAGCTAGCTGATCATTTCAAACGTGTCGTAGATACGTCTAATGGGTGCTTGAACAACAGACGGTGGACGGCGATTTTTCGAATAAAATTTTCTTCAGCGACGAAGCACATTTCTCACTCGGTGGGTATGTTTGTAAACAAAATTGTCGTTTTTGGGGTTTTGAGAGTCCTCAAGTAATTGAAGAGAGGCCATTACATCCACAAAAAGTCACTGTTTGGTGCGCTCTTTAGTCCGGGGGTGTGATTGGACCTTACTTATTCGAAAACGACAATGGAACGACTGTCACCGTCAATTCGGAGTGTTATGGTCATATGATAACCGACTTTTTTTGCCTGCTATTGAAGAATACGACTTGGAGAATATGTGGTTCCATCAAGACTGTGCCACATACCACATAGCTCGAGCGAATTCTCGTCGTGGCGATATCAACTGTCAACCAAGACCATGCGATTTGATACTTATGGACATTTTTTTGTGGGGCTTAGCAAAAGACCGTGTTTATGCAGATAAACCTTTAACTCTTGAGCACTTAAAAACTAACATTCGTCAAGTCATTTAAATGATGTAGTATTTCACACATAATGCCAACGTTAAACTTTATAATAAAAAGAAATATCATGAATATATTTTATTTTATATGTGTATTATTTACGTTTATTTTTGAAACTACAAAATGGATAACCCTGTAGAATAGATTTCCAAAAAGTTTGGATTTCGTTGCTTCGCCATTGCTTATGTCGCGTGCCCGATTTTTCCTGGTCCAAAAGTACACCATCTCCCCAAAGTAAAATTACCCAAACCAGCAGTCATTTGATACCCTTATTTATGCATGGATAGAAAAATGGCTAACAATTAATAAAATCACTTATTAAATGCCTCAGTCGCCAATCATCAACGCTGTCTTAACAAACCTAAGTACACAATAAAGTTCCAAACAAAATGTCAATAAAGTAATTTATTAGATATATCATTAGATATTAATTCAATTCTGAATTAGCATCCTATTATCATGTTATTATGCGCTTTCCTTCAATACGAAGCTAAACTTTATAAATTCAACTATGAAAAAGAGCATCAGCCATGCATGGTTGCAGTTGAATTCCAACATTCAAAAATCCGAAAGGACATAGGGGAAAGTTAATAAAATTGGACTGCAGAAGGACACTCGACTGCTATAAGTCCATATATTTCTATAGAAATAGGTCGTTTTGGGTCATCACATTCCGTAATTTATTGGTGATATTTTGTTGCGTTGTATGGCATCAAAAGCATTATAGGCATGAATAAGCAAATTAGTTGTTTATGGATATTTTGTATTTTGTTTCACCTTTATCAATAAATGTCGCGTTATTTTTATACCCCCTCATATAATGTAGAGGTATATATACATATGTAAATATGTAGATAAAAATGCATTCAAAAAATTTGGCACGAGTCACAAAAATGGTGATGGCGGTGGCGTGACCACTAATTTGTGGTGTGTGCTATATTGTTGTAAAAAGATGTAGGTACGCTCAAGTACCCATCTGAATTTAGTTTTTTTTCAATGATCGCCTTTTGTTGAACATAATTTATTGTTTGTACGTATCGTTTTCTTAATTTTATTGTTTTTTTTTTTTTTTTATAATGTTGAACATTAAACAAATTGCAAACTTCAAATTGCAAATGTTTGAATCGAAAAACTACGTTACTTTTATTTTGGAAAGTAAAATGTATCTATTTTTGATAATCATAATAATCATAGTTATTTGATAAGTCCTGATTTCGTCTTTGCTCAACCAAAGGAAGTTTATGCTATTCATAGACAATTTGAACGATAGCCTGGAGTCCAACAATAAACACCACAGAACTTATGTTAAAGCTGTTTTTAACTTTATAAAACGTCAACAATAAACAAACTTATTGAGAAAATTAGGCTTGCCAGACATTTTATTTGAAAATATAAAAGCAAGAATTAAAATTAAAGATTGTGATATTTTGTTGGATGTTGGAATGCTACCACCGAACAGAAAACGAAAGCTCTATACTTAAACCGAACCAACCCCTTTGAAATAGATGACGACGATTTGTATGAAAGGTACTCGTATCGATTCGATACAAAAAAAAAAACTGCCAAGATTATGATTGACCTTCTAGATATTTAAGATCGAAATTTAATGAAAGGTTTGCCAATGTCTGCGTGTTTCTAAGTTTTAACAGCGCTACTTATTTGATGTTAAATTTAGACTGCAGTTTAAATAGACTCGGGTTTAAAATGTGACTATGAATGCCCCATTGTGTTGAGAAATTCATACAATTAAAATCGGTTTGCTAACTAGTAAAATAGTATAAGTTTACATTTAAAAAAAACAATGCATCTAAACACATCTAAAAAGTGACAGTTCGTGAAAAAAAGTAAAGCAAACAAACTTAATTCGGGGAAACAGACCATAAATTTATACTTCAGTGAATCGGAACCAGAAGTCATACGGATTAATGAAATTACAAAATATTTTATATTTTTTTTTAAGCTGTAGTAAACTGTTAAAACATGATACGATGCTTAAATAAAGAGGGCGATATCGATGGGTATACTGATTAATATTCTTAGAAGCACAGGTATTACGGTTGAATTGTTTAAGAAGATAAATGTAATTGGTTATTTATTACAAAATAGTGATTAAATAGTGTCTATAAACTCCTACTCTCACCTCCCCGTGGTGAACTTCGGGTGCCTAGTAACTCAATTGGAGATTGGGTTCCAACCCCAGTGGAAAGTGGGGTAGCAAACGAGAGAGGGGGGAGAGGTTTTTCCACTAAGGCGCCTCTCCTTATCCAGACGGCAGTGAAGGAATTCCAGAGATGGAATCAACGGTGGCGTCTACAGTTTCATTAAGGTTAAACTACTTAGTGAACACCTTATAGGGCTTCTACGACTTATTGGTGGCGTCTACAGTTTCATTAAGGTTAAACTACTTAGTGAACACCTTATAGGGCTTCTACGACTTATTTGGAGCAGAGGCCTATAAGGAGCGGTTTATCCGGCTCCCCGTCCTTGGAGTTATACTAAGAATCTGGCCCTCCAGGTTGGGGGTTGTGCCGTCGGGGTGACTTCCTGATCACGTAAAAATATCTTAGTTGCGAAGCACCAACACGGCTCGGATACGGACGGATATACTGTTGACAACCCACACAAACGAATTAAGGACAGCAAACTTCGGATATGCACTTGGAATGTTAGGTCCCTTAACAGACCACGTGCAGCCGAAGAATTAGCGGAGGCCCTAGACTGCTATAAAGCAGACATCACCAGGAAATATGATGCGATGGGCCGGGCAAAAAGAGAATGAAAAACTGCGATGTTTACTATGGAGACTGCTACCGAGAAAACCAACAGCGCTTATTTGGATGCGGCTTTGTCATTGGAGCCAGACTTAGGCAACAAGTCTTGAGCTATAGGTGCATCAACGAGCGCCTCATGACCATCCGCATCAAGGCTAAATTCGGCAACATTAGCCTGATATGGGCGCACGCCCCCACAGAAGAGAAGGATGACACCACCAAAGATATGTTCTTCGAGCTCTTAGACAAAACATATGAGCAGTGTCCTAGCTACGATACTAAAATTGTCCTGGGCAATTTTAATGCCAAGCTAGGAAGGGAAGACATCTTTGGTGGAATAATCGGACAAAATAGCCTGCACGACAACACTTCCGACAACGAATTCAGGCTCATCGATTTTGCTGCAGGGCGAAACGTCATGGTAGTTAGTACGCGTTTTTCACACCTCAACATCCACAAAGGAACTTGGAGTTCTCCAGATCAATCTACCGCCAACCAGATTGACCATATTGCGATCGACGCTAGACACGCTTCCAGCATCATCGATGTCCGAACTTTCCGAGGAGCTAACATCGACTCCGACCACTACATCGTTGTAGCCAAGGTAGCACTTGAGGTTTACAGACCCAAGGCAAAACAGGGAGATGCTGGGAGAAGATACAACGTCGAACGGCTACAATCGCAAGAGATCGCCAAATCCCTTTTCGACCGAGTTACAAGTAACCTCTCTCGAAGTTCTCTGCCGCCAACACAATGTATCGAGAACCAGTGGCAACATTGCCAAGATGCAATCAGAGAAGCCACCTCTGACGTGCTGGGTTTCAAGCAGCCACCAACTAGGAACCCCTGGTTTGATGAGGAATGTGACAGGCAAATGCAGCCAAACAACAGGCACGCAAAGCACGAGAGCTGCTCACGAGCTCTATGAGCAGAAGTGGCGAGAGGAACACCGACTTCTCAGAAAAAAAAAGAGAGAGCATGAGAAGCGTGCCGTCGAAGATGTTGAGAGGTTCAAAAGCAGGAATGAAGTTCGAAAGTTTTATGAACAGGTGAAACGAAATTCACAAGTACATAAATCTCGAACATAAGGCTGCAAAGACGAAAGTGGAAACATCATAGTGGAACCGCAGTCAATGCTAAGGATATGAAAGGACCACTTCTGCATACTGTATAACGGCGACGACGATCCGAATTCCGCTGTCAGGCAGGATGATTCATTCAACATAGACGACGAAAGCCAACAATTCCGTCTTCCCGACTTAGACGAAGTAAAGATTGCCATGAACGCAGAAAACAACACCAGCAGCGCTGCGATCAAACGAAGAATAACTCTTGCTAACCGCTGTTTCTTTTGGCTAAGAAAGCAATGCTAACCGCTGTTTCTTTGGGCTAAGAAAGCAATTGAGTAGCAAAGCCCTCGAAGGAACAAAGTGGAAATTGACCTCACAAAACTTGGAGTGCGAAACTAGAGAAACCTAGCTTGGGACCGAGCTAGATGGAGAAGAGGCCCTAGTTCACACAAGACTTCTTAAGTAAGTGATTAAATAATCATAGACATAAACCCTACGGCGGCGGTTTTCAAGAGATAAAAATGTTTCACTTAGACAACGGTCGCATATCATTTTTGTTGGTCTCTTTTAAAGTCTGTCCAAAAAAGGCTTAAGTGGGTTATTTTAAAAATTGCCAAATATGGGTATTGTACTCGGGTTTCGGATAAATAAAGACTTTTTAAATTACAGTTAGGTCAGAAAGGATAAAATAAACTTCTTGAATCTGCGGAGAAAACCTAAACAATTATAGCAGCGTTTTTAGATTGATCATTCCACAAGAGATGATTCGTGATGCATATACCTAGAATTAAAAGCCACCCATGGATTGTGTAATTGGTGGAGTAGGGTTACGTTTTTTCGACAGTAGACACGGTTTTTGATAAAACATTGGACAATACTGGCAACATCAGAGTTAAATTATTTTATCATACGCTGCAGTTGGTAGTCCACTTCCATATAGGACAAGGATGTGAATCTAGAAACTTAAATTGTTTCAATATTTTTCAAGAAATCCATCCAATGACACTTAAATTTGTTTCACGAAAAAGGTTGATAATATAATATTGAAGTTTATGGTGCAGAATATCAATTTGTACAAACGAACAGAAAAACTTACATATGTTTGGTTAGTTAAACTAAAACTTAATTTCTTTCCATGTGCAATCAAAACTTTTGAAAGTTAAAATGTATGCAAAATGTTTAAAGACCATTTTATAAGGGAATTCAAGCAGAACTGTCATTTTGGTCTGCCTATTCTCCACAATCAAGGTAAATTTCATTTGAAAGCTTAGCTCAATATGGTTTTTCTTATTAACACTTTCCTTGTCCTTGTATTTACGTTTAGTATGTCAGAAGGACGAAAAGAAATTATTTTTCTTTTTTGCACACGCCAATAACACGCGCTTCACCACCACCGTATCGTTTGCTCATTTTCTGTTTGTTTCTAAGTAAAACCATACTTTCCTCAGATACCAAATAAACAAAAAGAACAACAATAATTGTGAACAAAAAATCTAGTCATAGGTATATGAAGGTATATTCAAGTATCTAGATTGCTGATGGGCAACGACCCAATAACATCCTAACCACAAAATCTTTTCTTCAGATAAATGCCAAACAATAGACAGCAGCGTGCCAAAGTGATATCGTTTACCTAGAGCATCTTCTTCCATCAATATATGATTATCATCTGCTCTGGAGTTCATTATAATTGCAGGTAGTGGATTTGGTTCACCACAATGAAATATAGGATATTATTTAAAAGGACCGTCATTTCACTAGTTTAAAAAGGTTCAGTTAAACAAATAATTTTGGCAAATGCAGTGCAGTAAACTATCAGTGTTAATGAAATGAAATGTTTAGTTTCAGGGTTTGCTTCTAAGTTTTAAATTGTGTATGAAATGTTGGTCCCAGCACAACCGTAAAATAAGTAACAAAGCTGCACGAACTAAATTAATCCGTCCCTGTCTAAGAAACGATCACGACAAAATAATGAAATCAAAAGAAACTCAAGCATTGCGTTGCAAACTGGATTTAGGCGAACCCGACTTCAAGATGTATCTTGGTTGGACATCAATTGATAGATCGGTAACCAAATAAAATACTCGTAACACCTTGAGATAAAAAACACACGCATCAACGTATGGGTTGAGTACTCATATGAGATCTCAAGTTTCACAGAATGTTTTTATTTTTATTAAGGAACGAATAAAGGCTTCAAAGGAAGGATGCCTCGCCGATTGCCATATATCCTCGTTGCAGTCATATTTTTATTCGTCTTCTAAAGTTGTATAATAGGTTCGACAAAAATGTCGGTTAACGTTTTTCCCACCGCTGCACCGCACCGGACCTTCGCTTTCGACGCACGGCGGCGGCGCGGCGGCGGCGACGCTCTGGCTCAGGTACTGCGGGAGTAGGTATACTAAGTACTGACCAGGTGTCATAATGGAGTGTGCTCATTTCGTGGTTTTAGGATAACAAAATTTATGTGGGATCTACGAGTTTTTTGATTAAACAAAAAAACAACACAAACCCAACAAAAGATATAGATAAACACACAATAAATGAGTCGTTTAACCGTCTTCGTCATTTATTTCTCATATCATTTTACTGGAAAGGTATTTTTGAGGGAGGTTTTAAGATTCGACAAAATGCGTCCTTCTTTTATGCGGTATTTAAGGGTATTTAGTGGGTTAATAGTGAGCTAATACTAGTTTATCACGCGATTAAAATATGCTTAACGTGGGAAAATTAGATCAAATTAGTTAAAGTAGAAGCACTTTTTGATTCCCATTCTGTTATTTATTTGGCACGCCTTGAAAGCGCACTTAAGAAAAACACGTAAATAATTGAGGTGTGTGTGAGAAGATTTGTAAATTTATATATGTATTTTTTAATATGTTCTTGTACTTCAGGGCTCCCACAGTCCAATGACATGGATTAATGAACCAAAAGGTGCGATGATGATAATTTTATGAGAATACCTACATATACGAAAACCAAGAAAGATGAGTGTTAATCTGAGTATAGATATAGATGTACATTGGTATGTAGGTAAGTATCCTTATGATTGCATGGAGATATCGCATGGCTATATGCAGAACAAGCTACTGCAAGAACTACAGGGCAGTCCCAAATGTTCTCAATTTTACTCAAAAATAAGAGGGTAAAGTATTAAAAGTAAAATTTCTCAAAATTATTTGTCTAATTTTGTTAGATGAAAAAATGTGACATTTTTTGGAAAATTTAAACGGTATGACCTACAAAGTGAGAAACTCATTGACTCTGACAATTTCACATAAAGTAGTGTGCAAAACTTTTGCAACTATCACCACCCTTTAAAAAAAAACGAACATTCGTATACTATATAAAAGTTGTTCCAATCAAATTATTTTTTATTGCTTAAACTTTTTTATGTGGCACCTTACTTGTCATAATCTTAAAGCCCTGTCCACAAGCAAATTCTACAAAAACAATAATGATTTCAGCTGTGAAAAACATTTGCAACTAGTGGCCATTTCTCTTTTCTTCTCATTTTGATAGCGGTTAATCTGATTTATTTTGAGGTTGGTAAGTTTATACGTGTAGCTTGATTTGTTTAGTTAGTTTTAGGCGGGACTTTGATCGATGAAACGGTTTTATAAGATAAATTCGTTTTAAATTGAAAAAAAAAATTATTTTAAAAATGGTGGGAAACAAATATTCATCGGATACAAAATCCAGAATTTTAGGTGATTTCAAAAAAGGATCATGACAAAAAGAAATTTCAAAGAAATATTCCATTTAAAAATAAACTATTTGTAGAATCATCAAAAGTGGAAAGGAAAGGAAGGCCTCGAAGCACCACAGCAAAGGATGATCTTAAAATTAACAAATTTCTTCCGAAGAAACCCCACGTAATCATCCAGGGAAGCAAAAATTGAACTTAGGTTACCCATTGACCCATCAACTATCAGACGCCGCCTCCGCGCACTGCAGGCCAGATTGTGTGGTTTTCAGATAGCAAAAAGCCATTTATTTAAAAAAAAATTAAAAGCTCGTTTGGCTTTTGCAAAAACTCAATTGGAGTCCCCAAAAATGGGCAATGGTCTAATTTTCTGACGAATCAAAGTTCAATATTCACGGATCGGGTGGAAAACAACATGTCAGGAGGCCAAGAGGTAAGAGGCTAAATGCAAAATGCACTAAAGGGACGGTCAAACATGGAGGGGAGGTGGTTCAATTTTGGTTTTGGGCTGCTTCTCTGGCTAAGGAATCGGGCCAATTCGACAAGTGGAGGGCATAATGAAGTCTGAAGACTATGTAGACATCCTTTATAACACCATGCTGCCTTATGCCCATTGGAAAATGGTAGTTCCAACACGACAATGATCTTAAACATAAGTCGAAGTTGGCCACAAAGTGGATTACAGAAAAAAAGATTGAGGTTTTACCATGGCCAGCCGAATCCCGAGACCTAAATCTCATAGAGAACCTGTGGTATATTGTAAAGAGATGAATTGGGAGCAACATTTTTAAGCATGAAAGTGACCTATTCGCTGGAATTCAGAGGCATTGGAATGACATTCCAAAAACGGTTATTAATAACCTTATAGCTTCGATGCCCAGAAGATACACAGCTGTTATAAAAAATATAGGGTACGCAATTAAATATTAACATTACGTAATATCAAAAAAGTTAACAGGTTTTATAATTAAAAGGTTCTTGAGCTAAGATTAAGAAAACAATACAAAAGTTTCCCTTAGAATCTGAAAAAATCATGAAGTGTTTTAATTTTAAGAAAATATTTTTCCGAAATTACTGAGAACTCTATTTCGACTATTACAAAATCTTCGATAACACGAACTTATTTTTTATTAAAAAATTTAAATTTGACTCGTACCACCCTGTTGCCAGTTCACTAATGAACCAAAAGTCATCAATTTGTATGCTAGTCAAAGCTAATCCCGGAAATTATGTTATTTACCAATAACTTTCGCACTAAAAATACCTACAAGCCAGGCTTCGTGTTAAGAATCAGTCCAATAATACTCGTAGTTGCTCGCCTATAAAAGCCTAGTCGAAATCCTCCAACAGTCTAGTCGGCTGCGAAATGCGTGTTCTCTTGCATCTTTCCAACGTTATAGTTTGTCTTGTGTGTTGTGCTTGTGCCAATGGCCTTCTAGGCTATGAAAAAGAATTATCCGATGTAATACTTACAACCGCTTTAGGTAAGATTCGCGGTACCTATCTTACATCTCAGTCGGGAAAGAATTTTTACGCCTTTCGTGGAATTCGTTATGCGAAGCCACCTTTGGGTCCGTTACGTTTTAAGGCAACTGTACCTATTGAACAATGGAATGGAATTTTCGACGCTACTCTGGATGGTCCAATGTGTCCACAACCGGCATTGAATAGCTCCGATGTCTCTGAAGATTGCCTCCGAATGAATATCTATACGAAGGAACTCCCATCAGAAACGAATTTAAATGTCAAACGTCCGGTTGTGGTGTTTATACATCCCGGTGGGCTGTATTCTCTCTCGGGACAGAGTCGAAATTTTGCCGGACCTCAATATTTAATGGATAGAAATATTGTCCTGGTGACATTCAATTATAGACTAGGCTCGTTGGGCTTTCTAAGTACCGGCACCAAAGATGCTCCTGGCAATGCTGGTTTCAAAGATCAGGTTCTGCTATTGCGATGGATCAAAATTCACATATCACGCTTTGGGGGTGATCCCGGCTCGGTGACATTGTTGGGTTATGGAGCTGGAGCTACAAGTGCTACCCTTCACTTGGTATCACCAATGTCGAAGAATTTATTCCACAAGGCCATTGTGATGAGTGGGTCTTCTACAGCTCAGTGGAAAATTCCAGAAAATCAGTTGTCACTTGCTCAACGACAGGCTCGGCTGCTCTTGTGCCCTGATAACAAGATCGAACCAATGATTGAATGTCTAAGACAGGTAAGTTAAAACCAGTGAATCAGTAATTTTTGTTATATGCTTTTCTGAATGTTTGTTTGAATTCCCTGTCAAGAAACATTATTTAGAGCTGGCCAACTCACAAGGCAACATGTTTGAATTCGGAAGAGGCAACCCTGTTCTACTATGGAAACCGGTAATTGAACCCAAATTAGGACAAGATCGATTTCTCATCGAGGATCCAGTTAAGTCATACCAAGATGGAAAATTTATGAAAGTTCCCATAATCACTGGAATCACAAAAGATGAATTTGTAGGACCGGCTCTAAGTATGTACATTTTTTAATCAAGCGTAAGATAGTTTAAATTTGAATATCTTTAATTTTGTAGATATTTTGGAAAATGAGGAACTTCGCAATGCTTTTGATGAAAATTTTGAAAAGGTCGCACCAGTTTGTTTTCTTTATAGCAATAATTTGGCAAGATCAAAGAATGTAAGTGAAGAATTGAGAAAATATTATCTGGGCTCTGGATCACTTCATCCGAATAGGTCTTTGGAGGGTTTGGCTAATGTAAGTATAAAAATCATCTAGAGGACGTTGAAATGGGAAACTTGACATTTTACCCTCAAACTATAGCTTTTTGCAGATGCTTTAACAGGCTTTGGAGTTCATAGATTTGTTCGTTTAGCAGCTCGACACACAAAGGTCTATTACTATTTATTTTCTTACCAAGGTCAAGCAAGTCACCTTTATTATCCTGAAGATAAACCTTATGGTAAGGAAATAGTTATTGATTTTCGAAATAGATTATTCGAAATACGATTTCTTTGCCTTTATGCATTTAGGAGTTGTACATCACGATGATCTTCTTTATTTATTTGTTGAACCATCGGTTTCTCGAATGTTTGCCGATGATGACGAAGAATACAAAATAATAGAAACCTTAACAAGAATGTGGACAGCTTTTGCATACAAAGGGTGAGACATGCGTTTGTTTTTCTTTGTTTTGCTTTTCTTAGTTAATTTTTTTATATTGCTCTTAAATTGGGACTTAGTTCTCAAGAATGTTGATATTAGGAGATATCTTTGTTTTTCTATAATAAATTTAAACGATCGTTCTCTAACTGTCGTCAAAATTTATTAAAACTACAAGTTAAGAGTTGAACTCAAATCCTAAACCTTTTTTAAACCCTTTTCTTTGGTACAAAAACAAAAAATAATAATTCAAAATATCTTTTTACTGCTCCGTGACAACCTATGATAAGGGATCCCAACAAATCGAATGACGAATACCTGCGCAATGTTCGATGGCGTCCATTTAGCTTCAAAAAAGAAAATTATCTAGAAATTGGAGACGAACTCATTATGAAGGAAGGTGGTTTAAATTTGGCACGTTATGAGGTGTGGAAAAAGCTTTTTCCTTTGCATTGGATTCGGCGACATAGTAAAAATGACGGCAATAGCCTTGACTATCCAGAGGATAAGGAAGATGGAACAAGCTGAATAATAAATAAAAAAAAAGCTTATTGTAAACAAAACAAACAATTTAATTTTTGAATCATAATAAATTATAAAAAGTTAATGCTTTTTACTGCAATATTATTAACTTCCCATAGGAAAGTTATTGTAATGGGTCCGATTTGACAAATTGAAAATTTTGACATTTCTCGACGTTTCAAGGTCCCTAGAGTCGAAATAAAAGATTTTTAGAAAGATGTATGTGCGTGCGTGTGTACGTACGTCCGTACGTCCGTACGTCCGTACGTCCGTACGTCCGTACGTTCGCGACGTTTTTTTCGTCGTCCATAGCTCAAGAACCAGAAGAGATATCGACTTCAAATAAATTTTGTTATACAGATAATAAGGCAGAAAGATGCAGAAAGGGCTCTCAAGAAAATTGCGTGGGTGGTTTTTTTACCATAGCAGTTTAAAAAAAAGGTGAAAATTTTGGTTAACCCTAAATATCTCATGAACCAATGACGCTAGAGACTTGAATTAAATTTTGTATTATATATTGTAACGTGATACAAAACAATTATATTTTTGGAAAAAAATTCAATTAACGGTTTTTTTTATAAATCAAAAACACTGAAAAAAAAAATTTGTCACTTCGAAAATTTTACGACTAAAATATGATTTCATCTCCAAAACAATTTTGTGCAACGAAGAATAATGTTTTTGACATCTGATAAAATTTTGAGAAAAATCGAATTGACAGTTTTTTTACAAAAAATAAAAACCTAAAAAAAAATAAAAAAAAGTTGGTAAAAATTGAGTTTTGACTCAAATATCTTTTCAAAACTTTGAGATATTGGCTTTAAACTACTTTTATCTTTCAAAAAATATTGGTTTCAACATTCAGTAAAATTTTGAAAAAAATAGAATTGACAGTTTTTTTACAAAAAATTAAAAACCGAAAAAAAGAATTAACAAAAGTTGGTAAAAATTGATTTTCGACTTAAATATCTTTTCAAAAATTTGAGATTATGGCTTCTAACTAACTTTATCTTATAAGAAATATTGTTTTCAACAGTAGGAAAAATTTTGAGAAAAATCGAATTGACAGTTTTTTTACAAAAAATAATAACCTAAAAAAAAAATAAAAAATAAGTTGGTAAAAATTGAGTTTTGACTCAAATATCTTTTCAAGACTTTGAGATATTGGCTTTAAACTACTTTTATCTTTCAAAAAATATTTTTTTCAACATTCAGTAATATTTTGAAAAAAATAGAATTGACAGTTTTTTTACAAAAAATTAAAAACCGAAAAAAAAATTTAACAAAAGTTGGTAAAAATTGATTTTCGACTTAAATATCTTTTCAAAAATTTGAGATTATGGCTTCTAACTAATTTTAACTTATAAGAAATATTGTTTTCAACATTAGGACAAATTTTGAGAAAAATCGAATTGACAGTTTTTTTACAAAAAATAAAAACCTAAACAAAAAAATTAATAAAAGTTGGTAAAAATTGATTTTCGGCTCAAATAGCTTTTCAAAAATTAAAAATATTGGCTTCAAACTTATTTTATTCCACAGAAAATATTGTTTTTTATATTCAGTAATTTTTTTATAAAAATCCAACAGTCCGTTTTTTCATAAAAAAAAATAAAATCTACAAAAAATAGAACGCAAATTTGGTAAGAATTGATACATTTAGACAAACTTTTAAGCAAGACAAATCGATAGACGGGATGGGAAGTTATCAGTGTGGGTCGCATCCCAGCCTCTTTTTTGTTTTATAGTTATACGGCCTCGACCAAAAATAACATTTTATTCGACATATTTTTACTAAAAAGTTCGTTTATATCGTGTACTGTTCAAGTGAATCAAAATCCTGTTCATATTTGAATAAAATAACTGATATTTTCACATATAGTCCAGTCAAGGAATGAGGTGTAGAGTGCGTGAGCAGGTAACTAAGCGATTCCTTCAGAAACTTGTTCAGGGGGCTTAGGTTGTTAACATACCAAAAGTCCTGACTCCTAGGTGATGAGCGGGGGGAAGGAGAGGGGGGTAAAGGTACGAATTTTGGGTTTTTCGCTTATATCTCGAAAACGGTGCATCGGAGAGAAATATTTTTAGAGAATAAAATGGAGTTCTTAAAATTATCTAAAACTTTTATATCATATTATTATTTTCTAATTCCTAACCGTTTTCGAGCTATACTCTCGGAAAAAGTTGAAATTTACAAAAAAAACTCAATTTACGTCAAAATATTCATAAACATTGCATCATATTGTCTAAACTTATTCATAAACGAAAAGTATGAATAGGAAAGAAGTTGTAGATTTTTAAATTCCCTTTTAGAATATATATACATATGCTGATTAATGTCCAACCCGCCTAAAGTTACAGCTATTTTAAAACTTGTATAGCATTTTGCAATTTTCAGAAAATTAGTTTGTATATCATATTCTTAACCCACAACCTTTGTTCGTGTATTAAGATTGCAAAGAACGATTTGAAAAGAATGCAATCTTTAAACAATGTATTCTTTATAAATCTCGTAATCTAACGATTATTATCATTCAATTTACTTTTAAACTGGGATATCAAGTTTTGCAATCACTTTCACGCTAAGAATTGCTTTATTATTTCGTTGAAATGAATCATGAATTTATGCGTTTTTTTAAAATAATGCAAAGGACTGCAAAAGAATGTAAAGACTGAAAAGTCTTCAAACCAGTGCAAGATGTCTCAATTGATTGCGTTTCATCGAAAAATTATTGCAGTCTTTTTTGTGTGAAATGAATATTTCCAATGAACACAAATTAAAGCAAACAAATTAATGCAACAAATGAAATGATTGAAATCTGATAAATGATGTGACGAAATCAATTCAATCTTTTTTTTTTTCAAATGAATGTTAATTGCCAAATTTAAAGCAGTTTAAATTGAAGTCATTAAAGATTGCATCTTTAAGCGAATGCATTCTTTAACATGGACGGCAAAAAAAAGTAAAAATTGTTATCAAGGATCCAATAACTTTCAATTTTGAGTCAGAGGAAAGTTTTAAAGCTGTTTCCGACGCAAAACATTTAGAAAACAATTTAGTACTTATTTTTTTACGAGGTTGTAGTTTAGTTTGAGTTTGTACGCATCCACATCAAAGTAGAATTATAATGAACTGCAATTTACATTTTATATTTTAAAAAGTTCCCAAGATATAATTTAAAATCATTTATATTAAGGTTGAATGTAACTAAAGGGTGGTTACATTTTAGGGCCGTTGTTGTATTTCATTTGACATTTTTCAATTTTAGACTAACTCAATTTTAACCATGGAAAGATACACAATGGACCTTATTATGAAAATAGGCGTTCAAATCAAAATGCATATCGTGCACTTTCTGATTTGTACGGTCAATTTGATCGTCCAAATGTGCTTTGTTCAATTGGAAAAATCTTCCAAAAATTTGAGCAAACCGGAACTGTAGGAGATGTTAATGCTCATACAACTCGTTCTGCAGAAAATATTGCTGCTATTCGCGATAGTGTGGCCGTCCACCTTAACTCGTCTTCGTGTCCTACAATTGCACCTCTCACGATCTTCGTTGATGAATATTATGCGTAAAGACTTGCATTTACACGCTTAAAAGGTGCAATTGACTGAAGAACTAAAGTTTCTTAATCATTTCAGTCGTCACTCGTCATCAATGTTCAGAATGGTGGCAAGAAATGTCAATAAGCAGAATTGGTCATGGTATCGTGAGATGATAACAAACTTTTTATGGTCAGAATTGGAAGACATGGATGTGGACGATATGTGATTTCAACAGGACAATGCCATTTGCCACGCAGCTAATAAAACAATGGCTCTTTTGCTCGACAAATTCCGTGGCCATGATAATTTGAAACATAACAGCATAGAAAATTCGGACCATTCGGAGGGAGGTGTGCCGCCGAGGTCCCGACGACCATTTGGCCGATATTTTATTCCATACATAATACCAATATTACCATAATAAAAATAAATGATAGTAATTTTCTTAATAATTTGTGTATTATTCAAAAACAAAATCGGCCTTAAAATTAAAACACCCTTCATAATTGGACCACGTGAAGAAAGTACACTTATAAAAAAAAATAATAAAAATAAAAATTATGCTCGTAGAGAACTAGGGTTTAGTGACTCACAACTCTTAACCATTCCTGTGATTAATGTCAAAGATGAAGGGGACCTACTTTTGATGACAAGTATCACTCTTGGAGGATTTTTCCTCCAATACCCCTGATAAAAAGTTTGAGGTTATACGCATTAATTATCATGCCACGGGTACTTATCTTAGTGACCTCTGTGTTGAAAGCAAATTCCAATAATTAATGTTAGAACAAAAAATATCACGAACAAATATTTTACGTCTTATTTCAAACGATTGCAAAGCAAAAAGCATTTATGAGTGCTTGTTATTATTTCTAAATAATAATAAAAAAAAAACTACTAAAAGCACAACGCACAACTTTCTTTAACATTTTCAATTCTTTTGATGTTCAAGCATAGGACACAAAAATAGCTTTTGAAATGTAGGAATCACTGTATTTCCTTAAAAAAAAAATCAAGTGTTGAGTTAGCTTCCGGTACCAATAGGTTTGATCCAACGTTAATTACCCCATCAAGTCAATTGTATTAGCCAAGAACTTTAAATTTGTTTAACTATTTTATCTATAAATCCAACCCCTGCCTTTGATATTACCAAAACAATAAAAAGTCCACGAAAAACAAAATAAAAAACAAATTACACAACAATTTGCCAGATGGCACAGAAATACATCATCAGCAGGAAAACATCTAAAGTGGTGATACGCCATCAACGATTACTATGAATTGTAAACGATCAAAAATTCATGCCACAGATCGTACACCGATCGACACCGACCGACACCCCTTTTCCACCTACCAACCACTCTACCACTTCACTCAACTTGCGCATAAATTTGCATACAAATTAATGCACGCAACCACAAAACTCGAATGATGCTTTCTATTTGACGGACAGTAGCACGAACAGATTGTCCATGTTAACCAAAGGTATTTATTTATAGCAGTTCTTCCTTGTCCTTGTTGTGTACGAGTATTATAGCCTAGCCCGAGCCTCGTGTTTCGATCATGACTCATGCTCAATTGGTCAACCCAAGAGTATACTAATAAATATCCATAGGTCACAAATAAATATACCTACAACATACATAAGTAGACATTCTGATAAGAATAATAATTGCACCGACCAAAAACAACAACAAAACTGCAACAAAAACGTCATGGATCAAGTCAAAAAACCATATGGCACTGCGAGGAATCTCATTAAAATGCACCCAATTCGAATTTCGCTCTCGAATTAAATGTAAATTAGGAACAACACGATAGAAGGCACTTTACCATCCGTCAACAATAAAAAAACAAAAGGGATGTTTTAATCGTCGCAACTAGTTGAAACATTAATAATGTTAGTAAGAAGTACCTAAGTGGAATGATGGAAAACATGTTGCAATCAAATGATGGGAGGTTCAGTCGCGTTCAGCGTGAACTTAGCGTGACATGGCTTCCACTTGGGATGAGATTCTTATCATCTAGTTTTTGTTTTTTAAGAATAATTTGTCTTTATTTTACTGTACCATCAAAAATATGGGCATGCATTTAATTTCAAATTTAATGACGCAAAATTTAAAACAACTTATTGATAAGGGCTAACTTTTTTACTAGCTATGAATTTCGTAAATATTTAACGTTTTACTATCTATCTAAAATTGTAATCGATAAAATACTAATTGCCATTTGATGAAAAAATGGTGTATCTGAACAAGTCTTAGCAGTGAAAGTTCTTCAGAAAAAACAAAAAAAAAAAACAAAACAAGCGGAGAGAAATCCGGAGAACAGACCTTAAAATTTAAAATGTCAAAAATCAATATAAGTTAAAGTAGCAACTTTTTGACTTTAACTTAATTCAAATCATTTAAAGTTAAGTCTTTTTTTCTGTATTTTATTTCTAATAAATAACATTTACTCACCGACAAAATGATACAAAACGAGCCTGTTTTGAAGCCAGTGGAAATGTATGGAACCTTGACAAAGCCGTAGATGTTAAAGGGGAACAACCCAACGTTAAACTTCGTCGAATCCGCCTTAAGTGTGTAAAATTACAACTCACGAATTGTAACCATGATTATGATGATGATATCCCATTAAACAGTGAATGATTATTATCATAGTTCAAACATGTAATCGTCCGGGAACTTCAACTTAAATGTCAAATTAGAACAAAGAGTGGCAACATACAATTGGGATGGTAAGAAATAACCGTGTTTACACGAGGAATGAAAATCAGCAATCTGCAAAAATTATGAAATATTAAATTTAAGTTTCAAGTAATAACGTACATACAATAAAGAATATAAAAGAAAATATTGGCACTGAATTTTAAAGAAAGAAATCGGTATTTTTTCATAAATTATTAAATTAACATTTCAAAAATATGCCTGTAGATTTTCAGAATGAAAATATCATTATTTATCTATTAAAAATGTATTGTGAATAGTGAATCGCCTCAACTGGGCGCTTGAAGTCTGTAACTGATTCGCGTTACTTACGTTTCGAATTTACATTTTTATTGTCACTTGGTCAACATTAAGTATCTCATTCAGTCTTTTCAATCATTGTAGCGTGTTCAAGGCGGATCTTTTGAAGGGAAAATAAGTGTTGTCCTGTTATAAGGAAAATGTGATATCAACATCTGATATCAGTATTTTCTCAGACATTCAGACGCTATAAAATCTTTAGACTCTGTCTCTACAAACTCTTTAACAGTACAAAACATGCCTATCATCTTCCATGGAGATGACACAACAGTTTAACATTCATCTTTACTGGGTGCCGGCCCGCCGAGACATTCCAGGAAATTGAAAGGTAGATGAACTCGCTACGTTTGGGTAATGCTGGCATACCAATCGCTACACGTAAACTGATACTAATGCAAGACTCTATAAAGAAGACAAACATCAGGTGGAATAAAATCGTGTCAGGTCACGAAAAACATCTGGCCTACACTAGATTTAAAGCGTTCAAGGTGCATGCTATATGTTAGCAGATCGCATATAAACTCGATAATAGGTGTCATAACCGGGCATTGTCTAATAGGAAAGCACGCGGCTAGGCGTATTCTAAATTGACTTTTCCAGAAGCTGTATGGATGACAAAGAGAAGGAAACAGTTCTTCACCTTCTCTGTACATGCCCTGCTCTAGCTCCAAAACGCAAAACCCACCTAGTAGTATAACGGTCTAAACGATCTCAATCATATTTACATAATCAGTCTTTCACGTTTCTTAAGGGTACCATGCGTTATCACAATGGGCCAATAAACTGGCCTAAGCATGTCCTACTCCATCCCGGACAGCCACTTTATCCATACAAAACCTGAGGTCAGTATACTCAGAAAATCTTGTTTTTTTCTTTCTTAATTTTTGTTAAACAACCGTTATGTATTAAAGTAAGGGGTTATCCATTTTTCGGTTTCAAAAGTACAAGACTGGAATTCGACATCTGTCAAACTAAGTTTTTAAACCAATTTTTGTCCAGTTGAAAGTATGAAATTTACGAAAATGGATCGCTTAACTATCGCACAACGCATACAAATTGTTAGAACCTATTACAAAAATGGTGATTCTACCACAGCCACATATTGCGATTTAACAGAAGATTGGATTGGTTACAGATATTGTAAGGCCTATGCATCATCATTTCGCTCGTACCACTGAAAATATCGCTGCTGTAAGTAAAAGTGTTGCCGAAGACCCGAATGTGTCGATTCATCGTCGTTCTCAGGAATTAGGACTGTCTTACGGCACATTATGGCGTATTTTGCATTTAGATCTAAACCTACATCCATATAAAGTCCAGCTCACACAACACAATAACTGAAGCCAGCTGACCATTCACAACGTCGTAGATACGTTGAATGGGTGCTTGAACAACAGACGATGGACGGCGATTTTTCGAACAAAGTTTTCTTCAGCAACGAAGGACATTTCTCACTCGGTGGGTATGTATGTAAACAAAATTGTCGTATTTGAGGTTAAGAGAATCCTCAAGTAATTAAAGAGAGGCCATTACATCTACAAAAAGTCACTGTTTGGTGCGCTCTTTGGTCCGCAGGTGTGATTTTACCTTACTTCTTCGAGAACGACGATGGAACGACGACGGTCACCGTCAATTCGAAGCGTTATGGTTACATGATAACCGACTTTTTTTGCTTGGTATTGAAGAATACGACTTGGAGAATATGTGGTTTCAACAAGACTGCCACACAACTTGAGCGAAAATGGCTTTATTGTGAGAGACATTACATGGCCGCGTAATTCCTCGTCGTGGCGATATCAACTGGCCACCAAGACCATGCGATTTGACACCGCTGGACTGTGTGTGTATTTATGCAGATAAACCTTAACCTCTTAAGCGCACTTAAAAACCAACATTCGTCAAGTAATGGCTGAGATACAGCCCAATATGTGTCAAAAAGTGGCCGAAAACTACATTAAAAGAACCGATGCTTGCAACAATTCGCGTGGTGGTCATTTAAATAATGTAGTATTTCACACATAATGTCAACGTTCGAACTTTATAATTGAAAAAAACACAGTACCTTGCATAAGGATAATCGCACCTGAAAAAATGCTTTTTATAGAAAACTTAAAATAGGAGTGACTCCTTACTATTTTTTTATTGAGTTGCATCACTGATAAAGCAAATTGAGAAAAAAATAAAGTACCGTTGTTTACTCTCCTGGTGTTTAAAAATCAAAAACAGATTTTGATGTATTGCAAAAATATAACCGCACAATGCAAATCTCTTTGAAGCTGCATTCAGTCAAGTGCTTTCAAATAAAAAACAACAATGCCACGTGGTACTCATTTAAGCGAAATTGAAAAAGGCAAAATCTTGGCTTTTCGGTCAATCGGCCTAAGTCTTAAGGCTATTGGAAGATGAATTTCGTAATCAGATCGTGTCGTTCGAAATTTTATAAAAGATCCAGAATCTTATGGGACAAAAATAAGACCCGGGCGTCCGCAGAAGCTGGCACGTCACGACAAAAGGCTTTAAATCAATGCTGCATCCAATTCGGTGCATCCTTTCCGGAATTTCGTGACGAATTGGTTTTAGGGGTTTCGGTTTTCAACCGTTTCTCGTGCTTTAAAAAGCAGTGGAGTGATTGTTGGGGGAAAATGGTGCCAGCTCCAAATCTAACAGCAGCCCACAAACAAAAAAGATTGGAATTTGCCCGCCAAAACATGAATCGAGATTGGAAAACCGTAAATGACTTTCTATTAATCTACACTAAAATCTCGTTATTCCAAATGGCATACTCGAATTAATGTTTTTATTAGGTTATTTTCAGTGAAAAATAGTTTAATCTTGATGAACCAGATGGTTCTACCGGATATTGGGACGATTTGAGGAAAGAAAAAAGTTTTTTCCATAAGGAACTTTGGCGGTGGCAGCTGTATGGTGCACTTGCCTTCACCTCTACTAGAATGAACAGTTCTGAATACACTTCGGTCCTTGAGGAAAATTTGGTACCTTATTTAAGACGATTTCGTCGAGTTGAGCATGTCTTCCAGCACATTCATGTAAGTCGTCAAAGTTTGGATTGGTTCGGATCGAACAACATTAATTTGATGGAGTGGCCATCACGTTCTCCAGATTGCAACCCCATCGAAAATCTTTGGGGAATTTTAACCCGCAAAATGTATGCCCATAACAAGCAATTTCCTAGTGTTGCTGAGCTGCAAGAGGCTATTGTGACAGAATGGAACTCTCTAGACGACTCCATATTGAAAACCTAGTGAATAGTATGCCAAAAAGAACTTTTAGCTTGGAGGAAAATAGAGGCAACAACATTGCATATTAGTTTTTTGTTAAAATTTAACTAAAAACAAAAACAAAAAAGCGGTTATATTTTTGCAATACATCAAAATCTGTTTTTAATTTTTAGACACCAGGAGAGGAAATAACGGTACTTTATGCAACTCAATAAAAGAAATAGTAAGGAGTCACTCCCATTTTAGGTTTTCTATAAAACGAATTTTTTCAGGTGCGGTTATACTTATGCAAGACACTGTATCATGAAACAAATATTTTGTGTTTTATTTACGTTTACTTTTGAAACCGCGAAATGAATAACCCTCTACTCAAAACAGTTTCTGTTTTTCAAAACTACACTGAAAATAATATTTTTCGTAAAAATATGAAATTGCTAACGTTAACTGCATTTTCGTTGGTTTAACGAAAGTTTTAATTGGTTCAACGAAAAATTTCATAATTTCGTAATATGAAAGTTTCATCATCTAACGAAAACGCTTCATCAAAAAATTTCCCTATCTAAAAGATAGTTTTAGAAATTTTATTAACGTTTTCATCATTCTATGAAAAATTTCTATTGTGAAATCTACGAAAACTTTCATCAAAGCATGTAAATAAATTGATTTTACGAAAACTTACCATAAAGTTATTAAGATCCTACACCACTTCATGATATTTTTCATTCTTTAATGAAACTTCATCAAGTTATGAAAATTATTCATCTATTGATTAAAATCTTACATAAATTTAAGGAAAACTACATAAGATAATGAAAATAATTTGTTGGTTAATTCAAATTTTTCATTAATTGATTAAAAAACTTCATTATATTATGAAGAAATTTCGTAGCTTGATGAAATTTTTCATTTACTAACTTGTTTTTTTTTTATGAAATAAAAATAACGAAAATATTCATCAAGTTATGAAAATAAATCATTGCTTTATGAATGTGAAGATTAAATTTTACATTAATTGATGAAAGATTTCATCAACTTATGAAAAAAAAACGTTGGCTTTCGAAAATTTTACATTCACTGATGAAAAACTTCATTAAATTATGAACAAATTTCATATTTTGATGAAGTTTTCCACTTACTAACTTGTTTTTTTATGAAATAAAAATAACAAAAATATTCATCAACTTATGAAAATAAATCATTGCTTTATGAATGTGAAGTTTAAATTTTACATTAATTGATGAAAAATTTCATCAACTCATGTAAATAAATCCTTGCTTATTGAAAATGTTCATCAACTTATGAAAAAAAAATCGTTGGCTTTCGAAAATTTTACATTCACTGATGAAAAACTTCATTACATTTTGATATGAAGAACAATACACTCCAGGGCTGTAGCTTAAAGGCCCGAAATGTAATAGTGGTATTGAAACCTCGAAAATATTGGATGCCCCTATACATGATTGAAATTATGGCTCAATTAATATCAACACTTACATCATTCGCGAGGTTTTTTTGTGAAATTGAAATTGCTGTTCTCTATTCAGTAACTACTTGGGAAGTACCAACAATTAGTTTGCAAGAAACAAATGTAATTTCATTTCTTAAATGGTTAGTGAAGTAAGTAAGTTTTACCATCAGAAACGTCTGTCCTGCATTTCCTTTTGTGTGTAATTCTCAAACAATTCAACCATTTTCATTTGTTCTTTATTTTGTTCGTATTTATAAAATATTTTCCTATCCAGCAAAGTTATAAACAGATTTTACAAATAAAGTACCAAAAAGTGAGAATCTATTACATTTGTCCTTTATAACACTCAGCTGTTTGTCAAAAATAAAAAAAAACTCCTAGTCTGTCGGTTAAGTTTGATGAACAAAAATGAAACTATATATGAAAATATATAATATATGTTATTATCTCTAGCACAATAATGGTAATAAAATAACATTGTTATTCGTGTTATCCTAGCTACAAGAACTCCTCAGAGGAAAGACGCGTGGAGAGATATAATCAATCTATATACATATACTTATTTATTTAATTATAATAATTTTTTAATCAATTTGCTTTTAATATGTATAATAGAATAAGAATTTGCATTCATACAGTAAAAGACAATTTTTTTATAATCACAATAATTTAATGTGATGACAAAGTGAATGTGTCAGTTCAATACTAAAATGTCCTTATACAGGCACTATTCAACCTCCAAACGCGTTTAGATTAAAATACCTCTATTCAACGAAACATAAGTTTAATAAATAACATGTTTGAGTTTAGAGGCATTATAAGGGCTGTATTGTATAACCTTATGTAGATACTCAATATAATCAGTTTATAAATATTGCTATATCTATTAATAGCCGTGTTTTTTCGCAAATCTATATAGAATTGTTGAAAAAAACGACATCGGGAGTTAGCAACTTCTTTCCTTAAAGTTGGAAGCACTGTGCACGCTATGGCATTTTCCAGCTGTATTGAGACTAGCATCAACAAGCATCCAAAAACGTCACTTTTGACTTCTCTGAACAAATTATCGATTACATGCAGATAATATTATATTAGCATCACCGTTTTTATCGGGATTTAAGTTAAGTCTCGAAAATTATCTGGCCTTAGCTAAATCGGTAAAGAGTTAAGTAGTTGTTCTATTTACATGTTAAGCGCTTATACCCGATGTCTTTTTTTTTTCTAGAATTCTATATGGATTTGCAAAAAAACACCTAATAAAAATCCCCAATGAAATTTCACCACACAATTATTTATGAAGAATGTCATATTTTTGCATTGGTGTCTTTACGTATACAAGTGCATAATTATTATCAAACAATCTCGGTCCACCAAAGAACTCGAAGGGCTCCTGAAGGCTTCCCTCATGTATAAAATTACTTCTCATAACCGCTCCTGTTTTGTTACAGACGCATTTTAATTTTCGTGAAATTACGAAAAACTTTATGAATTTATGAAAAAAGTTGTTGTTTAATGAAATTCAATATCAACTAAAAACTAAAACTACATCAGCATATAAACAAAAAATTGTAGCCTTATGAAGTTTATAATAAAATAATGAAAATCTTCATAAATTTATGAAAATAAATTGTTGTTTTATGAAATTTTACATCGTTTTACGAAGAACTACATCAACTTATAAAAATAAATCGTTGTTTTATGAAATTTTACATCGTTTTACGAAGAACTACGTCAACTTATGAAAATAAATCGTTGCCTTATGAAAAATTACATTAAATAATTGCGGAAAAAAGCAAGCTGTTAATGTTTGGTGCTTAAGTCTGCAGTCTGTGATAAGTTTTTGTGAGTGTCGGATGTGCTTTGTATTCAAGTCTTGCTTATATGTTTAACAATTTAATTGACTTAGACAACAATTTCAAACTGCTAGTCAATATTCATCTTATTAAATTTTACCCGAAATACGTGAATTATAAAGGTAAATTTATAAGTACCATAAAAATATAACGTTGGGTCCATAAACTCAAAGTTGAAGAGCGAGTTAAATTCGGTACAATTTGCAAAAAAAAAAATATATTTCAAAAGGAAGAAGTGTTAGTTCAATTAAAATAATATAAATGTGTCAATTACAGGAAATTAATACGGACTTGCATACATAAGAAAACCAAATTAAGCACCCTCATTGGTCAAAAACGAATTTTTCCTTCAGTAAATATCAGGTATGTACATAAATAATAATGAACACAAAATATACGTTAATGTATTAAAGGTCATGAAAACGAGACATATTTACTTGTACTTAAAAAATTTGGCGGACGGAGACAAAATTATCTTTGAGTATATGTTGGAACAGTGGAGGGAATCTATCGGACTTCCTATTGAAAAAGATCCAATGATCCAATCTATGACATCAACTCAATCTCCAAGCACCAGCAGACAAATGCTTCCAGTCAAGGAGAGGAATATGGAAAACAGTTTGTAAACCTCTCAATGATCTTAAACAATACAGCAAGAGGACAGTTTTTAGTCAACCATTACCATTCTTCCTCAGGGAAAAGGAGATCGTTGAAAGATTCCCCACTGAAAATCTTGTAAGTCACACTTTATATTCTACAATTTCAACAGTTTTTTATTTTAAACACATTGAAGAAACCGAAATCAGTTAAAACTTAATTAAAGAATCGCACGAATACTCTTACTATATTTTATAGGGAGCGTATCGAAATCCCGGTTTTTGAAATCCTGCTTTTCAAAAATCCCGAAAAAAAAGTTTTAAAAACCCGTCTGATAAAATACTGCTTAAAAATCGGGATTATAAAAAAGCGGGATATCGTACCCAACCCCTTTTTATATTCTAAGGTTTATTTATTTGTCTAGTCTAATGTATTTTGTAATAATTTCCAGGAATACTACCGAACGTCATCCAGAGGGTGAATATACAACAAATTTTCAAATAACAAGAAGTCGTTCCGCCTATCTGGAAGTCCTTGTGTTTTAGAACCGGAAGGAAACAATCCAGTACTTGGTAATTTCATTTTTATTACATACATATTTATCAATATAATTTTAAAGATGTTTTTTATTTTAATTATAAAGATTCTGAATCAAACGCAGAGGAAATAATAAGATCAATCAAGTTCGATAACCTGACAGCGGAAAAGTTTGATCGGTATTGGCAGGCTTGAACAAACTACCGTCTTAATGAAATACAAGCTTGTAGTTCAACGGCTGAGGCTTTAGAAAAGTGGCCATATTATAAAAAGCCTCTTGGTTTTCGACTGGTAATACCAAATGAAAATCATATTTTCATTGACTTTTTAATAAAGTTATTTTATTAAATATAGATTGATATGGACTTTAAAGTCCTTCACGCAAATGCGTTTTCACTGTTGGACAAATGGGAAGCACAAAGAACAAAGATTGCTTTGTTTTTAACAAAGGAACAAAACTTAAAGGACAGGCGATTGTTTCAACTTCTTCAGGAATGGATGAGTGACAAGTTAGATGACAGTAAGTTCTTTTCCTTCCTTTTTTACTTGCGAAATACTATTGGGCAAGTTCTGCATTTAGACAAAAATCGAACTCGAGATTTTGAGTTGACATTACTATAATAGCGAACACGATTAAAGTGGGTCCGACACGACAATTCCGTCTGTCTGCGTGTCTGTATATCTGTATCTCAGTATGTCTGAACCTCGATCTACAGCCAAAGTCACTGGAGTTATTTTCTTCAAACTCAGTGATTAAGGGTGTTCAATAATACGCTAGAGGGGAAATTGAAATTTTGTTGCACAAATAACCATTGACGTTTCTCAGGAAGCATTCCTCTTTGTAGCCAAATCGGTTCAGGAAGTTGAGGATCATTTGTGCCATTTGAGGAAAAAGTCCACCAACATTCAACCATTTTTAGTGGGTATAGGAGAAAGCGTTAAAAAATTGAATGAATTTTATATATATTTTGACGGTATGCAATATTCACTAAAATCATGTATACGTGGGGTAGATATTGTATTTAAAATATTTCATTTATTTAACTTGGAGTACCCTATTCCTTGCTCAAACTTCTGGTCATTTATCCAGGAATATATTTATAAAATGAAATTTACAAAAAAAAAAACAAAAAATGCTTTATTGGGAAATGAAGTAATAATATGTACATAATGTATGTAAATGTACATATACATATATGTATTAATATGATAAATTTATTTTTTATGTTAGTACCTAATAAGAATTATCAAAATAAAAAAAAGATCTTTAAAAAATAAACAATATTTGTTTTTGTTTTTGTGGAAAAAGTCAATTGTTATTAATGTCAATGGTTTCTAGGTCGTCTTTTTTGCTTCTTATTTTTTTTAGGTAAACGGTTCTCACCACTTTTTAAAACGGTAAGTAATATATCATCTAATTTATTTACTTTAAAGTGTCCTTCTACTATTCAAAATAGCAGAGGCACCAGTCAAAAAATTGGGAAGAAAATAAACCGAGTCTTATATTTTTCTCAAATTTTGTACTTGGGTTTCTACTTTGTGGGATGGTTTAAGGTCACTTTGATCTATAAAAAAAACTTATAATTCAAAGAAAATTTTCGTGAACTAATAACGTTAATTTGTGAATACAAAATTCATGATTTAACGAAAAATCTCATTAGCTTACGAATATCATTTCGTTGATTTATGAAAAAAATTCATGCATTAACAAAAAATTTCATTAGGTAACGAATGTTTTTTCGTTAATTTATGAAAATGATTCATGAATTAATGAAAAATGTCATTAGCTTACGAATGATTTTTCGTTCATTTATGAAAATAATTCATGAATTAATTAAAAATGTCATTAGCTTACGAATGATTTTTCGTTCATTTATGAAAATAATTCATAAATTAACAAAATATTTCATTAATTAACGAATGTGTTTTCTTCCATTTATGAAAAAATTCATGCATTAATGAAAAATTTCATTAGGTAACGAATGTTCTTTCGTTGATTTATGAAAATAATGTATGAATTAATGAAAAATTTCATTAATTAACGAATGTTTTTTCGTTGATTTATGAAAAAAATGCATGCAATAACGAAAAATTTCATTAGCTAATGAATGTTTTTTCGCGTATTTATGAAAAAAATGCATTAATTAACGAAAAATTTCATTAGCTAACGAATATTTTTACGTTGATTTATGAAAACATTCATGTTTGAAAGAAAAATGTCGTAAGGTAACGAATGTATTTTACGAAGAAAATTAATTGATTAAACGAAATTATCATCAATCTATGAAAACCTTTTGTAAATTGATGCAAAATTACGTTGTTCACTGAAATTTCTGAATTTAAAGACTTTCGTAAATACTACGAAATATTTCATGCTTTGATGAAGCACTTCATCAGTGTATGAAAGCCATTTCGTTGAGACAATTAAGTTTTTCATCGGCTCAATTCTAATTAAAATTTAATTGTCCCAACGAAGTTTTTCGTTATATTTACGTAAGGATTTGGTTCAGTGTATACACGAGTTCTTCTAAAAACAACTTTTTTTTTAATTATCTGACAGGATAACTCAATATGTTCTATATTTATATTTCTAACATTGCAAACAAAATTTCAAAAATTAACACTTTTTACCAAAAAACCATTGAAAAAAGTTACAAAAATAATTTAGAAAATTTCAAAAAGATTCATTAATTCCTTCACCTAAAAACCCTTACATGTATCGCCTCCGTTACGGGGCCTAGCATTTTACTAGGTACCCCTTTTTCTAAATATTAACTAGCAATTCCAAAACTTCAATCTTTAAGGTATCTAGTGAGATACTAATTTCTTTTTCTAAGAAACAGCTGATCTGATCTGAACACGTCTTAACAGTAACTTTGCAAACAAACTTAAAGTTTGGAAACGGACCTTTATTTTGAAACGTCAGTCATGTGTCAAAATACTAAAAGAAAAACAAGAGTAAATTATCATGTACACAGTTAAGAAAATATAAAGTATTATTTTTTTTTAACTCTCTACCTCAATTGTAGCTTTTCTGTATGTTTTTTTTTTTGTTTGCTTAATTTTGTGAACTGACCAACGATAACCCTTCAGCTAAAAGATAACCGATTTATAAACAGTTTTAGTATGAAGAACACAATGAACCTAATCAAATGCACAATTATTGTGTTTTATATTTCTCTTGTTGGATTGGTTTTTTGTTTAGAATGTAAAAGTGATGTTAGTCAAATTTTTGAGAAAAATAAAAGAACACACCATTATTTAGGATGTGAAATTGAAAATTGGAAAGGTGAAAAATGTACAAGTTTTCGAGGCATTCGTTATGCAAAACCACCAATAGATGAGCTTCGCTTTAAGGTAAATCATTTCCAGTGAGCCTTGAATTTAAGAATACAATTTTATTCGTATATTTCAGGATCCACAACTAATGGAAATTTCTTCTTTTTATGATGCTCGATATGAGGGACAGGATTGTCCTTCAATTTTTAGCAAAAACGCTAACGAAGATTGTCTTTTCCTCAATGTGTATTCAAAAACGATGGTGAGTTGCGTTGTGTATGGTGTATGGGTAATTTAATTTCACGATTCTAATTTAAGACCACAGGTTATAAACTTCGACCAGTAATTGTTTTCATTCATCCTGGTGGCTTATATCTTGGATCTGGTGCAAGTTATTTTCTGGGACCTGAGTATTTACTAGAAAAAGATTTAATTATTGTAACGTTTAACTACAGACTTGGTTCATTGGGATTTTTAAATCTAGGAACTTCAGAAATACCTGGAAATGCAGGTCTGAAGGATCAAGTGATGGCATTACGATGGGTGAATGAAAATATTGAATACTTTGGTGGTGACTCAAAGAATATTACTTTGATGGGTTATAGCGCCGGAGCTTTTAGTGTTTGTCTACACTTGGTTTCACCAATGTCACAAGGATTATTTCAAAAGGCAATAATTATGAGCGGATCGATTCCACCACAGACCAAAATACCGCAAAATAATCAAGTTGAATTGGCTAAAAAACAATCATTGTTAATGGGCTGTAAGGAACAAACTTCAAAAAATCCGAGTAGGGAAATTTTGGAATGTTTATCTCAATTCAGTGGTTTGGAAATTTCCGAAACTTTAAGGAAAATGTTTCACTTTGGTATGGATAATCCAATTTATTTATGGTTGCCGGTGATTGAAGAAAATTTTGGACAAGAGAGATTTTTAATTGAAGATCCAAGTGATTCTTTTAAGTTTGGAAGATTTGCTAAAGTTCCAATACTTATTGGATTTACAAATGGAGAATTCTGTACTTCAGCTAAGGGTAAGCTATTTCATTATATCGATTTTATTACTCATTTTTCCTGGTTATGAGATGGACCAAATCCATTTGAAGTTACGACTCAGAAGCACTTGAACTGAGTTGAGATTTACCCAAAAATTTTGATTAAGTCATACTAAATTAACGACTGAAAGTCATTCTTAATAACATTAAGAGTATAAGTGCGCTTCCAAGTCACGTTATGACTGGGAGATATTGATTTGAGCGGTAGACCAAGTTTTTTTTTAACAAGATGGTGGTGGGCGGGCGGAGGGGAGGCCTGCAACAGAAGCAATGAAGTAATCATTATTTCGAATGACAAGTTTCCTGGATTCTTTTATTTATCTAAGGGTTTATTACAATTGACCATTGAGATCTAATGATTTAACCAAGGGCGGATCCAGACTTTTAATCAGGGGGGGTCACACACTTGACATATAGACGAGTTTTTACTCACCACTTAAAAATGTTATTTAATGTTCTGTAAAGGAGGCTAACAAAATTTAAATAACATAATGGGTATATTAACTTTAAGTGTACACATTCCAAGGGCTAAAGTCTCAACTTTAGTTATTAAATTATTTTAGAACACTGCTGTCCAGGGGGGTAGTCTTACTATTTAATTTGGACGACTCCCTACATATGAAAGCATTCCAAGATGCCAACAGTTTTCTAAATATGCCATGAGTTTAAGAGCTAAAACACAATAGCTTAGAGGATATTTGTTGCTCTCACGCAGAAATGTAAAAAATGAGAAAGAATCTGATATCAAGAATTTTCTGGCTTTTTTGACGTAGTTTTTTCGGATCCGGGAGTCTATTTTTACAACAAAACTTAAAAATTCTAGATAGAAAAATGTTTAGTTCTTGAATATAAGGAAATAGGTGCATTCAAGTACATAACTTTTCTAAAAATTAAATAAAAACAAATTAAGGTAAACAAATAAATTGGGAAGACGCTTTTGTGTGGCACTCACAAATTACACGTTTCAGATTCTTTTTTTTTACTTCAGTTCTCAAAAGATTCACAGTTTTTTTATTAATAAGATATGAAACGTTCATTTTTTTTCAATTAGCCATTAGTTTAACAAAAGTGTCACTTTTGCTGTTTTTGGGACATTTATATTCTTGAAATTCGTGTTTAAATCTCAGTTCTAGAGCATGCAAATGCACTTTAAAATTTAGATTTCTTTAATTTTTTAAGATTTTAAAAGTTTTCGTATTCAACAGAACATTAATTTTGAAAGAAATAAAATGCACGACTGATTTGCTAGAACTTACTTATGTTGTGTAATGTTTTTTATGAGATATTTCTTTTTGTATATTCTTATTGTTGGGATATTTTAAAGGCTTCCCAAGCCAGAGAACTAGGCGTCAAAGCACCGATTTCCTGAAAGCAAGATGGTGATTAATAATATCTATAAATAAAAGTTATACCTTTTTAATAGTTTATTCTTGGTGACAGCGGTGGGAAAATTCAAATTCACAATTGACTTACTGCTAAATCTTACCAACTATTTATACCTAATAATACCTTACATTGCTAAATTAAAACTATGTCACTTAACATTAATTTCTTAATCATTAATTTCTTCCAAAAAGTCGGTTTCAAATTATTAAATATATTTTAATATTTGAAAATGTACCTGCAAAATAAGTTTTTCACAAAAATTTAAATGCCATTCTATTTCTCAAAAGACCTAGATTAACTTATGAGGAGCACCCTTCTGGAGCAATACCAAAATAAGTTTTTCATGTAGAAAGAAGCTAAATTAGGAACAACAAATTCAGAGAAAGTCTTAAAAATTCGAATTTTCGATTTTAAACCAAACATTTTGTATTTTTCGTATTAAAATAATTAAAAAAGCCCCTTACGCTAATCAGCTGAAAACCTTATTTTTCAATCGACACAATGCTTTCGGCTGTAGAGCCAGGTTAGACAGACAGACAGACGAAATCGGGGGACCAACTTTTTTAGACTTTTCTACCATATCGTTTTGTCATGTTTGATCAAAAGCTCGAGTTCGAATTTTTATATGAATGAAATTATATTGCGTGAAAACAAAACATTTTAGTTGTTTTTGACAGTAAAACACTTTTTGGTGAATGTCGTTAAATTACTGACTTAGATGAAATCTTTACTTATACAACTTAGTATTATAGTATTAGCTTTATGGCTCATATGACCCCCCCCCCCCTGGTCATATTGGTCAGAAGTTGATGAATTTGTGCTGCATTTGTGGAAAAGGCCTTAATTTCCGATTCATATTATATTCTTGGTCCAGTCCTCAGTTAAAAGTAGTACTTTTAGCAACAAAGTTTAGGGAAGTAGAATACAAATTTTGTTTTCATATAAAAAAAAAAATAATTCTAAATATGATGGGGGTCGGAATACAATTAGTTTTGAATTGAAAGGAATTTATAAGAAAAGACAAACAAATTATCTCCGGGGGTGGGGGGGTGGTGTTCATGACCCCTACGACCTCCCCCCCCCCCCAGGATCACTCATTGGATTTAACACTTTTAGAACAACAAATGCTCCACAATCGATTCAACACCTTAAAAATGGAATTTGTTTAATTATAGAGTAGGTATATACGAGTACTTAAGATGAAAAAGTGCAAAATTCTCATGGAAAATTTCATGAGACAAATATGTTTCTACAAGCCCTTCCAGGGCGGTAAAAAGCTTGTATTTATCATGCATATTATTTGCTTTCGCAGAAAGATTTTTCCATGATGTTAAATTTGCGATATAAAATAATTTTGAAGTTTGTTTTCACTTTTCCACTCACCTAGAACTGGAATTAACGTTAAAATGTCTCACTTCAAAACTTCACAGATTGAGAATGGACTTTTTGATCCAAATTTTTACTTCCTGAAAACGTCACATGTAACCAATAAAAATTTTTAGAAAAAAAGGTTTTTTTTTTTCAATCTCAATCAAAACCTATCTTAAATCTAAAATAGGTTTCAAATTCAATCGATCTCAGTACGGAAACTAGTCGTACAATTTTCTTTAAAAGTTACAGTATTTTGAGTTGAAATGTTTTTCCCTATAATTTTAAATTCAAGAATTCTTCTGTCAATTCTTAAAATTTTTGATAGATATCCTAACTAGTGATGTCTTGCTGAGTGATTTTCAACGAGATTTTGAAAGACTATCGCCAATATGTTTTATGTATTCTGAGCACAAAAATGAACAGAAAATAACCGAAACACTGCTTTTGGAATACTTTGGAAGAAATAATACAAATTTCAACGACATTGACTTTGAACAAATCTGTGATCTTTTTTCGGACTCGATAATTCGTTTTGGAGTTCAAAGAATTGCCATTCTTGCTGCTAAATACAGTAATGTCTTTCAATATAAATTTACTTATGAAGGAAGTGCGAGCTACCTGAAATATCCTGGACACAGAGGTGAGCTTTAAATTCGTGTGTATTTTTATTGGATTTATAATTGCACTTTTTTTTAAATTTAGCTGTCGAGCACATGGATGATTTGATGTATTTATTTAAAATGCCTCTAAAACATTTTTCACTCAAGGATCCTGAGTCAAAAATTGTTGAAAACATGGTTGATTTTTTTACAAAGTTTGCTGCAAATGGGTATGTGCGGCAGAGGTATTAGTGCAAAATTGTATTTACCGATAGTCAAGGGTTTAACATTTTACTAGTTAGCAATTTATTTAAATATTTATCAATTTAAAAGATATTTCAAAATTTTAACTGCGTAATATTTTACCTAAACACGTCTTAAAAATGACAGTTTGTAAAACAAAAACAAAACAAACATACCTTTATTTGAAGTAAAATGTTGAGAGATGGTTAAAGATGCTTAAATCGTATACCATCATTGGCCCAAAATTTTAATCGATTTAGTAAAATTTTACAGCTTTTTTTTAAGCTGGATTAAAATATTATTTTAAACGATTTTAACATCTTAATATTTATTAACATTTTTCTTAAGTTAAAATCACTTAATGGCTACTTTAACTTTTAGCAATTTGTTAAATCCATGATATCGCATCTGTCATTATCCCAGACTTCCAATTTTAGTTGATTTGTGTGTTTTCATATAATTTGGGAGCTGCGATTGTTTTGTCTTACATTAAAAAAGTGTTTTCGAAAGACGAAGATTTTGAAATATTTGAAGACCCGGCTTTGAGCAAAACAGTGCGATGTTTTATGTCCCGATAAAATCGCTTTCGGAGCGTATCGGAAACCCGTTTTTAAAAAATCCCGAAAAAAAAGTTTTAAAATCCCGTCTTCTAAAATACCAATTTTTTAAAATCCCTTCATTTAAAATCCCGCTTATTCAAAATACCGATCAATTAGAATCCCGCTTTTAAAAATCCCTTCAAATCCCGAAAATCCCGTTTTTGTATTTTAACAAAATACGTAAATCAAACTAAATAACAATAGGAGTCAAAGGTTTGAATGTTAAATTAAGAAGCATATCGGAATCCCGATTTTTAAAATCCGAGTAAAACTGGCTTTTTTGCGTCGTATAGCCTACAGTAAATATTTGAACTAAAATAATTATGAAAACAGTATAGGTACTTGGTTAATTGATTTAAGTTTGTTTTTTGTGTTGTTTTAAAAGAATGCTACTTTACTTAATATTATTATTTTTTGATACCTTAAATTTGTTAAAGGTTACAATGAAATGAATTTAGAAAAATTTCTCAATTTTATTAATATTAATAAATAATATTTTTATAATTTCTGCAGGGTCCGCCATCTAACATTTTTTTTTCAACTAAAGCTTATTTCGTGAATGGTAAAACTTAGCTCATGTCTGATTTGACAGATAATTAGTTTTATCCTTCCGCTCAACGAATATGGTTGTGTATACGCTTGAACAACGTTGGGAACAACGCTTAGAGAAGATGCCGATTTTCCCAAAAAAATCATCTTTTCAAATGAAGCTCATTTTGATCTTGGCGGGTATGTAAACAAGCAAAATTGTCGCATTTGGGGCACAGCAAACCGGCACGCATACATTGAAAAGCCGATACACCCAAAACAAGTCACTGTTTGGTGCGGATTTCGGTCCAGAGGCATAATTGGGCCATTTTTCTTCGAAAATAAGCAAGAAGTGGCCGTTACAGTCAATGGCGATCGTTATCGGGCCTGTTGAACGAATTTGTTCAAAAAAATTGAAATGGAGGATATTGGCAACATTTGGTTTCAACTACGTGCCACACAGGCGAAGCTACACTCGATGTTTTTATAGCATTTTCAAAAAAAAAAAAAAGTTAATTATATTTTGCAAAAAATCGGGATAGTAAAAAACGGGATTATAAAAAACGGAATTATAACAAACGGGATTAAAAAAAAAGAGGGATTATAAAAAGCAAGATTGACAAAAACGGGATTTTAAAATCGGGATTTTGAAAAACGGGAATATAAAAACCGGGATATCGAACCCAACCCAATCGCTTCGAATAGCTGCATAATGGAGAAATTTACTCAAGGTATAAGTTTGACAAGGTAACAGTTTGGTTCTTGTGGTTGAAAACCTAAACACCTAAGACTGAATAATAGGTCCGTCTAAGCTTATTAGCTTTTCACAAACTGTCAATATTAAGACATGATCAAATGCCCATTTTTTAATAAAATGGAATTAGAAATTTACTTTCAAATTTTCTAGTCGATAGTAAATTCTTAAATATTTAGACTTAATAATCCTTAACAATAGGTTGTTTACAATTTTGCGCAATTGTTTTTTTATAAATTCTTACTTATAATGCATTATGTTTTTTTTTTAGAAAACCAGACAAAAATTTTGAATATAAAATGAACAAGTTCGTTGAACTTGGTGCCGAAATTGAAGTCAAGGATGGATCTTATTTTGAAAAATATAATTTCTGGGAAAATATGACGAAATATTAAAAAATTAAATTATAGAATTTCTATTTTCCAATATTAAAAAATTATTTTTTAGAAAGTAAACAATTTTTTTTTTATAACAAATAGAAACCAGAATTTAAAAAGTAATTCCAGGTGGAACTCTAAATTCGTAGTTGATAGCGGAAACTGGATTTAAGTTCCAAAGGTAAACAAAATTGGCAAAAACCTATTAAGGTTCTTTTTCCATGTTAGGTTCAGATGAATTTTCGTAATGTATACGAGTACATGTATTGTGTTTAAATTGAATTCATTATTTGATGTGCGGTTGGTTCTTTTATAGGTATCTTCATTTATGTATATAAATAGTTAGTTTCGCGGGTTTCAATTACCTACCCGAACATAAAATATATATACATATACACAATCATCAGTCCAATGCCCTCTTCCTTTACTTCTTATTTATGTGTAGTTTTTGAATGTATTTATTTTGTAAATGCATTTATTTATTCACATCCCCATTTTCAAAAAGACAATCGACTAATAAATTTCCAAATGATTTGGTTATGCGGGTAAAATGAATATTATTTTCTGTGTACAATTTACTATATAATGTTGCTTATATACAAAAACATTCATATTTCTAATCATAAAGTAATTTTATTTTTTTCTGTTAATTTATCAAGTGACTGAAAGCAACACAATAAACTCGCGCATACATTGATATATATGTACATATTCCTATATTATTCTATTATTATTACATAGAGTACTCTCAAATCTACTGAATTATAAAACATTAATTGAATTCATCATTAATTTATATCTTTGGTTTAGATCTATTTGTATAAATGAGAGTAATAAAATTGTATTATTGTTTGAAGAAGCTTTGTGTGGCTTTGTTTTAAAAATAAATTAAAAATACAATTACCTTTGGGGAAAAGAGAAAATGTGTGAAGGTATAATTATCATATACATATGTATATTCAATGTGATTCTGAAAAAAGGAGACCCTCTAAAGTACACCAACTACAGAGGCATCAGTCTACTTAACATCGCTTACAAAATCTTCTCTGCCGTAATATGTGAACGTCTAAAGCCCATCGTCAACAACCTGATTGGTCCTTATCAGTGTGGTTTTAGACCAGGAAAGTCCACAGTAGATCAAATATTCACATTACGGCAGATTCTGGAAAAAACCCAAGAACATTAAATCGACACCCACCATCTTTTCATCGATGCAGCCTTGAAGCATATGACAGCATCTACAGGGACGAGCTGTATAGAGCCATGTCTAGTTTTGGCATCCCTGCCAAACTCGTCCGTTTGTGCAGGATGACCATGGAGAATTCACGCTGCTCCATAAAGGTTAGAAACAAATTAACAGAACTTTTCGATGTCAAAAATCAAAACATCGAACTTGAAAGAATATTGCAGAGCTCCCACGTCAACACTAGAGGCACTATCTTTCAAAAGTCTGTCCAATTACTAGCATATGCTGATGACATTGACATAATCGGAAGAACTTAGCGTGATATCAATGGGGCTTTTGTGAGTATTGAGGCAGAGGCGGCAAAATGAGTTTAACGGTTAATGAGGGCAAAACAAAAGCTGTCGTCAAGAAAGGACTTATAACACCGACACGTCTCTCAAAACGTCGCCATCGACAGACGTAACTTTGAGGTAGTTAAGGACTTCGTCTACCTGGGCTCTGCTATGAAAGCGGAAAACAACACCAGCGCTGAGATCAAACAAAGAATAACTCTTGCTAACCGCAGTTTCTTTGGACTAAGAAAGAAATTGAGTAGCAAAGCCCTCTCTCGAGTTGCCAAAGTGTCGCTATATTAGACCCTCATCATCCCCATCCTGCTATACGGTGCAGAAGCATGGACTATGACAAAAGCGGATGAAAGCACCTTGGGTCGTTTCGAGAGAAAAGTTCTTCGTGTGATCTACGGTCCCTTATGCATAGAACGCGAGTGAAGGAGAAGATGGAACGACGAGCTGTACGGCCTGTACAGCGACGTAGACTTAACCAGAAGGGTAAAAGTCTAACGACTAATATGGCTGGGTCACGTAGAAACCACATGGAACCAAAGCTCCGGCCCGGAAAGTCTTAATCCACACCCACAGGACAGCGCAGTAGAGGAAGACCGCGGATCAAAGGACTGTAGCGCCACCTTAAGTAAGCATATTCAATGTAGTACCTATGCATTGAAGTTGTTTATTAAACTTTCGACCTTTATTCTTAGAGAAATAAAGTTAAAGAATTTAAGACGAGATATAATTGGTTCCAGCTCTTTTGAAGGTAAAGCCTTCTCAATTCTTGCAGAATCGGACATATAACTAAGAAGTGGTAGATTCATTAATGTTCATTTTTATTGCCCAAATTACAAACTCTTGCTTTAAGTATCGTTGGTAAAATAATTTGTATTATACATTACATTACATTTCACACTACTCAGCACATAAATGTACAGAGTAGAGAACACAGCACCTTGAGCGACTAGACTATATAAGGTGATAACAACACAAGACATTAGTACAAGACAGAAGGACAGAAGAGAAAGAACAACAGAAAGAAAGAACACATGACAACAGCACGCGGTAGGTTTCGAGACGGTCCCCCATCTTTCTACTAACCACGCTCACTGATGCTTGATTTCGGTGATCGATGGGAACCGAAGCTTTATCAGTGACTAGGCCGTTGCCTTAATTTGTATTATTTAATGAGTGATTCAATTCTTTGTAATTCCGCGGACTTGAAGAGGATTGTGCGCTTTGAATGCATTATTGATAGAAATGGTCATCTACTTTTGCAATGCAGTTGTAAAATACTTCACGACATCATATACTCGGCTGATTAGAAAGACTGAGATCCACTCCATAAATACCCGCGATATCAAAAAATTCTTGAAAAGGAGTTAGCCTAAATCTCAATGCATGCATCATTATTTGCTTTTGCAAATTTGCGGTTGGTTGCAGCATTACTTTGACTATGAAGTCAGCATTCGTTTTCAAATTGTTTGTATAGATTTGTGGGATGCCTGATTCTAAATGCAAAGCATAGGTTGGTATTGTCGAAGGCAGCCTAAAGATACGTTTGAAAAAGAAGCGTTGCGCTTCTTCAAATTCTTATCCAAACCTGTACCCATAGACCTGATATGTGTAGTAAAAAACAGATATTTAAAGTTCGTCACCCGCCCCCACTCTCTATCACCTAAGATTTTGGTTACATCATCAATGAATAGGGCAAATAAAATTGGACCTAAGACACATCCTTTGGGAACATCTGTCGCCTGTTGCAGTGTCAACAAATTTAGACATGGTAATGCCATTACATATAGAAGAATAAGACGTATTGGTGCTAAATTGATTGTATATTTTAAGAAACTTAGATATAGGACCGATGTTTAAAGGTTTATAAAGTAGAGAGCTGTTGTTAATACTTCCAAACGCCGGCCTCCTTAAAATCTACAAAAAGCACGATAAAAGCTGCTCCTTGTTGTCAGCATACCGCTTAGCAATGCTAGATAGAGAAAATATCTGATCCACCGTTGATAGACCTATACGAAATCCAGCCTAAGAAGAGCTAAGGAGGTTATTTTTTTCTACCCAGTTAACCAACCTATGGTATAGAATATTGGTAAATATATTTATCAAAGCCGGTAAAATTGAAATTCCTCTACAATTTTCCAGAAGAGTACAGTCACCCTTTTTAAATATTGCACAATTTATAGACCTCAAAAACGACTGTTGAACTTTCTCTTCATTTATCATAAGTTTGTTAAAAAAAAGTCAGAAGAATTTTGAGGAAATAAGGGGTGGCTTGGATTTATCTGAACTATTTTAAGAATGAAATTACTTTTCCAACTTCATTTAACGTATTTGCTAAAAGCCACTATGTTTACAATTGATTGATTTTATCCTGAACTTATCATAATAAACAAGTTAGTCTTAAATTTTAATGTTGTCGTCCACTTCGCTCCCAAAATTTTAGTGAAATTTTAAGCGGTCAAATGTGTTACATTTCGCCCGAATAAAGCGCACATAATAAGGCGAATTTTTCGGATATGACTATTTTTTCGGATGAAACTCAAAATACTTCAGTTTCTGAATTATTAAAATAAACTTTGGGAACTAAGTATACAAATCATACAAATATTTTTCGATATAAAATGTACTGTACCAAAATCGTAAAAATTAGGATTAGGATCAGAGTTGAAATCAGTTTCATTAGTAAATAAGTTAATTCGGGACTGAAATCAGTTTCTCCCACTATCTAATTCTATTTTTGTGCAATTTTAATTGTGTGTATATCATGATAAGCCCCGGGAAACAACGGAAACCTCTTAATTTAATTATCAGAAATAAATTCCTTGCAAACATTTTAGAAATCAGAATGCAACACTTGTAAGCCTTTAAGAAATAAATACAAAATACAACTTCCAACAACTTTTCTAAGTTCAAAATTGAAATCACAACACACGCCTCTTATAGTTCAACTGATATGCAAATCTCCAATTTGTAAGATGACCTTTTCCATTAATAGAATTTACGAATGCCATTTCAATACCAAATATGTTATTTGGCACCAACCAATATTATACCTTCTAAAGAAAATCCAACAAAAGAAAATTGCAGAGGTAATACATTTGTACACCTAATAAAAATTAAATAAATAAACAGAAGAAAAAGTGCTTGGGCTTGAGCCTTGTGGTGTGTGCTGATATCGCCAAATCAATTCACACCAGTTCCTGTGCATTTTGAAGAAAAAGTGGGAAAAATAAGCGTTTCTGTGAAAAAAGTGGCGAAATTTATGCGAATTTCTGTTAGGACTTCATTGACTGATTTCAATCTCTGACATCACACACACAGGTTGCCTATGAGCTGACTTGTTCCTATATAACACCGATGACCGTACTCGACAATCAAATTGAATAGTTATACCTACACATGTCCGTCGGCGTCGTCGTCGTCGTCCGTCGGTCGGTCGGTCGTTGTCTTGGCCTTTTTGGTACAACCCTGACACTTGCTTCGGCTGAAATCGCGCGCACTCGAAATGCAATTGCGCTTTGGCTTGAGCTCATGGATTGCTTTTTCACTTCCATAGAGACATACAATTCTCTATGTCTATATATGTACTCATAACATAACATAGCTTCAGCTTAGAACGAACAGCTGGATCGGTCGTGGTGCCACAAATAGGTAGACACCTATTGAGAAAAGATAAGCTTCAAAAGTGAGACGTTATAAAGAAGTTGTCGAGGAACCAACAACAGTGCTAATGTCGGTGGTGTGTTAAATGGGCAGCCAGTTGTAACCACACAAAAACCATAAGACTTGAATTGAAAGATATGAGTTTTATGGCTTTTTGCATATTATAGGGATACACAACACACGCGTTCGTTCACTGCACTAAATTGGAGAAGTGTGTTTTTATATTACGTTTTACCTATGGAAAAGTTGGCACGGGACGACCACGGATGCGCTTAATAGTTTGGGTCACAGTTGAACTCTTGAAGTAGAAGAATTGGATGAAATCTGTAAACACATAAATAAAACGTAATAATAATCGGTTGCCAAGTCGCGCACACCGCACGCTGTCGTAATATCTGACACAATCAGGTACAAAACAAAAATATAGACTCTTAGTTTTTGTTCTTTTTTCTTTTCGTGGATTCATTGAATTCTTTAGAAAAACACATAACCAGGCAGCAGGCTTTTACCAAGTGCGAGCATAACAGAGTAACTAAGAAAAAAGTCTATTCATGATGACCTCCCAGCACCACCAGATATAAAATATTGCACGACTGAGTCACATACACTTACTGGTTTGTACCTATTATTATTTTTTTATTTGGCACTCTTTGGCAAATTAAAATATAAAATCTTTACAGTAAGGTAAACTGGTAGGTGTCAAAATAATGTCAGCTTAAAAATTGTCGGGTAATTCTGACAACTGCGATATTCAAAATTAAAAATACAAATTAATTAGCTGGTCTAAGGCCTAGTAGCTAAAGCTCTCAAACATTTCTATGTGCCATTCATGTCATGGATGGAGGGGACCTACAATTTCCAAATTACTGTTCGTAATATTCGGCCTAGGAAACAAGGCCCCAAAACAAAAAGAATTAAAAAGAGACTGGGATGCGACCCTCACTGAAAACTTCTTATTTTAGCCCGTATCCCGAAAACCATTTCGTATCAGTTTTAAGTTGTTTTGCAGGTTGTCAGTTGGATTTTTCAAAAAAAATAACTAAAAGTTAATTAGTAGTTTATATTTTTTGGCATATGATAAAATAAGTTTGATTTCAACATTTTTCTTTGTTTCCGAGATTTTTGGTCGAAAACCAATGGCTACCAATTTTAGTATACCATTTTTTGAAAGTTTTTATATCTTCAAAGAAAATAATATTGGATTTTTTTATGAAAATTATGCTAAGTTGAAGTTAATACCTAAGTTTTTACTACTTTTGTATAGATTTTTATTTTTTTTATAAGAAAAAAACTGACAATTTAATTTTTCTAAAAATGTTAATAAATGATAAAAACAATTTATTTTAAATAAAATAAATTAGGTGGCGCAACAGTCCGTAGAGAACCAGGGCCTAGTGACTTACAACTCTCAACCATTCTTGTGTGCGAGTAATTGGAGGGATGGACGGCACCTACAGTTTATATGCCGAATCCGAACGGCTAATTTGAGAAAGCACTTTTCATGACAAGAATTACTGTTGGAGAATTTGTCAATTCCTCGCAAGAGGCAGTAACCGTGAAAAAAAACTTTAGGTGGCACAGGCAGGGATTGAACCCAAGACCTCTCAATTTATTTTATAAGATAAAATTTATTAGTTTGAAGGCAATATCTTTGATCGTTGCCAGACATTTCGACTCGAATATTAATGAACATTAACTTATGTTATTTTTAAGGCTTTTATTTTTTGGAAAAAATACTGTCATTTCGAATTTTCTAAAAATTTACCAGGTGTCAAAAACGTTATTCTTCGATGCATGAAATTATTTGAACGTATATAATTTTTTGTTCCCAAAATATTCACCTCACAATGTATAATATTAAATTTTAGTGAAGTCGCTAGGTTTATTTGTTCAAGACATAGTTTGGGTACAAAAAAGACCTGAAAGACAAAAATTTTGAGTTTAAGCAGAATGGAGTTCTGAATTACTTGGATTTGAGGATTTGTAAAAAAATATACCGCAGCATATGTCAACTGTAATCACTGGAACACCGACTTTGGAAATATCAAGGATTTCTAAACCTGTGGTAATGTTGAAAACATATTCCTGGTGGGAGACCTAAGCTCAAGAATAGGAAATGAAGAAGGAGTTGAGAATGCCAGACTCGGAAAAGTAATAAATTCAAAAGACACAATTAAGAATGCCAGAGAAAGTCAATGGCTTGAACTTTGCAACACTTTCGGCCTCCGTATAATGAACGTTGCAAGTGAAGTTGATAAATTGGGTGAATTTAAATTCGTGGGAAAACAAGGAAGTTGGGCCATTGACTACAGTTGGACTGGAGAATAGTTTTTAAAAATCTTGAAATAGAAAATAAACCGTTTTCAGACCACATGCCTCTTAGTGTATCGTTTACTAACGGGGAAGAAAAAAATAAAACCAATGTACAAATTCAACTGATATCTAAACTACGCTGGCCAAACGAATCTGCATCCCAATGCACTTCTAGATACACTTCTGATGACGGAACAATACGACGACGCAAGCTTGAACAAAATTGAAAAAAGCATTAAAGGAGCATACCATATACCGAAGAACAGTCTAAGAAAAACTAAATATAGAGAACCTTGGTTTGAAAAGGAATGCATGCTGGCGAAGAGTTTTTTTAGGCTTGGCTGAGTGTATGTCAAAAATCCAATACAAATTTTACGAAAGACCGGTACATGGAGTATTATTAGAATTATAAACTTCTCTGCCGAAAAAAGACTATTCGAAAGCCAAGTATTGCAAAATTTATACAAGACTACCAAAGCAGCAGTGTGGAATGGCCAATGTTTATCAGAGTGGTTCCAAACCAAATCGGGAGTTAGACAGGGCTGTGCAGTGTGCACTAAGTCACACTTCTTCATCTACACTCTTCATCTACACTATCTGAACTAATAGTATAAAGAGGAAAGATTTGTATTTTTGTATTTAACAAATAAACTCAAAAAGTACTGGACCGATTTTAATAATTATTTTTTCATTAGAAAGCTACATTATCTGTACCTATTTATGTCTACCCGTGCGAAGCCGGGACGGGCCGCTAGTTGAAGATATAGTCGAAGCATTACCAGCGGGAATCGAGTACGCAGGCGTTAACATTAAAGCTCTTCTTTTCTTTGACGACATTGTCCTGCTCGCGTATACACCGCAGTTCTTTCAGCTAATGATAAATAACCTTGCTGAATATCGTAAAAGGTGGAACTTAGTGGTTAAATTAAATAAATCCAAAGTGATGGTTTTTAAGAATGGCGGAGGAAGATTGTGTTCAAGTGAGCAATGGTACTAAAATGGTGAAAGAATAGAGTTGGTGAAATAATACAAATATCTAGGAGTCTACTTTACTAAAAACTTGAGCATGGAAAAACATGTTAAGGCGAAAACAGCTATAAACGTATAATGGAAGCAATGCAATAAGGAAATAACACCTACCAGTAAATTCAGAGTCTTCGAAGCTGTATCGGACTTGGTTATATTTTATATGGCGCAAGCTTGGGTAGGTCGAAAATATGAACAAGTGGAAAAACTGCTTAGATTTTACATATTCCACCTTCCTTCGAGTACGCCAAACTACATAATCATGTTGGAAACGGTTTTATCGCCTTTATTCATAAAAACACTTAAGCTGCAGGTTGATTTCATCCTCGAAGCTCTCGATATACCAAGTTATCGTCTTTCACAGAAAGTAGTTCTTCAAACAACTTTGACCTAAGCTATAGTAACCTTGCATCATGAAAACCAACTTTGTATCGCTTAATAGCTCGTCTGGATGAAGCCTCGAGAGAACAATACAAGGAGCAAGCCAAAAGTTCACTGCATCGTAGTAGACTTGATTACGATCTCCGGGAAAGAAACTACTTCCACGACAAATATACTATCGAACAAATTTGTACATGTTCCGATTAAGAGGAGAACTCCATAATTTGAACTACATTCCTCACAGCGAGGACTTGCCGGTTTTATGCAACCTGTGCAACTTGAAAGAGCGCGGAGGATGTTTTTCATTTTGTTTGACGTTGTGCGATATTGAGAGAAATAAGAAGACTTACCCTAGGCAGTGACTTTCTTTCAAATAATGAAATCATAAGCCTTCTACAGAACATCAATATGGCAAAGTTATATGCATATAGCAAAACAGCACTTAAATATAGACATCAAAATTTTAAATGGAGCGTTTTAATCTTAAACTGCAATTTTTTTTTTAATCTATAAAAGGTTTTTCAATAATGGCGGGTAGATGTTGAAATGGAATAGAACAAGCTGTGTGTGAGGTATTAACAAATTATTTTTTTATTTAAAAAACGCATGTATGCCATTAAGTGTGGAATGTGGCACGGATCCGAGTGGTCCAATTTTCAATGACTTTTCCGCATAGATCCGGCTGAATTTGAGCGATGGCATGTGTTATGTTCACCTTTGGGGCATCGGTTGACGGTGACCGCCTCACTAACGTAGTTTTCAAAAAAAGTACGGACCAATTACGCCGCCACACATTTAGAGGATGCATTATCGACTGGTGAACCTCGCGTGGGTTAGTGTCATCCCATATACGGCAATTTTAACAAAGCCATTCCTCCAAAAATGCGCCTCATCACTAAAGATGACTTTTCGGCCAAAATTGGGGTCATCTTCCAAACGATTCCAAGCACAGTCAGCGAACAAACGGCCGGCGTTGTCTATAATCATGAACTTAGAGCTCCCAAGTCCAGACGCAAAATTCGCCAAGTAGAAGTCTGCGAAAGGCCGAGTTCTTGTGCACGGCGAGGAATAGACTGCCTCGGGTTCTGCTGTACACTTTCACTGACCGCGGAAATGTTCTCGGCCGATCTTGCGTTCCTTGAATGTATGGGTGTTGGCTGATAGTTTACTGAACCACCACCTCTACCGTAAAATGGGCGCAATGCGCACAACGTTTCCGTTAACGAACAATCATTTTGATAAAAAAGTTTTATCATTTGAACGTGCTGTTAAATCGTATAACTTGCCATGATGATTTGGCATAAACAACTGAATAATAAACAAAAGATTTGACAGATGTCACTAAAACAAAATGGCCGCCAAGAGGCGCCAAAATCTACCCGCACCAATTGAAAAACCCTTTATATAAAGCTATAATTTTAGTTATCCATCAGGCAGACGGCAATGCCAAGTATCATAATTGATTGTATTAATTAAATTAATTACATATTGTTCTTTATACATACATAAATCAATAAACAAACAAATTTAATTTGGGGGCTAACTAAACTGTTCAAGTCTTTTTTGCATCTTTATCTGTGAAACAAAAATTGTTTTAAGTCGATATCTCTACTGGCGGTTCTTGAGATATGGCCGACGAAGAGAGGCATCCCGATCCTATTATTTAGCTTGTAAGGACCTCGAAACGGCGAGAAATATCAATATTTTCAATTCGACAAATCAGACTCATTACAATAACTTTCTATGGTAAGTTGATAGGGTTCTCAATGAAAAATAGAATTAAAACAAACATTTTAAAATGTTGAAAAGTAGCAGAGATAACATGATAGAACTTAAAAACGAACCGTCTGAAAAGAGTCTAATATGAAAGCAATTTTACCAATCAAGTAAACAACTTGTAAAGTGTTGTTAATCTCGGAATTTTCTTTCAAATTTAATTTTGTATGTTTTGAAAAATGAGTTAATTACTTACCTGACGCTCGCCTTTCTCGTTTTCTCCAGAAACCTGAAATGTGCATACATATGCTTTTAGATAAATGTTTTTTTAAAATCATGATTTTTATCAATGTCGTTTTGATTGATTAAATTTTTTTTATTGAATTAAATAAATTTTGTCAAAACAAATCTTTCATTTTTCAATATTATAGACATACAACAAAATACACTTTTTTACGCATTCACGAAAATATTTTTTAGAATTTTATTTTCATTTCTCTCAAAATAAAACAACCCCTCTACATTGTTCATTTAATGGAACGAATTATAGACAACCCTTCAGCATGATGTGTATTGTGAAATTGTCTATGAACGATTTTAGGGCAATTAAAGTGATTATAAAAAAAACTACCAGCCCTAATAGACTGTTGCGAATTTGTTGATTTTCCTCTTTTTAATTTTTGTTTGTCAAATCTAAGCCTTGCGATTTTAAAGTGCCTTTGTGATCGTTGAAGCGAATCAAGGGAATACCAGACGGAAATGTTGACGTTCTTGTAAAACACGAGTATCGCATTTATTTTTCGCCAATGTCACTACAAACGTATGGCGCACGTTTCAATTGTTGTTCAGTTTTTAACTTTGGCATTGTTGTGCATTATTTTTTTTTAAAGAAATTATTTTATTCTTTTCTGTTGTTGCTTTGTTTAATTGAATTTAAAGTGCCATCTTTTTTAAAGTGACATAAAATGGTTGATTGTGCGAAAGAAAATGGACACATAAAAATCAATTCGTTCGGGTGTGAAAAATTGCAATAAGAAATCAGGATACCTTACGATAGGTAGATATATTCGCTTTCGCACGGACATTAAGTTCTGATCTCTTTCAAAATCGGGGGTTATTTTAACTTCAGGCTTTTTTATGGTTTACTAGAATTAAAATTTAAGTGTTTTCCATTCGTTATAAAGGAAAGAATTTGAAAAAAACACCTATTTGACCGTTATACAAAAATATCAACTTCCATAGGTTTCATGTGTATCTAACCTCGGGCCAGAACGCCTGGCGTAGATTAGAAGTGAACACGATTTAAAAACACTGCTACTCAATCTTAGGTATAGCAAGAGATCGATGCAATTGTTTGAATGATGAATGGTAGAAATAGGGACTAACCGTAAGAATGTGGCATACCGAGCAATTCGACAATCTCATAGAACGCGTGCACGCAGAGAGAAATACAAAGAGCTCAGAAGACAAGAAAAACGGCTTCACCGACGGACAAAATTAGCCTCGGAAAAGAACTTGATCTGTGAACCCTGAACTATGTAGGCGGCACGAAATCTGGGGACGAATATTAGTGAGAGAAAAACTTAGTGCATATAGTGGTGTCGACTGCGAGAAGAAATGTATAAGGTAGCGGAGCATGAATTTGAATGCTTCAAATATGTACACTTAAGTCAATAATAGCAGCCGATAACAACATATAAGAAGAAATACTCAGACGACACAAGATCCAAAGTACTTACTAGATTGAGAATTTTTAACATTCAAACCTCTATTACATGTCCTCGTGCCATTGTAACCAACATGAAGTCAAAATAAAAGAGCTGATGCCAAAACTTCAAACTATATGTAAGTATATGTATATATACTAAAACAAACTATATGTATACTAATGTACGCTATATCGCCTACACTATCAATCAAAAGTGTGTCTTCTGTAGCAGTAAGTATACTCCGATAAAGCAGAACCCCTATACAAGTTAAAAATACGATAAAAGGAACAAAAAGCACACCGCGTGCCATCACATCAATTAGAGTCAAATACGGATACATCACACCACCGCGGACGCTGCTGAGGCCGAGTCGAGTAGAGTCGACATCGAGCATACCTCACTTAACAACTCTATGAAGGAACATACCCATACCTAACTTACCTACGTACATACCAAGCATAGCTAAACACAATTTTCTAAACTACTAAAAGTTAACCAAAACTATCCAGGCGCAAAATATAAAGATAGCAATCCATTTGCATTCTGGTTGCGTGAATATTTTCAATTGCGTTTTCTCTTTGGGTTTTCCAATTAGACTTATAACGCGATACCTCCTTTCATTATAATAAATTGGGTTTCCTCAATTTGCTTATTCACACTGTTGATGGAAAAATGAAAACGAATGGAAAAATGTTGAACAACGGTCCTATACCAACAAAACCGACAAGACACGACGACCAACGAACGCGACTGCGTCAAAGTGTGATCAAAATTGAAACCCATTTATTGTAGGTGATAATTATGTAGATGACGGATCTTTAGAATGATGTGCTGGAATTAATGTCTAATATGTATATTGCCATACTTTGAGTCATTTGGGGTGTCGGAGTGTATGGCTATGTATTTAAATTTCGAATAAAGAATTCCTTTGACGTGCGCTTTTTGAAGATAGTCAGGATAGAAAAAATACTATGGGGTCGGTTATAGGTGTATTTGATTATTTTTATGGCACGCGACTTGCAAGCGAATGGCAATTAAAGTGTAGATATATATTAAATAAATGTAGCCTTAAAATGAAGAATCATATTGCATGATGGCAAAAGTGCAATTGAAATAGATAAATTGATTAGAAAGTATACCATACGGTTAGGTACATCACATCACGCCGAGGACGAGACGTCAGGGATGATGCAAAACTATATATGTACCTTTAAATTTAAAGACTTTCCTCAAACTTTACTGAATTTTAGGACATTAAGAGAGTTAGAAAGTGTTGAATGGATTATAATCTAATAATTGATTTAGTTATACGGATTTTTTTCAGCCAGAAATTGGGGGTATAGAGCAGAACGATATGTTGTTCCAACAGAAGGGTGGCACTTGGCACGCAGCCAACGAAACAATAGGTCCTTGCATGAGAAATGCAATGGTCGTGTTAACTCTGGTCTGCCACCGCCCGCCATGGCAATGTTATAAGCCGCCACGATCATGTGATTTGACACCGTTCGACTTCTTTTTCTGGGGATATTTAAAAGAAAAGTGTACCTACTTCAATAAGACAAGAACAGTTCAAGAGCTGAAAAATGAAATACATAAGTCAGCACATTCACAATTTGGACCATTGGGTAGAAATCCAAAAACCTTGACGAGTTTTTAAATTGTTAGCTTTATTTACTATTATTATTGATGGACCACCCTTTTACATATTAAAATGGTAAACATTAATAACTTAGCTTAACTTACGAAAACTGCTTTTTTTGGAAGGAATCGACAAATCCTACAAGAGTAACTTATTTATTTTTTAATAAAGACAAAAATAATACGACAATATATTTCTAGAAGGGGGTTATTAAGTTTTTCAATTGGTGTGGGTAGATTTTGGCACCCGTGGCGGCCATTTTGTTTTGGTGACAAATCTTTTGTTTATTATTTAGTTGTTTATGCCAAATCATCATGGCAAGTTATACGATTGAACAGCACGTTCAAATGATTAAACTTTATTATCAAAATGAGTGTTTATTAACGCAAACGTTGCGCGCAATGCGCCCATTTTACGGTAGACGTGGTGGCTCTTCACAGTCGACTCTTCAACGTTTGGTGGCCAAATTTGAGCCGACCGGTTCAAGACAAGAACTCGGCCTTTCGCAGACTTCAACTTGGCGAATTTCGCGTCGGGACTTGGGCTTACACCCGTACAAGATCCAACTGACCCAGGAGCTCAAAGTTCATGACCATAGACAACGTTTGTTCGCTGACTGGGCTTCGAATAGTTTGGAAGAGGACCCTCAAATTTGGCCGAAAAATCATCTTTAGTGACGAGGCGCACTTTTGGATGAATGGCTGTGTTAACAAGCAAAATTGCCGTATATGGGACGACACCAACCTACGCCAGGTTCACCAGGTGATAATGCATCCTCAAAAAGTTACCGTTTGGTGTGGATTTTGGGTCGGCGGCGTAATTGGTCCGTACTATTTTGAAAACGACGTTAGTGAAGCGGTCACCGTCAACAGCGAGCGCTACATAACGATGATAACTAATTTCTTAAGGCCCAAATTGAACCATATGGAACTAGACGACATGTGGTTCCAGTAGGACCACACGCCACGATTGACATTTTGCATGAACGATTTGAGGGTAAAGTTATCTTTCGCAGGGGTTATGTGAATTGGATCTATACGGAAGAGTCATTGAAAATTGGACCACTCGGATCCGTGCCACCGTAAGAAGCCGAGGCGGGCATTTAAATGATGTCATATTCCACACTTAATGGCATACATGCGCCTTTCAAATAAAAAAATAATTTTGTTAATACCTCACACATTTGAAATATTGATTATTGAAAAAAACCTTTATAACGTTTAAAATTATTTGTAATTTATTGATATTAGGTCGTTACACTTTTAGTTAAAACAACGGTTTTGTATATTTTTGCCTTAAAAATATGTTTTTAAATCATTATTTTTCGTCATGGGGTTCTTGATTTCTGTTTTAAGTTCGTCATATAGATGTTCCATTAGTTTAAGATTAAAAAACGTCCGCACTAATTTTGTCCCAAAAATGTACCTAATTCCTGATGTTTAAAAATGATTTCAAAAGCATTTTAAACTATCTTCATGTATCAGAGTTATTTGGTGTCCTGAAATACATTTTTAAACTATGCACTTTGTAACATTAAGCATTATTCCTATTTGCTCAGTGCAAGTGTTTGATTGCAGTATTCTAAATCTTTCAATATTTTGCTTGCTTGAATGACGAGTTTTTTGTTTAAGCTTGCCTTTTAACTTTGCTTCTTATGACTTTTAAAAAAAGGACGTGTATTTACATAAATCATAAGAAAGATTTCTGGAACTTGTTGAAAATCTTCAACTGATTTGAATGCCACCGAAACTCAGTATGATAATTGCAGTTTCTTTGTTGATTACTGGGGTCGAATTGCCGCATCAGTCATCAAGTCATACGAGAATGAATTATTCGAATTTCGAATTACCGCTAACGTTAATAGAGCAGTCTAGTACAATTATCTAGTACAGCTATCGAACTGACGTTGATTCACAAACATAAAATGGCATACAGCTCACTGTGCAAACAGTGCACAACAGATACGAATTGTTTTGAAAAATATAAGAACAACTGTATTTTAAATTTATTTTTACTGAATTTCTTTTTATGCCAAATTTAAACAAAATTAAGGTAACTGCAAAGAAGTAGAAACTGCTTTTGCAGTAATGTGTTGATACTTACCTTCCATTTGGTGTTCAAAACATTTTTAAAAAGTCTCATATACACAGCTGGTCAAAAAATAGGTGTTGGAAAATTTTTGATATCCACTGTTGACTTGTTACTGATTAGAGGTTATTTTGACTGGAAGCAACATTTTTTTTAAAAGAAAGAACGGTTATTCTCTCTATGAGGAAGCCAAACTTTTTGCATTCGCGTAATGTAATGTTAAGCAGCTAAATTATTTGTGTTGCAATAAGATTTTGTGTGTTCTAGAAGATGGCCATAAAAATAGGTGTGCTCCAAATAAAATCAAAGCTTCTTATAATATTCTTTATTTTATGGTATAATCTCTTGAGGTGAGTTGTTTTTAATCATTTTATTAGCTTCAACCAATAGTTTTTTTTATTCATTTGTGTTTGAATATGAGTCGAAAAATCCACTGCTCGCCAGAAGAAAGGAAATTAATTCGTCGACTTAAAGATGAGGGCAAGACCTACAAATTTATTGCGGAGGTCCTAGGCAGATCTCAAAATTTAATAAAAAATGCTCTCAAGCCCAGAGGAGTACGCGAAAATAGAGGCCGTCCGAAAAAAACATCAGCTACCACTAAAAGCCGCATACTACTTCTAGCTTAATCTAATCCTTTTATTTCGTCAAGGACTATAGGTGCACAAATTGATAATGCGGTCAGTGCACGCTCGATCCGAAGAAGGCCAGGAAAGGACCAGAGGCCGTACAAAAATGGCGTAATATCCTGTGGAGTGATGCAACAAAAGTAAATTTGTTTTCATCGGATTCCGGGCGAAATTTAAGGCGACCAAAAGGTAGGGACTACCACCCCCGCTATACACAGAAAACTATTAAACACGCAGGAGGGAATATAATGGTGTGAGGCTGTTTTTCCTGGTTCGGTGTAGATCCTATATTCCGTATTAATAACATCATATAGGGATATTTTGGGAGATGTCATGTTACAACATGTCATGGCAAACATGCCAAAAGTAATAGTCAATGCCGCGACAACTCCAAAAAGTTTTGGATAATAATGGAGGATACTCAGGTTACTAGAGTAAGTAAAACAAAAATTGTGATAAGAGATAGAAATTATTATTAAACACGATAATATTAATACTTTAGAAAGACGCACCTATTTTTTTTTTGTCCAAGTGAAAAAAAAACTCCATCTGCACTTTTGGGGATATATTACCCATAATTGTTATGTATTTGAAAGCCTTTAAGTGTTTTTTATTTAATTAATATAAGAGCTTTAAAAATATCTGAGTAAAATCAATATTTAGCATAACAAAAATAATAAAAAATGAATTAATACAAAAACGAATTATCACACCTATTTTTTTTACCAGCTGTGTATGTAATCATGGGTCCCCGTAGTAGTTATCAACCTCCAAAAGTTACGAAAACATTTTTTTCGTAATTATCTCCATTTCTATAGGTCTTATGGCATTAACAATTAATTAAATTAAATTAATTAAAATTGTTAAGCATGATATTGCTCAAATGTTTGTCTCAATAATTTTGAAATAAATTTTGAAATAAAATTCCCTAGTTATTTACAAATGACATTTTTCAAACATTTATCAATTAAGCATTTCCAACTAAAATCTCGAATGAGTCATTCAATCCTATCACGAATTCCATCGTTGTTGGAAACCTTTTTAAATATTGTAAACAAGGAACATCTTATAGTTTTTAAAATAATTAATTAGCAATTTGATTTGACTTTTTGTTTTTGCTTATTATATAAAATTGTTGTGTTTACCTGGTACTTTTCTCATACAAGCAAGAAATAAGTCCTTTATTGCCTGATATTGACCACAAACCCACAAACCCTGCGTGTGACACTCCCAAGTACAAAGTACAAATAACTTTCCAACCTTAGAATAAAGGACTTTATTATATGTTTGTGTATAGTTTTTGACGTAAATTCCACAAACAAAAGCCATTATGATGCGATGCGTCATAAGAAGGGTTCCTTTTAACAGAAAAGGTACACAAATAAAAATATCTTGAAAAAAAAGGATCTTCGAAGACAAAAGCCATGTACCGTGCGCTGTGCTTGCTGCTGTTCCTTTGATTTTTCCAGTGAAATTTACTATAAATGCGTACATGGTCGGTCGATGATGTGTATACCTTCCAGGAGAAGAACAAATTTGATCCTTCGATTCGAGGAGGTCTTGGCGCTTCTGTTATGAGCTGTCGTTCGGCTTTTTATAAGAATAATAAAACTACTTTCAATAGATCACTATATGCACAGCACATACATATAAAATAAGGATGGATGATGTCCTATTGTGATGCAATAAAAGAAAATAAGCTGCACTTGCTCTGTTCTTTTGTTGTCATGGTCATGTCTTTTTGTCAGATAATTTTATATTGGGCTCGATATTTGGATATTTAATTTATAAACATATTTTATACCGGACTATGCAGCAGAGATGAGTTTTCTTGGAATTTGCATTCGATTTTAAGAGATAGAGAGAAAAAGATAAAATTACATCATTATCCTGAAGGATAATTTGTATTGTTCGTTGCGTTGCTTGTGTGTAAACGAGTATGTGGTTAAGATGTTCGATTAATTTACTATAAATAAGACATTAATTATAGAATGTATTTCGTAATTGACAAACAAGTACAGATATTACAACCCGTCATCAAAATTAAATTGGACAACAACAATTTGTGAGCAATAACGGATATTTTTAATGTTTACAAAATTATAGCTTTTGATTCATCGTTTATTGTGTACTCAGTTATATGTTAATAAACGTTAATTAAATTGAAATTCCACGCATTTTTATTGAATCTCTATATAACTAGATTTCTTTCAATCTTATTCGGTATATAATCATAAACCAGAAAATTTGCTGAAAAACCAGCTACAGCTTCGATTTCAGCCTTGCGTTCGAGTCTATGAAGTATTTCAAGTTCGTTGCGAATCTCAGCGCTAATGTAGGTTCGTTGTAGGAGCTCAATTATTTTCTTCTTATCTTTTCTGGTTTGAGCCGTTGTTGGGATTGCAAGTGTTTCAATTTCGGATGGTTGGATTCCAATCCAACGAATCTGTGGACAAGCCAATTGATCGGCACTAAAAGCCATTGCCTAAAATTAAATATACATACGAAGTTTATTATAACGCAGATGATACTTAAGAAATTTAATTAATTCTTAACCTTTGATCCATAGCGATATACTAACATAATTTCTATACCAAAAGGATCTGCATCGACCAAGGCATAAATTGGCAAATGAAAATCATCCCAAATACGTTTGACCATCAATCGAGTTCCAAGATCAGGATAACCTTTTCCGGTTATTAAAATAATATCTGTATTCAAATTTGACAAAATGTTTTGAAGTAAACATTTTTGGAAAATTGTATCCTTCTCAACAATTAGAACAAATTTAGCCGTAGTCTCGAGAAATGTAATTGCTTGAATGTCATTCGGTATTAAAGTTGCTCGATCATTAAAATAGCAATCGATTATCGAATTATCAGACATGTGAATTTTTATAGCCCCACAAATGATGCCTTTGGATGACTGACGTATTCCTAACTCCCACGGTGATGCATTTAGAATACTACAGACATCTTTGATGGCAGAATGGATGATAGTTTGACTGCCTACAAGTTCAGGGTCTTTGTAGTAGAGTTCTCTAAATGAAAACATTTATGTTTTAAACAATTTAGAATGAGATAGTTTATTATGTGGTAGAAGACGTACCTTTCTGTGCATGTTAAACCAGTGATAAGAAGATGATAAACTTCAGAAAGAACATACATAATCATAGCAAAGTGGTGTCTACTTCTGGCATTTTTTAGATTTACATTACGATATTTCAGCTCAGAAGGATCTTTCTGAGTAAGCCTTGGAATAAACAAGCCAAAATTAAGTAAAAACACATTTTTGTAATTCCTATGGAAAAACTAATAAATTTAAAATTTGGTATGGATTTTCTTGGTTATGTTTTCTTGGGGAAAAGAGTTGTAGACCCGTTGCATCAATTCATGCCAATATTTATATCAATCCGCAGTTTGCAGCATTCTAGGCTTATAAGAAGAAACGAGGTATTGAATGAACGGACATACAAATTTTGTCGGCGAAAAATGTGGACTGCTTAATAAAAAAAGACGGAATCGCGTTTGCGATTACGCACAGTGGAACGAATGTATGGGCAAAACGGCAAAATTAATATCTCTTGCATAAATGGTTCGAACTCAGTTGTTATGCATGTAATCAACTAGTGCATTGAATATCTACGTTATGAACTAAAAAACACACACAAACCAGTGCCCCACAGAGCTTAATTCTACCAAAAGAGTTGAGCAGCAAACTTTTTTTTTTAAATCAAACTTTATTTTCATAATCTTGTTCATATTTTTCAAGTTATATTTTTAAATTTAGCTACCGATTTTGTTATTAAAAACAATTCAAATATGATAAAAATAATTAATGAATTAATCGCTATCGCTCTCTGATTCCCACACATTATCGTCCAAGTTATTGCTGAGTAGATAATGGTCAATATTTACGTAGTCGTGCCATAAATACTGTTACACATTTTTCTTTGAAAATAAAGAAGACAAATATCAAATATGTTATAAATTTTATTAAGTATGATATAAAATAAAATTAAAAATAATATTTTTGACTTGCTACTGCCACCCTTAGCCTTAACACAGGCCTTGAGTCACTTCGGCCAATCGTCTATGGCAGCACGCACCTTTTCCTCAGGAAAATTCCCCACTGCTCGGACAAGACTTGATTTCAGACTTTTCAAATTCGGATGTCTTCTGTGGCAAGCCATCAGCTCTAGCTCTGTCCAAAAAGAATAATCCAGAGGATTGAGATCGGGACTGCCTGAGGGCCAATCTGATGCCTTGATGAACTCAGGAACATTCTTTTCCACAACTGGGTCGATTTGGCTTTGTGGGCTGGAGCTGAGTCCTGCTGGAACACCCAATGCTTTTTATTGAATAGAGTATTGTTGAGTGGTTTCACCACTTTCTCTAAAACGTCTTCTTGGTAGTTTTTTGCTTTTGTTTTTACACCTTGTTCACAAAAATGCAACTTTGTGGTGCCTTCGTAGCTCACTCCCCACCAAACCATGACCGAACTTGGATGATGGCCCCTTTCGACTCTACCAATTTTATCTTTTGCCTCCTGTGAACTCCGAGCATAGACCTTGTCATTTTGGCGATTGTATTTTTCTTCAATGGTGAAAATTTTCTCATCTGAGCAATGCTTTTGCTCTTTCCAGCCTAATTTTTTTCAAGGCATTGTTTAATCTCTGCCCAGTCACTCGGCGGTAGGCTAGGCACCCATCCCAAGGTCATTTTTAATAAGCCGCGACATATGTAGTTCTTCTTGAAATATCCATCTCTCGTGACATGATTTTCTGCTTACGAAGGGGATTTCGGCGATTCGAGCTGCCACTGCGCAAATGGCATTTTTTGTCCTCACACTTCGTGAACGACCGGGCCGAGGCTTATCTTTTACGCTTAAGGTATCCATATAACGTTTAATTGTAAGCCACACAAACATTCGATTAATACCGAGGTTTTTTAACAACTTGCAAATAAAAGAATTGGATTTTCCAGCTTTATGCAGCGCAACAACTGCAATTCTCTTTTCTTCTTTTGAGGACTCCATCTTTGCACTTGTAAAGTAGAACTAAGACTATACTTTATTTGAAACCTATATAACAGTAGTTATTAAAAACAATTAATGTGACTTGTTGTATGCAGCTGATTCGTACATCGATTCTAGCTATTTGAACGTAAATTTGAAATGAGTGGAACTGAAGTAATTAATAAATCAATCATCGCACTTGTTCTAGCGCACTTTCGACTATGATCTAGCCTGGCCTTCCGGATTTTCTTGTGTCTAGCTTCTAATGCTTCTTCCGAAAGAACACCAATAGACGAAGGGAAAAAAAATAATGTCTTTAGCATGAACCAGAAGCTTATGGACGCTGCTAGGCATATAAAACCAGCTGTATTTTGAAAGGTACATGGTTTTCGTATCTTCCAGGAGTTTCACGAATCTCTCCAAATTAATTTCACGACCAGTTGCAATGGTCCTCAATATAATTCTGAAATTCCGTATGAGCTCCTTGTTTATCCCTGTTATCTCGGAACTCACTTCGGGATTGGCGAAAATGCGTCGAGGCGTATTTCCATCGTTATTTGTTCCATATCCTGCTTTGGGAATGTCGGCATGTAACCCCATTTTTGACCAAAAATGTTCTTGAATAACTTTTTTTCTTTCTCCAAAGACCGATTTATTGTCTGGGCCGCGTATTTGCCATATTTTAAAAGGCAGTCTACTCGTATGTGCAGTAAACATTCGAAGCACCTGATCCAGGAATGTAAAGATGAGAGGCCAAATCTATAATTTTCTGGGTTTGGTGTTCGATTTTTGACAGAAAGTAAGTTCATTTGCGAAGGTTTAACTCCACAAATAAAACAATTTTGGGCTGCATTTATCCCGCTTAATGTGTTTATGGCACTGCCATCAAGCATCGTCATAAGCATTGTGAACTTAATATCAATGGTTCTGCCATCAATATCGATCTGAAAATCTTTAAGATGTTCAATAACATTCTCCTTATGACTTTCCTCGGAAATAATAAGAGCACTATTTTCTTTTTGAAAAATAAGTTTCATAGGCCTACAGAAATGGGTTGAACCTTACATACTTACTTAAAGTGGCGCTACAGTCCGGGGCGGACCTGGGCCTCAACCAACATGCGTCTCCAGCCAGCTCGGTCCCTAGCTAGCTGTCTCCAATTTCGCACGCCAAGTTGGTTGAGGTCCTCACCCACCTGAGTGCGCCACCTGAGTCGCGGTCTTCCTCTACTGCGCCGTCCCTCGGGATTGGATTCGAAGACCTTCCGGGCTGGAGCGTTGATGTCCATTCGCTCTACATGACCCAGCCATCTAAGCCGTTGGACTTTTATTCTGCTAACTAGGTCAGTGTCGCTGTACAGCCCGTACAGTTCGTCGTTATATCTTCTCCTCCATTCTCCATCTATACGTACGGGACCAAAAATCACTCGAAGAATTTTTCTCTCGAAGCATCCTAAGACGTTCTCATCTTTCTTTGACAGGGTCCAGGCCTCAGCGCCATAAATGAGAACCGGGATGATGAGTGTCTTATAGATGGTGATTTTAGATGCTCGAGAGAGGACTTTACTTCTCAATTGCCTTCTAAGTCCAAAGAAGCAGCGATTTGCAAGAGTTATTCTTCGTTTGATTTCAGCGCTGGTGTCGTTGCCTGTGTTTATAGCGGTGCCTAGGTAGACAAAGTCCTTAACTACCTCGAAGTTATAGCTGTCCATGGTGACGTTTTGTCCAAGACGTCGTTGTTCAATGTCCTTTTTTGATGACAGCATATAATTGGTCTTGCCCTCATTGACCACTAAACCCATCTTCTTCGCTTCCGTCGCAATGCTCAAAAACGCTCCACTGACATCACGCTTTGATCTTCCAATTATGTCAATATCATCTGCGTATCCGAGTAATTGGATGGACCTTTGGAAGATTGTGCCTCTAGTGTTGACGGTTGAGTTTTGCACAATTCTTTCCAGAACGATGTTGAAGAAGTCGCATGACAGTGCATCGCCTTGTCTAAAACCTTTTTTGACATCAAATGCATCGGTGAGATCTTTTCCGACCTTGATGGAGCAGCGTGCATTCTCCATCGTCATTCTGCACAAACGGATAAGTTTGACAGGGATGCCAAAACTAGACATTGCTCTGTAGAGCTCTTCCCTATGGATGCTGTCATACGCGGCTTTAAAATCGATAAAGAGATGGTGGGTATCGATTTGAAGCTCCTGGGTTTTTTCCAAGATCTGCCGTAATGTGAATATTTGGTCGATAGTGGACTTTCCTGGTCTGAAGCCACACTGATAAGGACCTATCAGGTTGTTGACGAACAGCTTCAGACGTTCACATAGTACGGCAGAAAGGATCTTATATGCAATGTTAAGGAGACTGATCCCTCTGTAGTTGGCGCAATTTAAAGGGTCTCCTTTTTTATGTATCGGACAAACTATGCTGAGATTCCACTCATCGGGCATGCTTTCTTCCGACCATATTTTGCAGATGAGTTGGTGCATGCTCCTTACCAAGTCATCGCCTGCTGCTTTAAATAGTTCGGCAGCTATGCCGTCAGCTCCAGCAGCTTTGTTTGACTTCAGTTTAGATATAGCTATCTTCACTTCGTCTAGGTCGGGTAGGCGGAATTGTTGATCTGCGTCGCCTAAGTTGAGTGGTTCTATCTCCCTTACAGCGGGATTCGGTTCGTCATCGCCGTTATATAATTTGGAGAAGTGGTCTTTCCATATTCTCAACATAGACTGCGGTTCTACTACGATGTTCCCCTGATCGTCTTTACAGGCTTCGGTTCGTGGCTGGTACCCTTGGGAGTTTTTTTTTTACCTTTTGGTAAAATTTACGAACCTCATTCCTGTTGTAACATCCCTCTATCTCCTCGATCGCGCGCTTCTCGTGCTCTCTTTTTTTCCATCTAAGAAGCCAGTGTTCCTCTATCCTCCTCTGCTCGTAGAGCTCGCGCTTGCCGGCATTCGTCGTCAAACCAGGGGTTTCGCTGTTGTGGACGTGTGAAACCTAACACTTCAGAGGCGGCATCTCTGATGGCTGCAAGGCAATGTTGCCACTGGTTTTCAATGCTTAATGCATGCAGCATAGGACTCCTTAAGAGGTTACTAGAGACTCGATCGGAAAAGGACATGGCAGTCTCTTGCGATTGTAGCCGTCTAACGTCGAAACTTCTCACAGTACTTCCTTGTTTTGGCTTGGACTTCCTTGTTGTAGCCGTACCTTGGCTACAACGAGGTAGTGGTCCGAGTCAATGTTGGCCCCTCGGAATGTTCGGATATCCTGTATACTGGAGAAGTGTCGTGCGTCGATCGTAATGTGGTCAATCTGGTTGACGGTTGATTGATCAGGAGATTTTCATGTCCCCTTGTGGATATTGAGATGTGTGAACTGCGTACTAGCTACCAGAACGTCGCGCCCCGCAGCGAAATCGATCAGCCTGAATCCGTTGTCGGAGGTGGTGTCGTGCAGGCTGTATCTCCCGATTGTGCCACCAAAGATGTCTTCTCTTCCTAGCTTGGCATTAAAATCTCCTAATACAATTTTAATGTCATAGCCAGGGCACTGCTCATATGTCTTGTCCAAGAGCTCGAAGAATATGTCTTTGGTATCCTCATCTTTCTCCTCTGTTGGGGCATGCGCGCATATTAGGCTTATGTTGGCGAATTTAGCCTTGATGCGGATTGTCGTGATGCGCTCGCTCACACTGTTGAAACTCAAGACTTTTTGCCTGAGTCTAGTTCCAACAACAAATCCACACCCAAATAGACGCTGCCTTTGTTCTCGGTAGCAGTCGCCGTAGTATACATCGCAGTCTTTTAGTTTGCGTGGTCAGGAAGTCACCCTGACGGCACAACCCCCAACCTGGAGGACCAGATCCTTAGTATAACTCCAAGGACGGGGAGCCAGATAAACCGCTCCTTATAGGCCTGGGCTCCGAATAAGTCGTAGAAGCCCTATAAGGTGTTCACTAAGTAGTTCAACCTTACTGGAACTGTAGACGCCACCGTTGATTCCATCTCGAGAATTCGTCCGCTGCCGTCTGGATAAGGAGAGGTGCCTTAGTGGAAACAACTCTCCCCCCCTCTCTCGTTTGCTGCCCCCAACAACTTTCCACTGGGGTTAGAACCCAATCTCCAGTTGACGTACTAGGCACCCGATGTTCACCACGGGGAGGTGAGAGTAGGAGTTGATAGACAGAGGTGGGCTTTGAGAAAAAAACCTGTGGACGCTTGTGTCCTCTTGAATGCACATGTCTACCATTTGAACATCAAATGGGTTGAACCAGGTCGGGAATTTATCCACACTTCTATGTTGTTCATTATATCCATTAATTTCAATGGCACAAAAGCAGTTACAAATAGGAAGCTATCTGTAATCTCATTATTAGCAAATGTTTGTTTATACTCGTAGTTGCTTTGTCCAGAGCTACCATCAAAACCCGATTTGCATATGAGCTCGAACGAAGTGTTCATATTCGGTGAAGATGATAATTTCTCTTTATTAATTTCGACAATGCTCTTGGAGGTTTTATTTAGTAGGGATTGAAGATTGACTTCAGCAACTGTTTCTGACACAAGATCAATTTTCGGGTAGTATTTCTGATTTATATTTTTTTAGTTTTTTAATAACTTGGTAAAAAATCTTTTTGGAAGCCGTTGATAACTTTTGCACGTGTTGATAAATTAAAATAATTTAAATGCAGTAATGACGTACATATACATATATACAGTAACTCACATTTTCGATCGAATGTGAGCCACATTCTCTTAAAACGTTTCACAAAAAGTTGCTATATGACACTGCAGAAATATTTTACACATGATTTCCTAGAGGTAAACAAGCTTAATGATTTACCAATAAGAATTACAGCTAATCGTAAATACCGTTACTAAATGCAAGGTCATTGAGGAATAGGTACATTTGATCAGTTTTGTGAGTTCTTTATTGCAGTAAGTTGTACAGAGCTAATCTCTAATTAATAAAAAAAAATTGTGAAACTGATAAAAAATTAAAGGTAAGTAAGTAAGCTGTAGTATTTTTGTCCCGTGTTCATTTTTCCTTTGGATCTTTTTTGAAATATTTATTTTTTTTTTATAAAAAATAAAAAAGGTTAAAAAATGAAAGACATAAGCCGGTTTTGAAAGGAAAGTATAAAAAAACTATTGGAGGGACATAATACGCATAGAGAAATCTCGAATAAACTAAAATGTTCATTAAGTACTGTCAGCAAGTATAGAAAGATGCTTAATATAACAACAAAAAGTCGACCGTCAGGAAGAAAACCCAAATTGAATCCTGTGACAAAACGGAACATCGTTAGATCTGTCATCACTGGAACATTTGACAATGCTGTACAAATAAAACGGAACTTATCAGCTACTCAGGGAGTTGATGTCAGCCCAGAAACGGTTAGAAGAGTTCTAAGACGGAATGAAAGGACGAGCAAAAATAAGAAAACCCTTACTGACGAATCGCCACCGAAAGCTGCGTTTGCAGTTTGCAAACAAATATAGAAACTACACCATAACCGACTGGGAAAATGTCGTGTGGTCCGACGAAACTAAAATCAATCGTCTGGGTTCCGATGGCAGAGAATGGGTTTGGAAAAAGCCCAAAGAGCCTCTATCAAAACGTTTGGTAAAAGAAACGGTGAAATTTTGGGGGCGGTAATATTATGATATGGGGATGTATGCATTCTTCCGGGGTTGGGGTGTGCTCTAAGGTAGATAGTCGAATGACAGCACAATCCTATATTCAAATATTGAATGATAGCCTTGTGTCATCGGTCAGAAAATGGGGTAAGGGACTTTCGGACATTGTCTTTCAACAAGACAATGATCCGAAACATACTGCAAGAATCACTCGCGATTGGCTTCAAACTCAAGGAGTCAATGTTTTAGACTGGCCACCCCAGTCCACGGATCTGAACCCCATTGAACATCTTTGGGGGATCCTTAAACGCAGGATTTCATCTTGGGATCATTGCGCTAGATCTTTGGATGAAGTATGGCAAAGAGTGGAAACAGAGTGGCAAAATATTAGCATAGAAGAATGCCAAAAACTAATTCACAGTATGCCAAACCGGATAAAAGCTGTTTTAGCAGCAAAAGGAGGGCATACGAAATATAGAATTGCCTTAGATTTTCAATATTGTATAAACTCACAAAACTAATCGAATTCCAATTTCTTAATTTTGTTTACTTTTTTTATTTTAAATGTTTTATTTACATCTAAACCCATTTAATGTTATTTCTTAAATTTTGAGCTTATAAAATATTGTTTATAATATTGCTTCTAGGAATGCCCATCAGTTTACGCTTTACAATTAAGAATAACTTCGGCCGTACTATGAAATACAGAAAATCGTTCTTTAGCCTTACTACGTGAATATGGAATGCACTTAAAATCTCTATATTTCCCCGTCATTGCAATGCTATACAGAATTTAAAATCAATGAACACCAAAACCTTCTTTCCAACCCCCCCCCCCTTTTTTTTCTTTATTCAACAACATTGAAATATTGTCATCATTACTTTTTTTAAATTTGAACCTTTAGGTGTGGTGTTTCAAGTTTAAGGGGAAGGAATTTTTGAGGTAAGTCGTGATTAGAGCACAAAAAGAGCCCTTAATTCCTGCATCATAAGAATTTTGAAATTCCATTGCGGTGTTTCTAACTTGACGGACCTCAAAAAAACGTATACGCCTAAATAAGTAAACTATTTTCTTTAGTTGGTTTTGGGTAGAAAAATAATACTATACCGAACTTTTATAGAATCAAGGACAACATTTTGATAACAATTAAAATTAAAAAATGTTAAAAAAATAAAATACTCACATTCCATTTGAAACCTCACTGTTCTCCCATTTAGCACAATTCACTACCGAAATACTAGCAGTACCATTTTTCACCAAATCATCCAATAGCTTTATCATAATTTTTTCTGCATCAGCAATCAAATCAGCTTTGTTTCTGGATTTGCTCAAAATGGTGTCCTGTAGTGCTACTGCCTCCACAGCATCAGTATTTTGAACAGTTGAAACTTGTTCTTGCTGCTCCCGTTCGTCTTCACTTGAAGAACTTGAGGAAAACAAATCAGGTGAAACGCATCGTGATGCTTCATTTTTCACAGATGATGATGGAACTGCAGAAAAATCAATAGGCTGATGTGATGATGTTGATGGTGATGTTGATGGAATTCCAAAAACTTTTAATCGAACTTCTTCTTGCATTTTACATTCCAAAGAACTTCTCAACTTAGCCTTGAAAGTAGGTAAGTTGTGTTTTTGGAATAATACTCTTTGGAAAGCTCTGATATTGGGATAGAAAATATTGCTGGGAATTGGTTGCTCAATAAAATTGCGTGCCTCTTGGTCCAAATCAGCTGAGAACACTTTATAATCAAAATGATCCTCTTCCTCTGAATCGAAGTCTTCATCGAAAAGATTGTTATTATTTTTGTCTGTCAATTCGGTTTTGAGAAAATCTTCAAAATCCTTGAAGTTTTTTGTAGACTCTTGGCTTGAGCAACCTGGTTCTTCAATTTTATCCATTTGCAGAGGGACTTTTAATTTACTAAAAAAAAAAAAAACAACAAAAATTATAAACTAGTCATCAAATTAAAATCATATACATACATACATACATACATAGTATGTACAAAACATATGTATGTATGTATGTATGTAGATAATGGAATTATATTAAAGATCCTTCAAAATTGAATGTACATATGTATATTTACTACTTAATGCTTATGGGTTCTTAAAGCAATTGAGATTTGTCGAAGAGTTTCTCTTTTAATGTTGCAATATAGGGAATTTTTATTGAGTAAGAATGGGCCCCGATATATTTCAATTAACACTTTTGCTAAACCCATATAGGGGTGGTTACGATTATACGATTTCGTTGTTGGTTCGGCAATGTTACCCAAATTATCACACGCATTCTATTCCCTAAGAATTGTGTTGTTATTTTGTTGCCTAGATATTTATTTTATTCTAAGGACGCGACGAGGACGGAAGTAGTTTAAATGAATTAATGTTCTTATTTTCATTTTCTTTAAGGGTTCCCTCCTCCTTTATTAAGTCTATGTATATGTATTTAAAGAAATGAATTTTATGTGTTCGAGTTCTATGTGTGTGTTTTTGTGGAAAAGAAATTTTGAAACTTAAATCCGTATAATTGAAGTTTCAGACCTCTTCATCATTTCTTTATAATTTTCTTTGTTTCTTTTATTTTTATAAAGTGTGTAATAGCCTCACGTGCATTGTGCGTATGTACATTTTATATATTTGTATATTTATTAAGGGGTTGTTGGTTTCTCGTTCTTTTTTTTGTTAAATTAAATTAGTTAAATAACAATAAAACAATCCGAACGAGCGGAAGAAAAATCAACAAGAAATTCTCTTTAAAACTTAAATAAAAAAAGTAAATGTTGTGGCGTTTGTATCTACGAAAAACATGTGTGAATTGTGATCCTTGTTCTCATGATGGGGTTTAGAACTTGTTTTGTGCTTCGTACCTTCCTATAAACTTACTATAATTGTGTCGGGTAACAAGTGACTTGGAAAAGAACAACTGCAAACAAAAGAAAGAAATGAGTTTTTTTCAGAGAACAGAGCTTAGGTTTTTAGATTTTGAATTTAGAAGGAGTTCCAATTTGTTTTGTTGGATGAATGTGGACGTTATGTACTCGTAGCATACATTTTTCAATGCTTAAAGAAAAGATTAAATGGACGTTTTTTATCTTAATTATTGTTTGTGGAGAAAGTTGTTGTGTTTGTATGTTTTGTTTGAGCATCCAGAATGCTATAGATAAATTGAATAGTTCGGAATTTTCAATAGAAGACCAATACGGTTTTCGTCTAATTGGTATAAACTTGTCTAATATTGAAGATACACTTCAAAAAAGTTACTTATAAGTGTTTTTGGCTCTCATGTATATATTGGTATAAGCTGGACTTTAAAAACTAAAACCAAATCAATGTTTTTTTTTATAATTAGCGAACACTAAAAGGGTTTTGTATACCTTTAATATGCCAAAGACACAGTGTGAGCATTAGGAAAAGAGGGAAGGGTTGGATAGGAAATGCCGGTGTGCATTGATTTTGAATGCCTTAACATTGCAATGATAGGGAAAGATAGAGTGTGGCAAGGCATTCCACATTCGCGTAGTACGGCTAAAAAAGAATCTCTGTACTTCATAGTACGGCCGAAGTTGGGCTTAAGGGTAAACTGATGGGCATTCCTAGAAGCGCGGGTATTAGGGTTAAATTGTTTAAGGGGAGGAATGCTACTGGCTATTTCACTAAAGCAAAGTCCGTTAAAATAACGGTAAAAAAAGGTAAGACAAGAAACTTTACGACGATGTTCGAGTGACGTAATCGTGTTGATGATGTTAATTTCACCAATCATTTTAAAAGCTCTTCTTTGAATACTGTCCAAGAGGGTTAAATAAGTTACTGGAGCACCAGCCCAGAGATGAGAGTTATATTCAAGTTTCGGACGTATAGGTTTTGTAGATTGTAGCCAGATCAGACGGAGAGAAAAATTTCTTGCATCTTCTCAAAAAAGATGCATTTTTGGCGACATCACGTATGTGATCACTCCACAAAAGGTAGATGCTGATGCACATTCCGAGGATGTCAAGATTTTCAGTTTCGTTGATGCAAATGCCACTCATAGATAGTGGCAAAAAGGGTATATTTCGCTTTAACGATACAAGACAGCATTGGGTTTTTGAAGCATTAAATTCCACACGGTTTTTATTCCCCATTGTACAATGCTGTGTAGGGCGGAATTTAATGAGCTTATCATATTTGGCCGTTGCAGTTCCACATTCGAAGAGAAGGATTGTGAGTCTGGAAACGAATATGAAAAGCTAAGAGTGCTATCGTCAGCGAAAATATGTATTGGATTAGAAGTAGCAGACAGGAGATCATTTATTAAAGTGAGGAAAAGGGTCGGAGACAAAACGGAGCCCTGGGGCACGCATTGTCGATAAGAGAGCAAGATGCCAGACTTTGATTTGAAATATCAAGTACAATAATCTTCTTTCTCCAAAACGATGTAAAGATTTGTTCCATTGATCGGTGAGATGAACCATGAGATCACTAGTGGACCTTTTGCTACGAAAGCCGTATTGCCGGTCATTAAGAAGCTTCCGTTCCTCAAGATATTTCTTAAGCTGATAATTTATCAGCGTTTCCATGACCTTAGAAAGAAAGGACGTTAGTGCTATCGATCGATAATTTGCGGGGGAAGACGATTCGCCTTTTTTTGGGATTTGCTGAACAAATGCAGTTTTCCAACTACTCGGAACGAGCCCAGAAGAATAGGATAGATGGAAAAGCTTACGCAGTGGTTTTGCAAGCGTGGAAGAACGCCTAACGCGAATCTGCTCAAAACCTTAACTTCCAAATTTGAACTCAATCGACCCAATGGTTAAGACTGTAGGAGCGTGGACAGACAGACAGATAGAAAAGCCGCACGGAATCGCGGGACTCACTTTTTTCGACTTCTCTACCATCGTAATATCATGTTTGATTAAAATCTCGAGTTCGAAATTTTTTACAAATGCAAGACTTGCCATATAGTTCCTATATGTCGCAAGTAATGAAAGAAAGAGTGAGGGAGGGAATGTCACTTACTGTGTTTTGATAGGTACTTTATATTGTTGGCTTTATTTTTCCCATTGTGTTGCTCTTTTTTTATATTGCTGTTGTTGTTCACTGTTTTCTTTCCATTATTATTTTTTGATTTAGTTTTATTGATTATTATTGTTTGTTGATCATTTTTTTTTGTGGGTTTTTTGTTCATTTTTTGTTTTGTTTTAAATTAAAATTAAACGAGACTGCGACGGGGACGGGGACCTGAGACAAGATAACAATTAATTCAAAACGCACAACACGACGAGAGGACATGAACCTGCTCACTCGAGCTTTCACTCCATTTATTCACTAAACTCTTCTTATTTGGGAAATAACCGTAATATTAAAAAAAAAAAACTGGCTAAACTAAAGACGAATTTTCCACGAGGAAATTTTAAAAGTAGTTGAAAGTCACCACCACGTGCCGCAAGGTTTAATGTCTTCAGTTGTTTTATCTATAATTTGTAGGCAATGTTCTATAAAAATAGCTAGTTGCATTTTCTCCTTAAATAATTTTTAAGTAATACTCAAACTTCCAGGAATGTCTTTCAGTTTACCCTTTAATTACATTTCTGTTTATTTAAGAGATTCTTTTTTCTGCCGCACTTCAAGAATGTGGAATGCTTTACTCAACTTTGTTTTACACTTTAATTTTCATATTCAATTCTGTGCTTCTCTCTTGAAACAATACTTTTTACTTGCAACTTATAGGAACTAAAGGGTGGTTAAATTTTAAGGGCCGATGTTAAATGTGAACCACACTTAAACGTCAAGTTTTATTCTGCATTTCATTTCATTTTATTTATTCGTTAATGCTTTGTAACTGTAAGATACAATATCTTATAAATTATTTACAAGCTAATATTACAAATTGGTAGAGCAAGCGAAATATTGATGAGAAAAAGACTAATTACAATTTTACAATTGAATAATATAATTTCAAATATTTAAATGCTATTTAAAAAATAATATTTTAGAGCCTTTATAATTCTTATTGCGTTTTGGATATCCTTAATAGCGCGTGGGAGAGAGTTCCACAGTCGGAATGAGTTTATAAAAAAATTGACTTTCGGATGTTAAACATGTAAAGCGAGGATGAATCGATTGACGAGATCTTCTAGTAGGGAAATTCATTTTGTCGAAACAGCATTGTGCTTGGTGTGTAAGCCGTAGGTACATCAGAGAGTAGCAACAAATAACGAAATTTAAGTTAATTATCAAAGGACTTATCTAGCAGCAAGGTAGGAATATTGAATACACCATCATATCTTCGTAGGCCGAAAACTTAGCAAACAATATTATTAAAATCAACATTAAGTTTACGTTTATTACCATAACTACAGTTGCAATATAATTCACAACCATATATTAAGATTGGTATTTACAAAGTCTTGGAAAGCAACATTCGTGTGTTTACAGGTGTTAAATGCTGTGTTACCCATAAAGTATGTAGGGCACCATAAACTTTGGCTACAATTCCATTGATATGGTTGTCCCATGTTAGGGAGCGGTTTAAGTTAAAACCGAGATTTTTAGCAGTTTCTACATATTCAATGGGAATATTACTCAATAAAATCGAGGGAAAGTAAGAGAGATCAAGAATCTTTTTAAAAATCACTACGCATTTTGATTTTTAAGGTTTGAAGAAAAGACTGCATATTTAAGTTAGATCAGTCTGAAATTTTGTCAAGGTCTTCATTGATATTAGAGGCACCATGCTCAATGAGTCCAAGAGAACAACTGAAGAAAAGTTAAAAGTCGTCGGCATAAAGATGACAGGCTCAGTTTTTGATCAAACTTGGAAGCTCATTGACATAGATACAGAATAGTAGAGGACCCAATATCGACCCTTGAGGAACACCAGACAAAGTAGGTAAAAAACTGGACAAATAGTCACCAATTTGAACTGCTTGTTTCCTATTAGTCAAATAAAAATATACAAGCTTTAAGCGGAACTTGCAGGAAAATTAAACTGCTCCATAAGTTTTCTTTACACAGAATGACATGGTTGACAGTGTCAAAAGCCTTAGAAAAATCAAGCAAGACTAAGAAAGTTACATTGTCCTTATACAGCGCTTGTCTTATTTCTTCAGTCAAGCAAAAGAGTGCTGTTGTACAGCTGTGGTTTTTCCAGAAGCCAGATTGTTTTGGAGTGAGCAAAGAGTTTGCTGTGAGATAAGCGTTAATTTGTATCTACAAAATTCTCTCAAAGGTTTTAGACAAATGTGGTAGAATTGAGATAAGTCTATATTCAGTTCGTTCAGCATTTTTAGGAAGTGATATGATTTTTTCTGTCTTTCAAGGTTCCGGAAAAACTTCAGACATCAAAATAGTATTAAAATGTATGTATATGTATGTATGGCAACAAAATAGGCAAAATAATTTTGAAAAATTTAGGGTTAATAATGCCCAGACCGACAGCACTTGCCTTTACATAAAGGAGACTTTCAGCAACATCAGCAGCATCCACAGTACGAAAACTGAAATTCGGGTGATCTAAGTTAGCAGGCATATTTTTTGCTTTACCATTACCAACTTTACGCAGGTTCCCCCACCGTTTACGTCAATGAATCATATTTCAGCTGTAACTTTGTTTCGCATCGAACAAAACAAGCGTCGCATTTGACATTTCTCAATTTGAACCATGGAAACATACACAATCGAGCAACGCGTTAGTTATTTAGACTTATAAAAATTGGCGTTCAAATCAAAATGCATATCGTGCACTTCGTGAATTTTACGGTCAATTTAATCGTGCAATCCGAAAAATCGTGCAAAAATTTGAGCAAACGGTGTCTTTAGGAGATGTGAGAACACCAGCGCATGCTTGTACATCTCGTACTGCAGAAAATATGGCTGCTGCTGAAGAGCTGTCCACCTCAACTCGTCGTCGTCCCCAAAAATTGTACCTTGTCATCGTTGATGAACAATATGCATAAAGCCTTGCATTTACACGTTTACAAGGTGCAATTGACTCAAGAATGAAAGCCTCTTGACCACTTCAAGCGTTGTCAATGGTCAGAATGGTGGCAAGAAATAGCAACATTGGATGATAAATTTTCGAAGAAAATCATCTTCAGTGATGAGGCACATTGTCACCTCGGTGAAGTCGTCAATGAACAGAATTTTCACATTTGGGCGAGTGATAATCCAAAAGTGATTGCCGAAAAACTGATGCACAAATAAAGAATGACTGTGGGCTGGCGCATCATCGGGGATTATTTTTTCTAAAATGCGGCTCATCAGGCAGTTACTATGAATTTTGTTCGTTATCGTGAGATGATAACGAACTTTTTATGGCCCGAATCGGAAAATATGGATGTGGACGATATGTGATTTTAACAGAACGGTGACACTTGACAGATAGCTAACAAAATAATGCCGTGTTCAGTCTTCTTTTTTAGGTTATTTAAAAGAAAGAGTTTACATCAATAAACCAGGAACAATTCAATAGCTGAAGGATGAGATGGAGGTGTGCCGCCGGGGTTGCGGCAGGCATTTGGCCGAAATTGAACCATACAAACATTGTCATAATAAAGAGAAATGATAATAATTTCCTAAATAATTTGTGTTTTACTCAAAATCAACATCGACACTTAATGCTCTAAACCCCGGCAAATCCCTTCAAAAATCCCTTCCCCCTCAAACTTATGGTGATCCCAACTTGACGTCAAGCAGGAAACACCACACCTTATTTCAAAAAACTAGTGATGAGGATATTTAGGGCTCTTTTTGGGCTCCTAAGTGTAATTTAGGAATATAAATAACATTTTTTTAAAATAAGTTTAGAACTTTTCATATGAAGTTTTTAAATAAAAATTCAAAACAAACTGAGTATAACCGATCTCAAAACAAAACTTTGTACAAAAAAAAACTTGTACATTTTTGAAATTTCTATGTATTGTCTAAGCAATAACTTTAAACATCAAGCACGAGTAGTGCGACATTAAAGGTGTTAAGTATTTATGTATACTCTTACAATTTCTAATACCCCTTGAGAATGCTAATAGGTAAAGAATTGAGTTGCAAATTACAATATTTCACTAATTGCGCGACACTACAAAGAACGCTGAATGAAGTCATGTTGAAGAATGTCTATGCTGTCGTCGTCGTATAACTTCAATGTTTAAATATTTTAATCCGGCAGCGGTGATTCTGATTGTCCATCGCGTGGCGGTGCTTGATGTACTGTAGTTTCTATCTATATAAGTATAGCTTGAAGGAATTCAATATTATGTCATCCCCAACTAGAAACACATAAATTTTGGAATAAGGTGCGAATGAAATACTTAAACGCGATGCACTCCTCGTTTTACATACCATATTGCAACTTTAAGATAGGAGCATATTCCTAAAATGTAGACATCGGTGAAGTACATATACGTTCATACATTTCTCAACATAAGAAAGACGATCGACCGACCATCAATGGTAGTTTTTGGTACGACCGACGCGACGACGAGTATAGTAAAGTAGTTGGCTAAGAGCTGCTATCAAATTCTATAAAATCTCTCAAATGGGTCGTGACACTAATTTTATTATTTTTTCTTTAAGCCACATTTTTGCGACTTGCATACCTAAACCTATACAATATCATCGCGAAAACTGGTAAAGTAATAATAAGAATAATAATAAGAATAAGACAAAAACCTCATTGAAGTCTGGCAAAGATGGTCTGTCGTTCGTCGCCTAACACGCGCATTGATTTGTTCCCAATTTCGATTCTTCAATACAAAATTATAGACGATTCCAAGTAGGCTTTCATCTGCTTCGACTTCTTCGTCTACAATTTCGATTTTGTTTGTTGTTGTTTTATTTATTTTTCGAGCACTCCAGCTGTGATGCCACCGATAAATTTGAATCTCACCGTCCGTCATCATCACTACCACCGCACATATGGACTGGTACGTGCAAAAGCCGTTCTTCCGTCTAAAGATTATGTGACTATATAGCTTCACTTATGGTCCACTATATTCACGAAAAGGCATGCCATATCCATTGCATATGGTTTTGTTGTATATTATTTTACTTAGTTGATTTGATTTGAACCAATCTCGCAAAGAGTTGCACCACGAAGAAGACAATGACGATGACAACCGCGGAACAAAAACTTGAAAGGAAAGTGCTTCTATCGGGAAGGATGCAATTTTTAACATGTTGATGTTTTGACCGAATACGGTATTTCTTATATCTGAAGCTTGGGACAAAGTACGGGATTCTTGAGATTTTGTTAGTTCAGACCAAAGGATAAAAATAAGCTATACGCTTAGTCTGGTTTCAGAAAAGAATACTCAACGGTGAACAATATATTTTCCTTGATATGATCGCCAGATCATTCCTAACGAAAGGAAAGAAGTTTTATACTTTCTTCATTGACTTTAAGTCAGCTTTCGATTCAATCCATCGGAATGCATTGTTTTGCAAGCTTAGCAGCTAAGGTATGTAATGGGTTAGGGCTGGAATTCGTCATCTGTCAAACTAAGTTGTTAAATCAATTTTGTTTTTTTCACCCCAATGTGTCGATTCCTCGTCGTTCTCAGGAATTAGGACTGTCTTACGGCACATTATGGCGTGTTTTGCATTTTGATCTTACCTACATCCATATAAAATCCAACTCACGTAACAACTGAAGCCAGCTGACCATTTACAACTCGTAGATACGTGGAATGGGTTCTTGAACAACAGGCGGTGGACGGCGATTTTTCGAACAAAATTTTCTTCAGCGACGAAGCACATCCATTCGGAGCGTTATGGTCATATGATAACCGACTTTTTTTGCCTGCTATTGAAGAATACGACTTGGAGAAGATGTGGTTTCAACAAGACGGTGCCAGATGCCCCACAACTCGAGCGAATATGACTTTATTGCAAGACATTTCCTGGCCGCGTAATTTCTCGCCGTGTCGTGGCGATATCAACTGGCCACCAAGATCATGCGATTTGACACCACTAGACCTTTAACTCTTGAGCACTTAAAAACCAAAATTCGTCAATTTATGACTGAGATACCGCCCAATATGTATCAAATAGTGTCGAAAATTACCTCAAAAGAATCGATGCTTTGCAACAATTCGCGTGGTGGTCATTTAAATGATGTAGTGTTTTATTTACGTTTACTTTTGAAACCGCAAAATGGATAACCCTGTATATTAGAAGTTACAGAGCTACTCATCAGCTACCTAACATAATCCGAGAAAGCAAATGTCTTTCTCGGAAATATCAATTCCTTTAATTAATGGATTCGACTTGGTATTGACCACGGCATTCAGTTATTAGAATCAGGCAAGAAGGATTGGAAAACATTATGCCCACTATATTGCTTGAAAAAATTAAAGCATTCTTTTTTTCTACAAAATTTGCAGAGTCGGCTGTAAAAACTGAGTCCCGAATCCTTAATAGACAATTAAATTACGATTTGGGTGTGAACAATTATTTCGACGATCGATGTCCTAATAGTACAATAGCCTTAATTTTTAAAACCAGAGGGAATTGTTGCGTTTTTTAAACACCAAGATTCCAACGACAAAACTTAGTGCACATTAGGCAATCGACAAGAAACCGAAAGTTTTTTCCCCTGCACTGCCTCTTGCGAGGAGTTGACGAATTCTCCAAAAGTAATTCTTGTTGGCTTAAAACTGTAGGTCCCCTCAATCCCTGACAACATTACTCGCACACAGCAACATTTGGAAGTTGTAAGTCACTATGCCCTAGTTCTCCACCTAATTTATTTTTTTGAAATCAACTGAATAACTAACTCAAAACCTTAGAACTGAGCGAAAGGTTTCCAATAAAGTAAATTTCTTCACAACATTTTTTTAATTCCCAAGACAAAATTTTCCCTTTCATTGTTTCACACGAGAATGCCGCACATTCAGCCTTTTCAAACTTCTTGACAATTCTATTCGGTTTTCAGATTTTGCCACTAATCCAAACGTGTTCATGCAACGTATGTATAAGTCATCATGCACTTTATTATTAATTTTTTGTCTGTCTAAATGGCATCTTGCGTGTTTCGCTTACTTTTTATAGTTCTGAACGTTTATGACATTTTTCGAAATCAGATCCAAATTTTATTTGAAAATCTCCAATAAATAGCTGTCAATTGGGATGTCAGTTTGGTATCAAATGTCACCATCATATACGGGCGTATAGTATATACGAGTAGTTGTGCCCCTTTAGCAAAGATATTTAATAGTAGTTGTTTTTGTTGTTGTCTTTTTCAATTGTTATTAGGATGCAGCTTTGGCTCAGAACATGATGATCATAGTACTTTGCGGCATGACATTAAATAAAATAAAATAAAATAAAAACAAAAACCAAAATGAATGCAAAAACAACAAGAGTATAAGTTTCAAAGTACTTATGTATATACATACATAGATATGTAAATATTAATGTATAGGTATATTGCAAATGAAGTACTTTTTCAGCTGCTTTATACCGTCCGGTCCGTTTGGCGACATGAGTCTCACGAGCATCAACTTTTCCTTTTAATAATTTGTATTCCAAGTAAATTTGATCATCATCATGTTGTAAAAACAAAAATTTACAAACAAAAAGGTCAATATGTCATCATTACGGAGACCTCACTCCTGGATTGATGCCACTGATATGCATCAAATGTTTGTCTTAATTTTTAAGAATCAATAACAACAACAAAAAAAAACTAAACAAAAGAGATTTGCGGGTTTTCAGGTTTATGGCCTGGAGTGTCAACTTGTGGCAGGCAAAAATCTTAAATAAACGAAACATACCTACGTACAATGCGAATAGAATAATTTAGATACTTAAAATTACAACAGTCATTACCAGACGCATCCTGTGGTGAGGAATGGTGTCAATATACAATATGACCATTTTACCTACCACCTGCCCTCATATATGTAGCATGGCATAGATAGACTCAAACTCGTGCCACACCGCAAGAACAAAACGCAGCAACAGTCGACCACCATCATAAATAGTAAAGAAATATAAATTATTCTGAAAGATATAGTCACAATACTACAGAGAAGTCTACAGAGATAAACTATTCATGTGGACTGGCATCATCTTTTTCCTTGAAAAATAAAATACGAGTACATCTAGACACTAAACGTTAAAGAATGGTTCATAACTCGATATCGAACGAAACGCAATCTTGAAGAGTTTAGTCCAAGTCAAAAAGTCCACCCGGCTAATATACATATGTATGTACATCTTGTGACACACTCTTCTTCTATCCCAAGGCTTCGTTGTCCTGAGTGCAGCTAAAACAGCAGCAGGCTCCTAATATATCATTGTTTTTGAGGGGCATACTCGTTCGGAGAGAGATATACAGTACAGATGCTTCCTATCAATGACCAAATTGTCATTAACTCACCTCTAGCTGCTTGATGCTGCATTATAGGAACAAAAAGAGCAAATTAGGGGAAATAAAAAGAGAAAATTTGCATTGGACACGAGCTATGCTATCAGTTTTCTTGCAAAACAATCATCATTCAATTTAATATTTAATATAGAAAGATGATGATGAGAATGACTGACAGTTTAGAAATTTTTTTTGGGATTTTTCGTTTGAAATTTTTGGTGTTTACTATGGATTTTTGTGTTTATTTAGGATAGATAATTATGATTGACAGTACTTGTAAGTTGAGTAGGTTTGGAAGGAGGCGTTTTTCTTGAAATTGTTGTAAGCCAATCAATCATTTAAAAGTGTCGCCTTGTCTATACATAGGAAAAAAAATCAATCCTCTATGGGAGAGAAGTCATTTTATAATTTGCAATAGCTGTAGTCACTAGAATGTACAACTGAAATGAATATGCATATTTTCTTGCTTCTTGGATTTCCGTTGTGAAACATAGTACAATATTGCTTCTTATAGCTTATACAGTATTCTCAATTTAATGGCATCTGTTAATTGTATTTGAATTAGATAATATAATTTACAACAATATTTCAACATTCACTTGTGATTCAATTCTTAGGAGCTCAAGGTTTTCAGAGGAAATTAAGAGAATTTTGAAGATTTTTCGACCGAAAATTGGATCAACTTCCAACTGCATTTTGATAATAAAATTTTATCATTTGCACGTGCTGTTCGACGCTGTAACTTGTGATGGGAATTTGTCTTTAGTGACTGATTAAAATAAGATATTTTGACAGATAGTTAAAGAAACAATATGGCTGCCACGAGCTGTCAAAATCAACTCGTACCTACCAGTGGTGAGGCGTGAATAATTTCAAATGGTAAGTCAAAGAAAAGTTTGTTACTAACCATGTCTTCACATCAAGCCAAATAGGCAAGAATTTAAAATCAACTTAGCTATACCTTTAACCATTTAATTAAATGCAACAATGAGCTTAGAGTATAAAAAAGTGGAAACTTTTTAGGCCGATGCATATACATACATTATATATAATGTCTTAAATAAATAATTATGTAGTTATTTCAAATGAAAATAGGAACATCACAATTCAGAAATGTTTTGTTAAAAATAATAAATAAATACAAAATGTAGGTATTAAATACTCTAAAGCAAACATTTTTCATTTTAAGTACATACTAGCTGGCCCGACAAACGTTGTTTTGTCATATAAATAATTTCTAGAGAATATTTTGATAGAAATAAATAACTTATTGTAAGTGTGTAAGAATGTGGTGTATATGTAAGTGGGAGAGGTATAGAGCACTGTAAACGGTGACAAAATATTAAAATAACAAATTACCAAACAATTTTTTTTAATTTATTAAAATTAATTCTTTAAAATTATATACATATCTCTAATAATGACAATACTACAAAAAAAAAACAATATCAATCCCTTAATGCAACAGAGTGTACAATACTTTTTGTGATCCCATCTTTCGCCAAAATAAACAAACTGGATGGTTGCCCACTCGAGAGCACGCTACGTATAATTGTCCGTGTGATAAACATGAAGTGATCAAATCTTAGCCGCAGACAGACATCGTTTGGCTTTGAGACTTATTGATAGTCATTGCAAATGCCAATCTAATTGGAAATTGAATTGGTACATCTGTGGGTATAATAGGGATTCGCGGTAATAATATATTTTCATCTCGGAATTTGTCATTTAGAATTATGGCTTCGATAACATTTTTCATTAATTTTTTAATTACTAATCGCGTGCCGTTGCACAACCGTGGTGGGTTCAAATTACGAAGCAAAATTACCGGAGATCCAACCTTCAGTTGTAAATTATGCGGTGGCATGCCTGGTAAATCCAATAAGTTCAAGAACTCAGTTGGATAATTTACAGCTTCGGTAGCAAAACAAACTATATATCAATAGATTTGTATGACACCAAGTCTCCTGGTAACAGATGTTGTATCTGGAGATTTAATTTGTTAACATCCACATTTTTTGTTGCTAACATTGCTCTGTCTGCCAGCCACTCATGATTTGTATATTGTCTGTGTATATCGGGAAATATCTGGTAAATGAGAGCGTCTTGTGAATCAATAATCGTGCAGAAATCGTGAAGTGAGATACTGACCTGTTGACAAATCTAGTTGATGAGCTTTATCTAAACTGACACTAATCTGACATAAACAACTGTTAAGTTATGAAGAAAACTGTTACTGTTGTCTACTATAGTAGGCCACGCGTGCACTCCAGTGTTAAACTTACAGCCTTGCTCTTTTATATGGTAAGATAAACGAAATTAGCTTCAAAAAGTTCGTTAACTTTGAAAAAAGTTTTCTTATTCTCAGAAAGGATTCTCTTACCTTGTATCAATAATCGCTAACTGTAGGAAAGTTTAAGTGTGAGGCTATTCAAATGTTACGGACTGTATTATTCACCTTTGTATTAGCTTAAGTACAAGTGCTAGGATATGAAGTGGAACCAGACCCTTAACCAATAAATGATTGGAACGCCAACTCAGATATTATAGCAAGGTCAAAGATATGCAATAAGAATTTGAAATAAAAATAGCACAATTAAATGTCTTTCCCTCCTATTAATTAATTATTAAACAAAAATTAATTTAAAAAAAAAATAAGTAAGATAATTGGCTGGATTATGTAGTTTGAAATCTTTTTGTCAGCTGCGTTTTTGGTTTGTTTTGTCACCAAAAGCACCTTCCCCTTTATGACATTTAAAAAAAAGTGATAATAATCATTTAATGCTAATTTCTTCACCCGTATAAATCCATTGTTTATTTATTTAATTACTTTTATGTATGTATGTATAAAGTATATAAGTATACATCATGTGTACATAATGTATGTGAGTCTTTTTGTTTGATGAAAATAGGGTGGATTTTATTTTGAATAAACCAACCAACATCATTGACAGAATCAAAAACAAAGATACTCGTATAACCAAACAAAAATGCTCCAAAAACCCTCAGGTGTTCCCCCTACTCTCTATATATATTTTATACGAATTGTGATAATTATATGTGGTACATGCCGCGGCAACCTAATTATTATGGTGGTTTGTATAAAATAAAGGGAAGGGAGTTCTACATAGTTAATTTGCCACTTCTTCAAAGATGTCACTTGTTCCGGAAAATGAGTGTGTAAAATTTAAATTTTGTTTCTCTATTCACGACCTATACGATTTTGTCTACTTTCGAGTTGCTACACAATTGAAACATCTTTTTCCCCAAACGGCTTTCCTTAATGACAAACGCACATAGAGGACATCCTTTGTTTTGATGATGCAACTGAAAATGCGGGCTTATGCATACGTTAGAAGTATTAAACAAAACAAAAATGTTTTCAGTTGTCATTTCAGCACAAATGCCAATGCACCGGTTATAATATTTGCATTCCTTCTTTCTGGGAAAATAACCAAAAGCAACAACCAACCAAAAAAAAAAAAAAAAAAAAAAAAAAAAAAAACATATATTTGGGCTAACGCACTCTCAACCTACTATTAAGGCACCTCAAGTGTTTGAATCTTGTCCAATGTTGATAATAATAAGTCAAAGAGTGTTGTCAAATAACTCTTTCATATCCAACCTTCCCTACATCATCGCATCGCATCGATCGGGCCCTGCAGCCATACAGATTCGTGTTGAAATAACTAAGTGCAAGGCGTGCTCCCCAGCAGCTTCTGATGGCTATACCAAGACCATAAGACAGCAGCCAAGCCTTGAGCGCAAAATTAACAACAAAAAACCAAAAAAAAAAAGAGTGATCACACCCATTAGCAATTACAGCGCTTGTGTTTAGCGCCCGTTATTGCCCATGTTGCATCAATATTCATTTTTTCAAAAATAAATTGATGTACTTTTTTTGACAAGGAAATGCGTCGTACACCTATATACATACATACATGCCTACCTATAACCATCGCATAATTTTTTGGGGCATTGATTTATGTAAAGTGATGTTGGCGGAGCTTCAAAAAACAAAAAAAAATAATAAAAGAATTCGTTTAATCTGATTTTGCTAATTTTGTTCCTTTTGACTCACTTACATTTATATATCCTTCAATTAATTATGCTCACATAAAAAAATACTCTGATTAAAAGAAGCTAAACTACCAACTTAACCATCTGTCCTGAGCTGCGTCAATTACTTGGTTGACCTTCGAAGTTATGTTTAATCAGAGCATCATCCACAAGCTGAAGAGACAAAGACAAAAACAAAGGCGCGGTACCTATTTAATCGTTGAAACAATCAAAGAAGATGAACAAGACGCGTGTCCTCCTTAAACGGGCGATAATGGATCCCGCATAACCATCTTAAATGAATTAATTCTCTGATTTTGCGCACTCCGATTTGATACATTATTAAGATCATTCAATTAATTGCAAAACCAGCCACAGTTTTATAGTGACTGCGGTGCGGCTGGACGGCCGCCGCGCCGCCGGGGCGAAGTCCCCACAATAATCGTCAGCGTGCTCCTTCCAAGGCGGCCGGCCGGACATCAGGCAGTAAGTTAGCAGAGATTCGAATGTCGCCTCCGATCCAGAGGCACGCGTACGCAATACGCATGTGCTGCACATTGATGCACACAAAGCACAGCGACAGCCACAGCGCACCCAAAGGAGAACGACTGTGATCATCAATGCTCATGATCATGAGAATGGGTTTAAAGAAAAATTGTTATACCAATGACTTAACATGATGGTGGTATGAAGATAACACCTCTCACTCCTGAAAAATCGTACTTCTGCTGCGCTATATAGTTATGGAGGATGCAGCAAGATATTGCCATCGTCATCATCGCAGGTACAAAGGTACAGGTGGGAATTAATTTTTATCTGTGAATGGAATTGTTGAATAGCTAACGCCATCTGCTTTTGTAATCCTAGAAAACGTCAACGCTTTTACCTTCTTGCATACGTCTTCTTCCATACGTTTGTTGTATACATATTATATATTATTTGATATCAGGTGCTGATGTGTGTTATTGGCACGTGCTTTGCATTCGATGTTTTGGCCGTTTGTTCCTTCTCAAGTTCCTATAGGTATAACCTACTTTGCAAGACCCAACGTCAACGTCAATAGTACTAAACTAGAGCAGGTTCGGGTGTCATAATAAGAGCTAAGCAAATTAACAGAAAATTAAATTTTTTAAGTATGGCATGCGTATAATTTTTTAATTTTATGATCTCATTTTATGACTTTAATTGGCAGAAAACAAGCAAGAAGTTAACTCGCATCAGGACGGTATGTTGTATCAAGGACAACGTGATTTCATATACAAAAACAAAATTAATTAATATTGTTGAGAAGAGATCAAAACAGATATTGACTAAATTTTCAAATATTCAACATTGCGATGAGATAAATTATCACAACCAATCTACAATGCTTATTTCAATAAAACATGTTTGTTTTAACTTCAAGGCTTTTTCTACATTATTTAACAAAACAGAAAACATTTGCCAATAAGGTCTTGAGAAATTTGTTTTAAGTAAAACGTAAACCATTTGAGACATTTCAAAACATTAGCAATCCAAAAAGGAAAAATGTAGTTATAATTTAATATACGTAAGACACTTAGTACCAGTGCTGCCACCTTCATTCCCCTCTACTTTTCAATACACAAATATGTACATACATACTTGGTATCATTTTTCACTGTTATCATATTATTATTAGCAAATGACTGCAATTTTTTATTATTAAATTAATGTCGATTAGAAGCAAATTGCTAAATGTTTAAGTATTTCTAACTAGTAAATATAGTTAAATGGAAAGCGCTTGTTCAAAATTTAACAATATTTAATTTAATGACAGCTCACAGCTAGGAAATCAGAGGATCTTAAAAAGATCTGTTTCACCAAACACTTTTCACTTGCAACTTTGCACTTTTACTTTGCAAATTACGTTTCAAATTTGCAAAGAGGAAATTATTAAATTAAAAAGTGTTCCTCTTTGCAAAATACGTTTTATACCAAACTTAAATTTCAATTTGCAAGGTGCGAAGTCTTTAAATAAAAGTGAAAAGTTTTGTTATTTTACAAAGCGAATTATATTTAAAATATATTTCACCGTAACAAAAATAAATAATTCTGAATTCTAACAATTTAAAAAAATAAAATACAAAGTATTAATTTAAGATATTTTTATATACAATGTTATAAGTTTTCCCGTCGGGTGCAAATATGTGTAAATTCCGGGCATTAGATACACGTGAACAGGCTACATAAAGTTGACCATGAGAGAAGCATGGGTTTTCTAAATGCACTCCTGCTACCTGTAATGTTTGTCCTTGTACCTTGTTTATAGTAACAGCAAAGCTAAGCTTGACGGGAAACTGAACCCTTAAATTGGAATGGAAGGTCAGTGGGAATAATTGGTATCCGAGGTATTATAACACTATTTCCCTTACCGACACCTGTAAAATAGTAGCACCAAGTATGTTCTGTCCCAATTTTGTTATCCGAAGCTTTGTTCCATTACATAGCCGAGGAGCACCTAGATTTCGCATAAGCATTACTGGTACATTTAGTTTCAATTGAAGTTTATGTGACGGTACACCCGATAGTTCAAGTGAATTTAAAAACTCCACAGGATATGAAGTACTTAGTTCCGTATCCATAATTGTATCCATTGACAAATATTCCTTCATTTTTCCTTGACCCTCGTTTAAAATGTCAGTGTTGATCCTATTTACAATTTCATTTCTTGGTGCTAATTTTGCTCTTGCACACAACCACTGATCCTACACAAATTTTGTTGCAATTCCGGAAAACCATTAGCAATGAGATCCACATGACGATATTTTGACAAACAATTTTGGCATTTTTTCAAATAAAAGCAGAGTAAGAATTAACATCAGCGAGTAAGATCTAAAATAATAAAGTAACAGCTAACCACAAAAATTACGGATAACCTTAAAAATGTGAATAGTATTATACTGCATGTAACGACAGAAGAAAATAACAATAAATATAGAAAAATTAGAAACAGTTGAAACTATATTCAATTGAATTAGATATTGTCGTCACCGTTCGTCGGTAATACAGTGGGTTGGTATTACAGTATTCAGGGTTGAAACTTCATTACTATGACGCTAGATGATGCTAGATCGCGTTGAAGTAGCTAAATTTGACGATATTTTGACAAACAATTTTCTTATTTTTCGTAAAAATTTTAATTTTTTTTATAAAAAGTATCCTATGTTACTTCTAATACTTTCAAGAGTGTATGTGCAAAGTTTCATGATGATCGGTTAAGTAGTTTTTGCGTGAAAGCGTAACAAACAAACTTACATTCGCATTTATAATATAAAAAAAAATAATTAATATTAATATTAAAATATTATATATATATATAATATATAAGTATAAGTATAAGTATAAGTATAAGTATAAGTATAAGTATAAGTATAAGTATAAGTATAAGTATAAGTATAAGTATAAGTATAAGTATAAGTATAAGTATAAGTATAAGTATAAGTATAAGTATAAGTATAAGTATAAGTATAAGTATAAGTATAAGTATAAGTATAAGTATAAGTATAAGTATAAGTATAAGTATAAGTATAAGTATAAGTATAAGTATAAGTATAAGTATAAGTATAAGTATAAGTATAAGTATAAGTATAAGTATAAGTATAAGTATAAGTATAAGTATAAGTATAAGTATAAGTATAAGTATAAGTATAAGTATAAGTATAAGTATAAGTATAAGTATAAGTATAAGTATAAGTATAAGTATAAGTATAAGTATAAGTATAAGTATAAGTATAAGTATAAGTATAAGTATAAGTATAAGTATAAGTATAAGTATAAGTATAAGTATAAGTATAAGTATAAGTATAAGTATAAGTATAAGTATAAGTATAAGTATAAGTATAAGTATAAGTATAAGTATAAGTATAAGTATAAGTATAAGTATAAGTATAAGTATAAGTATAAGTATAAGTATAAGTATAAGTATAAGTATAAGTATAAGTATAAGTATAAGTATAAGTATAAGTATAAGTATAAGTATAAGTATAAGTATAAGTATAAGTATAAGTATAAGTATAAGTATAAGTATAAGTATAAGTATAAGTATAAGTATAAGTATAAGTATAAGTATAAGTATAAGTATAAGTATAAGTATAAGTATAAGTATAAGTATAAGTATAAGTATAAGTATAAGTATAAGTATAAGTATAAGTATAAGTATAAGTATAAGTATAAGTATAAGTATAAGTATAAGTATAAGTATAAGTATAAGTATAAGTATAAGTATAAGTATAAGTATAAGTATAAGTATAAGTATAAGTATAAGTATAAGTATAAGTATAAGTATAAGTATAAGTATAAGTATAAGTATAAGTATAAGTATAAGTATAAGTATAAGTATAAGTATAAGTATAAGTATAAGTATAAGTATAAGTATAAGTATAAGTATAAGTATAAGTATAAGTATAAGTATAAGTATAAGTATAAGTATAAGTATAAGTATAAGTATAAGTATAAGTATAAGTATAAGTATAAGTATAAGTATAAGTATAAGTATAAGTATAAGTATAAGTATAAGTATAAGTATAAGTATAAGTATAAGTATAAGTATAAGTATAAGTATAAGTATAAGTATAAGTATAAGTATAAGTATAAGTATAAGTATAAGTATAAGTATAAGTATAAGTATAAGTATAAGTATAAGTATAAGTATAAGTATAAGTATAAGTATAAGTATAAGTATAAGTATAAGTATAAGTATAAGTATAAGTATAAGTATAAGTATAAGTATAAGTATAAGTATAAGTATAAGTATAAGTATAAGTATAAGTATAAGTATAAGTATAAGTATAAGTATAAGTATAAGTATAAGTATAAGTATAATTATAAGTATAAGTATAAGTATAAGTATAAGTATAAGTATAAGTATAAGTATAAGTATAAGTATAAGTATAAGTATAAGTATAAGTATAAGTATAAGTATAAGTATAAGTATAAGTATAAGTATAAGTATAAGTATAAGTATAAGTATAAGTATAAGTATAAGTATAAGTATAAGTATAAGTATAAGTATAAGTATAAGTATAAGTATAAGTATAAGTATAAGTATAAGTATAAGTATAAGTATAAGTATAAGTATAAGTATAAGTATAAGTATAAGTATAAGTATAAGTATAAGTATAAGTATAAGTATAAGTATAAGTATAAGTATAAGTATAAGTATAAGTATAAGTATAAGTATAAGTATAAGTATAAGTATAAGTATAAGTATAAGTATAAGTATAAGTATAAGTATAAGTATAAGTATAAGTATAAGTATAAGTATAAGTATAAGTATAAGTATAAGTATAAGTATAAGTATAAGTATAAGTATAAGTATAAGTATAAGTATAAGTATAAGTATAAGTATAAGTATAAGTATAAGTATAAGTATAAGTATAAGTATAAGTATAAGTATAAGTATAAGTATAAGTATAAGTATAAGTATAAGTATAAGTATAAGTATAAGTATAAGTATAAGTATAAGTATAAGTATAAGTATAAGTATAAGTATAAGTATAAGTATAAGTATAAGTATAAGTATAAGTATAAGTATAAGTATAAGTATAAGTATAAGTATAAGTATAAGTATAAGTATAAGTATAAGTATAAGTATAAGTATAAGTATAAGTATAAGTATAAGTATAAGTATAAGTATAAGTATAAGTATAAGTATAAGTATAAGTATAAGTATAAGTATAAGTATAAGTATAAGTATAAGTATAAGTATAAGTATAAGTATAAGTATAAGTATAAGTATAAGTATAAGTATAAGTATAAGTATAAGTATAAGTATAAGTATAAGTATAAGTATAAGTATAAGTATAAGTATAAGTATAAGTATAAGTATAAGTATAAGTATAAGTATAAGTATAAGTATAAGTATAAGTATAAGTATAAGTATAAGTATAAGTATAAGTATAAGTATAAGTATAAGTATAAGTATAAGTATAAGTATAAGTATAAGTATAAGTATAAGTATAAGTATAAGTATAAGTATAAGTATAAGTATAAGTATAAGTATAAGTATAAGTATAAGTATAAGTATAAGTATAAGTATAAGTATAAGTATAAGTATAAGTATAAGTATAAGTATAAGTATAAGTATAAGTATAAGTATAAGTATAAGTATAAGTATAAGTATAAGTATAATTATAAGTATAAGTATAAGTATAAGTATAAGTATAAGTATAAGTATAAGTATAAGTATAAGTATAAGTATAAGTATAAGTATAAGTATAAGTATAAGTATAAGTATAAGTATAAGTATAAGTATAAGTATAAGTATAAGTATAAGTATAAGTATAAGTATAAGTATAAGTATAAGTATAAGTATAAGTATAAGTATAAGTATAAGTATAAGTATAAGTATAAGTATAAGTATAAGTATAAGTATAAGTATAAGTATAAGTATAAGTATAAGTATAAGTATAAGTATAAGTATAAGTATAAGTATAAGTATAAGTATAAGTATAAGTATAAGTATAAGTATAAGTATAAGTATAAGTATAAGTATAAGTATAAGTATAAGTATAAGTATAAGTATAAGTATAAGTATAAGTATAAGTATAAGTATAAGTATAAGTATAAGTATAAGTATAAGTATAAGTATAAGTATAAGTATAAGTATAAGTATAAGTATAAGTATAAGTATAAGTATAAGTATAAGTATAAGTATAAGTATAAGTATAAGTATAAGTATAAGTATAAGTATAAGTATAAGTATAAGTATAAGTATAAGTATAAGTATAAGTATAAGTATAAGTATAAGTATAAGTATAAGTATAAGTATAAGTATAAGTATAAGTATAAGTATAAGTATAAGTATAAGTATAAGTATAAGTATAAGTATAAGTATAAGTATAAGTATAAGTATAAGTATAAGTATAAGTATAAGTATAAGTATAAGTATAAGTATAAGTATAAGTATAAGTATAAGTATAAGTAAATAAGTAATAAGTAATAAGTAATAAAAAATTTGAAAAGCTTTTTAGTAATATGCAGAGTAAAATTTTCATTTTCAAATAATACTCGTAGTTTGTTTCAAAATTTGTCAAAAAATAATAAAAAAAAGAGGCTGGGATGCGACCCACACTAATAACTTCCCATCCCGTCTGTCTATTTGTCTTGCTTAAAAGTTTGTAGGTTTTCGTGTTTTGTTAAAAAAGTTATCAGTTAAAGGCACGGGACTAGAAATAGTATACACGGCGATGTCAATAAATAGATTCTGATTTCTTTTGAGAACTATAAGATTTTATGACAGAGCTCAACGCCAAGAATTTGATAAATTGGCACCTATAAGAAAAGTGGTAGATTTATTCACTGTCAATTGCAGCAACAATTTCGTTCCCAGTGACTATTTGACGGTGGATGAACAACTTGTGGGTTTTCGAGGTCGATGCGGATTTATTATGTATATACCGAACAAACCAGATAAATTCGGAATAAAATTCTTCATGGTAGTGGATACAAAGTTTCCGTATTTATACAACTTTGAAATCTACGTTGGAGCACAGCCTGAAGGTCCGTTTCAAAAGTCCAACAGGGTGAATGATGCTGTCCATAAAGTCTGCAGCCACTTTACGGTTTGGGTTGTAATGTTACAATGGATAATTATTTTACAAACCTACCTCTAGCTAAGGAATTGTTGCAGAAGAAAATCACTGTTGTGGGTACAATGAAGTTATAATAGACCAGCAATACCTAAGGAATTTAAAGCTTCTATAGCTAGAGAAATCAAGAGTTCAATTTTTGGTTTTTAGAAGGACGCGACACTTGTTTCATATGTCCCAAAAAGAAACAAGTCGGTCACATTACTCTCAACAATGCATTACGATGCAGCAATTGATCCCGAAACGCATGAAGAGCAAACCTGAAATAATTACTTTTTGTAATCGTACGAAGTGTGGTGTTGACGTTGTTGATAAAATGTACAAGCAGTAAAGGTTCTACGGAACTGCAGCCGATGGCCACTTACAGTACTTTTTGATTTGATGAATATTGTTGTTATCAACGCTCTTGATATCAACCAAATGAACGTGAGCCATGAACAAATTGTGAGGCGTATCTTTTTGCAGGACTTGTCATACAATCTGATAAAACCGGTACTAAATTTTCTTAATTACATTTCAACTTATTTTTGTAGTTTTTACGTTCTTTTTCAGTTTTATTTTCATTTAAACTTCATCTCAATAATTGCAATGGGTATCAATGACTTACGCACTATGATACACGTTTTGAGTGCACAAGGAAGTGGTATTCGTGTTTGCCACATAAATGCCCAAAGCTTGTTGCCAAAAATTGATCAATTTCGTGATAACTTCGAAGAATCTAAGGTTGACGTTATTTGTATATCCGAAACTTGGTTGTCGCCTGAACATAATGATTTACTATGTTCTCTCGTCGATTATAAAATGTTTAGGTCTGACAGAAATCGTTGTAGAGGTGGGGGTGTTGCAGTCTACATAAAAGAAGGCATTAAATGTATGGTGAAATGTTTATCTAAGGATGATAGTGAAATTTACTTCATTTTTCTTGAGTTGTGTAATGATCTGGAAAAGATGCTTATCGGTACAGTATATCGGCCCAATAGGAACATTTGTATCTCATCCCTTATAACACTCATTGAACAAATATCAATCTCATACCCAAAAACTGTTATCTGCGGTGATTTAAATTGCAATTTGTTGAGCGAAAACCATTTTGTTGATGAACTTCTCACATTAAACTTAAATTCAGTGAATACAACTGTTCCAACTCACTTTTCAAATTATGAGCCTACTTTACTCGATCTTTTTCTTGTAAGTGATATAAATAATGTTGTTTTTTATAACCAGCTCTCTGCACCGGCATATTCAAAGCATGATCTGATCTCTTTAATTTTTGACTTTCAAGTCGTTAGCTCAACCAAAGTTTTTGAGTATCGGGATTTCAAAAACATTAACTGTTCTTTGCTCGAACAAGATGTGCATAGTATAGATTGGAGAAGCATTTTCTTTACTTCATCAACTCATGAGCAGGTTCAGTTTCTCAACGACAACATCTTAAGTCTCTATGACAAACATGTTCCTCTTAAAACAAAACATGTCATACCACGCAATAAACCCTGGTTTACAAATACGATTCGGGATTTAATAAAGCAACGTGATCTGGCATATGCCCGTTGGAAAAGATTTCGACTGATGGAGATATATAGTATCTACCGTGCTTTGAGGAATAAAACTGTTCTTGAAATTCGGAGAGCTAAATCTCAATTATATTCTAATAAGTTCAACTCAAGTTTAAATAGTAAGCACATCTGAACAAACTTAAAAAATGTGGGAATAGGTAAAATCGCATGCAAAACCCCCGAATTAGTTAATGTTGACTCACTTAATGAGAAGTTCGCTGCACAACTTTCCGCTATCTCCGATGTACAAGACAACTTTTTACAAGAAAGAAGTTCTGAAAACGAGGATGTTTTCTCTTTTAATAATATAACAGCTGAGGATGTGGTTGAAGCGATTTTATGAATTAAGTCAAATGCTATAGGTCTCGATCAAATTCACCCTTCTTTTTTAAAGTTGCTTTTACCCTTTCTTCTTCCTTATCTAACTTTTATCTTCAACGCTATCTTACCAACCGTAGTATTTCCAATTCAGTGGAAAATGGCTAAAATTATTCCTGTTCCCAAATCCATAAAAGGTGACGAGTTCGGCCAATTTCAATACTACCATTTTTGTCTAAGGTGTTTGAACGAATTATGCAGAAGCAAATGAGTGTATTTCTAGAACGTGAGAACTTACTCACACTTAAGCAATCTGGTTTTCGTAAGAAAAACAACTGTATTACGGCTCTTATAAGTGTTTCTGAACATATAAGAAAAGCTATTGATGAAGATAAGGTAACTTTTTTGATTCTACTTGACTTTTCTAAGGCGTTCGACATGGTTAACCACTCAAAGTTGTGTTCAAAACTTTTTCGGTCATACAAATTCTCGTTAACTGCTGTCAAATTGCTGTCTTCGTATTTAAAAGGTCGACAGCAAGCGGTTGAATTAAACAAAGTTCAGTCCAATTTCTTGCCACTCGTTAGTGGAGTTCCCCAGGGATCAATTCTGGGACCACAATTCAGTTATCCAACACTGCTCTATCCGCATGTATGCGGATGATGTTCAGATGTATGTTAGTTGTCCTTTGGGGCTTATCGAACACTTTTCAACCTGTGTAAATGAAGATTTAGCAAGGATCTCACAGTGGTCACAAAACTTTGATCTAATACTTAATCCCAAAAAGTCTAAGTGTTTAATAGTATCTAATAATATTCATGACCTCTCCTATTTTTCTCCGATTACCTTAAACGAGTCTTCAATAGAATTTGTACAGTCGGCTAAGAACATGGGGTTACTTTTAATAGAAATTTGTCATGGAAGGATCATGTAAGTTATACAATTAGCAAAACTTATGGTGTGCTCCGTGCGCTATGGCAAACACAAAACTTCATTCCTACTAATATGATGCTCGCCAAAAGTCTAGTTCTTCCGCTGCTGGCATACGGTTGTTAATTGTTCGGTAAGCTGGATTATGTAAGTAAAAGGAAAGTTAAGGTAGCCTTCAACAGCACCGTAAGATATGTATTTGGATTACGCCGCTACGATAGAGTATCTTACCTTGCCCCAAAACTACTCAATATGACAATCGACAACTTCATGAATTTTCGCGCTAGGGTCTTGTTTACGGATATCCTTTTAACCAGTCAACCTGTAGATCTATTTAATGAACTACAATTCCTATCAAGTAGAAATAACCACTTGATTCTCTCTCGTTTTAACTTTTTAGCTGCCGAACGTCATTTTTTTGTACACTCAACTCGAATATGGAATTCATTGCCCAGAGACATAAGAAGAATAAATAGCACTATAAAAATGAAAAAAGAACTTAAACTTTATTTTGAAACAACTGATTGAATTAATTATCTTTTTTTTTAATTGTATATATTCATCTGAAATTTTAACGTAACGTTAATACTGTAGCTTTTCATGAAATCTCTTATTTAGCTTTCACTAATTTATAAGATATTGTATCTTACTGTGTAAGCTTTCAAATTGAATAAAAATATTAAAAATACTAAAAATACTAAATACTAAATAACCGGCTATCGATTGAAACAATTCCTAGGCAACTAAGGACTAGAATTGGGATGCTAATTTTTTTTTTTTTTTACACTCCAACTTAAAAATTATAAATTATGGCTAAAAATATTTGTTTCATTTACCTATATGTTTTTAAAATAAAAAGTTATTAACATTACTAAATGGTCTACCATAGTAGGCCACTCATGCATTGGTGTAAAAAAATAAGGCGAAATCATTAGAAAAGCCTCCAATTCCATACAATCTCTTAATAAGACCAGACATGAAACTGGAATTAAAGTGAGCTGAATGAATATTTGTGGACTCATACAAAATGCCAGAGACTTGAAGCGAAGATGCAAAAAAAACCTCTACTAAACAATGAGCGTAAGCTATAACACCTCAATTTTGCAAGGTACCATACATGTCGTAGTATACTGATGGTAGAATTATATCAAACGATGGAAGAAAAGTTATCTTTTCAGATAAAAAAAAAAAGTATGGATAGGGCGGATATAATCATTACTTCTATGATTTCTAAAAAGAAAAGTTGTTCTCAGATCGGCCATTATAGTGGAGAGGGAGCGAGTTATGGTATCATTTTATGGCACAATTGATTTAGTGTATGTATGTAAACTGTAAAATGACAGCAGCCTACTAGAAAACTATTTTGGAGGCAGCCTTACCTCAGTTCCAGGATATTTTTGGGCCATGGTATAGTTATAACACCCCTGCAAAGCCAAAATACACAGCAGTTAAAGTGCCCATCATACTGGGGTTGGCTGACACGCAAGGTTTATGATATGAATGTTGGAAGCAGAGTAAAAGTAAAGAGAATCTACTTGAAGGTATAAATTTGGACTGCACTAGTATTTTTTTAGATCTATTTAATTCGTTGAACGATTTCTTAAAGGGTTGCATTTTTGAGGTAATTTAAAATAAAAGAGGCTTTCCAAATTATTAAAAGTCTACAAAATAAATATAAATAAAAACAAAATTAAATAAAATAGTTTTGTTATATTTTGGCTCTATTAACTATTCAAGTTCTAGTGCCTTTTTACAAATTAAGCTCACAAAATCCCGAAAGCTATTATAAAAATTAAGTTGTAACTTCTCATAGTCTCAAAAATTGAGTTCTAGATTAAAACTCAAACCCCATTTTTATACTTTCACGTGTAAAAAGGTAAAAAAAACATGTAATTTTGAGATAAAGTATGTGTGAGGCTATTCTAATGTTACGAACTGTATAAGAACATCCTCCGAGGAAACCGTCACTTAATTACTTTTTTTTCTATTACGAATTGAAATTGTTTAAATTAAATTGTTTCTAAAGGGTGATTTTTTAAAAGCTATAGGAAAGTTTTTCAAAAAAAAAAACACATAAATTCAGAAAAATACATAAAATCTTTATTTGAATCGATAGTACGGTCCATATAATTTAATGTTTGAAGATTATTTCATGCAAATGTTGACCTTGACTGCGCCTCAAATGGTCCATCAGCTTAGTCCAGTTTTGGCATACTCTTTCCAACATTTCGGCCGGTATCTCACGAATAAATGCTTCAATGTTGTCTTCCAATGAGTCAATTGAAGCGGGCTTGTCTGTATAGACATAAGCTTTAACATAGCCCCACAAAAAAAAATCTAAAGGCGTTAAATCGCACGATCTAGGCGGCTAATTGACCGGTCCCGAACGTGAAATAAAATGTTCACAACTCGCCTCTCAATAAGTCCATTGTTGCGCGTGGCTGTGTGGCATGTGGCACCGTCTTGTTGAAACCAAATGTCATGCAAGTCAAGCTCCTGTATTTTGGGCAAAAAAAGATGGATATCATCTCACGGTAGCGTTCACCATTCACAGTTACGTTACGATTCGCATCATCTTTGAAGAAGTACGGTCCAATGATGCCACCAGCCCATAAACCGCACCAAACTGTGACTTTTTCTGGATGCATTGGTAGCTCTTGCAATGCTTCTGGCTGATATTCACTCCAAAATCGACAATTCTGCTTATTTACTTACCCATTGAGACAAAAATGAGCTTCGTCGCTGAACACAACAAGCGCGCATTTTGATAATAAAATTAAATAACTTGCAAGCGTTGTTCGTTTGTAAGACGATTCACGGTTAAATTATAGACCAAACTGAAGATGTTTGACAGTAAAACAAAACACGAAACGTGCGTCAGCTGTTAAAACCAGTGTTGCCAAAAAGATAATAGCTACAAAATCACCCTTTAAATCTAAAGTATTTCCCACTTAATTGCACTAGCCATTTTGTCAGATTGTTCGGTCAATTATCCGGGTGGTTCAATAAACGCAATCCCGTTTAATTGACTTACCTGTTAAATTAAACGAAAATCGCTTAATTGCACCAGTTGGTCAATTAAAAGACAAAATATTCATCTCAATTATTGCCACCGAGCGAACGTCGCGACGATCAAAACTGAAACTGCAAATGACAGAAAACAAACAACACGGAGCTGTCATTTTGTAATTTGATATGAAGTGAAGTGAGCAGTGCTGCTAAATTCAGTGCTTCCAAGTTACAAAAAATTACTTCGATTATCAAAAAATATATTGATTTTGGCTTGTTTCAGTTTTTAGTGCATTTAACGGAACAAAATCAGTTGTATGTATGTATGTATATGCGAAATTTTCGAACGCTATTTTTTCGGTCAATTAAGCGAGGTGCAATTATGCGGAAATTACTGTATACGCCAATAATTTTGTGTTTGAGATTATAGTGCCAGGGACTACATATAAACCTCCAAATTTACTTTCTATCCTATTAATATATCTTGCATAAAAACTATGAACATTGCTTTTTAATGTTTCATAGCTCTCACTTTTCATTTTGTTTGAAAATCTTGAAGTCATTTTTAGGCAAAATAAATAAAAGTGCGTATACGCCTGAGTGCACCTTTGATTTTTTTTTAGATTTTGGTTTCTTTGTTTATAAAAGCGGTTATCAAAACCATCATCTGCGAAGTAAGCTTATAAAATTCGTCGATTTTTGATTTCCTTTAAAACCTTTAATTCTGAATTTTGTTTTGGACAAATTGATCTAGCCCTTATTTAGAAATTATTGTATTGAATAAAAATATCCCAGTTTACGGAAAATGGCAAATATCTAAGAAAAATGTCCCCATTTACGTACATATGTAAACTTTTTTTTCGATAAAAAACAAAACATTTTTAATTTTTATTTATTAAGGTTTAACAAGAAAATAAACTACATTAAACAACGTAAGACCAGCGGTCAGTTAAATTAACAAAAAAAAGAAGTCGAGCCACTTTACGCAATAATTATACAAATCCTAAAAATGATTAATAGCCTCATAATTAATTATGTACCAAGTTCGAATCAAATCACCGTAATAGACATAATTTATTTAAGTTCGCCGCATGCTTAAACAAATCTTTCTTTAAAAAAAAAAAAAAGAGAAACAAACAAACAAACAAACATCACTTATGGTTTCAGTTTTATGTAAATTTATAAGCTGGGAATTTTAATAATGGATTTTTATGATCTGGTAATCTCTTAAGACCAACAATATACGATATATTAAATATATTAGACCAACAACCTTTCTTTTCAAACAACATCACCCGCGCGGTAAACATTTTTTAATCATTCATCATCGAAACATCAATGTTTATTTTTATATCATCTATTATTTAGTTTTTTTTTCAGCTGTTTTCTTATTAATAGTCTTTAAGAGAATGTTGCAATTTGATTTCACATTTAGTTGATAAATAAAATTATATTCTTGACTAACATAAACAATAGTGACCAACTTATGGCATTTTGGAATGAACGATTAGGGCAATGAAAGATATTTCTTGAGATAAACTTTGGTTCAATTTAGATATGTATGTTTATAATAAACGTAATAAAAGGACAAGCTACTCTTACAAAAGTTTATCTTTGTAATAACGGGTTATCCATTTCGCGGTTTCAAAAGTCTAGGGCTGGAATTTGACATCTGTCACACTAAGTTGTTAAAGCAATCTTTTTTTTTAGTTGAAAGTCTGACATTTACGAAAATGGATCGCTTAACTATCGCACAACGCATACAAATTGTTAAGATCTACTTTACAAAAATGGTGATTCTGTCACAGCCACATACCGTGCTTTAACAGGAGATTATGGTTTACATAATCGTCGCAAGCAATTGGCAAAATTGTGAAGAAATTTGAAGAGACTGGATATTATAAGTCTCGTTTCGAACGTGACACTAAAAATGTAGCAACTGCCCCGTTTAACCGATTGTAATGAAAAATAGTATAATGATGATGTATTTTTAATGGTTAAGACGAATATGATATTCGTATTAATGGAAGTTATCACCAGGTGGCGCTTCCATGCATCAAGTTCATCAGTTCTATGGCCTCATTTACAGAAATTGACTTTGAAAACTAACATGCGTGTAAAACTACTACTAATGGATATTGGAAATAGGCAAATGGAAATTGATGAATCTACACAATATATCACCCTGCCAACAAACTTCTGTAAGTTCACAGAAAGCATCGAAGAATTGGTGCAAAAAGTTTTCCCAAACATTGCACAAAACTACAAAAACCATCAGTGGCTCAGTATCTACACATCACATGCGATATTAGAAGCCACGTCAATACAATTAACTTCACCATTTAGCATGGAATACCCCAGTGAAACGACAACATTTAAGTCCATTGATACTGTGGAGAATCAAGAGGAGGTTGTCAACTATGCAACTGAATTCTTGAATTCGCTTGAATTGCCAGGCATGACACCGCACGTTCTTACATTTAAAATTGTCTTACCCCTCATTCTTCTTCGAAACATACATCTACCACGACTTTGCAACAGAACCAGACTCTCAGTCAAGAAAATGATAAACAATGTTATCGAGGCAACAATTTTGACTGGATTTGATTCAAAGGTGAAAACGTACTGTTGCAACTTATCCCAATTATTCCGACGGATATGCCAATTGAATTCAAACGTTTACAGTTCCTGGTGCGACTCGCTTTCGCAATTACTTTTAACAAAGCACAAGGACAATCGTTACAAGTGTGTGGATAAAATTTGGAGAATGCATGCTTCTCACATGGACAGCTCTATGTGGCTTGCTCACGTGACGGAAAACGTTTTGATTTATTCGATAATGCACCAGTTGTAAAAACAAGAAATATCTGGTCATGAACTGACCTACCACCATATAATGTTTCGATAATTCTTTACGGGCTCTTGGAAAGTTGGCCGAAGATCCACTTTTTTTACCGAAAAATTGTATCATTTTTGTCTCAATGGGTATGTACATAAGTAAGCAGAATTGTCGATTTTGGAGTGAATATCAGCCAGAAGCATTGCAAGACATACCATTGCAAGACGATGCCACATGCCACACAGCACGCGGAACAATGGACTTATTGAGAGGCGAGTTCGGTGAACATTTTATTTCACGTTCGGGACCTAAATCATGCGATTTAACGCCTTTAGACTATTTTTTGTGGGGCTATGTTAAAGCTCATGTCTATACAGACAAGCACGCTTCAATTTACGCATTGGAAGACAACATTGAAGCATTTATTCGTGAGATACCGGCCGAAATGTTGGAAAGAGTATGCCAAAATTGGACTAAGCTGATGGACCATTTAAGGCGCAGTCAAGGTCAACATTTGCATGAAATAATCTTCAAAAATTAAATTATAAGGACCGTAATATCGATTCAAATAAATATTTCATGCATTTTTCTGAATTGTATGTGTTTTTTTTTGAAAAACTTTCCTAACCCTTTATTAGGATAATATGACACGATACCAAACTAATATATTTGTTTTTTCATATATCAAAAAACAGAAACAAAACTTTGTCACCTCGAATATTTTACGAATACAAAATAATTTTACCTTGAAAATAATTTTATGGAACTAAGATTAACGGTTTTGATATCTAATAAAATTTTGAGAAAAAATCGAAATAACTGTTTTTTTTATAAAAAATAAAAACCTTATATAAAAATAAAAACTTTCAAAAAATGTTACTGAAGTTGGTGAAAATTGAGTTTCGACTAAAATTCTAGTTAACAAAAACAGTTTTTTTTTTAGAAAAATTCAATTGACAACTTTTTTTTACAAAATACGAAAACCTACAAAAACAACAAAAAACTGATTAGAAATGGTTTTCGACTAAAGTATTTTGAGAACAAAGAAAGACGTTGACTTCAAATTGTTTCATCTCACACAAAATGTTGCTATAATTTGTTGAACTTTTAGACGAATCGACAGACGGGCAGGGATGGGAAGTTATCAATGTGGGTCGCATGTCAGCGTCTTTTTTTTTTTTTGTCAAATGCAACTTAATCTCATGAACTATTTAATATCTTCACATTATACTGGCAACTATAATGTTAACAGAACACACTTTGAAATAAAACTATCCGGAAAAGCTCATTTTGGCCGTCATCTGTATGTTGTATCGACTTTTAGATTTTATTTGTTCGTTTAAAGATTTATTGCTGACCTTAAATAGGGAATTTAATCGATACCTGTCGGTTATTTAATTGTTCCGAATTTATCAAAAATTCCCAAAAACAAATGAAGTGTCGAATCAATTAATTAAATTCCCACCTCATGTGAACGTTTGGAGATTTTGAGCTTTTTTTTTTGTTTGGATGTAACTTTTTGATATCTCGTTGGACAACTTCAAATTGCATTTTCAGAAGAACCAGAAAGCAGACTAGTTGAGTTGAGGCTGAGGATGAGGATGAGGAAGGCCTGCCTGAGCTTGAGACTAAGACTACGAGTATGAGATGACTTTGAGTCTCTCAATTTTTATCCAAATTACTCTCACTCACACACGAAAATTCTTTTCAACTTCACACAATCACACATTATTGACACATATCGAAGTGGTGGTGGTAATTTTGAAGAAGTGGTGTGCATCAAGGTTTGATGCGCATACCAATGAACAACCACAAATTATCCGACCAATGAGAATTCAAGATAAATGTTTGATTCGGATTAGGGTTAGAAGAAGTTTGGAGGTTTTTTGGAGTCTTTTGGACATCCAACGACGACAACAACACGCGACTCGACGACGATAGATGAAACAAATTAAATTCCAAGCGTGCGTAGGTGGAGCTTATCCTCATTGTTTCTCAACTTATCCCGATTATATGTTTAACACGTTGAAAACAGTGTTAAAGAAGAACTTCATTTCATCTATACTTTGTTTCTTTTAAAGTTTGATTATATTATTATGTATGTTTGTTTATCATCTCGAATATTCAATGTTTCGTTCATTTTGAAAAAATTGTTGAAAGTGTAAAAGCCGAATTGTAAGACGAGCGCATCAATCACACCAGTAGCCGATATGGTGTTGATAATGTCTTAATTGCAAAAGAAAATTGGTATTTTACCGGCGGGAGTGATTTTTCAAACAAAAACAAAAATAGAATTCTTTTTAATTTATTTCAAATTATGTTTGAGTATTTCCACCAGAAACAAAGGCTTCAAGTTAAAACATAAATTTTGTTAGATTTTTGAAAACATGCTTTCTTAAAAGCAGGAATGTGAAGGTGATTATGAATTAAGAGTGAGAAGTGAAAATTGATTTTTAAAATAAGGAAAAATACCTACCTACAAACATACTTTTCTATATAGTTTAAAGGATAACAACACATTTACTTCAATTGGAATATGGTCATATTGTAAGTAATTGTCTGTAACTTTTCTATTTAGTTTTAGATTTTTTAGGCATTTGTTTGAAAAGCCCAATATTTCACTTAAAAATAATTATGGTTAAGGCTGAAGGAAGTTAGGCTGAAAGTGGTGGCCTATGACATGGTAGTTCTTAAAATGTTTGTTTATCTCAAATTTACTTAAATTAATATTTCAAGTATGCTTTAAAATTAAAAAGATTTATTTTTTTAACAAATTATAAACACAAATAACTTTCAAAACTCACATTTTGTAGGTTCAATTTATCGTTGAAAAATTTTAATTCTGGGTTGAAAAGGAAGTAAGGCTCGTTTCCTGAAAAGTAAAATTTTTAAGTTAAACATAATAATTTATAAATTTATAAACTTAGAAGAAAATTTAGCTTTTCTGAGGACAGTTTTATTTAATTTGAAGCAAAGTGTACAGAATTAGTACCTGCTGCCTAAATAAACGACTAAGATGTAAAATGTTGAATATTTGACCATTTAAAAGAGAGAAATTAGTTAAAAGTACTTTGCACATCAAGATATTCAAATTACAAATTAGGCTTTACATGTCTTGAATTTTCGTAGTTAAAATTGCTTTATCATATATAGAGTCATAGACACAAAAACAACAAATGTAAAGGCAATACAATGGATAGGTCTCGGGTTGTGCAACAAACAACACAGTTTCAACTTAAAGGTGGGCCAAAATCGACTCTTGTCAAAAGCCGATTTGCAAAAAGTCAAAAGGCGTGACAAAAATGACCAAGGTCAAGACATTTGCACAAAATATATTTTACCTCTTTATTTTTTTAAAGACTACCGGCGTGTCCCTTATTTTTTGTTTCGAGTTTGAAAAAAGATCCAAAGCTCTTATGTTGTTTATATAGATTTACTAGCTGACCCTGAAAACTTCGTATCACCTATTATTTACCTTCATCACACGGCAAGTCCGTTGGAACATCGGGATAAAATTAAAACATTTTCTCTTTTGTACTTTCTTTTCGATAAATTGTTCTTTTAATGACATTATTCAGGAGCTTTTTTCAGTCAATTTTGTTCCATTGCACAGAGTGATTTTTTAAAAGCTATAGGAAAGTTAAAAAAAAGACACATACAATTCAGAAAAATACATGAAATCTTTATTTGAATCGATAGTACGGTCCATATAATTTAATGTTTGAAGATTATATCATGCAAATGTTGACCTTGACTGCGCCTCAAATTGTCCATCCGCTTAGTCCAATTTTGGCATACTCTTTCCAACATTTCGGCCGGTATCTCACGAATAAATGCTTCAAAATAAGAGCTTCGTCGCTGAACACATAATTTTTCGGTAAAAATGTGGATCTTCGGCCAACTTTCCAAGAGCCCATTCACCAAAAATTTTTCGTTGCAGAAGGTCGTTCGGCTTCAATTCTTGCACCAGCTGTATTTTGAAAGGCATCACACCTAAATCCTTCCGCAAAATTTTCCACGTTGTTGAGTAACAGAGGCTCAATTGATGCGAACGGCGACAAATCGATAATTGATGGTCATCATTAACACTGGCCGATACAGCTGCGATATTTTCTTCAGTTCGCACTCTACGTAAGCGTGTTGGTGGTTTAATGTCCAACAATGTAAATTTGGTTCGAAATTTAGTCACAATAGCCCGAATAGCCGGTTCAGTGGGTTGATTAAACTGACCATAAAATGAAAGAAGCGCGCGATGAACTTTCTTAACAGAGCACGCATTTTGATAATAAAATTCAATAATTTGCAAGCGTTGTTCGTTTGTAAGACGATTCATGGTTAAATTATAGACCGAACTGAAGATGTTTGACAGTGAAACAAAACACGAAACGTGCGTCAGCTTTTTAAACCAGTGTTGCCAAAAAGATAATAGCTAAAAAATCACCCTTTATAATCGAGAAATTGATTAAAGTTGCGCAACATGATAATATTGGAACCAATTTTTATAGTATTAGGTAATAACCTAGGTAATTCCTCTTCTTCATAATCTCAAAAATTCGGTTTGATAATTAACCTCTTATCTTGATTGATAACAGTATTGACTGACCTAAGGGAAAACAACTGTCTAAGTGTCTACGAATAAAATTTTAAATTGTTGAGGTCATCGACGTCTCTATTTTTGTCCGCCAATATTGTGCTTTATCCCAACCAATTATGGTTGTCAAGTTCCTGAAGTATGTCAGAAAAACACACTGAACAAGCTCCTCTTTCGATTCCAGTCAAGATGTCAGCTTTAATTTTCTCATCAACAATATCATAAAATACACGCATATTAACTGTCAACGTAAATATATTTACATATCGCCACAATTTGATTGTGGAAAACCTGGAAGAGTCTGACGAAAGTCACCGGACAACAAAATCATAGCTCCACCAACAATGTTTTGGTTATCAAGAAAATCTTTTAAATTTTTATCTTTGAACGTAAGTTTTGACCAAGGCAACTAGTTAGTTTTTCAAGTGTCAAAAACTTCAAACTCGGAACTTTACTTTGCTAACCTTAAGTTGATCGTGCAAAACACGCTTCAGCTTCGCTTGACGTTTACGAGTTCAACCATAGGAATTCAATGCATGCTATCACAATGAAGCTTTGACCTCACGTTTCATTTGACAATCGTAAGGAAAAGAACGTAATGTTACGTAATGTGACTCCAAACAGAAGCTCTAGTTCAAATTTGCTGAACATTTGCTTTGTCTGACAGCTCAACAGCTGTAAAAAAAAGTCAAAAAAGAAAATAAATTTGCTTTTGGAGGGATAACCATTGGTTATTAGAAAAAGTTAAAAGGTAAATTATTGAAATATACATAGAATAACTATACAATAGTTATTTCTTGAAAACGTTTTATTTTTGTAGAACAGAAAATGAGTTTCGAAGAACTTCTCATAGATTGAAAAACTTCGTAGATTGAGCTCACGGACGCACCAACGTCTCTCAGTCTGAGCTTCTTCTTGCTCCATGAGCTGAACGTACCCACGATAGGCTGTGTTAGCTACTTCCGCGATAAATTCAATTTTTTCGATGCAAGAAAAATCAAAACAAACTTTTAAGAAAAAATAACAGCTGCTAATGACAGAAGTGTCATTTTAGAAATTTCATATTAGTCAGCCATTAATGATCTACAAAACACTTTTTTAGGCAAGCTACAAGTCCATCAATAAAGACTTAATTGGAAGGCACTTTTTTGACAGCTAGCGAATCAGATGTTAGAATCTTGCCTTACTCCCAAGTCACTTATGTATGTCGTCTGAACCAGCCTAATCTGATTATTGTCACTTGTCAGCTAATAATTCGGACTTAAATATGTAATACTGTTTTGTCTGATTTTGTAAACAATAATCTCTTTATGGACTTAACTATAAAAGGTAATGACCTTACATTTATGTATTTCAAATATTAAGACTTCTTGTAAAAAAGCTCTAAATAACAAATCAATAATAAACAAACCCTCACTATAGGGCCTCACAACCTTCCTATATACATATTTATGTCTACATGAAGACCACCCAAATAAAATAATAACAATAAAAGATCCACATGTGTTCTGACATAGTCATACATATTCCAAATTGTTTAACAACCTTAAATCTTCCCTAAATAACCAAAACAATAGATGTCTTGATCGTAGGTGACAAAGTAATTTTCAAAGAATATGTGTCAATCGATGGTCATCGTTGTCGATGTCTTCCTTATTGTTGTTGTTTTGTTTTGTTTCGTGTCTGGTCTATGAAAGGTGCACCAGGCACCAGGTATCTAGATGTAAATCCCAAAAAATTGATCGCATTGGATTTCAAATCGGAATCGGACAACCTGCTGTCTTTAAATACGTCAGAATTTATTACTAATTATACGTTACCATAATAATAAGAGGTGTGTGCTGTATGCGTTTGTTTTTTTTCTTTTCTATTCTTATTTTAATTTATGGAAATACGTTTAGGCTAATGTATTCATTTGGAGCGTGGTGCACATATCGCAGACAGGTTTGAATATTTGAATTCCATCCTAACAGTAGCTGTGCAATTCAAGAACTCTCTATGAGAAATTCCCTTTACACATCATATTTCTAGAGAAGATTCTTAGATCTGATATAGAGACCCAGTGGTTTGGGTGATATGTAATACGATATTCTAGAATTTGTTCATATTTATAAGTTTGTGGTTTCCTATGGAAATATATTTTGTTGAGTCAAAGTGAATATCAAGTCGTATCGTTCATCGTAGGAGGTCAATCGGCACCTTACAGCTACAAATAACAATTTATAGTTACATCCGGTGATAACATTGATTTTTATAGCACGATCTATTTTTTGATAAGAACATTTACGATGTCACATGCAAATGAGATGGACGGTCGGAGCTAGAACGCGAGTCGCGATCCACAAACTGATGCTGACGCTGATATTGATGCTGCATAGGGCATATATGGATATGTGTATAAAGTCTTTTGTTATCAATGACCAATTTAATTTATATCTTTTAGTTTTTAAATTTAATTTAATTCTTCTTGTACGGCCACCCATCAGATTATCGTATATATTCTGTGTGCGTGTGAATTTAAATGTATATTTAACTACCTATATAGAGTGTTTGTTTGTTATACCTGTCCATAAAGAAGAACAAACAAGAAAAAAAAAAAGGGTTAATAAAATTCGATAAATGGATTGTATAACCCTCGATAAAAACAAATATCAACAACAACAAGATAGCCACCCACAATTCATGTTAAGAATATCTACATTTCGATATACCTTTAACCTCTTTAACATTTGTTCTAACAAGCATCATAATAAGTTTGTTCATCGTCGCACTTAAACTTAAGACCTTTTCAGAAATTTAAAAAGGTCTTCGATTTCGATAACAAATAGTTTTAAATTTAAATTAAATTGATTGGACCACCGATATTATTTGCTTTTATGAAGATGATGAACACTTTTTTGAATCAAAATGTGATATGATTTTTAGGCTTTCTTTAAGAGCAGTTTATGTATGGAATATGTTTTCAAATATTGTTGTTGGAGATAAAGATTTAGATTGTTAATTGGGTGAGGCATAAGTGTCAAATGTTGTTGCTTTGGGTTCTTAGATTTTTTGAAGTTCTATCGTCTTTAAAAATGTTAACCATTAACATGTGGCACAAAAAAAAAAAAGAATAAAATGGTTTGCAAAGTAGTTGTATTTACAATTTAATCCTTCATAGCCTCATATTACAAATTTGTAACAAACACAATAAACGATTCCAAATTATGTACAAGATACATTTAAAACATTAATGGAACAAAATGTTCTTTTTCAGATGAAATCGTGGAATGAATTTCAAAAAATTGAATTTTGCAGTAAAAAAAGTGAAGAATTTGAAAAAGTGCATAACTTTATAATTTAATAAAAGATACAAAGATTGTGTATATTTTTTGTATTTTTCTGAAAAGTTGTAGGTAAATAAGTGCATATGCTCATTTAAGGGTTAAACCTAGAAATACAAAAAAAAAGGCTGGGATACGACCCACACTGATAACTTCCCATATACCATCTGCCGATTTGTCTTGGTTTAAAGGTTTGTAGGTTTTCGTGTTTTGTTAAAAAAATTGTCAGTTGAATTATTCAAAAACATTTTGAAATTACCAACAATATTTTGCATATGATGAAATAGTTTGATTTCAAAATCTATTTTTGTTGATGAGATTTTTAATTGAAACCAATTTTTATCAATTTTAGTAGCATTTGCGTACTATATTTTGTAGATTTTAATATTTTATGACTGTTGGATTTTTATAAAAAAATTTTTTTTTGTTTAGTATTTTTTTTTCTAGGTTTTTATTTGTTTGTAAAAAAACTGTCAATTCGATTTTTAACGTTATGTCGAAAACAATATGTCTTATAAGATAAAATTAGTTTGAAGCCATAATCTCAAAAGATATTTAAGTCGAAAATCAATTTTTACCAACTTTTAGTAATGTTTTGTTTAGGTTTTTATTATTTGCCAAAAAAACTATAAATTCGATTTATCCCAAAATTTTAGCGAAAGCTTACAACAATATTTTTTTAAAGATAAAATTAGTTTAAAGCCAATATCTCAAATTTTTGAAAAGATATTTGAGTCGAAAATCAATTTTTACCAATTTTTAGTAATGTTTTTTTTAGGTTTTTATTTTTATAAAAAAAACTGTCAATTCGATTTTTCTCAAAATTTTACTAGGTGTCAAAACAGTTATTCTTCGTTACATACAATTATTTTGGAGATAAAATCTTTCTTTGTTCTCAAAAATGTTTGAGGTGACAATTATTTTTGTTCAGTTTTTTTTTTTATTTATAAAAAACCGTTAATAGGATTTTTTTTCAAAATATACTTGTTTGGTAACACGTTACAATACATAAAATTCAATTCAAGTCGCGAGCGTTATAGGTTCCTGCGATATTTTGGGTTAACCAAAATGTTCACCTTTTTTTTAAATTGCTATGGTAAAAAACACCCACTCAATTTTTTCGAGAGTCCTTTATGCATATTTCTGCATTATTATCTGTATAACAAAATTTATTTGAAGTCGATATCTCTACTGGTTCTTGAGCTATGGACGACGAAAAAACTTCCCGAACGTACCGACGTACGACCGTACGTATGTATGTACACATGCACGCGCAGACAGCTCTCTAAAAATCTTTTATTTAGACTCTAGGGATCTTGAAACATAGAGAAATGTCAAAATTTTCAATTCGACATTCGACCGATTACAATAATTTGCTATGGGAAGTTAATAACATTCCAAGTTTAAGATGGGCTGCTTAGAGTGAAATATCAGTAGAAGAGAACATTTGGAATACGTTTTCATTAAAACTTCCCTTTTTACTTATTTTGACTGACTACGTACAATACGACCAAGGGCGGATACAGATTGTAATCACATACTTAACATGAAGAGTTTTTAAACACCCCATACAAATGTTCTTTAATGTTCTGTAAAAGAGCCTGACAAAATTACAATAACATAATGTGAATACATCTTAACTTTATATTTACTATTCCAATGGCTAAAGTTACAATTTTTCTTATAAGATTCTTTTAGAACACTGTCGATCAGCAAGGCATGGTCTAACTATTTAATTTTGACGACTCCCTTATCTAAATATGAAAGAATTCCAAGATTCCAGCAGTTTTCTAAATACGCCCTATTTAAGAGCTAACAGACAATAGTTTAGAAATGTTAAAAATTATGTTGAAATGAAACGTTTTTCTTCCAAAAATAATATATTTAGTTCTTGTTGCAGTTTCTATGTATAAATGGGAAAAACGCTCAAAAATGTTGTTGCAAAAAGCCAGAAAATGAGAAAGTTTGCCAAAAAATATGATCTTTTTTCCTAGGAAAATAAACAAAGGTACACAATTTAATAAAATAAAAAATAAAAACAAATTAGTGTAAACAAATAAGTTTGGAAGGAACTATAGTGTGGCACTCACAAATTACACGTTACAGAATCTCTTCTCACTTCACCTTGAATTCTCGAGAGAGATGTAAAGCTTTTAGGTTGAATTAATAGTTATGAAACGTTCATCATGATTTTCAATCAGCCATTAGTTTAACGAAAGTGTCTGTTTTGCTGTTTTTCGGACATTATTATTCTTGAAATTCATGTTTAAAACTCAATTCTAGAACATCCAAACATAATTCAGCTCTAAAATTAGATTTTTGAATATCTTTAATATCTTAAAAGCTTTTGTAGACATACAATTTTTATAGGAAAAAAACATTTCAGGAAAATTTTGCACTCTTATTGTGCGTCAAATAATATAAGAAGTTAACCTAACTTAATATCAAATTTTCGGTCTTTTATTCAAATTTTTTTTCTGAAGAACCTCAATATTTGCTCTTTTTCTTTCTCTCAGATCTTATGAATATAATTTTAAAGCATTACTAAAGTTTTTTTTTCCAAATTTTGGATTTTGAATTAAATATCGTTAAATTATTAAAAATCTTAGATGCAATCTTTGCTTAAAAAACTCAACTGTATGAGCTTATATTACCCCCCTGGATCGTCCATTGGTTAAAAGTTGATGAATTTGTGCGGCGCGATTGGAATAGGGCTGGATTTTCGATTCATATTTGGTTCTTGGTCCAGTCGTCAGATAAAAGTAGTACTTTTTGCAACAAAGTGGATAAAATTCAAATTTTATTTTTATATGTTTATAAAAAAACAAATAATTTAAAATATAAGGGGAGGTCATATCCATTAACGCGCAATACGATTGGTTTTGAATTCAAAGAAATTCTTACGAACATCTAAAAAAATATCTCCCAGGGGTGGGTCAAGACCCCCCACCCCCTGGATCCACCATTGAATAAGACAAGCAAGGATGTTTAAATTTTAACAGTTTTGCCGAGATAAGATGGATAAGATTTTCTAAATGCAGTGTTTCAGAAATGTTATGTCTAGAAAAATGGCTAAGTGCCTGTTGCTGATTGATTTTTAGGGGCCAGTTATAGCTATCATTGAAATCAATTCGGAAAATATTTTGAATAGATACACCTAGTCCAAAAAGTCTCTGTATACAGAAGCCTAATTTTAATGTTATTTAGAAAAAAAGTACTAGGAATAAATGTAAAAACCATTGAATTGAAAAAAAGTTAGTTTCCACCTTCACCTTTTTACCAAATTTAAAAAAATTGTGATTGTGGTTTTCAAAAACCTGTTTTTAATATATTGTTATAGTAAATATTTTATCTCGAATCAACAAAAAGAAAGCTGCTGTACGGAGACTTTTTGGACTATGTGTATTTGACTGTGTTTCCCTTTGATTAGTAATACAAATTATATACTGATGGATCGGAAATCACACAAGAGAATTTTGTTTTTGAGAAAAAAAAGTTTAATGGCGCATTTATTTCTCGCTAAAAATGTATTTTTCTGTTTCCCGGACGGAAATTCATTTTCCTGAACAGCTGATACTTTTGTGTTAAAATGTAAAACAAATCGTTCCACTGGGCAGGTTCAGACAATGGGCAGGTTCAGACAACATAAGGGACTTCATTTGCAGTCAACTTCTTCTTTGAACGTAAATTTTGACCAAGGCAACTAGTTAGTTTTTTAAGTGTCATGAATTTCAAATTCAGAACTTAACTTCACAAACCTCTACTTCAAGTTCATAGTACAAAAACTACCAAAATCATTATTGTCTACAAAACACTCCTCAGACAAGCTACAAGTCCATCATGATTTGTATTTTGTATTTTAAAGAAATATTACTTATTTCTTTTCCAAATTTACAAGGAACCTTTTTAAAGAAAGCATTAAATGAAGTTGTGCAGAAAATAAATAAATAATTGAGTAATAAAGTTCAGCTTTTAGTTGAATTAAAAAATATGATCAATTGTCATTTTGACATAAGTTGACTTGACTTGATAGTAAGGCAGATTTTTCTTGCCTAACTTTCCAGTCAACTTTCCAATAAAGTTGCCTTAATTGGAAGGCAATTTTTTGGCAGCTGGTCAATCAGATGCAAGAAACTTGCCTTACTTTCAAGTCCCTTATGTCGGCTGAACCTGCACAATATAAGGGACTTCATTTGCAGTCAACTGCATTCTTTGAACGTACTATGTACATTTTGACCAAGGCAACTAGGTAGTGTTTAAAGTGTCATCAATTTGAAACTTGGAACTCGACTTCACCAACCTCTACCTTCCGTTCATCGTAAAAAAACTATCAAAAACATTATTGCCAACAAAAACACTTTTAAGGCAAGCTATAAGTGAATCACGATTTTTATTTTGTATTGTAAATAAATATTACTTATTTCTTTTTCAATTTGACAAGGAACCCTTTTAAACAAAACATTGGGCAGGTTCAGACGACATAAGGGACTTGAAAGTAAGGCAAGTTTCAAGCATTTGATTGGTCAGCTGCCAAAAAATTGCCTTCCAATTAAGGCAACTTTATTGGAAAGTTTACTGGAAAGTTAGTCAAGAAAAATCTCCCTAACTATCAAGTCAAGTCAACTTAATGTATGTCAAAATGACAATTGATCATGTTTTTTCATTCAACGGAAAGCTGAAAGCATAAGTCCTTTATGTCGCCTGAACCTGCCCACTGATTTGTGTTCCAATTTTACACAATACCAATGACAAATTTCTGTCAGTAAAAATTTATCGGTGGATTTCGATCAGCAAATTATTTTCAATGACAGAAATTTTTAATAAAAGCTATAAACGAACGATCTGCCAAAAAATTCCAATGATTGGTTTCAATGATGAAAACCAATAATAGCTATAATTGGCCCCTAAATTTAGAACAGGTATTAGTAGACTGCTGCTGCTGGTACACTTCTAGGAGGAGCCTTTCCGCTAATGTTATAAATACGAAGAGAAATAGAAGCAGATGGCCGTGTGCCTGAATGACCAAGATTACAGAATCCAATTGGAATTTTTGTTTTTATTGGAATTAAACATGTAAATATTTCTTTTATGTTACTTTAAAATTAGGTATAGCCATGAATAATATGGATGAAATTAGGATATGTATAGCTTTTTTTGTTGTAACAATTGCTCAAAAGCAACTCTTCCCTCAGATTGTCTATTTTTTACAACTGTTTATTCCATACACAACGAAACAATAGATCAGAAACAAACCTTCAAAAATTCGTTTTACATTACTTATACAGAACTTATAGTTAAGTTTACCTCGAAAAAAGATGCTAAGAAGAAAGTAAATAATCGAATAACTCTCGAGAAGTACTTCAAGGATAAAGCTGGGCAAGTGCAAACAAACTTGTTCAACAAAATAGGATTCAAACACACTTTTAAAATAAGAACAGCTGTGTCTTCGAAGGTGAAGGTTTCCATGTCCCAACCATCAAAATAGCACTAAAAAGCTGTGTTTTAAAAAGATGATAATTAATATTAGAAGAATTATGTATTTGCAGATATATGTATGAAGGTGTATAATGTTTAAAACACGAATGAACTTATCTGTTTTCGACTTTTTATTCTTTTCTTCTTTTAGTGTCTTAATAAAAATTATAAATATACACCCTAAAAAATCAGAAGCAGTCGTGGCCGAGCGGTTAAGGCGTCTGACTAGAAATCAGATTCCCTCTGGGAGCGTAGGTTCGAATCCTACCGACTGCGAATTGGAATTTTTTTTATATTATGATTTTATAATAAAATATTTTTAATATAACTTTGCATAAGCTATTTTATTGTTTATTTTTAGAACACATTTCGCTATGAACAATAAAAAAGAATGGGACATCAATGACGCCATTGTACCACAAGTGTGTGATGGGGAATTTGATGAGTTTTGCGAATGGACCGATGGTCATGTCCGCCTGGTTTATTCCATAACAAACGAAGAAGCTAAAAAACACATTTCCGGTTGGGCAATGCGCAACACAAACAATCACAATGTGAATATATTGAAAAAAAGTTGTTTGGGAGTTTTCGTTTGCTCCAAAGATTGTGTTCTATCGAATGGAACCAAAGTTAATCTTCGTCCGGCTATATGTGATAAGGCACGTCGAAAACAAGAAGGTAAATTGTGTCCGAATAAGAATTGCCATGGTGGTAGATTGGAAATCAAACCATGTCGTGGTCATTGTGGATATCCTGTAACACATTTTTGGCGTCATTCGGGAAATGCTATATTTTTTCAAGCTAAAGGAGTTCACGACCATCCACGTCCGGATCCGAAGAATTCAACAGTTTCAAAGAGGGCTTTTGGTAGGATGTCAACCGTAGGACGGGGTGTGGGTGGTGGGACTAAGAGGATGACTGCTCTTTATAAGGAGACTGTACTTAAAGAAAATGTAAGAAACTATAATAATACCGTTGCTACCTTAGTTCGCAGCATAATTGAATGTATTTTATTTGGATTTTTACTTTACAGAAGGGATACAATCATACTCACAATCAGATTATACAACCAACTACAATGGATATTTATCAATTCAATGGTAATTATTTTTTGTAAAGATTGTTTAATTTTAGATTATTAATTTTAATTTTAAACTTTTTTAATTAATTGAGACACTGATATTTATAACAGAAGACAATTCACTGTGATGGTTAATTAACAATGTAACTAACTTCAAGTTGGTTGATAGAAATCTAGTTCAAGTCTAGATCACTTTAGGCTATACTCACATGTCGCTTTCTTAAAACAACAGTTATAATTTAACCTTTATATCATTTCGAGATAAAAGCAATTGGAGACTCAAAAGTGTAATACAGGAAATCCTTATTTGTGAAATGTTTGCAAATGTTGTTTCCCATCGGTGCCCTTAGAAAGGGTGGTTAAAATCTAAGGGCCGATGTTGATATTATGAATTGAATTGTTGCTGGCTTACACCTTTTCTTTCAATAACCCCAAAGAAAGAAGTCCAAAGGTGACATGTCTTGACATCGCCACCACGTGAGATGATAATTGTTTCGTTAGCTGTGTGGCAAGTGGCACCGTCCTGTTGAAACCACATATCTTATACATCCATATCTTCCAATTCGGGCCATACAAAGCTCGTTATCATCTCACGATAGCGAACACCATTCACAGTTACTACCTGACCGGGGACCATTATGGAAAAAAATACGGCCCGATGGCACGAGTACGATAACTTTGGCGACAAGATATAATAACGGTTTTTGGTAGAGGGGCTTAATACAAGCATTTTTTACTATGGGAGTGGGGGGTCTATCTCACCCCGTTCAGGCGGTAGGGGCAATTTAAAAAAATTATTATTTAAAATGGAAAAAAATAATTAAAAAATAACGGTGATACTTACAATTAAGTTTTATACATTTTTTTAAAGCTAACATTCTGTTTTATTAGCCAGTTTTTAATTCAAGTCAAAACTATGCGTAGTTTTTGAAAAATTTAATTATAAACTCAAAATTTGAGTAAAAAAAGTTAAAAAAAAGGTTTAAAGTGTAATTTTTCAATACTTCAAGATTATCTACCATTGTTTTTATTTCAGAATTTATTGCTCTTATTTGTTATTGATCAAAAACTGAAAACTAGATGATTTTATGTCTTTTAGTTTTTGAGAAAATTGAAAATAACCACAACTATTATTTTAATTTAATTCTTTTTTTTTTTGCTTGAGTGGTCTCATTTTGATAGTAACAATGGTAGGTACGAGTTTGGATGTATGCAACAGTAAGGTGTGTGCGAATTTGGGTGTATGCAACAGTGGGACCTGCAACCCCCCTGCTTGGGAACACTATAGGATTTGGGGTGGGTGCAAGTTGGAGTGCTTGCAAGGGGGGGAGGGGGCACGGTTCGGTGGGTGCAAGATGGGGTGCATGCAAAGTTTCTTTTGCATTTAAATAAGCTGGATTTAAGAAAAATTAATTTACCCTAGGTATATCTTAATCCATATTCGATTATTACTATCAAAATAAGACTACGTTAATACTTAAGCAAGGAAAAAGTAATTTAATTAAAATATTTATTTTGGTAATTTTCAATTTTCTCAAGAACTAGAAGACATAAAGTCATCTAGTTTTCAGTTTTTCATCAAAAACAAATAATAGCAATGAATTCTAAAAAAAAAAAAACAGTAAATAATTTGAAAGTTTTGAAAAACTACACTTTAAACCTTTTTTTAAATTTTTTTTGCATAAATTTTTAGTGTAAAACAATTTTTTTCAAAAACTATGCATAGTTTTGACTTGATTTAAAAACAAGCTAATAGACAAAAATATTGGCTTTAAAAAAAGGTATAATACTTAATTGTAAGTATTACCGTTATTTTTTAATTATTTTTTTTCCATTTAATGTACATATTTTTTTAAATTGCCCCTACCGCCTAAACGGGGGGAGATAGACCCCCCTCCCATAGTAAAAAATGCTTGTTTTTATCTGTTCTATACAAATCCGTCATTAAACTTTGTCGCCACAGTTATCGTACTCTCCCCGGCCCGATGATGCCGCCAGTCCATAAATCTTACCAAACAGTCACTCTTTGTGGGTGCATTGGTTTTTCGACCATTCGCCCTAATGCGGCAATTCTGCTTATTGAAGAATTCACTGTGATGAAAATGTGTTTCATCATCACTGAAGATGATTTCCTTCGAAAATTGATCGTCCACTGTTGCACTGTTCTGTGTGAATTTAAGTCTTTTTGCATAATGTTCATCAACGACAAGTGTGAGAGGTGCAATTGTTGGGCACGACAAGTTGAGGTGGACGGCTCTTCGGCCACACTATCGCGAACAGAAGCAATTTGTTCTGCAGTATGAACTGTACGAGCATGCACTGGTGTATTCACATCTCCTACAGACCCGGGTCGCTCGGTTTTTCCAATTGTACTCACATTTGGACGATTAAATTGTCCGAAAAAATCACGAAGTGCACGATATGCATTTTTATTTGAACGTCCATAAGCCAGAATAACTTTAACGCGTTGCTCAATTGTGGATCTTTCAATATTTTAAATTGGCTGCGTTCAATTTCGTGTTGGATAGGGTATCTTGGATAGGTGGATTTTTAGATACCTTGTTGAACGAGTTATATAGCTGTATTGAGATAGCTGTCAAAAAATAAAAAAAAACTTTCAGCTGTTCACAAAAAGCAGTAAAACATTTAAGCTTCGAAGTAAAAATTGTTGTAAGATAAAACATTTAATGGATAATTCAACTGATTTGTGGGACGATGATGAAATCATCTACAAAACGAGAACAAAATAAGTCAATTTTTAAGTTTTTAAAAAAATAAATAATAATTACCTTCTAAAATTCGGAGGCAAATAGCTTCTTCATCGTCTTTTATGTACAGAACATACTCAAATACAACTTCAACTAACATTTTGTATCTTTTTGTTTACCAACAAATACAAAAAGCTGAAATCAATTTTTATGTTTCTTGAAATTCAACCATGTGTTGAATCAGCTGTTCTGTCAGATACCTACATACCCCAGAAATTCTTGGATACCTTTGGATTCCTTTTTTGACATCTCAGCTGTTGTTTTTTTTTAGACATGTCAAATTAAATGCAGACAAAAAATTGACTTTAATGTGTGGTTCATATTCAACATCGGCCTTTACAATTTAAACTGCTGAATATTATTATTTGTGAAAACAAATTAATTTCAAGTCGATACCTTGGTTATTTCTTCAGATAGGTATGCAGGACAAAAAACCTTGATTTTAGCGAACCAAGGGCGGATCCAGACTTTTAATCAGTTGGTGCCACACTTAGATGAGTTTTTACTCACCGCTTAAAAATTTAAATAACGTAATGTGTATCTTAACCTTACATTTAAAGATTTCAATTGCTAAAGTGGCAATTTTAGTTATCAAATTATTTAAGAACACTATTGTCCAGCAAGGTATAGTCTCTAACCATTTAATTTGGATGACTTCCAACATATGAAAGCATTCCAAGATTCCAACAGTTTTCTAAATATGCCATATTTAAGAGCTAAAATACAATAGTTTAGAGGGTTTTTGGTGCATTTCAGGCAGAAATGTAAGAAATTGTTTTGAAACGTAGCTTTTTTCGAAAAATAAAATATACTTTTTTTGTTTCCATTTCTATTAATGCGAAGAACGCTACAAAAATTCAAGAAAGATGATCTGATATGAAGAACTGTCGGGTTTTTTTACGTAGTTTTTTTCGGACTCAATTTTTGGGAGTCTATTATTACTATTGCTATCAGTCTGCTTACTCGTATTTTGACCTTAAAGGAGTCAATAAAACTTTAAAATTGTAGAGAAAAATGCTTGGTTCTTGAATTTGAGGATATACACATGTAGGTGCATTTAAGTACATAATTTCTCTAAAAAATTAAATTAAAACAAATTAAGGTAAACAAATAAGTTGGGAAGAAATGTTTGTGTGGCACTCACAAATTACACGTTTCATAATCTCTTTTCACTTCAAATCTCAAGAGATTCAAAGCTTTTATATCAATAAATATGAAACGTTTATTATGTTTTCCAATTAGCCATTAGTTTAACAAAAGTGTCACTTTTGCTGTTTTTGGGCAATTTATTTTATTGAAATTCGTGTTTAAATCTCAGTTCTAGAGCATCTAAAGCAAATTCACTTCAAAAGTAGATTTATTTAATTTTTTAAAATCTTTTAAGATCATTTGTATTCAACAGAAAATCTATTATGAAAGAAATAAAACGAACGACTGGGTCGCTAGAACTTGCTTATGTCTTCCAAAGTCTGTTTAAAAATATTTCCTATATTTTAAAAATAAAAATATTTTTGGTAAGCACTAAAAAAAGTGCTTATAGATGTACATTTTACATTTAAATTTCGTTATCGAGTTTTGTAAACAAAATTAATATTTTTTTTAAATCAAAAATCATCATCAATTTGATCATTTGATCATCAACAAGAGCTTGCACAGAAAACCGATTATTGAAATCGGTCCATTAGTTCTTGAGAAATCTTACAAAAAATTAAGTCTTTATGAGAGGTACCCTTCTGGAGCAATACCAATATATATATTTTTCTTGTAGAAAGAAGCCAAATTAAGAATACAAAATTTAGAGAGTTTTAAAAAAATCACATATTTTTAAATTGGCGATTTCTTATTCAAGGTTTCTTCTTAAAAACCTGAATATTTGCTCTTTTTCTTAGAAACAAATTTTATGAAAATAATTTAAAGCATGACTAAAGGTTTTTCAAATTCTATAATTTAGAGAAAAAAAAATTTGAGTTGTTTTTGACAGCAAACCGCTTTTGGTGAATGTCGTTAAATTACTAACAAATCATGACCCTACAACCCCCCCCCCCCTAGGTCGCTATTGTACGTTATAAAAAGATCAATAGATCATCTTCAATAATAATGGACTATAAACTGAGAAATATTGGCTGCTTTTAAAATTTCTCTTCAGGAACTAAATTTAGCAACATTTCCCTGAACCACCCGGAAAAGCCCCTGTCTATTGCAAATACGAGCATATCCTCTTTTCCTTCAACATTTTTAATTCGAATCCATACTGACAACAAACAACAGTGGACCAGTTTCTCAAAATATTTCTTTCGTTATTTTTAATTTTGTTCCAAGAATGTTATTTCTTAATAACTTAACATAATAACTTGTTTTTCTCATATTTCTAGTATGTGGGAAATGTTCGAACCATTTGCCATGTGCCTGCACAACAACAAGTACCATCTATCCAGCAGCATATGTCCAGCCGATTTCTTCGTCATCGCCATCACATGTCTTCCATTATGATATTCCAACCGAACATCGACCCAATAGTGTTGCAGGCATAACTTACACCACTATAAGTTCCAATAATTGTGACTACCAATTTGAATACAACCATCAGCATCAGCCCGTCCTAAAGCCTTCTCCAACAACACCTCTGATATGTTCCAGTATTATGGAAACTCCATCCACAACACCGTACAGTGATAATCAATTAGCAGCTTTCCGCCCGATACATAGTACTAACAACAATAACAACAACACAAACACAAACAACAATAACAACTGCAATGCAGTTAGTATGAATCACAGTGATAGTACTACTCTAAAGCCATTCACAGGATTTCAAGAACCCAGTTCTGTACTAACATCCAATCAACAACAGCCAGAATTCATTAACTATTCTCAAATCAAAACCATCGATAGCAAACAGGAATTGGAAAAAGTATCGCCATATGGAAATAATAATTCCATAGAAGAAGTCTATTGTCATAGGACATCAGGTTCCGATCTAAAATGCGATAAGCAACCACGAAACGAAACGATTCTCTACGAATACGAAGTAAATCCCTTTGTGAATAGCACAGGTTTCTATGATAACAATTCCAACTACGGAGTTCTGAGCTATTTTGACAATAGCCTGCCTGCGACAAACAACAACGTCCATCATGATTCAGGCTATTCATCTGGCAGTCAAGGTCAAGGCTACACATACGATGGTTACCATAACCACCACCATCACCATCACCAGCATCATCAAATTCCGAATGTTGTGAACGCTTCGGCGGCGGCTTACTACGGCCACAATGTGTAGCATCAGTAGAATCTTCCTCGCATACAAATAGAAATAGAAATAGTTAAATCTCGTTTATATATTAAGTTAATTATTTATTTTAATTTAGAATAATGTACAAACTATTTGTAAATTAAGACAACACAAAAATAAAAGCCGGTCAGGACGAAACGTACAAGCTGGCCAAACAAACCGACAAATACGATATAAAAGGAAAAAAACAAAAACAAAGTATTTAAGTAGATTAGTACATAAATTTAGTTAAACAATCAGACTTATGAATGGGGGTGTGTGTATATTATTACAATAATTGTTTATGGTTTTAACTCTCAGAGTATATTTAATATAATAATTAATAATAATTTTAATTATGAGTAATTAAAGTTATAAGAGGCCGCAGGCCGTGTTACTATGATGATGATGATGATATGATTCGAATATGTCACTTCTGGTGGAATATGTCCATAAAAGGAAAGTGTGCCTTGCTAGGTTCGAGCAGGTCGATCAAATAGCAAACGGTTCCAGCCACACCCTCGTACAAGCTGTGCGGTCGATCAGGTATCCGCGCCCGATCCTTGAAATCGGAATTGGTAAGTAGATCCATGAATTTCACAGCTCGATACAAGTACTTGGGCTCCTTGGTCAGACGGTAGAGCAGTAAGAACACGTAGCCGTTTCCGGCAACGCCGTGACAAATGCCCGGACCCTTGCGCAGGAATCCCTTGTTCCACACCAGATCTGCTGCCAGCTTAACCGCAGTCAGGTACTTGTCCTCGCGATAAACAAGATATGCCCTTGCAAGTAAGTACACCGCCCCGGGTGCCCCATGGCACCAATGCACCAACCGCTTTTCCCTGCCGGTTTTCAAGTCCTCCAGGGCCACCGGGAAATTTCCTTCGGCATCCTGCAGACTCAAAAAGTAGTCAATTGATTTCTTAATGTCGAGCAAATCCGAACGTGGAGGTCGACAACTCTCGCGAGTGTAGCCTGGACTTTCGATTAACATATGCAAGATGCCACAGAGGCCATGTGCCGCCCCCAAATACTCGGTTCCGTGGTACTGATACATCAAAGGCAAAGGGGCTTTATTCTGTTTGGCATACTCTCTGCCACTGGTGATGGTTATTTCACAAATCGAAATAAGCTCGTCGTCGGAAATGGGCTTGGGCGTCAAGACATCATTTAGCCAATAACAGCCGCTTAAGTAGCCAGCACGCCCCACTAGCACTTCGTCACAACCATGTTTGGTAAAGACAAACTCCCTGGCGGGTGTGATGCCGTCCCGGAAGTTCGCCAAATCACTTTCGAAGTCTTCAGTCTTATTGAGATCCTTAGAGATAACTGCCGACACGGCATAGATACCGGCATTCCCGCATAAAAACGCATAACGTTCGCTGGGTCGCTTCTTGTATCGATTGGCATTGGCCTTGGCACTGCGAATATAGGTCTGGGCGTGATCCAGGGCTGGATACAAATCATTGGTTTTTTCTGATCTCGAGAGGCGCCAAAACATATAAGCAATTCCTAAACAAACAAACAAACAAACAAATAAATTGTGTTGGTAAACACCTTTCTGGCCTTTCTTGCTTTCAATTAAAATAGCCTACCCGAATTCCCAACATACAAGTCACCTCTATGATCTTCATTCTCATTGCTCGGTTGGGTGGTTTCCAAAATAGCATCAACATAAGTGCAAATCAAATTCTTTACGTGCTCCTCATCGTATTCGATTTCTTGGCCATCCTGATAATCGGCAAATGGGTTGTCTAAATACCTTTTGTCCATTTTAATTTACCGATTTAGAAACAATCCGGATATTTCTTTCGTTTGAATCAAGTGTAAAGAGTATAAGAGAGAAAAAAGAATAAAAAAATCAATAAGGCGTGTCAAGGGCAGCAGGAAAAGGTTTGGAATTGGAAGAAAAAAAAATAACTTACCTTACCTTAGTATGAAACAGAGGGAATTTTTGGTGTAAATTTCTTCTTAAGAAAACTATAAATTTTAACAATTTGTTGTTTATTAAAAACTAGGCTTTGGATTATTTAAATTTGTTCTTTATTGAAGGCAGAATATTTTAATGCTTAGCTGATATTTATATAAAACAAAATACTTGCACGCCGGCCGCAACAAAAAAGTTTACCTTGATAAAAATGCCGAATGCCGATTTGATTAGATTCATGCAAAATTTCGGAGCGTAGATTATGCCAACTGACGTTTCTATCAGATTAAGGGAAAACAAATCCTAGTGGCCAATAGATGGCGCTAAGAATAAGTGCTACCAAAAGCGCCCAAATTGTTAACATTTAAGTTAAATTGGTAAATAGGAATTTAGTTTGTATTTACCAAGATGTGAATCTCAGGTTAATATTTTGGTTTGCATGCAAGCTACTGAGGGCTAAGTGTGAGAAGGTGTATGTAAAAGATGACAAAACCAAACACATTCTCGCATTTAGTCCTCAGACCAATCAAATTGTTTCATTTTGAAAGTTTCATGGAATTTCAGACCAAAAACGTAACAATCCTAACCGACAAAATCTCAAGTGCTTGCTAAAATAGTCTTAAATTTGAAGATTTGTTAAGCTTTCTTATTCCAGTCAAAATAAGAGTTATAAATGTACATATATACAATTTAATAAAGTTGAACAAGGACATATTTAATGATTTATTGTTTTGCATTATTTTGTTTACTTAAATTATTTGCGAACACAATACCCGCTGCAGTTCAAAGTCTGAAATTTCCGAAAATGGATTGCTTAAATATCGCACAACGCATACTAATTGTTAAAACCTACAAAAATAGTGATTCTGCCACATATCGTGCTTTAAGAGGAGATTATTACATTACATCCACAAAAAGTCACTGTTTGGCGCGCTCTTTGGTCCGGAGGTGTGATTGGACCTTACTTCTTCGAAAACGACGCACGAAGGAACGGCTGCCACTGTCAATTCGGAGCATTATGGTCATATGATAACCGACTTTTTTGCCTGCTATTGAAGAATACAACTTGGAGAATATGTGGTTTCAACAAGACGGCGTCACTTGCCACATAACTCGAGCGAAAATGGTTTTATTGCAAGAGACATTTCCTGAACGCGTAACTTCTCGTCATGGCGATATCAACTGGCCACCAAGATCATGCGATTTGACACTGCTGGACTTTTTATCGTGGGGCTACGCGAAATACCGTGTTTATGCAAATAAACCTTTAACTCTTGAGCACTTAAAAACCAGCATTCCTCAAGTTATGGCTGAGATACCGTCCAATATGTGTCAAAAAGTGATCGAATATTACCTCAAAAAAATCAATGCTTGCAACAATTCGCGTGGTGGTCATTCAAATGATGTAGTGTTTTACACATAATGTCAACGTTCAAACTTTATAATAAAAAATAAATATCATGAAAAAAAAATTTATATACGTTTACTTTTGAAACCGCAAAATGGATAACAAAGTATTTTTGGAAATGGACAAAAGGGTAACACAATACTTCTAAAACAACAAAACAGACTTATTTATACATACATATTTTCTACTCTATAACCCAAAATATTAGAGAACAAACTTTGCATATTTTTCAACTGTAGTTTCTTTGTGTTTATTTTATGAGTTTTCTTAATAGTTTTTAATATATTTCTAATTAAATTTCAAAAAATAAAGATTTGAAATATATTTTTTCGAAAATTCATATTCATAAAATCTCACTTCCGATACTTATTGATCCTTTCAGATGATTCAAACGGGTTTGAGTCACAATTACCCTCCCCTAAGTGTTTCTCACAATAACTTTTGTTTTTTTTTTCAAACTGCAAACGATACTTAAAACCAATTCGCATACTGAAAATGAAACTCAAAACCATATAAGTGAGCTCAATGTAGTTTGCTTTATAGACATTTTACAATTTGAACAGTTAACAATGTAATGGATTAATTGGTTAATGAAGTTTAGCCAAGCGTGAATTGCTTTTATTTTATTTTTCTACTTCTGTGCGGAAACAACAAACATTCATGTCGATTACATGATCTCTGAGCTGATATGTGCGTTATTAGGCGTTTTTCTGTTTAAGCTCGGAGCATAGAACTGAGCTGTCAAAAAAGTTCTATATATTTATGCTTGGGCATATCAGAGCCCTTGATTTATTTATTTTTTCAACCATTAGCTCTGAATAAAATTATAATAATTGTTCAGAGCGTACTCGAAGCGTTGAGGCTCTGCTCAGTGTTCTGCTCTGAGTTTAAAAAGAAAAACACCTGTTATATCAGTTAAGGTCTGAGTAAAGATAAACAACACAAATGTTTGATTTATTAATAAGATTTGAAAGATGCTCTTTTCACTGTTCTAAGCTTAAAAACAGGAAAACTTCCATCATAACAAGATATATCTTCAACGCTTTAACATCTGTTATCGAACGGAAGAGTCTATGGCCGAAGTTAGCACTAGACTTCTTGTTGAGGTGACAAATTTTCACATATCATTATACTGTGATATGATGATAAATAGTCAAAATGAGTCTCTTCAAGGCCTGGTCAAACAGAATGCGGTCTGGCGGGACTATAAACAAATTTTTCCTGTCGCGTTCCCTGGCTTCTATTGAATTATGCTTTGTTATTCAAACAGAACGCAATTAAGTTCAGCGGTCACAAATGAAACGCGACGATTAAATTGAAGTTGTAGATTTTTACAAAGTGACGCGACGGCCAAACGTCAAAACAGAGAAAAAACAAAGGACGGAGAAAAGGGCCTCATCTTCTCATGCTGCTGCTCACTTTTTTGCTGCTCAAAGTTCACTTAAAAACTTAAATTCGTAATTTTTGTGTTTTAAAAAGAGCACTGAAATTTTTTGGATTTGAAAGCTCACAATGTTCTGTTTGACATATCAGACTGCGGGGGCAGTGCAGCTGCGTGTTCTGAACGTCTAACCACCGCGTTCTGTTTGACCAGGCCTTAAAAGTCTGAATTGGACACTGTAATTGGACTCACGTTTGCATTAAATTACCAATGGAAATTATTTGTCTACAAAGCTAGGGTAACTTGGAACCACTCGTCATGTCGCTCTGTTTTCTGACATTTTATTTCGCCTCCTCGCTCTTAATGTGGTTATGGTGGCGATGTTCGCATCAAACCTATATTAAAGTCACGTCAAACCTGACAACTTTGGGGTTTGCAACAAGTATATTTTTTGGGGTTTCACTTTTCTTTTTCTACAGTCGTCCAGTGTCTAGTTCCAGTTAATTTTATGTCGATAAGGAGTTTAATTTAGAAAAAAAAAAGATCCTTAAATTAACTTTAACCGTTATTTTCAATAAATTCAAAATAAGATTGGACATCAATTCGGTACCGTACTGAGTCCCGTGTAATAGAAAGTCTAAAAGTAGAACTTAACTTATAAGAAAATGTCGGCTTCAAGAATTTTAGGTGCACTCAATCGAGTGGCAAAAACTCCAATTCTTCAGAATAAACTAATTCAACGTAAGTTACAATCAAATAAATTCGCTTCTATTCGAATAATTTATAGATAATTAAAGGCACATTCATTTATGCTTTTACGTGGAAATTCGATGGCCGCTGTCATTTCGTATTTAGTGGACTTTGCCCCGACCGACGATCATAACAGATTCTATGAACAGACAATTTTTGTATTGAGTAATCTTTCACCCTACATATACCTAATTCGAATTGGAAAAATTTTAGTTAGAAAATTTCATAATTATTGATTTAATACCACGTTAATTTATTGGAATTAAGGGATCCTTGGAATGAGCAATGTCTTTTATGAAAAAATCACATTTATTTCCTTTTTTTGCAGTTCCTTCGATCACAAGAATGATGTCAGCCGCAGCTCCAGCTGCCAACAAGCACACTTCGACTAAAGTTGTCGACGGTGTTCTTGTCGTCACAATTGACTCTCCCAATGCCAAGGTGAACTCCCTCGGCGAAGAGATTAGTGCCGAATTTGAGGGCATCCTTCGGGAGCTCGAAACCAATTCAAGTGTCAACTCAGCAGTTCTGATCTCAGGCAAACCAGGATGCTTCATCGCTGGCGCCGACATAGGCATGCTGGAAAAAGTTCAGTCCGCCGAGGAAGCCACAAAAATTTCACACGGTGCTCAATTGATGTTCGATAGCATGGAACGAAGCCGCAAGCCAATCATTGCTGCCATCAATGGTGTTTGTCTGGGAGGTGGTTTGGAGTTAGCTCTCGCTTGCCACTATCGCATTGCCACCAAGGATAAAAAGACTTCTTTGGCTCTGCCTGAGGTAATGCTGGGTTTGTTGCCTGGTGGTGGTGGGACACAGCGTTTGCCAAAGCTCACATCCATACCAACTGCACTTGATATGGAATTGACAGGAAAAACGGTTAAGGCCGACCGTGCCAAAAAACTGGGAATAGTTGATCTTTTGGTAAATCCTCTGGGTCCGGGTTTGAAGCCTGCAGAGGCTTCTACAATTGAGTACTTAGAGAAGGTTGCCATCCAAATAGCTAAAGATATCGCCAGTGGAAAATTAAAGGTAAGCCACTTTTATCCTAATGCAAAACAATACACAAATCTTGGATCCTCAGGTCGACAGAGAGAAGAAAGGACTGACAGACAAACTAATGAACTTTGCACTCGGAATTGACTTTATTAAAAATAAGGTTTTCGAAAAAGCACGTGGACAGGTGATGAAAATGTCCGGTGGGCTCTACCCAGCTCCTCTAAAGGTAGGTTCGATTCTTCGATAAAAAATATAAGAAGTCCTTTAAGAAGATCTCCTTATTCCGTTAGATAATTGATGTCATCAAAAAAGGTGTAGATGCAGGACACGTAGCTGGCTACGAAGCCGAAAGAAAGGGATTCGGTGAATTAGCTATGACGCCAGAATCCAAGGGACTGATTGGACTGTTCCGGGGTCAAACAGAATGTAAAAAAAATCGATTTGGAGCTCCTGAGCGGAAAATCCAAAACGTCGGAGTACTTGGAGCTGGTTTGATGGGCGCTGGTATTGTTCAAGTATCAGTTGATAAAGGCTACCAGGTTATTATGAAAGACACAAACGATGCTGGTCTCTCACGAGGCGTTGGACAAGTTCAAAAAGGTTTGGAGACTGCTGTTAAGCGAAAACGCATCACTGGCCTAGACAGAGACAAGATTCTGGCCAATTTAACACCTACCCTATCGTACGATGCTTTCAAAAATGCCGACATTGTCATTGAAGCTGTATTCGAAGACATCAATATTAAGCACAAGGTTATCAAGGAACTAGAAGCTGTCGTTCCTAAGCATTGTATCATTGCCACCAACACCAGTGCTATTCCAATTACAAAAATAGCTGCAGGAAGCTCCCGGCCAGACAAAGTAGTTGGTATGCATTATTTCTCGCCAGTCGATAAGATGCAGTTGTTGGAGATCATCACACATCCAGGAACTTCAAAGGACACAGCAGCAGCCGCTGTTGCAGTGGGTTTGAAACAGGGAAAGGTTGTCATCACAGTTGGTGATGGCCCTGGATTTTATACGACAAGGATTCTTGCCACTATGCTTTCGGAAGCTATCAGGTAGGTTATTGGCCAGGTATGCCTGAGAAGGTCTTAAATATTAAAGTTCTCAAATTTAGGCTTCTGCAAGAAGGTGTCGATCCAAAGGATTTGGATAAAATGAGCAAAACCTTTGGATTCCCTGTAGGAGCTGCAACCTTAGCTGATGAAGTTGGAATTGATGTTGGATCTCATATTGCAGTGGATCTATCAAAAGTATAACTTGACAGACAATTTAATTGTACTTTAGTGGATAATTTCTTTGTTTTTTTCGAAAGGCCTTTGGTGAACGTTTCAGCGGAGGTAATCTTGAAGTAATGCAAGATCTTGTTAAAGCTGGATTCATGGGTCGTAAATCTGGCAAGGGAGTATTCCTGTACGAAGGAAAATCGAAGGGCTCTCGAGAGGTCAATCAAAAAGCTTTGGAAATTGTCAAACAAAAGTATTCTCTTGTTCCAAAGGGTGCTACCAGTGTTGAGGATATGCAATTGCGAATGGTTTCACGATTTGTTAATGAAGCTGTTCTCTGCTTGGAAGAGAAAATTCTCGATAGTCCCTTGGAAGGTGATATCGGTGCTGTTTTCGGTTTGGGATTCCCACCATTCACCGGTGGTCCATTCCGTTGGGTTGATCAATACTCAGCCTCAAAATTAGTCAACAAAATGCAATCATACGCCGATTTATATGGAGCACCTTTCAAACCAGCTCAAACTCTATTAGACATGGCTAAGGATCCATCCAAGAAATTCCATGTTGGAAAAACATCTTCAAAATTGTAAATTTTTTAGGCTCTCTTCTTAAAAAAACAACAAAGTAGTCTGTGCTGGGTCTGAGCAATTAAAAGAAAAACGAAAAGACGAAAAAAGGAGTTTAAAGTCGAAATTAAGTGCACTTAAGGGTCAATTTTTGTGTCGAAAAACAAAACAAAAATGATCGCCAAAAATATTTACTATCCTGCATTTAATGTAATTTAGTTTTTAGAGCGAATTCATAAATATTATATATGTATAACCGTTACGTTTGTAAGTAAATAAAAATCTTTTTTATCTTAAGCTGCATTTAGTCGGATTGCAACATTTACAGAGAAGATGTAATTATGCACCAAAATGTTGCAGATTCACTCAAGACAGTGAGAAACCTTTGCTGCAATTTTATTTAATTTTTTCAGAAAAAAACTAGTTCGTTCTTAGTTTATGTAATATAGAACCACCAGACAATAATACATTTAAGTTCACTAAAATGGCAATGATATCCTTGGACGTATGCCCATTTCCACTCTCAAGTTTGTGGCATTTGCTTGAATGAAAAATCTAAAACATTTACTTTGTTTTGAGAATATTTTTTGTTTAATCTTAATTCGGCTCAAAATTTTGTGCAACACTTTTATTTAAACACCTAAAAAGCGATTTGTATTTACAATATTTCACAAATGGAATCAAAAATTTGTTACTTTCCCCAATAAGCAGATATGCTATGTTGATTATTATTAGTGCTGTTGTTATTGTTGTTGTTATGGTTGTGGTTGCTATTGTTGTTGTTACTTTGGTTTTGAGGCGCAGGATATTTAACTAAAACATCGTCTATTAACTCCAATATTCCGATTTTTAATTTCCTCTTTTGCAAAGGGGTTAATTCAACAATATCCGGAAGTATGCTGCGGAAGAATTCCATATCCGAGTTTTCCATTTGATTATTATAATAACTATCGGGTGATCTTTCGTTTGCCGATCCACTTTGCTGATGTTCTAGCTTTATCCGTTTAGGTTGGGGATAATTAATATGATTAGAATGATGATGCTGATGATTATGATGATGATGGCCATTCATAAGAGGTGTTGCCGCCGCCGAAGACGGAGAAAATATTATTTCCGAATTAGCATCGGGTGTTTCACGCATTTCAATTTGTACATCGGGTATAAAATTATTCATTGTACTTGTGTGGGCGCTGTTTGTGTCACTCATCGGTGTCGAAGTCTCTGGGGGTCGATTAATTATTTGGGCACCACCATTGTCAAAAGCATCAATTGTTTCTTCATCATTTTCTGATAGTGAATGTTTCATTTCCAAATCATTCGATTGGTTGTACTTGTATTCATTTAGGGTATTTTGAATATTGAAGATACTCCGTGAACTATCTACCGATTGGCGTATTGATTTAAGAAATGGCAGAAGAAAAGCCATGTGTTCTGTTAGATAGTAGGGCTTGTGTTGCGGATCGTTGCCGCTTTGTTGTTTTATATAACGGGATAAGCATGCTCTCAGATTCCGCCAACGTTCTTTACAATGAATCACTAAATTTAAAAAATTAGAATACTTAATATTCAGTTTAAATAGATTTTCGTTTTGGTTTTTCTTGTGCCAGTGCTATTTTTTTTAAAGTCAATCCATTTTATTTTTGACCAAAAAGGATTTTCAAATCTGTACCTGTATGAGTAAGACTTTTTAAATATAACGCTTTTTAATACCTAAAGAATAATTGTTGAAATAAAATTGCAATACCGATTTGTATCAGTTTAGAGAACTGATATGCATTTAATTTAAAAAATGCCACGCAAAATATTTCAGAACCTTTTCACAGCTTTTGGATACATTGCCTTAAAATGGCTTTAAATATTAACATAGCAACATCTACACCGACATCAACGTTAGACCTAGATTCGATTGAGCCGTATACAAATGCTACCAACTTTTTAGGCGCAGTTTTTCAGGTTTATCAACACTCAAATCAAAATTTGACAACTATTTATTTTGTTTCGTCTATTAATTTTGGTTCTGACAACGGAAGAACAACTTATAGAAAAAGTTTAATAAAATTCATTCTTCTTTTAATTTCCCGCGATCAATAAAAATACGATAAAAATACCATCATCACTACACACAGTTTTTGTACATACATATATAATTTTACGTCAAATATATTTTTCATTTTTCAAATGTTCAACTATTTTCTTTAATTTTGTTTATACTGTCAAAAACGCTGTTGACGTTGTAATCTATTTCATATGATTTTTGAAGTCAAAGTTTTCGCTGCTGTCATAGTCGCTGTGCGAATCTGTTTCTACTATAAATTTGTATGACCTCTGATAATGCAACTGTCATAAATATATAAACTTTTAGTTAAGGTTAATTTTGTCCGAATAAAAATTCTATGAAAAATCAGATGACAGCTCTCATCTATAGTGTTAAAAAATAGGGTGTCTTTTAAAATGCATCATTTTTTTAATTTATGTATAAATGTCTGCCTCACTAAAAATGTTCAATGTGAACACATTGTCAAGTTAGATGCCGAATCAATCTACAAATGCACCAGGAAATGTTGGAAATTGAATTTGAAGTCAAATATGTCTAAAACAAGCTTATTTAAATTCAAAAATGTCCCTAAACACATCCGCCGTTTTGTAAAGATCTTCTTTGAAGAGAAGAATTTCAATTTTGCAAGTGGCTACTTAAATCATCAATTGCTATAAATGTTAATGGAACCTTAATGACGTTGGACGTAGAAAACTTGCCCTAAGCAAATAAGGATGGAATGCGGAAACAATCCTCTCAACTTATTATTGCTTTCGATCACCTCAAAGCCAGGAAGGGAGCAAGCTGTTTAAACAGTATTGGGTTCCCAACAAAAAAAAAAAACAAATTTAAGAACAATTATTGTTTAAAAATCTAAATAAATCGGATATTTACAAAAATTTCCAACTTTTTAGCACACCTGAAAATCAATTCCTCAGTACATTTTTGATAAATGGTATTGGAGTTATATTGGACTGAAATCGATTCTATTTAAATACAAAATAGCTTATTTATGGCGTAATATATGTATGATCATAGACTTTTCTTTGCTCGGTGTTGTATGTATGTATCTGAAAATAAGAATGCAGCCATTATAATTTAAATAACGGGTTATTCATTTTGCGGTTTCAACAGTATAGGGCTGGAATTCGACATCTGTCAAACAAAGTTTTGAAACCTTCTTTTTTCAGTCAAAAGTCTGACATTTACGAAAATGGATCGCTTAACTATCGCACAAAGCATACAAATTGTTAAAACCTACTACAAAAATGATGATTCTGCCACAGCCACATATCGTGCTTTAAAATGAGATTATGGTTTACCTAATCATCCAACTACGCAAGCAATTGGCAAAATTGTGAAGAAATTTGAAGAGACTGGATTGGATACAAATATTGTAAGGCCTTCCCTCGTACCACTGAAAATATCGCTGCTGTAACTGAAAGTTTTTCCGAAGACCCGAATGTGTCGATTCCTCGTCGTTCTCAGGAATTAGGAATGTCTTAGGCACATTATGGCGTATTTTGCATTTGGATCTACACCACTACATCCATATAAAGTCCAGCTCACGTTCGCGACGTTTTTTTCGTCGTCCATAGTTCAAGAACCAGTAGAGATATCGACTTCAAATAAATTTTGTTATACAGATAATAATGCAGAAAGATGCAGAAAGGGCTCTCAAGAAAATTGAGTGGGTAGTTTTTTTACCATATCAATTTGAAAAAAATGTGAAAATTTTGGTTAACCCTAAATAACGCTAGAGACTTAAATTAAATTTTATATTATATGTATATTGTAACGTGATACCAAACAAATACATATGTATATTTTTGCAAGAAAACTAAAAAAAAAAAATTTGTCACCTCAAAAATTTTACGAACAAAAAAAGATTTAATCTCTAAAACAATTTTGTGCAACGAAGAATATTGTTTTCAACATCTGGTAAAATTTTGGGAAAAATCTAATGGACAGTTTTTTTTTACAAAAAATTAAAAACCTACAAAAAAATTAACAAAAGTTGGTAAAATGGACAGTTTTGTTCGAACAGGTATGATTTAGGAAGGGGTCTCATGAGTTAGTGTGCGAAGTTCTGTCGCTATAAGTGTATTGTTTCATCCGTAAAAATTTTCGTAGAGAAACGCCTTTTTCCATTTCGGCGGAAACGTGATGGCCGATTGTCGAGAGCAATGCGCGGCTGTGAAATTTTGCTTCCTGTTAGGAAAATCTAGCGCGGAAACAGTTGTAATGCTTAAGTCTGCTTATGGGGATGCCGATGCTGCCCTAAGTGAAACCAGAGCATACGAATGTTTTCTCTTTTTAAAAATAGAGAAATTTCATGTCAATTGAAGACCAACCCCGTTCAGGACGCCTTACGTCAAGAAATGACGAAAACGTTGACAAAATCAATGCTCTCGTACGTAAAGACCGTCCCCGAACCATTGATCAACTCAGTGAAATGAATGGAATATCATGGAATTCAATTCAGAGTGTTTTATCCGAAGATTTGCACATGGGACGAGTTGCAGCCAAATTTGTCCCACGTCTTTTCACAGGCGAGCAAAAGGAGCGTCGAGTTAATGCATGTTTGGAGCTTAAAAAAGGCATTGTTCATCCCCCTACTTACCGGATCTGGAACCCTGTGTTTTCTTTTTGTTCCCCAGACTTAAAAAGGACATGAGAGGCTAGCGTTTTATTACTGTAGAGGAGGTAAAACAAAAATCACTAGAAGGCCTGAAGAACATCCCAATAAATGAATTTAAAAAATGTTTTGAACAATGGAAGCACCGTTTACACAAGTGCGTTGCGGTCAAAGGAGAATACTTTAAAGGTGATAAAAATTTGGTGTAAAAATATTAGTAAATAAAAAACTTGTGTTTGTTTATATAAAAAATAAAATTGGTAAAAATAGGCTTTCGACTAAAAATCTCGTTAACAAAACTAGATTTTGAAATAAAACTATTTCATTATAAGCAAAATATTGTTGGTAATTTTAAAATTTGTAAGAATAATTCAACTGACAACTTTATTAACACAACACGAAAACCTACAAACTTTTAAGCAAGACAATTTTTTACGTTTATTTTTGAAACTGCAAAATGGATAACCCATTATTATGGAATTTTATCGTTATCGACATTTTCTAAATACGAGTATGTACATAGGTACATATAAAGAAAAAAATAATTTATTGAATTTTTATCTCAACGAACCTTGTCATTTTAAACTAAAGTACTGTAAGCAAAACATATCTGATCTTATAGCCCATAAGTGATTTGATTGACGATTAATAAACCTAAAAATTGTTTAATTGCTTACCATGATTTGACAATTAGGGCTCGGTATGATAAATATCATTACAAAAACATACCATCGTCAAAATAAATAAACTTATTCTTTCTATTACTAAAAATTCCATTCTAAAAACAAAATTCTCTTAGATTTCAAAAACAAAAACACCCTTTACCTAGCTATGCCTATGCACGTACATATACCTTGAATATACTTAAATATGTATGTACGTACGTACAAGCCTCTGCTTATCTTGAAACAAATCCCAATTCCTTAAATCAAGTGTCAATTTTTCGAAACTAAGTTAAGCCTATATATAGGATAGGTACATAAAAGCTCTAATTTTACGCAAATAACAATTATTATGATACCCACTCGCGTTTAAGAAATAATATAAGCCTGTTTTATCACACGTTCAACACACACACACACGACACACACATAACCTACATAAATACCTTCAAAAACATCAACAACAACAACAACACCAACAACAAATAAATGATGATATTCAACATTACGCAATCGTGTCATAAACAACAGGCTGCCAGTGAGCTTTTATTTTCTTCATTCCACAATGCGCATCAATTCTAAAAATCAAAAATTTGTTTACAAAACATTGTTTTGAAAAGAAGAAGGAGAGAGAGAGATTAAGTGAGGTGTAAGAAAGAGAGAGAGGTGGGTGATAAGAAAGCTCTCTATCATCATCACTAGTATTGTAATTGTAGTATACCCTATTCCTATAGCGTGTACCTAACCTACGTAGGCATCCGTTTTATCACGATGAAGGTTCATTTTCTATTTTATTATTTTGTTTTTCGTTAATCAAATGCTCCACAACGTGCACAGAACACATTTGGTCTTCGTCGAAAGAAAACGAAGCTTCATACGGCGCGCGCGAGGGCTGGCGGTGATATGATAACAACACGCCGTTGATTGGTGCTGGCCGCCTGATGGAGAGGCAATAGTTTACTTTACACATAAAGCAACAAAAAAAGCTAAAATAAAACAAAACAACACCTCAGCAGAATAATGAAAGAAATATTAATGTTGTGTCAATATATTATTTACATATGTATGTACATTCGCGTGTACCTATAGGTATATTCACGACATGAAGCCACGATTTGTGAGACTCTGTTCTCGTGTTATCAAGGGGAAGTGTGTTGCACCCCCAACCCCAACTCTCAAACTGCCCCGTTTATCACAACAGCTAACAGCAGCACTATAAACCAATTGGTTGAAGCTTATTGTGTAATCTATAGGTGTATTAAAAGTTGATGAAAACAATTTATCGATTGCAATGTCCCTCTCTTCAAATTTCACACCTCCCTAAGCCCCATTACCGCACTAGCCCCAGCTCCACAGCTCTTCTCCTATCACACATATCTTCTAAACCACCCAATTTTAAGGGAGTTATCCAACAAAGTATCTATATAATCTAAAGATCTTTATGCAATTTAATGTTTTTAAAAACACTTTTTTCAACAACAAGGTAAACAGAATATAGAACACAACTTGAACTTATATCTTTCTACCTAACCTAACATAGCTCTGCCAGGAGATATAATATACTTAGGTATAGCAGTTTCTTCTTATGGTTATAATATGTAACTTTTTGTGTAGTGTGCTGAATGCATTTTTCATTTCATTTGGCAATTGGGCGGGAGACTTGTTAGGTCTATATTTTGAGGGTGGCACCGAAACCGAAGTTCGAACAACTTTAAATAATCGCACTGGCACAATATACAACTCTGACATTTTCAAAATTCGAAAGAAAAAAGCTCTTTCTTACCATTTTCTCTAGTTTCCTGGGATATCACCGTCCATGCTTTCTCCTGGTAGTCCCTATTCCTGTACTCAGGCACTTTTTTATCGTACAAACAACGATGTTTCTTAACCATTTGAACAAATCGGATATTGAAATCCTCATCGGCCTGCATGATTCGTGGTGTGGATGCCGCCGCCGCCGTTGCTGTTGTCGTTGCCGTAGCAGATGCTGATGTCGATGACGATGTCGTCGACGACATCATTTGTCTGTTGTCCAACACCACATCCACTTGTTTTTTAGTTTCGAGTTTGTTCTGCATTTCTGATGCTGATGCAGTTGGTGTATATTTCTGAATTTAATATTTAACACAAAACCGTTAGTCAGTAGTCAATGAAGGTTGGTTGAAATTTTTATTTTTTGATTTACAATTTTACAAATTTTACCATAAAGAGACACGACAGTGTTGACTGCGTATTTTACTCTGTTTTTTGCGCGTCTAACAAAAATAGAATAAGTATATAATTTTATATGAATGTGTGTTTTCGAAAGCTCAACCAACTCACAAATGACAAACAACTCGTGTTGTTGCGAGCGAGTTGCTGGGGCTGGCTATTGTGGCTCTGGCTATATTGCTTTGCTTTTGCTTTGCCTCGCTATACGATGATGATGATGATGGCTATGGCTGGCTCACTGGCTGGCTGGCAAAGGCATGAGAGGAGCGCGCTGGAGAGTGTTGTATGAGTTGAGTAAACGCAAACAACAACGATAGAATAATATAAACTACAAAAGACGTTGTGAAAGCTTGTTTGTTGTTTTTGTTGTTTCGATATTGACGTCGCATTGGTGTAAGCAGCTCTTGCCGCGCGCCGCGCCACGCCGCTGACACAACAACAAAACCAACAGCAGCAGCAGCAGCACCATAGAAATATACGAAGGTATGTACTGTGTACATACTCAAAGGCACACAACACCAAGTAACATTCCGACAAATAAACTTTTATATCTGATGGTATCCGATAGATACACAACATATAATCTATTCACCTCACCTCACCACACCTCACCACACCACACCACACCACACTACAACTAACTGTAGAACAAAATGCATTTAATAGGTACTGATGGTGATGGGGGAGGAATCCTTGATCCTCGTTTTGGTTTTTGGTAACTTTTTTACAAAACCAAGAACTTGTGTCTTCTAAATCAATCTTTTGTCAATCAAGACATCACGATTGATTTTTTTTTAGATTGATATTTCAATAATCTTATCTTCCTCTTCCAATTCCTCCGAACCTCTTGACTACCTATATTTGTAGTTAGATAGGTGATTATATATCTATTTATTTTTCTCATTTGGTAACCAAATGAAACTATACAACAACAAGAATGACGAATTTAGAGCGCGCAACGCAATTATTACCGAACTGAGAGACAAACAAACAAAACCCCTCTAATTTGAATAAACAATAAAGCGTAAACTGGGTGAGTGACGAACGAGTGTTTTACTATATTCTTCTATTTCTAACAATATCTACCTTTTCCTACAAGGAGAAAAGATTCGAAAAGCTCAATCGCATAATATACACTTTGGTCTGGGTGAAAATGATAAAAGCTCAACATAGAAAACAATCTTATAAATATTGTGTGTAGTGTATACTACACTCTTGTCCAATTTTCAATGTTCACTTAAATATGATTTTATTTTAAATTCAACTATTAAAATATTGAGATTGTTGAAACAAAAAAAAAAATACTACAACAAACGCTGGCACTTGATTGGTACCTACAATTTGATCAAGTACTTAACACAAAAAGCTTGATGCTAAGCAGGAGTCAGAATCTTAGAGTGAAAAGTTTTAAATTATACAAAAATAATTTTAAAGGCGTTAGGGTTTTTCACTTTAAATAATATCACCCAAATATAAAATGTCATAGCGCCCAAAACAATTTTATTAACATTTTGTTTATGTACGATTTGGGCAATATAACCGAACCTTTGTGCGTTAGAACTTTTTGGGTTTTCTAAAAATGAAAATAACGCCAATATATTAAAAATGTCATATCGCCCACAAAATCAATGCCATATTGCCAAAATCCATTTTAAATTATCATATCGCCCCAAAGATGTCATGTGTTTCAACATTTAGGCATTTCAACAAAACTTCAAGAACTTCAAGAAAGCGTTCAAAATATGTTTGTCTTTATTTCATTTTCAAAAATGACAAATTAGGCTAATTTTCAAAGTGAAATAAAAAGAAATTGTTTGCTTGCTCATAGTGGGTGCCGTGAAATAAAGCCACATTTCAAGAATTGGCTTAATTTCACTTTTTAACTTCCCATAGGAAGTTATTGTAATGGGTCCGATTTGTCGAATTGAAAATTTTGACATTTCTCGACGTTTCAAGGTCCCTAGAGTCGAAATAAAAGATTTTTAGAAAGATGTCTGTGCGTGCGTGTGTACGTACGTCCGTACGTCCGTACGTTCGCGACGTTTTTTTCGTCGTCCATAGCTCAAGAACCAGAAGAGATATCGACTTCAAATAAATTTTGTTATACAGATAATAAGGCAGAAAGATGCAGAAAGGGCTCTCAAGAAAATTGCGTCGGTGGTTTTTTTACCATAGCAGTTTAAAAAAAAGGTGAAAATTTTGGTTAACCCTAAATATCTCATGAACCAATGACGCTAGAGACTTGAATTAAATTTTATGTTATATATTGTAACGTGATACAAAACAATTATATTTTTGGAAAAAAAATCAATTAACGGTTTTTTTATAAATCAAAAAAACTGAAAAAAAAATTTGTCACTTCGAAAATTTTACGACTAAAATATGATTTCATCTCCAAAACAATTTTGTGCAACGAAGAATAATGTTTTTGACATCTGATAAAATTTTGAGAAAAATCGAATTGACAGTTTTTTTACAAAAAATAATAACCTAAAAAAAATAAAAAAAAGTTGGTAAAAATTGAGTTTTGACTCAAATATCTTTTCAAGACTTTGAGATATTGGCTTTAAACTACTTTTATCTTTCAAAAAATATTGTTTTCAACATTCAGTAAAATTTTGAAAAAAAATAGAATTGACAGTTTTTTTACAAAAAATTAAAAACCGAAAAAAATTTAACAAAAGTTGGTAAAAATTGATTTTCGACTTAAATATCTTTTCAAAAATTTGAGATTATGGCTTCTAACTAATTTTAACTTATAAGAAATATTGTTTTCAACATTACGAAAAATTTTGAGAAAAATCGAATTGACAGTTTTTTTACAAAAAATAAAAACCTAAACAAAAAAATTAATAAAAGTTGGTAAAAATTGATTTTCGGCTCAAATAGCTTTTCAAAAATTAAAAATATTGGCTTCAAACTTATTTTATTTCACAGAAAATATTGTTTTTTATATTCAATAATTTTTTTATAAAAATCCAACAGTCATTTTTTTCATAAAAAAAATAAAATCTACAAAAAATAGAACGCAAATTTGGTAAGAATTGATACATTTAGACAAACTTTTAAGCAAGACAAATCGATAGACGGGATGGGAAGTTATCAGTGTGGGTCGCATCCCAGCCTCTTTTTAAAAGTGTAATAAAGCCAATTTCCAACAGTATTGCAGTTTAACAAAGTGAAATAAAGTCAAATTGGTTTTATTTCACTTTCAACAGTATGGTTTTTCAAAAATGGAAAGACAATTTGCATACACTCCACTTCGCACCTACCCTAAATACTATAGTGTGCCAAAGCAGAAGGGATGCCCCTTACATTCCTCACCGTAATATGTTGTCCTTATTTTCTTAAAATGATTATTTCACTTTTGTAAAGTGCATTAAGGCCAATTTTTATTTTGTTTGGCCTTATTCCACAGCATCCACTGTGAGCAAGCAAACCATTTTGTTTAATTTCACTTTGAAAATTGGCCCAAATTTGTCTTTTTTGAAAGTGAAATAAAGCCAAACATATTTTTTACGTCAAGTGAAATAAGACCAAATTTCAAAAATTGGCCTAATTGCACTTTACAAAAGTGAAGTTCGGCCAATTTTCAGGGGTTTGTCATATTGGCACTTTGACAAAGCCAAACTATTTTGAGAAATAAGACCAACTTATTTCTACGGTGAGGTATGTAACCCCCCTTGCTTGGGCACACTTAAGGATTTGGGATAGGTGCGAGGTTAAGTGTATGTATGTATGTAAATAATCCTTGCATTTATGATTTGGGTTATATGTTGTTGGGTGATAATACATTAGAAACGATAAAAACCATAATGGTCGTAATGCCCAAAGTAAATATCACAACGCCCAACTCCATGTCATAAAACCCAAATTCAAAATAAAAAATTCTTTCGGGCAAAATGACAACTAACAATTTGGGCGCTCTTTTATTTACAAATAATTTGGGCGTTACGATATTCGTTTTTGGTTTTTTGTCAATTTTGGGATTTATGACATTTTAGGATTTGGGTGAAAATACCTAAAGCAGCATTCACATGAGCGCGACCAACGAACGACGAATGAATTACAAAATGTGAGTTTATATACGTTTGAAGACATATTTCCACACAAATTCTTAACAAAACGATAGCAATATAGTTCCTATTTGATTTATGATGCATACTTTTACTTTTCAATATCATACATATATTAATAAATTTAAGAAAACAAATTTATTCGTCGCGGAAAAATTGTAGTTGATACGAACTGTCAAACTTTATTCGCCTTCCACATTATCCACACTCGCAACGAATAAAAAAATCGCGCGTACTTAACCTTAAAAAATCATACTTGTTTTGGTTTCGGTGGTGAATGTCAAACTTCATTCGCGACGAATTAAAAACTCTCATGTGAAAGGTATGTCAAAATCGACGAATATTCGTCCATTTGTTGGTCGTTGGTCGTGCTCATGTGAATAGTGCTTAACACCATTTTGATATATTTTGATTAGAGTACCCTTGTACTTTAATTAACTATTTACGTGTGTTATTTAATTTTATTGGAAAAAAATAAGGAAAATATAACTATCTTAGTGAAGAGTTAAAAAATAATAGACAAAACAAAACGATCAATTGATTTTCAAAAAAAAGCGACACAAAAAACAATTTCACAACTTATATACATATAATCATTTCTTGCTTTTGAGTTCAACTGCTTTTTTTAGAGTTACGTAAAGCTTAGACGACAAAAATGAAAAATTCAGGAGTGTACGAACGATAATGTGATAGTGCAGTGCTATACCTATAGGGCCTTTTATTCAGCTATGTCAAAATAATAGGAACAAAGCTCTTGGTTATTAAAATTGGCAAGTGACAATTCTACAAATTTATCACACTTGTCCGACAAATCTTTTTTTTTCATAAAATATTGACAAATGACAAGTTTGTCAGAAAAATACAATGTCAAATTTGTCATGAAAAATTCTTTGTGTTATCTTGAAATGTGTTATGATCGAAAAAGATGAAATATGGAACAAAACCTTTGCATTTTGTTTCAATTTTATCGTTTCTCGACCAATTTTTTCGATGTTAGAAGTAAAAGAACGCAGGCACTCTTTAAATTTTAAAATTTAACTGTTTTATTATTAAAAAGTGAAGTGCATAAAACATATTAAAAATCGAGAATTTTCAATTAAGACCGAGCAGAGAATCGTCATTACATTCACTTTCACTTGAAAATATATCGTTTATCATATAAGACCTTTTCATTGTCGAAACTTGACCGTAACTGAGTTTCAATTCATTTATGAAACGAAAAGATAAAAACTGTCGGGTATTTTCCTACAATTCTACAAAATTCTCAAATTGTTTATGGAACTGATATTGCAAATTTCCAAGTTGTTAATAAACAAATTGTCGCCTGTCATCTGTCATCTGTCACTGTCGCAATTGTCAATGTTTTTGAAATAGCCCCAATTTATTCAAGTTCTTTTTTGGTTAAGAAATTCGAAAAGAGCATGGAGCAATAGATCGCTTAACTAGCGCACAACGCATACAAATTGTTAAAACCTACTACAAAAATGGTGATTTTGGCACAGCCACATATAGTGGTGTATGAGGAGACTATGGTTTACATAATCGTCCAACTACGCAAGCAATTGGCAAAACTGTGAAGAAATTTGACGTGACTGGAAAAGTTACAGATATTGTAAGGCCTTCGCTCGTATCACTGAAAATATCGCTGCTGTAACTGAAAGTTTTGCCGAAGACCCGAATGTGGCTTTATTGCAAGAGACATTTCCTGGCCGCGTAATTTCTCGTCGTAGCGATATTAACTGGCCACCAAGATCATGCGATTTGACACTACTGCCCTTTTTTTGTGGGGTTATGCGAAAGACCGTGTTTATACAGATAAACCTTTAACTCTAGAGCACTTAAAAACCAACATACGTCAAGTTATGGCTGAGATACCGCCCAATATGTGTCAAAAAGCTGTCGAAAAGAATCAATGTTTGCAACAATTCGCGTGGTGGTGATTTAAATGTTGTAGTGTTTCACACATAATGTCAAAGCTCAAACTTTATAATAAAAAAGAAATATCATGAAAAAAAGTATTTAATGTGTTTTATTTACGTTTACTTTTGCGAAACAAACAAAATTCGCACAAAATAACTATTTCAAGCTAGCGGTGGTGGTGTTTCCACAGCGGTACCACTCTCAAACTTGGATTTCAAAATTGTTTTTCCAGACATATGCATTTATTCCATTTTTGATACTAAATACCCCAATATTTTGCGACCCTTTTTGATCAAACTTGTCAATTTGACGGAACAAAGTGGCATAATATTTTTTGTGTAGGATCTAAAAAGTGTACCTAAAATTTTTTTCAAAAAGTAATTTTCAAGTAACTTGCAAAAAATGTACTTAAGCCATTTTTAACAATCAATAAAAATTGTTTGAGGACATTTTAAAGAGAGTTAAGAACGTATAAATGTAGCTCTCTACCCAAATTCAGATTTGTTGGAATTTTTCGAAGTGAAGGTCTCATTTTCCTACACTATAGAATATTGTAATTTGTAAAAATAACGATGTTCTGTTATATCAAGTTTTAAGCATGATTTGTCAACAAACAAAAATTTAGATAATAGCAACAAAATATTCATTAAAAATGGTTCAAACCATTCTTAACATTTTTATCAATTCAAAACTTTCAAAATTAAACTTTAAAAAATCTAAAAATTACCAAAAATAATCCACATAACATACCTGTTTTTCAATTAAAAGCTTTTTTCTTCAAAAAAAAGAACATCCCAAGAGATGATACCAATACCAGATCCAATGAGAGAGTACCAAAAGTCCAATCCATTATGAAGCTTTCTTCAAGAAACAAGCAAACACATGTGTCAGCAATACACTGCAACAGAGCAGGTGATTATTTTTGTTGTATTTTCCAAAGGACTAAAAATCTAAACAAGTTTCCAATAACCTCGTCCGTGCGTGAAGCGTGATGAGAGTATGTAGTACTCCAGTAGACGATATAAAGTTGAGTGCTATGTTGAGATTAACTAAATATATATACAAAAATATATCACAAGTTCAATTTTCCATACTATATGTCTATTAAAAAATAATTACTACTCTACAAAAATATGTGCATGTTTGTGAATTTATTTTATTTGTTTTTCTCAAATCTTGTGAAATACTGATAGATGCATTATTACGTTCGAATAATGTCCTTGCATTTTAAATGTGATTCTCTATAAAGTTCTGAAAGTGATGTGAACGAAAATTGTCTTCAAGTTAATGTAGGTCCTTATATTTTGGCAAAACCTGAAAATCGATTTTCTTCACAAAATAAGATTTCTGTGTTTATTCAGTGGAAGTGAATTTAAATACGATGCACTAAGGAAATTCAAATTCGATTCTCTCTAGGACATTTGAAGAATTCTCATAGGTTTTTCTTTTGTCTATATCTATGTTGTTCTAGGATATTGCGATGCACTTATTTTCTTCTAAGAAACAAAAAAAAACAATACAGTTATCTACCCATGTGCAAATATAAATAACAAAAAAAAAAAAAGATTTCGTATTCGAGTTTCTGTATTTTGAACGTGTATAAGAGTACCTAAGTTATAGCCCGATTGTGTGGAAGTAAATTTAAGAGCGAGGAAATTCACGAAAAGCTTCTTTAGTTAGTGCTTTTCATCATATAGCTACCTATGTAAAGATACAAAAAAGTAACACAGTGTTCAACACCACAATTGCTATGACACACAAGTGCACTAATTCGGCCTCAGTTTTGTGAGGACGACTTTTTCGAAACGACCATTCGCGCGCGTTATTCGATTAGCTACATTATTATCTTCGATTTTTTAGTTTTGACTGTCGAGAATTATTCGCGGGTGAATTGATTTTTTAAACTTAATTTCTGTTCAAAACAAAACAATAACAATAGTTCCAAAATAAGAACTCTTAAAGTGATTTTTTAACTAAGAAATATATTTAGAAATATGCATCAGATCACCATAATGCACTTGAGAAAGAATGGAATTCGGTCAAATATCTACCTAGCTACAAAACAAACAAAAAACCGACCACCTTTCCACTTGAGATTTGAATCTGAAACCATTTGACGATGGTTGATGCTACTCTGCCTCATCACCGTTTAAAATGCAATTTTGTTTTTCTTATTTCAAAATCAAATCAAATCATTTTTTTTGTGAATTACAGAAATTTAACTTAATTTTGAAAAACGAAGTTCTGCTTAAGTGAATATTTTAAAGATTTTATATTGTTTTTTAATACTAAATCAAAACACAAAAACTATCCCCAGACATCATACTATAACCTCTTAAAATATTATAGTATTTTATTCAGGCACAGTCATTTGCCTAAAGTAAGCGAGTGTATACGTATTTAAGTTGAAAAATATACAGCGTACACTTCCCTGTAAAAAAAATGGATGAACTTTTAATAGACATATTTTTTGTTTGTTTTTGAAATTGTTTTAAACAATTTTTATTTATTCTAAAGGGTGTTTCGAGAACCGCTAAATTATTGGAAAATATTTAAATAACGGCAAATTGTGTAAAGTGCAAACAAAATTTAAAAATTAACAGAAGTTTGATGGAACATTTTTGTTATATGTATGTTATTTTCAAAAATTTTGTGAATAAGACATCAATTGGAAATGCAAAACTGCAGGTTTTAAAGTAAAAATAAAGTGAAGGACTGGATCGCACAAACTTGCTCCTCCAAACATTTTTACGTTAACAAATAGAACATACATATATTTTAAAATGTACCTATAAAACAAGTTTTTTTTTTTTTTAATTAAAGGCTATTTAATTATTTAAAACACCTTGTTTAATTCTTTTTTTTTTTTGAAAATCGTAAGTTTTTTTTTAAATTAATTTTGTATCTTTAAAATTTTTCAATTTTAGTTTAAAATATTTTTAGTTTGCTGTTTTAATTAATTTATTAATATACGTTTAACATTTAATTTTTCATTAAAAAATATTGACCCGTTTTTGAGGTATCGAATTTTGAAAAAAAAATTAATACTTTGGCAAGAGCACGATAACTCAGGCGACAAGATATTATAACAGATTTTTTTAGAACAGTCAAAAACAAGCATTTTTTTTACTATGGGAGGGGGCCTATCTCCCCCCGTTTAGGGAAAAAAATTCTTAAAAAATAACGGTAATACTTACAATTAAGTATTATAAATTTTTTTAAAGCCAACATTCTGTTCTATTAGCCAGTAAATAAAGTCAAAACTACATACATATGTATAGTTTTTCAAAAATTTAATTATAAACTTAAAATTTGAGAAAAAAAAATTAAAAGAAGGTTTAAAGTGTAATTTTTTAATACTTCAGGATTTGGATTATCTACTACCTACTGTTTTTATTTTAGAATTTATTGCTCTTATTTGTTTCTGATCAAAAACTGAACACTAGATGATTTTATGTCTTTTGTTTTTTGAGAAAATTGAAAAAAAAAACATAACTACCATAATGGTACGTGCGAGATTGAGTGTATGCATAAGTGGGATGTGTATGGGGGGGGGGGAATGCTGCCCCTCTGCAACCCCCCTGCTTGGGCACACTATAGGATTTGGGGTCGGTGCAAGGTGCGGTGGGTGCAACATGGGGTGCACGCAAAGTTTTTTTTGCATTTAAATATGCTGGATTAAAATTTTTTTAATTATTTTTTTTCTATTTAACGTACATATTTTTTAAATTGCCCCTACCGCCTAAACGGGGGGAGATAGACCCTCCACTCCCATAGTAATAAATGCCTGTTTTTAACTGTTCTATACAAATCCGTCATTAAACTTTGTCGCCTGAGTTATCGTACTCTCCCAATACTTTTTTAAAATCCAAAAAGTAATATTCGACATTTTCGACATCAAATATTATTAAGACAGTATAGGAGCTTATACAGAATTATTATTGAAATAGATAGATTCGTTATTGAGAAAACTTAAAAACAAAATAATGATACCCTTCTGGAGCAATACAAAAAAATATTTTTTTTTATTGAAAGAAGCCAAGTTAAGAAATCCAATTTAGAAAAAGTTAAGTACAAATCTATTGGTTCGTTTTTAAGAAAATTAGAATCTTTGACCACCAAAAATTTTGTATGAGGACTACAGTTGTTTTTAGCCTTAAAAGAATTAAAAAAAAGAGCGCTTAACGTGAATTTGCTTAAAATCCCAACTTCCAAGTTAGAATTCAATCAATCGAATAGTTTGGGCTGTAGGGGCGAGGACAGACAGACAGACAGATGGGCGGAATCGGGGGACCCACTTTTTTAACAGAAACAATAAATTAAAAGTAGTGCCCGTGGCATGATGGTTAGTGCGTTGGACTGTCATGCCACCTTAATTAAAAAAAAAAAAAAAAAGTTTTCACGGGTACTGCCTCTTGCGAGGAATTGACAAATTCTCCAAGAGTAATTCTTGTCATGAAAAAGTGCATTCTCAAATTAGCCGTTCGGATTCGGCATATAAATTGTAGGTCCCCTCCATCCCTGACAACATTACTCGCACACAGGAATGGTTGAGAGTTGTAAGTCACTAGGCCCTGGTTCTCTACGGACTGTTGCGCCACCTAATTTATTTATTATAATAAATTAAAATAAAAGTTAAACTTCAAAACAATCAACATGAATTGTTTGATTTAAGAAAATAAATTATAGTTTTTAAATACTTAAAACTCCCATTCAAAAATTGTAAAGCCGAACATTCACGACCTAAAATAACTTTGCAAATTGGCTTGGGCAAAAATAAAAAATTAATTTTGATTTTTACACAGTTAACATAAGTTAACTCCGCATCCCCCAGCTAAGCAGTTATTTTTATATTTTAATTGCTATTTGAGTTACTAAAAGATAACAAAAAAAAAAATAAATTGGAAATATTTCAGGAGTACTCTTAATTCCTTAAATCTGTAGCAAATCCCTCTAGAACAGTTCTAGCTTTTTTTTTTTAAATATAAGTGTAGTTAATTGGCAACTATTCTTAAAACTTCGATTCTAATTTTGTAAACCTGGAGAACAACTCAGCAACACTATTTCATAGACACCTTAATATGACTTGTGTGAAGATGTACCTACTACTATAGAAAACAAATTATGGCTACCTAAGGCCTACTAGTTAGAAATTCTGAATTTTTTGACCTTAAGATCTCTTTTTCTTAACTTTTCGGAACTTGTAAGTTCCTCCCAGGATGCAAAACCATTTTTTTTTAAATTTTATTATGGTTTTCAAAATAAGAAATAAATAGTTTTGTTCTAGTGAATACAAGTAAGAACTTAATCTTGGACTCATAGTTTAGTTTTCGAAATAAGGAATACATAGTTTTATTAGAGTAAACGCAATTAAGAACTTAATCATGGACTTAGTCAATTCGTTTGATACTAAGATAGGATTTTTTTGTAAATTAATTCAGCTTTATAAATATTTCGACTACTTAAACTGAACATCCTGTAGACAAAAAAAAAAAAACAACAAATTTCCTCAAAAGAATTGTCACGATACATTTCGACATATTAAGGTTACTTTATGTTGCAGAGTTTGAATTATTGTGACTTCTGACAAGTGCACAGCACACCCTACCGTACACACTTCTACTTTCTTTCACTTTTGAGATCAGTCGAAAAGGATTGCAATTCAGATAAGAACTAATGCAGCATTCAAATGTCATTTTTCTAGACATACGCATGCTCCCCCCTCTCGAACACACTCAAAACTCACAAAAATTTTCACTGACCGACCGACCGATCTTTCAATTTTATTTGTGAGAATTAAAAGCAACACAAAAAAGTACGCATACGCCCGAGTGAATCTTCCGCGAGGATAACAAATGTTCGGCGATTTTTCTTATTTCAATTTTCAAATAAAAACACAACTGATGTACATTTTCACTCTCCCTGTTTCATTTAAGTTTTCTTTACTTTTTTTCTTGGTTCTTTATCGTCATCGTCATTCTCTATGATTCCGTTTTTGTTTTATTTTATTTAAACATCTTCTCGGGAGCAGAAATAGAATTTCTGTGAGTTTTATTTTATTATTTCATTTTATACATGTGTTACTGCTGGCTGAAAAATCGAAATGTTGGAAGAGTCTTTCTTTGCCTCCTCTCTTTCTCAAGTGATCATGAAGTGATATCCCCGAAAATTCCGAACCAGAATTAAATGTAAAAATTCAAATAATAAAAAAAACTCAAATACATCTAATATAGTGAATTTAGTTAAATTTTTTTAACATAAATTTATATGCACTTAATTTTTCAATTAAGTCACATATTAGTTTATGAAAAATTTATCACTCGTCTTAAATTAAAGTAGAATAAAAAATATACCCCAACTTTTTTGAGTAATGGACACATACGAGAAAAAACGAAAAAAAGATAAAAATGTTACATATTTCTACAAAATTTCAATGAAAAATAGTGTGTGTTATGTTAAATAGTGCTAAAAATATAAATATTTTATACTCAAAAAGACACTGCTTGCAAATGCATTGTTTAGAGATGAGATATGTTCAAATAAATTAAATTTAAAAAATCGAAACTGATTGGAAATTTTGACTTTTGAATAGAATAAAATCGGATTCGTATTATTTAATCAATCAACTTGTATGTGACCTCGTATAAATCATGAAAAAAGTGCGTGCGTTTTTCATAAAAAAAAATAAAAATTGAAAATTAGTGAAAAATAAAACAACTTTTGAAAAAAATTTACTCAACTGTCCTAAAACTAAAAAAAAATTCCTTCATAAAATTAATACAAGAGAAAATTGTTGCTCATAAAGTTAGGGAATTTGTCGATTGATTTTTTAAATTAAAATTATGTATATTTCATAAATGGCCATCTGTGTAGTAGAAAAAATAGAAAATAAAATACTTTTAAGTTATTTTAACTGAAGAGCTATACACCACGGTTAGGCTAGTGAAATATAGAAAAATCTTTTCAACAAAGTTGATAAAAAGAATAGAAGAACAAAAAAAAAAAAAGAAGAAAATCTACCTCAATATGTGATTCTATTTATAACAAAGCCTAAGCTATTTTTCTTATGTTTTGTTGTTGTTGTGTTATTGTTGCTCTTGTTCTCACGAAATATTGTAGCCTGTTTTATTTATTTATTTTTTTTATTCCTTCATTTTTATATAGAAGAAGATATATGAAGCAATGTATATATACGTATGTATATGTGTAGATATTTTCTTCTGGTCGATTTTTCACAAAAAATGTAATGTACTTCTGCCTTCGTCATAGTCATTCACGTATAAGTATAAGGCACACAACATGGTATATATTAATATTTTGACGTTATGTGTCGATTATGTATATTTTTAAATTAATTGCAAGTAAATTTTCTCCCGGAATTGCATTAAAATAAGAAGGCAAATTTTATTATTGCAGAAATTTCCGTTTGCATTTGAATTTTAACGTTTGGATTTTCCAAAATCAAAAAACATATGTGAATGGCTAGACGACAATTTTCTAGGCATTTGTTTTGTTTGTTTCTCATTTGTATTTTGTTTTATACATAGAAAGCATTCTCATCGTACAAAAATGTCCAATTCATAGAAATTCGTTTATTTTGCTTCCGATGAATCGGATTATGCGGGACCTTAAATTAAAAGCCTTATTCATTAAATTCGTTTGTTATTGGGAAAACAATCACCCATCAAATGATTGTATTTTTAGTCTCAAGAAGTAATATTCAGGGGAAATTTCTTATTTATATAAAATATGTACATACATATATATTTTTTGTTTGCATTTAATGTCAACAGGATTATTATTTTAAACAATTTGAAATATGCTTAGACAGCTGTGATAAAAATTAGTAGTTTTTTTTTTGTTCATGCGAACAAATACTGTTGTTTACTAATCTGAAAATTATTATATTTTGGTAATTTTATAAACATTTTGGGCAATATTCGTATATTTATAATTTAAAAAATTATCTAAAATATTTTTGAATTAAAAAAAAAGAAAAAGAATTATTCCGAAACTATACATTTTTGTATCAACTATACTACTACAACTATCCATTCGTAAACGTTTCATCTCAATCTTTTGAATGAAATTCATCTCAGCTGATCAGTATATTAATAACTAGCGGCCCGTCCCGGCTTCGCACGGGTAGACATAAATAGGTACAGATATTTAAGTTATAAGCATGCTAATTAAAACGACCATAAATCACTAAATTAGACAACATTAACATTTTTTTGTCCTATCATTAATACTCTTCGCAGCTATGCGATTAAAGACATCTTATGGCTAATTTTTTTACACCTTCGGTTGGTTTTAATAGGAATTTCTAAAGATTTATATAGTAATCTAGTACTAAATATAGCCTATGTTACTCAGTGATAATGTAGCTTTCTAATGAAAAAAAGAATTATTAAAATTAGTCCAGTACTTTTTGAATGTATTCGTTACATACAAAAATACAAATCTTTCCTCTTTATAATATTAGTGTAGATGTAGATATACCAATTTTACTTACATATAGTGAAATTCACTTTTTAATATCCTTTTTTAACTGCGTGGATAGCTGAAAATTTCCCAAAATCATCCAACCATATTTTATGATTCATCCTGAAATCATTTAAGTCATTTTCCAAGCTTGTCTAAAAGATCTTACAACCAGGGAAATTTGATAAAATTGGTATTTGTATTTTTCAAATTTGGTTAACAGTGTCTTGTTAAAGTGTCTTGAAAATAAAGTATCATTAGTTAAAATCTTATGATAAGAATAGGTGTCGTTTATATGTTTCTTTGAATGTTTAAAACATATGTATCAAAGCATATGGCAAGAGCAAAAGGGCTTTTGAAATTTAAAAACAAATCGACATTTCCCTAACAAAACAAAAAAATCAATTGCTTATTTTTATTAATTAGCCTTGATGCTGAAGGATGGCTTATCATAAATTCACAAAACGCCATACAAATTCTCTCTATTGAATAAATATCGCTGGATTAATTTAAAAAATACAGATTTTTAAAAAAATGTATTTAATGACTCACATTTTAAACATTACTCATAGTAACTTTTTAAAAATATTTAATTTATCAAAAAGTGTTAAAAGAAAAAATTATAAATCATAAGTTAAAAAAAAAATATATACATAATTTGTGTTTAGACAAAAATTAATTCTTCCCTTGAAACAAATAATAATAAAAAAAAAAAACATATCGAACAATAAAATAACGAAAAAATACATCATATTCCTTCAAATGATAAAAAAGAGATTTAAAATTCGTAACTGCAATCAAAATAAAATCACTAAAGTCATTCGAAGAAAACTAAAAAAGCTCAAAAAGCTCATCATCAACTACGACAACAACGAGGAAACCTTGGAAAAAGGAGCCAAACAAACTATCAAACCAACAACAACACGAATTAAAACAACATCATCATCACCATCTATTCCCACCACCATTCAACTTTTATAACCATCACGAATTTGAAAAAGCAGGTCCTTAACCATTTTAATACTAACATCTGAATCAGAGAGCCATACTGTGTCATCTAGAAATAGAATCGTATTGACAACAACAAAAAAGTAAACATGCAACAGCAACAAGGCGACATTCAGAATGGTGGTGGTGGTCAGGCTTTGAGCGGCGGTGGTGGTGGCGGAGGAGGAGCAAGCACCAATTCTCCACCGGGAACTTATGGCACAAGTAAACGAGCACAAATAAGTGGGGGACGTTTCGATTTTGAAGACGGGGGTACATATTGTGGTGGTTGGGATGACGGCAAAGCTCATGGTCACGGTGTTTGTACTGGACCTAAACATCAAGGTGCGTATGCTGGTGCATGGAATTATGGATTCGAGCTATCCGGCGTTTACATTTGGCCAAGGTTAGTATTGAACTTATTGGCATATAGAATTTATTTAGAGCAAGTATTGGTTTCGGTTAAATCGACGCAATCACTAAAGGTTTTTTTTTCATTTAAGGAATTTCCTTTTCCTCAGGAAAATAGTTTACAATTTTTAAAACTTTAAACTACATACACATAAGGATTATGTCGAAAAATTTTATTTTCAAGAAATTATTACCGAAAAAGGATCCTGGATTTTTCACTAAGAAAAAAAAAATGTGTCTGACTTCTTAAGTGATAGGTTTATTGGAATTAACATTCTGATATAAGCTGCAATTAGTATCGTAGCCCAATGGCCAAAATCTTCATTTTTCAACAAAGACTAGGTTGCTTCGTTTTTGAATATTTATAAAAAATATGTTTTTAAGGAAAAACACACTGGAAATGATAGATTCTTGGCTTAGTCAGTTCTAAAAATGATCCTTTTTGGTATGTAAAAAATGCAAGTTCACTTACACTCACTTTGCAGTCCCTATTATTTATTCTTTTTGAAGAAAGAAAGACGAGCTGTTTCATAAATCTTTAAAATTCGTTAAAAATAGCTAAAATATAACCAGGAGCCAAACACTTTTCACTTTGCAAACAAATAAAATCCTTCAAAGTAAAGTGCAAAGTGTTTAGCAAAATTTGCGAAGTTAAAATGCTTTTCATACTTTTCAATTTGTCAGACTTTATTTGAAAAGTGATTCAAAATATTTTTCAAATGGATTCATCTTTTTATAAATTATTTTACAACAGAAACGTTTTTTTTTTGCTATAAACTGTCTGTCTAAATCGTATTCCATTGAAGGATGGATACGATGTAGAGGCATAAAAAAACCTCTATAAAATCAGACAACTTTGAAATTGAATCAACGGATTAACTCTAAATTTTAAAATTCATGTTCTTTGGTAAATTAATCAAAATACAAAAAAATAGCCCATCTTGTCTTATTTACTATTATTTACTTCTCCATTTTCAAAGCGGTTCATTAATTTTTGTATTATTTTCGACAACATTTCAAAACAAACTCTTATTTGCAAATACAAATTTCTCTTTGCATATTAGTGAAAAGCTTTTCAAAATTTTAAATATGATTTGCAAAGTTTATTGTTTGGTGAAATAAAAAGCCCAAATACTTAGCAAAATAACAAAACTATTATTAGTAGGTATTTTGCAAAGAGGAAAACTTTTCGATTCAAAAATTTCCTCTTTGCAAATTTGCGTTTGGTAAAACGTACCTTGCAAAGTAAAAGTGCAAAGTTGCAAAGTGAAAAGTGTTTGGTGAAACAGGACCCAGAAAATCTAAATGATCATTTCAAGAAATTTCATCTATGCGGCGTTAACTCTCATTGTCTAAAACCCCCCAAAATACCCCTATTACGAGTTTGAGTAAGAGAAAGTGCAAGTATGATCATAGTGAAATTTGTATGTTGGTATTGCAATACATAAAAACATTAGACTGATTCAAGAAACCCGAAAGATCTTCAATTTTCAATGCAATTGGTCTTTTGATTAAAACTTGGTAAAATAATACACCTTTTCAAATGTCAGCTTTTTAGATTGATATATTTAGAGGTTGCTCATCGTGTTTTTCTATTTTCATAAAAATGTTATATTTTCTGACTTCAAAAACTGTTATTTTTCAAAATTGAATTTCTGTTGTTGTTGGTTTTTTGAACACCTGTTGAAATTATCAGCTATAATGTGTATGCAACTTCATGAGGTAAAAATATTTACTAAAAGATAAGACTTGCTGATCTAAGCAAATATTGTTCATGAGAACCAAGAACTAAAATAAGTCAAATATACGTATATATTAAAGGGTTTTTGTTTAAAAAATTGACTTACATGTTCAGTGCTGAAAATAAAGCCATGTTTGTCTAAGATGCACGATATATGTTTGTTTGGGCTCTTCTATTACCCCAATTTTGTTTAGATAAAATAAAAATTAAGACCAGAAACGAACCCTTAACAAAAATAATTGGCCTTTTAAGGGAAGCATAACTCTATTCTCAACATTGATATAGGACTAATTTTAAACGTTATTTAGATTCATACAAAAGGTGTTTGAGATATCGCAGAAAACACCAAATTTTTGAACACCTAATTTGAAAAAAAAAATTGAACGATGGAATAGTATAACTTAAGGAATAATTGACGTACAGATGTCGTTACTATGAAATTTTAATGACAATAACCTACACAGTCTATAAGTTATTCTTAGAGAAAAATGTTAGGAATTTAACTTCTCGGGAGTTATTGCACAAAATTGCTCATGTTCCCAAAAGGGCCTGTTTAAAAATATTTCCTTTATTTTAAGATATAAAAATGTACCTGCAATAAAAAATTTTCTTCAAAAATTAAAATTCCATTTAATTAATCAAATAAACTTGATTTATTTTTAACTTCCCATAGGAAGTTATAATTGGTCCGATTTGTCAAATTGAAAATTTTGACATTTCTCGACGTATGTCCGTAAGTTCGCGACGGTTTTTCGTCGTCCATAGCTCAAGAACCAGTAGAGATATCGACTTCAAATAAATTTTGTTATACAGATAATAATGCAGAAAGGGCTCTCAAGAAAATTGCGTGGTTGGTTTTTTTTTACCATAGCAATTTAAAAAAAAGGTGAACATTTTGGTTAATCCTAAATATCTCACGAACCAATAACGCTAGAGACTTGAATTAAATTTTATATTATGTATTGTAACGCGATACCAAACAAATATATTTTTGGAAAAAAAAAATATTTGTCATTTTTAAAAGTTGATGTTCGGTTCTCGAGATCTCTTGAACAATAGAAAATATTGACTTCAAATTAATTTCATTCATCCAATTTATATTGTTTTCTATAAGAAATCCAAATTTTTAAGAAATGCTACTAAAATTGGTAAAAATTAGTTTTCGAATCTCGTTAACAAAAATAGATTTTGAAATAAAACTATTTTATCAAATGCAAAATATTGTTGGTAATTTTTAAATCTTATAGAATAATTCAACTGACAAACTTTTTTAACAAAACACGAAAACTTACAAACCTTTTAAGCAAGACAAATCGACAGACGGGATGGGAAGTTATCAGTGTGGGTCGCATCCCAGCCTCTTTTTACAAATATGTTTGGCATGTAGTTATTTGGTGCTTATAAATATTAAAAATTGACCGCTTTCTGAGATATCGGATCTTGAACAGAAAAAAATGTAATATTTTTTTAAAAATGCCAAAAGTAAAGTTTGAAATTTGTGATCATCAAATATTATTAAGACAGTATAAGAACCTGTGCGAAAAAAAAATTTTGAAATAGATTCAAATAACGGTTCTATGGGGGGTACCTTTCTCGAGCAATACAAAAATATGTTTTTTTGTTGAAAAAAGCCAAGTCAAGAAAATTTAATAAAAATCTTTTTTTTTATGCAAAGAAATTATATCGGAACTACTGTTGTTTTTGTTTTAAAATAAAAAATTAAAATCGACTAACGCGAATCGGCTTAAAATCTTAATTTCTAAGCTTGAACTCAATCGACCCAATGGTTTTCGAAAATTCAAAAATAAAAATTCCCATCCAAAAATGTTACTTTGTTACAATTTTTTGTGCAAATAAGCTACATTACAATGTTTTTGAACAACAACATTGCGCATACCCACAACTTTTCAAAAAAAAAAACTTTAAAACCTAAGATCAACAATGCGGAAAGACTCTTGATATTTTTGTTTCTTAACATTTGGTCATCCGTTTTATATAAATTGGTCTATTTTTTTATGGGATAAGGTTTTTTAAATTAACAATAGAGAATAGACAATGACCATTAATATTTCAAAAGTCAAATATTTCAATTATAGATGAAATTTAATTGAAATATATTTTTGTTTGCATTCAGTTGTGTCTAAATAACCAAAGGCGAGAGGCATAAGGCGCCATTCCTAAAATCCATAAATTTTTTAATGACTTTTCCGATCTTTCTATAATATAAAGCAATTTTAAAATTGTAGAAACGGAAAATTATTTCAGACTTTATATTCAATTCAATCAAATTCCTTACAATCAAAAATATATCAGTATCAGTAAATGTTATGTATTTGATGATTGACGATGTATAGAATTTTTCATAACATGTACATAATGTACAAAAAGAACAAAAAGAAACAATTCACTCTTGGTGAATATGGCTAAAAATAAGAATAAAAATCAAACTTCTAAATAATGTTCACAGAGAATACAAATAAACTCGCATCGACTATCAATTTTCTGGCTTCATTTATTGAAATTTTTAAAGAAAACAAGAAAACGGAAAAAATTCAAAAACTCTGTTTTCATTGATTTTGAGGCATAGGTTGAGTACGTACATTTATACACTATTTCTATAAGAACTATAATTGTACTCTATTTGTATACCTACCTAAAATGTTTTCCTATTAGTAAATCTACCAATTCATTAAATCGACTTAAGTTTTAAAATTGTTTGATAAACAAATTTATTGAAATAACAACAGGAGGTAAAATGCATTCATGCGGAATAAAATCGAAAATTATAAAGCTAATAAATTTTAAACATTATAATTTATTTTTTCAAGAGCTATAGAATTTTCTTTTTGTATTATATCGTTGGCTTTGGATAATTTTATTATTATGGGGATAAATAAATATATTGAGATTGCTTTTTACGATATTATGCATATTTTAGTACTTGAAATATGTACTTTATACTTACAAAGACGTGCAAGCCTTGCTCTTAGTGTCAATACTTGAATCGCGTTGGAATTGAAGGCCTCAAAGCATTTTATTCTAATCAAAAACGTGCCATCATAGGCTTTTTGAAATATCATTCATTCAGTCTTCATTATGCTTCATATGAATACAGCAAACATTAAAAAAAATCCTTTTTGAATAAGGAATAGCTTATATTAAGGAGAGCTAAGAAATACATAAATGCATTTCTATGACGATGTCCTTTCAAATTAAATGAGATTTTCTATTTTGATATATACAATATACATATATATATATATATGTATATGTAACCATCATCAGGAAGCGGAATTAAGATGAAATGTTTATAGATGCAAACAATGTAAAATACTTACCTGACTGGGTCAGGTGCAATAAATTATTTTGGTATTACACCAATATTTTTGTAAATGAACTAATCAAAGCTTAATTTTGGGGTATAAAATCTTTAAAAAATCAATGGCGCAAAATTTTAAGCAATTCTCTTTTAAGCATTTTATTTTTCTTAATTTTAAACACTTTAAACTTCTAACTAAAGAACCTGTCAAAATGACAGCTTAGGTTAGGTTAGGTTAAAGTGGCTGTCCATGATGGAATCGGACACACTTAGGCCAGTTTAATGACCCATTCTGATACCACATGAATCTTGAGGCTTCCTTCTAAGCTCAATGGAACGAAACGTGAGAACTTTTGTGAAACACAAGAAAAATTGAAACAAAAAATACAGGCCCTACGATTTTAGTTCAAGGTTTAATTTGCACATGAGTACAGTCAATTGCTCCAATAACCTAAGGAAATCTGGCTATTTTGTAAAAATCATTTTTTTGTTTTATTCAGCTTTGTAGATGTAGATAGGAACTTGGGTGGAGTGCCATAACCCCCGCGGCATTAACCCCCGCGGGGGTTAGTTCCCATTCAATTGGGAATTAACCCCCGCGGGGGTTAATTCCTTTTTCAAATGACATTAATCCCCGCGGGGGTTAATTCCCTTTTTATGTGGGGGTTAATGCCCAATTATAACTGGAAATAAGCCCCACGTTAATAAAAAAACAACAAACATAAAGGAACAAAATTATTTCTTCATTTATTTTTCAAAATAAAACAAAAATTTAAAAAATAAAATAACAACTTCAACAATAAAAAAAATGTATCTTAATCATTTTGAATTGATAGCACGGCGGCGTACTAACAGCTTGGTATGTAAGGGGGGGCATGCTGCCCCCCTGCAACCCCCATGCTTGGGATCACTATAGGATTTGGGGTGGGTGCGAGTTTGGGTATATGCAAAAAACTCTTGCATTTGAGCACTAAAATCAAAGAAATTCCCAACAAAAAAAAAGCAAGTATGGCTCACAGTTATGAAAGAATCACAACGCATTCGTGTTCTTTGCATACACCCAAACTCGCACTCACCCCAAATCCTATAGTGATCCCAAGCAGGGGGTTTGCAGGGGGGCAGCATGCCCCCCCTTACATACCAAGCTGTTAGTACTCCGCCGTCCTATCAATTCAAAAAAACTTTTTAGCAAAAGTAGCTATTCTAGACAATAAATCAACCATTTTTGCGTGTATTGTATGTAAAAAAGTGAACTTTAAATTTTTTTTATTAAAGTTTATGAATTTTAAAATATTCGGCGTTGTTTCCTTTATTTGTTGGCCTTATTTCTTTTTATAAATCGAAATAAAGCCAAATTGGTTTTATTTCGTTTTGAACAACGAAATAAGGCCAAATTTGTAATTTGGTGTTATTTCATTTGGTACTATTTCACGTCACCCGTATTTTTTGTTTATTTGTTATAGGAAGGTATGTCATAGCTTTCTCAATTCCATTTTGAAAACTCACCATTTCTAAAAAGAATAGATATGTACTTTATTTCTGTTTAAGTTAAAGGTTTAAGTACATTTAAAAATGCGTAAAACAAAATAAGAATTATTTTCCAAAATACATTATTTTAAACTTCAACTCAAGGAACAAGATCGCAACTTTGTTGTGCATTTTATACCTATATAATTATTTATTTTTCCTTTATTTGTTTACTATTGTACAGCAAAGCTAAAACAAAAGAAAAAATGGGGGTTAAAGCCATTTCTGAATGGGAATTAATACCCGCGGGGGTTATTTTCTTTTTCTTGTGGGGATTAATGCCACTTGAAAAAGGAATTAACCCCCGCGGGTGTTAATTCCCATTCATTTGGGAATTAACCCCCGCGGGGGTTAATGCCGCGGGGGTTATGGCACTCCACCAGGAACTTGATGAAATGTACGGTCCTTGATCTTTTATCTGCGTTGAATGATGACTGCTCAGCCGGTCCCGATGGTATTCCCCCGATAGTATTCAAAAAGTGTAGTAATGCTTTAGTTGAACTCCTTACGTTCTTATTCAAACTTTCTCTAAAAACTGGCAAATTTCACAGTATATTGAAGAAGTCATTTCTAACACCAATTTCCAAGAAAGGTAACAGGGTGGATATAACAAACTACAGGCTCATTGCAAAGCTTTCTTGCATTCCTAAATTATTTGAACAAGTTGTTTGTGAAAGTGTAGCATTTTTTTAGTAAAAATCTCATTTGCGAACAGCAACATGGTTTTGTGAGAAAAAGATCAACCGTTACAAATCTCCTCACATTCTCAAACATATGTTCAAACGCTTTAGAACAAGGTTATGAAGTCGACTGTGTATACACTGACTTTTCTAAAGCTTTTGACCAACTTAGCCACGGAATTATTTTATTTAAACTTAAAGCTCTTTGTTTTCCACCATTTTTCTTAGCTTGGATCAAATCATACCTTGAAAACAGATCATATGAGGTAAAATTTAGAAATTGTCATTCTGAAGCTTTTGTTGCTCAACCTGGTGTTCTCCAGGGAAGTCATCTTGGCCCTTTTCTATTCATCCTGTCTATTAACGACGTATCGTCATGTCTACGCTCAAGTGAAGTTCTTATTTTTGCTAATGACATACAAATTTTTAAGATAATAAAGTCCACCCAAGATCGTATCCTTTTACAAGCCGACATTGATAGTTTCACATTTTGGTGTGGCAAAAATAGCCTTACCCTCAACCCTGTAAAATGTCAGACGATAACTTTTACAAAAAAACGAATCGGTGTATTTGATTATTGTATATCACAGCAAAAACTCTGTCGCGTCTCCACATTTAAAGATTTAGGTGTTCATTTCTGTTCCACCTTAGAATTTACACATCACATTCATTTTATTGTTAATAAAGCAAGTTCTATACTTTTTTTTATAATAAGCGCACACTCAAAGGGATAATACTACCCTTATTATGTAGACACAGTGTGAGCACTAGGAAAGGGAGAGAGGTGTTGAAAGGAGGTGTCGATGCACATTAGTTTTGAATTCCTTAATATTGCAATGGCTGAAAAAAAACAGAGTGTGGAAAGGCATTCCACATTCGCATAGTACGGCTAAAGAACGAATCTCTGTACTTATCAATACGACCGAAGTTGGGCTCGAGGGTATATTGATAAGCATTCCTAGAAGCGCGAGTATTACGGTTGAACTGTTTAAGGGGGAGGAATGCAACTGGCTATTTCTCTAGAGTATAAACCATTAAAATAACGGTAAAAGAGGGTGAGACAAGAAACATTTCGACGATGTTCGAGCAACGTAAATGATCTTATGATGGTAATATCACCAATCAATCTAAATGCTCTACGTTCAATACTGTCCAAGAGGCTTAAGTAAGTTGCAGGAGCACCAGCCCAGATATGGGAGTTATACTCAAGCTTTGGACGTATAAGTCTTGTAGATAACAGCCAGATCAGAGGGGGAGAAAAACTTCTTGCAACGCCTTAGAAAACCCAAACATCTTGCGGCATTTTTGGCGACATCGCGTATGTGATCGTTCCACAAAAGGTGGTTGGTGATACACATACCGAGAATATCGAGATGTTCAGTCTCCTCGATGCAAGTGCCATCTATGGATAATGGCGAGGGGGGTATATCTCGCTTTAACGATACAAGACAGCATTGGGTTTTCGAAGCATTAAATTCCACGCGGTTTCGTATTCCCCATTGTACAATACTGTTTAGGTCGGAATTTAATGAGCTTATCATATTTTGTCGTTGCAGTTCCACATCCGAAGAAGAGCGATGTGAATCTGAAAACGAATATGAGAAGCTAAGAGTACTATCGTCAGCGAAACAATGTATTGGATTAGAAGTTGCAGACAGGATATCATTAATAAAAATGAGAAAGAGTGTTGGAGATAGAACAGAGCCCTAGGGCACACCAGCATTTATTTTGTGGTTTTCAGACTTGAATCCATCCTATACAACTTGTATTGAACGATTCGAAAGGTAATTACTAATCCAATGAAGGAGGGATTCATGAAAACCGAAAGCACGCATTTTCGATAAGAGAGCCTGATGCCAAATCCTTCAAGTGCAATAATCTTACTTTCTCCAAAGTGATGTAAAGATTTGCTCCGCTGTTCGGTGAGATGAACTAGTGGACCTATTGCTACGAAAGCCGTATTGTCGGTCATTAAGAAGCTTTCGATCTTCGAGATATTTCTAGAGCTGATAATTAATCATCGTTTCCATGACCTTGGAAAGAAAGGACGTAAGTGCAATCGGTCGGTAATTACACGGTGAGGAATATTCGCCTTTTTTGGGAATAGGCTGGACAAATGCGGTTTACCATCCGCTCAGAACGAGACCTGAGGAGTAGGACAGATGAAAAAGCTAACGCAGTGGTTTTGCCAGCGTTGAAGAACACCTCTTCAGAACAATACAATGGGGATACCATCCGGACCAGAAGATTTATTTATGTTAAGATCTTTTAGGACTATCGCTACAGTACGAGTGCGAAAAAAGATTTGCCCCATAGAATCACTAACTCGCTCAAGTACAGGCGGAGTCAAAACACTCACTGGCAGCGTTGAATTGGCGGCGAACTGTCTAGCAAAGAGATTAGCTTTCTCTTAAGAGCTAACAAATGGAGTGTCATTCACAACGAGCGTAGGAACCGAGGAAGAGGAAGAATTCCTCATATTTTTTACAAATGACCAAAATTTTAACTGCCTTTGGGACATTGCAGTATTTTTTGCCATAATTGTTGGTCATGTAAAAATTTGGTCCGTCGAATATGGGCGTTGCAGGCCTTCCTGGATTGCTTGAACTTATTCCGGTTTTCCTCATTTGGATTGGCTTTAAAACAACGGAAACTTACATTCTTGACCCTAATAACCTCTTTACAGCTCGAATCGAATTTCGAATCGTTTTCCTTAGGTCTGATGCTTTTAACCCTATTCGGGATAAAAGTTCTCATTCCCAGGAGAATCAAACTTGTGATCATATCAGCGCTGGCGTCAACGTCACTATCGAGAAAGCATAGTGACCAATTAAAGATCCTAAAATAATTATTGAGACCGTCCCAGTTGGCTTTCTCGTATTGCCAAACGGTTCTCTTAGGAGCTCTTTCTTTAACTGGAGAGTTTTTACTTACTTACTTACTTAAGGTGGAAAGTTTTTACACCAGAAATTTTCTGATATGACACAATGGTCAGATGAGCCTAGAGGAGATAGAGGAGTGTACTTACTAAGGTCAGAGGTAAGAAACAAGTCAAGAGTGTTTTCTGATCGACCTACCACGTCCGATATTCGAGTGGGCTCGTTGACCAGCTGAGTTAGGTGGTTTAACTCAGCGAAGATCTCAGCACACACTCCTTCTGGTGTTGCCTGGCCCGAATGTTGAAGCCATGAAGAATTGTGTACATTGAAATAGCCCGTAACAACGATTTCAGTGCGAGGATAGGACGAAACAATTCTTTGGATGGAATCAGACAAAGTCCAAATTCACGAGAAGTTGACACACTGTCTAGATTGGGGCTTGGTTTTATAAAACCAATTGTTATTATACAATTGTCATGTTCGTCCTCATCTTGAATATGCTTCGCAGGACTCCCTATTACGAAATTCATAGAAAACGTATTGAATCAATTCAACATAATTTCATTCGCCTTGTCCTAAAGGGTCTTCCTTGGGATGATCCTTACGATCTGCCTCCCTATGAACATCGTATTCTGCTTCTTCAAATGCAATCTCTTCATCAAAGGCGTGTTAATAATGACTTAGTATTTTTTCATCAACTCATTAATGGTGAAATTGATGCACCTTATTTGCTATCTTGTGTACATTTGAATTACTGAGGCGGAACTCATCACCTGCGTACTTTTGACTTTATACATATTGACTTCCATAGAACTAACTATGGAAAGAATGAAGCTTTAAGCATTTTATATAATATATATGGGATTAAAATCATTGTTTAGAACCAATGCTCTATTATCGTAAACGTCTTTATTTTATATTTTTTTGTACTGTAATAATTCATGTTAAATGTTAATAATTATTGTGTTTTGTATTTTGTGCGTGTGTTTGGCTATAATTGTACTCGTAGTATTTTCTTACTAACAACTAACACATGCACTTATGATGAGCCTCTGATCGTACTTTGACGCTTGCTATAAGCTAACTACTTTCTGAAAATTTTGAAGTGTAAAAAAATGTGGCAAAGACTCGCGATGCATTTAGACGTATTTTTTATAATCTTTCCTATTGTTGATTGTACCATTTCATGCATGTCCCTTAAATATTGAAAAATTAGATTTTGTATTGTTTACATCCGAAATACAGTTAGCAACATCAACTTGGTGGACATTTCTTCCAAAAAAAATTTAGTCACCAAGACTTGCAACTCTGATGAAATGCATTTCTGGCTCAGTTCAGCTCAAAATCCTCGAAAATATGAAATTCTTGATCTTCAGGAAACATTTTTCTTGAATTTTCTTTGATATAACACACGTCAAATATGTAGGAGTACTTTAAACTTATCATAATATTAAAATCTAGTTTTTAATTATTTTTGTTTTGACGAATAAAATTATTTAATAAATTCATTCGAAATAAAAGATTCAAAATAAAAATATCATAAATATTTTGTTAATAAGAAATTTGGTTTTTAATTAAAGAGCCTATAACTTCAGAAGTGGGATTGAAGACTACCTATTACTGCAATTTTTATTTAACAATTATAAAATAAAAAAATGAATAAAACAGATATACAAAATTGGTTAACCGAACACGAAATACCTTTATACAATTAAGGAAATTATATAATGAAAAAAGGAATGAACTGGATCTAAATGATGAAGATAATGATGACAATTTTAATGACGCCGAAAATGAACCGCTCAACCCGCAACAGAAAGAAATTAATCTTGATGCAGAGATTAGAATCTTAGAAAAACGACAACGTATACAACAATTGCAGCGAGAGTTAACCATAAATTCTGTAGTCAGCTGTCCAAATTTTGAAGATGTTCAACACTTAATGAATCCGTTTGACGAAACTTATGATGACTATGAGTGGCTTAAAGATTTTAAACGTGTTTGTGATTCATTGAGTGCGGATGATGTTTTTCGCTTAAGGTTAGTCCGACGTTTAATGAAAATGAACTCTGCTGCTAAATTGTTTTTGCGAGTAGATAATTCTACCAATTTTTCCAATTTTCGACAAAATTTTTATCGAATTTTGGTCGAAAGCACAACATATCTGAAGTAATCAATGAACTCCGAAAAACAACATATTGCTCATCCAAACTTTCAATTATTGGATATATCCTGAAAATGCAAGAACTTGCAGGTCAAGCGAACATGGATGAAAAAGAAGTTATTCAATTTATAATTGCCGGCTTTGAAGATGATTCAGTGGACATTGCTGTTTTGTATCCAGCTAATGACCTTCAATAACTCAAGGAATTGTCACATCGTTATGGTCAATTACAAAGTCAACGGAATTTTAAAAATCAGAAAAGAAATCTATCTTCTTCGTTTTCATTAAATAAGAATGACGACATTAAAAAACAAAAGTGTTTCAATTGTTCACAAATAGGACACTTTTCAAGTTCGTGTCCAAATCCAAAGCGAGAAAAAGGTTCCTGTTTTCGTTGTGGTTCAAAAGAACATATTTTGAATAATTGCACGAAGAAATCAAATCCTCAAGTTGCATTAGTGGACCAATTTGAAAAGAATAATATTAGTTTTAAGACAAGCAATTCATATGATGAACATTTCCAAGAGATTAACGATATTACCAAAATTCTTCGGCAAAAGGGCAGCCAAGAAAATGCCGATAATGTTCAACGAATTTACACTTGCTGCAGTAGATTCAAGGCAGATTTACATCATGAAGAACTTCGCTCGGAAGAACTTCAAAAAGAAGTTGAGAATTGTAAACGTCGAATGAAAAAAACTGCGGAAATATCACAATTGGATCAAGTTACAATAAATGAACTAAAGAAAGTAATAGAAAAGGCTTGGAAAGAAAAAGACAGTGCTCAATTACGTGAACAGATGGCTCAAGAAGAAGTAATGAAGCTACGAGATCAAATTGCAGTTCTAGAAAACGAAATCTTAAAAATGAGTGAAAAGAAAGGTGGCTGTGATGATAAGAAAGATTATGCAAAAGAAAAAGAAAAACTTAACAGTGAAATTCGTGAACTTAACAAACGTATCCAGATTCAAAGATTATACACCACTGAAGTTGAACACATGACAAAGAATTTAGAAGAGAAAAATAAAGACTTGATAAAAGTTTTGAATGAAACATCTTCTGACTTGTACAGCTGTAAGAAACAATTTGATGCAGCCACAAAGGACTTATCGAGCATTAAATCTGAAGAATCTAAGAATCTAATATTTGTAAATCTCAAGACGCTTCAGCTCGAAAGTATTCGAGTGTTTGGAAGCAAAAAAAAAACCGAAGAAGAGAATTTGCGAATGCGATCAATCAGGTTATACTTACTAAATTGCTATTAAATGTGTATTTATTTCGTTTAAAATTAATCTTTGTATTATTGTATTATATAAATTAACTGTTTCATGTTTTGATTAAATTATATAATATTGTTATTGATCGGGTCGATCAAAATGGTCAGGATGGCCGAGTTGTAGGAGTAGTTTAAACTTATAATAATATTAAAATCTAGTTTTTAATTATTTTTGTTTTGAAGAATAAAATTATTTAATAAATTCATTCAAAATAAAAAATTCAAAATAAAAACATCATAAATATTTTGTTAATAAGAAATTTGGTTTTTAATTAAAGAGCCTATAAATAGTATTATTTTAAAAAAGATAAAGAAGCATTTTGCTGTTTATAAAGTTAGATGAGTGCTTTAGTTTTAAAGTATTATCTCATTACTCATTTTTAGAGTGGACTTCGAATTTAAAAATGATTTAGAGTAGGTTTAAAATGTTTAAAAATTTGAGCCAAGGTTAGGTTAGGTTAGGTTATAAGGGGTGTGCTGTGCACAGCATGAAGCTGTTGCGTACACGGGGGCCTACTGGTCCATTGTGATCCCCTGTAAAAAAAGTAAAAGTTAGCATCGATGCTCCTCAATTTTGCCGATTAGCGTAGAATGGCTCGTTAACGAACCAGCCTGTGCTATCTATAAATTTCCCCATGTTTGCCATTGAGACCTGTGCTAGATCATCCAGTTCTCCAACAAACCTGTTTCCGAAATGACGGAGTCGGCTGGTTTGAACAGAGCAGGTGTTTAATGGTTTCTATTTCCTCCTCATCCTGACAGCTCCTACAAAAATCGGGTGCAAATGCCCCTATCCTGTTAGCCATTGTGCCAATGGCGCAATGACCTGTTAGTACACCTATTAAGATTTTAATGTTCTTTTTACTCAGCGATAGAATATATCGAGTTTCCTTTTCATTTGTGTTAGGCCATAAACTTCTAGAGATTGCGCAATCGTCCCTGGATTTCCAGGAGTTATTGATTTTCTCTTTTAGTTTAAGGTCTATCTTCCTCTTGAGTACCCCAATCGGGACGAATGGTCCCCTAACTGAATGGTCGCTACTACTTGTGTCTGCTTCTGACCCTTTCCTGGCTAGTTCTTCTACTATATCATTCCCTTCTATATTGCTATGTCCAGGAACCCAGCAGAGCTTTACCTGGTTAGTGTGGCAGATTTTATTTAGTTCCTTCCTACAGTTTAAAACTGCTTTTGATCTTATGGTCTCACTGGCTAAGGCTTTGATAGCAGCCTAGCTGTCCACGAAAAAAGTAATCTCCGAAGAACTTAGCTTTTCGTGATGTGTCAATTCAGCTGCTTTTCCAATGGCAAAGATCTCGACCTGAAAGACACTACAGTCAGCTGGGAGTTTATATGACACTCTGATGTTGAGTGATTCGCAAAACACTCCCGCACCTGTTCCTGATTCCATTTTTGAACCGTCAGTGTTGAAAGGGATACCCTGTTTAATTTGAGCCAATATATTGAAGTCTGATAACAGCGAATACGTATTTAAGTTTTTAAACCAGTTTTCTTTAATTTTAGTCGATTTGATATTTTTTTTATAATATACCTTCGACAGAAAATTATAGACATTCAAAGTAGAGGAAAAGACTTACAAATATAATTAATTCTGGCTTTTGCGAGTTCTATTATTATTAAATTTTAAGTTATTTACAATGAGAATAAAATGAAACTATGGTATATTCTATAATTATTGCGACTTTTTCAAGTTTGATTCGGTAAACAAACGGTATTTATTTAAATGCATACATTTATTCAAAATCATTTCAGAGCTGGATTTCGAATTATTTCGCGAATTTTGGAACAGTTGTACGGTCGATGTTAAAATTTGTTTGGTTTAAGAAATCAGAATTTGATTTTCTGAAGGAAAACAGTTTGAAGATGATGGCTTTAGCGGCTTAGTCTGTAGATCCAAACGCAAAAAAAAGCATAATCTCGCAACCCAATTTCTCGTTCTTTATGAAAATAAAATTCATTCAATGAAGGTAAAAACTCAACAGTTAGTGTTCCAAAATTTAAAAGCTTGCAAACTCGGTTATAAGGTTTAAGATGGGAGACAGTAGGAAAAGAACCTTTGTTGGATGTTATAGTTTGTCGTAAATATTTAGAGAACTAAGCGAAGTTTTACAAAACAAAATTAGTTTTTAAACTATAGGATTTTTCAATAAGGGCGTGTAGATGTTGTGTGTAAATGTCGTGGCGTTTGCTGTGTGGCACGTAGCGCCGCGCCGCCGTCCTGCTGGAACCACATGTCGTCTTGGTCCATATGGTTCAATTTGGGCCATAAGAAATTAGTTATCATCGTTATATAGGGCTTGTTGTTGACGGTGACCGCCTCTGGTGCCACTGGCCCAAAATCCACACCAAACGGTAACTTTTTGAGGATGCATTATGACCTAGTGAACCTCGCGTGGGTTGGTGTCATCCCATATACAGCAATTTTGGTTATGTTAGCACAGCCATTCATCCAAAAATGAGCCTCGTCACTAAAGATGATTTTTCGGCCGAAATTGGGGTCCTCTTCCAAACGATTCGAAGCCCAGTCAGCGAACAAACTTTGAGCTCCTGGGTCAGTTGGATCTTGTACGGGTGTAGGCGCAAGTACCGACGCAAAATTCGCCAAGTTGAAGTTTGCGAAAGGACGAGTTCTTGTGCACGGAGAAGAATAGACTGCCTCGTGTTCTGCGGGATCAAGCGTTCCTTGAACTTATGGGTGTTGGCTGATTGTTTACTGAACCGGTCGTCTCAAATTTGTCCACCAAACGTTAAAGATTCGACTGTGAAGGGCTACCACGTCTACCGTAAAATGGGCGCATTGCACGCAACGTTTGCGTTGACGAACACTCATTTTGATAATAAAGTCTTATCATTTGAACGTATTGTTCAATTGGGTAACTTGCCATGATGATTTGGCATAAACAACTGAATAATAAACAAAAGATTTGACAGATGTCACCAAAACAAAATGGCCGCCACGGTACGCCAAAATCTACCCGCGCCAATTTAAAAACTCTTTACAACTACAAACAAAAAGCATTTTCAGCTATGACCAAAAATATAAGAGCACTTGGATTTAACTTCTGAAACAATACATTAAAGTATTAAATGTCAATTCTTTATTCTGATGAATTATTTACATATGTATATTTAATATTTATATTTTTATCATCGAATATTTGTTAACAAATTACTTACCCTAATTGTAAAAAAGCTAACTTAATTTAACAAGATTCTTGAGAAATACTGCATTTTATTGACAATTTTTGAAAGATCAATGAGCTCAATGGAAAGTTTATCAATAAGATTCGGTTCCAGTTTTTGAGGATATCACTCTAAAATATCAATATTGTTTCCATTAAACCTTCGTTAATTTTTTAGTATGTTCATCCTTGTTATCCAGCAGGAAACTTCGTCTAAAGTTCATATTCATCAAACATTAATACATTTTATTTGATGTTCTCATACATTTCTTTATTCAATAGTTTAGCAACAATTTATCATTATAAAGCTTTTTCTTGACATGTTGGCTTTTAATTTAATTTTAAGGAATGTTAATATTATATTGATCATAGCTTTAGTTAATTCATGTAAAAAAAAAGGTTCAAGTCATATTTTTGGAAGCTAGAACCAGGATAATATTGTAAAGAAAAGACTGAATAACCGCATTAACTATATGGTCAATATTATTCCCTTTTTAAATCAACGACAAAATATTTAACCAAACATAGTTATTTACAATATTATCAATCGCAATGTCAATATGGTTAAGCATTCTCCATTCGCATTGTACGGCTAATAACCGAATAACTGAATTTGCCAGTACGGCCGATATGTTGGAATCGATGGTTTACTACTGACCATTTTTGGACGGAAAATTGAATTGCGTAAAGAGAGGAATGCAATTTACTGTAGTTCGGAAGGAATAGGCTGATTGGTCTTAAGAAATTCTTTTTTTGGTTTTGAACATGTTTTGTTTTGCTTTCTGTATTATTATTCTGCCTTAAAGATGCGTACGTTTATTGTGTATTTGAAAATTGTTCTCTTTTGTGGTTTCGTCTTTAACTTTTAAAGGTTTAATTCTTATATAAAGTAGTTATAATCTAAGACAATTTTTACTTATCGCTGTTGTCATCATTTTCATTTTTAATCTTTGGAAATAAAATTGTCAAAAATGATAATAAACAGCTTACTGAGACTTACTCAACATACAAAATATTCAATTTAAAACTACATGAATCTAAACTTTGTTTTGTGGGTTAAATTCATTTTACCATTTTAAGTCCTTCAAAAAGACTTCAAATGAGTATTCTATTAACACTCGTATATTGGTCGATTAAATATCAGCACTCTCCTTCTTTAGCAATTTGACTTCTTAAGGAAAATTTGCATTTTTATTTCCCTTAATAAATTTTAATATTAATGTCTTCTCTTTTATTTTGATTCAGTGGTTCCCATTACGAAGGCCAATGGCAAAATGGAAGGCGCCATGGTCTCGGTGTTGAGCAAAGAGGTCGCCTTATATATCGTGGTGAATGGTCAAAAGATGGGCACAAGGGGCGCTATGGCGTGCGACAAAGCACAATATCTACAGCAAAATACGAGGGAACATGGAATGTTGGATTCCAGGACGGTTATGGCTGCGAAACTTATGCCGATGGTGGTAAGTATACAACACACATCACACAGTTCCACCAAACGAAACATAACAATAATAATAATATTCAATAATATAATTTATTCAAAAACCATAAGATGAGGCAGTATTATAAATCTCGTTGTTCTTATATGTTTAGAATTATAGATGTACGCCTGTTTTCATTTCCTATACTCGACACTCGTACTATTTAAGTTTTGACTTACATATTTTCTGTATATAAAATCACTTTCTTTTTGGCCCGTGTTCAGTATTTGAATGGGACCAGTCAGTGGTAAGATTTCAAAAATATGACGTCATCCGTTTATTTATGAATAGTGCCATACCAACTCATATAAAAACCAAAACCAAAACCAAAAGAAAAGGAAGAAGCTTTCTAAAAGTGAAATAATATGTACTTGGGGGTGTAAAAGTTTTATTTTTTAATTGTATTTTGTATTTGTTGTTGTTGTTTTTTTTATTTTATTTAAGAGCGTTAACAAGTGGAAGAAAAAGTATAGTTTTGTAAATTTGTCACAACACAGCGCTTTTCAAAATATAATTGCCATTGAATGAAAAGTTTTTCCTAGGTTTTGTATAGGTATCTCTTAGAAGACATTCTTCTAGTAGTAGTTTTCTTTTTTTGAAATGAATCTTACAACAATAGGGTATACCTGTTTTTGCACCATGTTGATGAAGATGATGATGATGCTGGTAATGATGATGATGATGATGATGATGAACTAAAAGGAGAGCCCGTGTATTTAAATTTGGAATGCCACGTCGCACCGATAATCCGTCAAGCCATCGAGCAATTGTTTTGTAGCTAAAAATACCAGCGACACATTTTTTTTTGAATTGCAACTCAGAGTTTTGCTGTTTCGCAGCATAAAATTCTATACATATGTGATATAAGAACAAGCTATGTATATAAATTAACTTTTGTAATTTTCTAAATTAACTTGTTCAGCATGTTTTGCTGTTTTCGAGTTTGATCTTTTAAAATAAGTACAGGGAAACACTTTTGCTTGTTTTATTGTAGTCTGTTTACATTTAAGAAACATATTTTGGGTTAAACTTATTAACTTATTTGTGTATATTCAATTTAAGCATCAAGAAATAAATTGCTGCTTAAATTCAACACAATATATTGTTCATTAAATAAGTTACTAGCAAACTTATTTATGAACATGTAAAAGGGTGGCTCCTTAAATTGAAACCTATCTTGAAAACTTTAAATCCTAGTTGCATGGTCCCGAGGACCTTTTTGTAGGAAATTTAATTTTCTATAGTATTGTTGCATATTTATTTTGTATGGGTCTTGTGAAAATTGAGAATTTTATTAAAAAAAAAAAACGGTTTAAAGCAATTAACACTTTTGTAAACCGTTCAATTCTGAAAATTCCCACTTTCTCCATGGGAACGTCAAAAACAAAAAGTCACCCAAACAAGGCACCCTAACAAATAAAGGTTTTTTTTTAGAAGTGTGGTTTTCAAGAAAATAAAACACATTTAAGAATTTAGCTTTATTATAGCCGAAAGGTCTAATTTTTGCCCTATGGGGCCCTTTTGGGAATATTCTCTTACAAGGCGCAAATCGTCTCGAGCTTTTCTGTGTAGACAAGCGACTTCGTATGATCATTGAGGCCACGCCACGTAACAGGCCCACGTTCGACGATGCGAGATAATGCGCCGACTGAAAGTTTCCTTCAATAAACCACTATTATAATAATTTGCACAATTTGTTAAGAAGTAAGTCTATTTATTATGAAATGGCAAACCAAACTGAGCATAGTTACAGTGACAGCTTCCAAAAAGACCAACTCCGAAAAAAGTATTGCCAGGCTTTTACCCGCGACTTCGTCCGCATTAGATAGTTTTTTTGGATAGTAGAATGAAAATACCTGAGCTGTACTTTTTTGTACGTATGTTTGAATTGTGCCGAGATGGGATGAGGCCATACTAATAGTGATTTGTGTTATTCCAGTATATGCAGGTTTGATAGTTTAGGCGTAAAAGCGATCGGCCCACCTGAATTTTCCCATGGGAATGCGTCATTTTCCCGGGGTAAAAAGTAGCCTATGTCCTTTCTCGGGTATCAAAATATCTTCATAACAAATTTCATGCAAATTGGTTCAGTAGTTTAGGTGTGATTGAGTAACAGACAGACAGACAGAGTTACTTTCGCATTTATAAATATTATATAGTATATAGTATGGATAATCATTTTTAACAAGACTGCAAAAGTGCAAAGTCCTATCCCCGATATCTATGTTTTTTGATAAATTGTTCAATGGATTTAAAAAACCTTACTTTATGAGGAATTCAGTCAACAACATTTTGCAGAAAAGAACAAACTTAACACGAAAATAAAGAGTAAGGGTATCGTTTCATTATAAGTAATGGTGTACTTTTCACTTGTGAATTATCAAAACAAGGAAGCTTCAAAAGTGATAACTTATTGAAAAACTCTATACAAGAGCTGATAGTTCTTCGCACTCAATACTAATGCAAATCTTTTCTCTAATAACAATAACTAGAACCCTCATCCAAAAGTCATTTTCTTCTTAGAACATAAACAATTTAATTCACACAGTTAAATTTTATAAAAGGGCTATTTATAGTTTAACTACTTGAAGTATGGTAAAGTCCCTTAAATGAAATTTATTATTTTCTTATTATTTTATTATTTCCGCTTTGTTAGAATTTGAATATAAAATTAGCTACTGGCTTAGTAAATATAAAAAATACCTTTTTATAGAGCATACGTTATTGTTCTTTGATTAAAAAAATTAGCAATTCAAAACCTTACGCAATAAGTACTTCTTTTGCAGGAACATATCAAGGCCAATGGCAAGAAGGAAAACGACATGGTTATGGTATACGCACATCAGCACCCTTTGGCATGGCATCCCATTATCGACCAAAAAACATTCACGCTTCCATGAGTTCTTTAAGAAGCAACGAAAATGCTGACCCTTCGGGTAAGGGAAACAATAAATCTGAAGAAATTCGTGGTGGATTTGTGTTAACTTCAAAGTCTGATAAGCTTCCTGCTAGGCGAAATAGTTTGACGGAAAAGTCCAAAAAAGGATTCCTTTCGGTGTGTACAAGGGTCCTTTTGTTTAAAAGAACTTTAATATTAATGAATCACATCACTTGAATCCTTGACTTTGTATGAAATTTATTTATTTTTAGGGCCTGAGACGAAAACAAAGAAGTACAGGGGATCTGGAGAAACGTGGAACTTTAGCTTCAGGAAGCATCCGATCAACAATGTCAACTGCTTCTTGGCTCAGTACTGGTTCTGAACAATCCAACTTGACCGCAAAGTAGGTTTTTATTTTTGTTTAAATTTTAATGAGTTTGTTAAATGAGCCCTAATATACAAAAACATGTACATTACAGATCTGCTCACACCGAGTCAAATGCAAGTTTTACCATTGAAGAAGAACAATTGGATCCAACAGTTGTGGAAACTTACATGGGTGAATGGAGTAAGGACAAGCGTAGCGGTTATGGTGTTGCCGAACGAACTGATGGTTTGAAGTAAGTTTTCTCGGGTATTTTCACAAAAAAAAAACTTAACTGCGTCGTCTTTTACTTAGGTACGAAGGAGAATGGTATAACAACAAGAAGAACGGTTATGGTGTTACAACCTTCCGTGACGGTACTGTAGAAGAGGGCAAATATAAAAATAATATTTTAATAACGAGTCAAAAGAAAAAGCATTTGTTTGTGGCAAGATCACGAAAGTTCAGAGAGAGAATAACAGCATCCGTAAGTTCGGCACAGAGGGCGTTAAAAATGGCTCTACAACGATCAGATATAGCGATATCGAGAACTGCCACAGCATCAGCCAAAGCCCAAAATGCTGATATTGCAGCAGAACAAGCTCGCATCGATTGCGAACAAGCAGTGGCAATGGCGCGTGAATTCGCCCCAGATTTTAAGCCAACTGTCTTGGAACGATTTGAGAAATTAAGATTCCGCGAACGATATAAATTAATGTCAAGCGATATGGTCGAGCCGAATCGGCCTTCGGGTTCATCAAATAATCCACAAGTGGGGAATCAGCATGAAGTAGCTCGAAGTGCACCAAATTCTGCCTCTTCGCAACAAGCTTCTAACAAACAACCTTTGTCAGCATTTCAACAACAGCCACAAAATTCAACAAATGGCCGTCGGCCATCGCAATTGGGAAATCAACAATCTGAGGACTGTCCTGTCCCCAGTTCCATGTACTCACAACAAATGCCTGTTTCTCCACAAACTGATTTGTCGGCATTGGTTAGTCAGCAGCATATTCGTGGAGTTGGGGGACTTCATCCAACGAACCAGGTGCACATCGGTGGTGTTTCCAATATGTCGCACAGCAATCCACAAATGAATCCCGCATATCAATACCAACAACAACAGCCTCCTGGATTTCAGCAGTCGCCTGGCGATACTGTAGGTAATATGAACAAGTCCAACTATGCCGAAGCACAGCAATTGAACAATCTGCAACAACAACAACAAATGATGCAACTGCAGCTGCAGCAGCAACATCAGCAGCAACAGCAACTGTACAACCAACAACAGCAGCAACAATCCCAATTGAGTCAGCAACAGCAGAAACAACAGCAGCAGCAGTTCGAAATGCAACATCAACAGCAGCAACAAATGAGTGCACAACAAACAAATGTGCAGCAGCAACAAATGCAGCAACAGCAGTATCGGCAAGATAATTCTAGCAGTACGACAGCACCTGGAGGAAGCGGGTCTATGATCAGAAGAAACGGTAGCAGTAGACCGCCAATGCTCGGCCAAACCAATCAGCAATCCTCCATCGACCACTTCGATCACTATAAACGACCTCCGAGTCGTGATTCATCAGTTGACAGATATGCCCGGGCCGCCAGTAGAATGAGTGGTGGATATGGATCCCGTCAAGCATCTGTAGATCGAGGTACTGGTGGCAATGCACCCGGAACATCCACACCTACTGAAACAGCAGCGACGCCAAACGAACCAGCAAGACCAAGGGCCGGTTCAGTTTTCCGTGGTGCTACTCCTGGTCCCGGTCAGCGATCAGCGACACCAACAAACACTGGGAATGGAACAGTGCCTACGGGTTCAGGGCGATTATCACTCACTGGCACACCTAGCATGCAAAGACGTTCCACTCCAATTAAAGAGCCACAATTTTCGACGCCTAATCAACCATTCGAAGACGTTTTACTTCGTCAACGTACTTTAGGACAAGATATCATTCCCTCACCCTCGCAACCAAAACGAACTGAAAGTTTGTATGTACCTCCTAAGCCAGCAACACCAATCGGCGGCGGTGGTAAAGCAGCAGGTGGCGCTAGCGGTGGAAATAAGAAACTTAAGGTATGTATAAAAAGAAAATGGTATCAATCTTTTTAAGTTTTATTAAGCTGTTTTTATTAGGTACAGTCATGTTTAAGGTTAAACAAACTATAGGGTAAAACTATACAAATGGACCCAGATTTAAAAATGCCCCACTAGCCAGGTACCGTTGTGTATAGTTTTACCCTAGGTGGTTATTTTTCTTTCTTTTAAAGCTTTGATAAGGGCATTTAAATGGCATATATGAAGAGGCTCAATTACTCGTACAAGCTCTGAGCAAAGTGTCTTCAATGTTCACTAATTTAAAATTCTCAAAAATATGCAAAATTAGGCGGCCTTCTTTTTTAAGTTCATAGTTCGTATAGAGTTCCCTTGCTCTAAGCTAGCCCTGATAAAAAAGAAACACAGATTGTCGTTCTTAAGAATCTAAGCTTAAAGGAACAGTGATCCAGGATTGTCTAAATTTTATGACTCAGGATTAAAGACAAAAATCTATTAGAAACTGTATTGACAGTTTTCGAGTTTCTAATGCAAGCTATGTCATTATTATGCTTAAAATATGTGTACTTTGTCATAATTCAACAAGCTAAGCAGAAAACAGCGAGGGTCTTTACGCAAAGTTTTAAGTTCACCAATTTTGCAAAAAATTACGTTTTCACAAAAGTTCACATTCATTTGTTCTTAAAACGTCTTAATTTTCACAAATTAGACGTGTTCAGATTTAGAAGCTATTTTTAAATATGGAGAACCTCTTTCGAACCAATACGAAAAAAGGAGCTGAAATGTTATATAAGCAGTAGCGACGAAAATTAGCGAATACTCCTGATTCGGTTCTTTTTAACTTTTGTTACCAACTTAATAATATGAGATGATATTATAACAGAACACGATAAGATAGTCAAAGTAGTTCTTCAAAAAATTATGTTTCCAAGCATAAATTGGGAAAAGTCCCAATGACGTTTGAAGAAGTTAATACATTTAAATTTAATAATTTTTCGTAGCAACGACCTTAGAATCATTTACTAAAAATATAATATATCCTATTAATACATTTATTTAATGTTTAAAGTCATTGCATGAATATTTTTAATTTTCTTAGTTTTTTTTCTTTGCCTCAAAATAGAAAAGTAATAAAAAAGCTTATTAATTGTTTGGATTTAAAAATTGTATTTCACATCCTCAAGGCTTGGACAAACCTTAGCGAAATTAAATAAATAAAAAGAAGCTTTTTCAGAGGAAAAACTCGCTTAGGTTTGCCCATGGTTTAAAAAAAATCTTTGGAAATCCAGGTTATCCTGAATCTTTACCTATTATACAGGGTCATCCATTTTGCGGTTTCAAAAGTAAACGTAAATAAAACACATATAAAATGTTTGTTTTTATGATATTTCTTTTTTATTATAAAGTTTGAACTTTGACATTATGTGTGAAACAATATACCATTTAAATGACCATCACGCGAATTGTTGCAAGCATCGATTCTTTTGAGGTAATTTCGACCACTTTTTGACACATATTGGGCGGTATCTCAGCCATAACTTGACGAATGTTGATTTTTAAGTGCACAAGAGTTAAAGATTTATCTGCATAAACACGGTCTTTCTTGTATCCCCACAAAAAAAAGTCCAGCGGTGTCGAATCGCATGATATTGAAGGCCAGATGATATTGCCACGACGAGAAATTACGCGCCCAGGAAATGTCTCTTGGAATATTTCTTATATTCGATCCACATATTCTTCAAGTCGTATTCTTCAATACCAAGCAAAAAAAAGTCGGTTATCATGTAACCATAACGCTCCGGATTGACGGTGACAGTCATTCCATCGTCGTTTTAGAAGAAGTAAGGTCCAATCACACCTCGGGACCAAAGAGCGCACCAAACAGTGACTTTATTTGGATGTAATGGCCTCTCTTCAATTACTTGAGAATTCTCAGAACCCCAAATACGACAATTTTGTTTATTAACATACCCACCGAGTGAGAAATGTGCTTGGTCGCTGAACAAAATTGTGTTCGAAAAATCTCCGTCCACCGCCTGTTGTTCAAGCACCCATTCGACGTATGTATGACGTTGTGAATGGTCAACTAGCTTCAGTTGTTATGTGAGATGGACTTTATATGGATGTAGGTGAGATCCAAATGCAAAATACGCCATAATGAGCCGTAAGACAGTTCTAATTCCTGAGAACGATGAGGAATCGACACATCCGGGTCTTCGGAAACACAGCACCGATATTTTCAGTGGTATGAGCGAAATGATGATGCACAGGCCTTACAATATCTGTAACCAATTCAGCCTCTTCAAATTTCTTCACAATTTTGCCCATTGCTTGCGTAGATGGACGATTATGTAAACCATAATCTCCGCTTAAAGAACGATATGTGGCTGTGGCAGAATCACCATTTTTGTAGTAGGTTTTATGAATTTGTATGCCTTGTGTGATAGTTAAGCAATCCATTTTCGTAAATGTCAAACTATCAACTGACAAAAAAAAAATTGGTTTAACAACTTAATTTGACAGATGTCGAATTCCCTCCCTAACCGCAAAATGGATAACCCGTTACAACATGATGCCTTTTATATTAAACCATATTTTATGCCTATTTATTCATATTTTGTGAAGTTCACATTCATTGTAGAAAAATAATATAAAAAATATTTTTGCTAAGTTGTATAGCTATATTATGCAATTTTTAGTTTTGTTATCTTTTAAAAAGACAGTTTATTTAGATTTTCTTTAAATGAGTGATTAAAATAATGATTGTATAGGGTGTCCCAAAATTAACGCAAGATTTCTTGCGTTAATTTTAGGTGTCCCAAAATTAACGCAAGATTTCTTGCGTTCATTTTGGGACACCCTTTATAAAGACAAGTATTTTTTTAAACACTTAATCAATCCAAAAAGGTTACCATTTGATGAGATTTCGTTTCTAAATAAATATGTATATCAACTTGTTTGTAATTAACGCAAGATTTCTTGCGTTAATTTTGGGACAACCTATATAAGTCAATAGAGGTAAAAGCTGTTTCAACTAGCAATGGTATGTATTTTTATTCTATCCAAATAAACCACTTATCAAAATAATCTTAAAACAAAAAAATCAGTTTTGCAATTTATTAGATAGTTTTTCGGGAGATCAATTAGTCGAAATTTTTTGTTTTGAGAAATGTCCTTGTTTAAGACCTTCGATTATAAAATCATTTAACGAAAATTATAAACCTTCACACAGCTCACATGCTAATGTGGTTTTTACGTTTTCAAGTTTTCAATACCACCTACATATGTAAATGTATCTTAAAGATAGATATACAATGTTTTGAATACATTTAAAGCATTTTTCAAACGAAATTCGTACATGCAAATGGATCCAGCCGCAGCGGGTGGAATTTGTCACAGTTTCAAGATCTGTTTATTCATAATTTCATCAACATCACCACCAGTAAAAATCCTCTCTCAATCTCAAGTCTCAATGTTTCGGTGCGATCGACGCACGGATCGGCGTGACGGGTTGACAAAAAGCTTTTCCGATTGCTAAAAATACATTTTTGGGGGTTGTAGGATGAAAATTACATCCACTCGTTAGTGAGTGAATAAACATTATAAACATTTTTGTGTGTCAAACTTTCGTGAGATTACAAAAAATTACTACATATATTTTAATTTTATTTTAAATTTTTCTTTTGTATCTTTTGAGTTCTCTTTTCTTTTATGCTAAACCGTAGCAGCTCTTTTGTTTTCTCCTCTCAAAATTGAAAATCTCTATTTTTATGCGTGTTGTGTGGATCGACCGGATCTGTGGCTGTCACCAGTCACCAAAAAAAGTATAACCCTCTTGGACTGTCATCTGCTCGGCTCGGCGGCACTCAATCGGCATTCAAAAACAAAAAAGAAACAGACAATTTAGATAACCCACTCTAAAATGAGCAATTTCGACAAATTGGCTCTTCAGTAGTCTTCCTCGCAGCCTGGTATACGCCGCGCCGCCGCTCAATCACACAATAATATTGCTAACTTTCTTTTTTATTTATTTTTGTATTTGCAAGTTTCCGAAATTTCAAAAATTTTGATTTATTTTTAAACACACCAAAAACGCGAATATGCAAGTTGGGTTACTTTAATTTGTTGTTATCTCGCAGACAAATATAATATAAATTATGCAATATTCCAAATAAATACACTTTTTTGTTTTCGCTTGACTTTGGAAAAGAAACGTTTTCGTTTAAGTTTTCGTTGATTTAATTATTCAAGCACTCGAAATTTTATTTCAAAACGAAAAAGTTCGCGTATATCGCTTAAAATTAATTAAAAATACACACAAAATGAAAATAAATTTTGTGTGAATCTGAATAAATGTTTCGATTGTGATGGGTGCTTAAATGTGAAATTAAAATTAAATGGAAAATAGGAAAAATCATATAATCTACATATACACATTTTTGTGTTATTGTTATTGATGCTCTTTTAGTAGCATAGGCAGGCAAAAGCATTTTTTTCAATTTTTTGTTTTTAAAAAGCAATTATTATTGTTATTTTGATCTGTTTAAACACCTCTAAAATTTAATCTTAAAAATAATATAAACTATAAAATATGGAGTGGTATCCGGAGGAAGATGAAGAAGACTTAATGTTTTCACCAGCGCTTTTAGCAAGGAGGGCATCCGAAAGTTGGATTGTAGATCCCCCAGTAGAGGTTAATTAATTTTTAGAATTTTTTGTTTTTTGAAGCCTGTTTTCTTGTTTTTGTTTTAACATTTGTTAAATATTTAAATTATTTTTTGTTCATCTATGATAAGACGTTTAAAAAACGTATTTCTATAGTGGTCAACATTTTTTTAATTTTTGAATACACAAAAATACAATAATTTCAAAACACTATCCATCTACACCAAGAATTTTTATTATAATTTTTATAGAGCGTCCCAATTAATGTGACATTGCAAAGGAAAAAATCATTGCCAGACTTTCAAGAACTGCCACGCGCCACGGAGGCAATGAGCCGCGAAGAAGTATCGGCATTAGGTTCGGCCAGGCGGGAAGCTGTCCGAAGGCAAATTGAAATGAATGAAAGGCTAAAAGCGAACCCTTTTTTGTATTTAGTCAGTCCGCAAGTAAAGGTAAGTTTTTACAATGCTGCTTTATTTTGTTGTGTTTGACTTTGACCCCTTTGATAAATCACACATTTTATCGTGCGCTTAATATTTTTTGATATCAATTTGCACCATCTGGAGTCATCACGATCACACCTCTGTTAAGGTACAATATCGAATGCTTCCCTTAGGCATAAGTCGTTTCTTGAACCAGCAGTAACGATTTGAAAGTTAGGAATCGATTCTAAATCAATTTTGTGTTGTTTGCTTAGCAAGAAAAAATACTTAATTCTGAAGAAACCTTATTCAGTACAAAAAAAAACTGAGCTGAATTTAGGTTTTGAGGCTTTGATTTTGGAAATGGGCGAACTAAAACAATTTATTTTTTAAAGTATTGTTATATTTCGAATTATAAACCACACAAAAATAATGTTTCTTTAAGTCAAACCTTATCTTCTTATTATGAATCGTCTAGTTCAAAAACATTAAACTTTCTTACAAAATTATTTCAACCAATGGAAAAATTCAATGTCAATATTTTATTATTTGACTCAAGCTAACAGGAATGTAAAAATGTATATAAATGTGAAAAATTTTAAGCAAATTATTATTCAATGCTTTAAATTTTACTTTAGTAAAATGAAAAACCAAAGCAAGCAAATAAACCTATAGTGAGCTACACCTGAGGAAGGGACCTCAAACAAATACAAATTTAGATAGCCATTTTGGGAAATATTGTGATAAAATCATTCAAGATAAACAAATCATCTTTTTAACTTAATAACTTACTAAAACGGAGTTAAAATTCAAAATTTTGCGCAACTGTCACTTTTTTTTTCACGGGTACTGCCTTTTGCGAGGAATTGACAAATTCTCCAAGAGTACTTCTTGTCATGAAAAAGTGCTTTCTCAAATTAGCGGTTCGGATTCGGCATATAAACTGCAATGACTCGCACACAGGAATGGTTGAGAGTTGTCACTAGGTCACTAGGCCCTGGTTCTCTACGGACTGTTGCGCCACCTAATTTATTTATTTATTTTGTATCACTTTAAAAAAAACTTTATATTAAATAAAATACAATTAAATTTTTCAGGGCAATATTTGGATTGTCAACAGAAACAAATGATAATTGAATTATGCACCATCTTTAACAATACATTTTTTTTTTTTTGAATGAGTCAAAACTAAACTTAACGGGAGGTCGTTAGAAAACGTGTGAACTTAAAGTATTCAAATTAAACATTTTGTTTCTTTAGATGGAGTTTATTATAAAAAATAAGAAAACCGATTTATTTTCGCAACAAACGATCAATATTTTTAAAATGGATACAATGGTAGTAGTAACCGCGGCGTGAGAGTTAGTATAGGACTGTCATGCTAAAGCCTTGGGTTCAATCCCTGCCTGTGCCATCTAATGTTTTTGTTTACGGGCACTGCCTCTTGCGAAGAATTGATAAATCTTCCGAGAGTAATTCTTGTCATGAGAAGTGCTTTTTCAAATTAGCCATAAAACGACATAAAACTGTAGGTTCCCTTCATTCCTGACATGACTCAAACACAGGAATGGTTGAGAGTTGTAAGTCACTAGGTCCTATATCACAACGGAGTGTCGTGCAAACTAACTCCCTTTTGCAATGGTGCTGAAGAATTGTAATTGTTTTATACTTAAGGGACAATAAAACGTAAACTTAAATTTTTCTCACAGTATTTCAAATTTAAAAAACAGAAAAATATTTTTTAAATAATTTAGACGAGATTTTAAATAACGAATAATATGTTTATGTGTATTTAAGTTTAATTATTCATTTATCTCAAAATTAACACATTTTTTTTTAAATATTCGCAGGATTGGTTCTCACGTCAACAGTTGGTGATTTTGGTCCTTTTTGCAAACATTGCATTGGGAATTATGTTCTTTAAGATGTTAACATAGCATCAATTGGAAGCTTCAACTTGGCTTTGTAAATCATATGTATTGGCTAAAGCCAATACTAACAGAATAAATACATACTCAGCAGATAATGTTTAAAATAAACACCTTTTTACTTAAAAAATTAAAATTAGTGAATGAGAACTGAACATTCAATTTTATCGTGAACCCTAAAAAATACAAAAATAAAATTATTAGAAGCAGATTTTTACTGAAGGGTTAAAAAAGAAATATTTGTAGATTTAAATGGACGCTAGTTAAACAAATGGCAATGTAAGCAAAAAGTATTTTATAAATCGGAAGAAAAAAAAATTAAAATTAAAAAATTGGAGGATTTCTAAACATGATGTAATAATAGGTAGACTTTGAAATTCAAACTCTAAACTTATTGGATTTTTTTATGTTTCAACTATATTGAAACTTTTTTTAAAATAATAATTTCAAAATATAACGAATAGCAAAATGATGAAACAAAAAATTAAAATAAATAAACTTTTATTATCTTAACGAATTTTATACTATTTAGAAAAATTATAGATAAAAACAAAAAATAAAACTTTAAAAAATAGAAATATATAGAACATGTGAACAAAAAATAAAGTAGTACGCTCATAAAATGAATATATATATATATAAATATAAATATATTTGGGACCTCATTATGGTTTTATAAGGAAGTACCGTGGGACCGGAAAATGCAATATACTTTATTCTTATCATATTATTCTTATAGACATTTTGTGCCATCAGTAGAAACTAATAGGAAATGCTTAACTAAACACCCAATTGAATGGGACGCATTTCCTTTAATTTCATTTTATATATTCACATTATTAATTTTCTTTTTTGTTTTTCATAATTTTAATTTATTGCTACATACATATATCATTTTATTTTACCTAAGCAAATAAAAACAATACACCTTAAATCAAAACAAACAAAAACGAAATTATAATTTATTCGATACGGTAAGTGGAATATCAGGATTTTATTTTAGCTAGTTAAATATTAAAAATTAAATAATTTCATGATTTTCGTTTCGGAATAATAAATTAATAAAAATTAAAAGAACTTAAAGGCAAATGATGTGTGATAAATTATTTTTTGTTTGATTTTTTTTTCTTTTTGCATTAACAATTTTTGTTTTCTTCGAAATTTTTTATTTCCAAACAAGGTAAAGCATTTAAAAGTGCAAATATTAAACTTTTAAGCGCTATAATTTTGTTGGTTCCATATTTTCGTTCATCAAAAGTCGATTTATTTAACAACATTCATTTAATTTAAGCAAACACAAACACAAAATATTTGGTTCCTTGTTGTTTAAATAATAAAAAAAATGTATTGCATATATATTTAAAAAAAAAGTATAATCAAAACTATATAAAAAATTAAAACAAATAAAACTATATTTTCTCTAAACATGTAGCTAAGTTTAAGATAGTTAGTTAGGCCATCATTTCTTTACGAACTAAAAAAATTACAGTTAATAAAGTTTAAAAAAAAAAAAAAAACAAAAACAAAAACAAAAATAAAAAAAATAAAACATTTTAAAACAACACTGAGAATTCTTCCACAACAATTTAAAAATCAAAATAGTTTCTTTATATAATTAAAAAGTACATACTTAAATAATTATTATAACTTTTTCAAATATAAAACTGTATTTATAAATATTTTTCAGTTCAATTTCAATACATCAATATATTGTTGTTAATAATTATTTAGAAAAAAAAACCTTTAAAAATTTTAATTTACATTTCCTTAAGGATCGCAAAATTATTCCCTTGTTGATATATTTGTTGAAAAAATAGCCGAAATAAATTATTATATTTTTTTTTGGTTAAATATTCATTATCAATGGTGTTTATTGAGTCTTGTCTTAAACATGGCCTGTTTATTCATTCAATTGAAAATTCTTTTTTGCAGGAGACGACGACGAATCTACGATCCATTTTAACAAAGGATTTAAGATATAAATGGTTTAAGTGTGTCATTAACTGATTCACTATTTATGTTCTTTTTTAAATTAGGTAAGCCTCATCCCTCAAAAAACATAAGTAAAAATCTTAAACACGGAATCGAATTGTTTAGAGTTCTATTTAGTTAAATATACTGTGAGCGTCAAAAGAAAGTGTGCACCTATTATCTTCTTTTTTTCATGAAATGTTTAGGTAATGGGGTTGCGGATATTGATTAAAAGACACATTTAATTTTTTCAGACAATTCATTCTTAATGAAATGCCAAACAAAAACTCAATAAAAACATAACCAAAAAAAATCACTTTTTACGCGTCAAAAGAAAGTGTACCTACAATATTTGATAAAAAGGTCTTCATTTTAAACTAATATACTTAGTTTTCTTTTCTTTTACTTTTAAAACAGCAGTTTGGCGTCTGAACATTGACCCAACTAGTTTTCTTGTTGCTTTGTTCTATGTTGCCACTCTTCCAACAAACCAGCTTTCAATCACTCTCGGCCTGTTATATTCCGTTTCCGGATCTGCTTATCAAGATGCTTCCACAAATGCTTAATGGGATTGAGGTCTGGGGATTGCGGAGGGTGGTCCAATTGCTTAGGGATACCATGAAGTAACCATTCTTTTACTAACTTCGCTGTATGCTTCGCGTCATTATCGTGTTGGAAGACCCATTCACCACTCAATCCAAGTTTTGTATCACTCGAAGGCAAATTGTCTTGCAAGATCTTGATGTTTTAAAATGCACTTACATTGACTCCAGAAGTTTGGGTTATGGTTTCAGCAATCTTTAATGCACTCACCTCTGCATTTTCCCTGACTTCTCGCACAATTGCACGCTCATCATTCGCGGATAGTCGTTTTGAAATCCCCGAACTTGGTCGATCTTTGACGTTTTTAAATTTTAAATTTGTCCAACATTTTGTTCACCATGTTTTTGCATCTGCTCACAACGTTGGTTATTCCACGGTAAGATTTCCCTTGTTTTCTTAATTTTATAACAACTTCTCTTGTTTCTACAGTATACTTTGCTTATTCCCATTTCAACTAAACTTTATAATATTGCAGTTTTATTGTTTTAAGTAAAGTTATAAATAATAATAAAAACTTAAAATAATTTTTGTTTTTACGATAAACAGAAACTTTAACAGTATGTGCTGCAAGTTGTAAACTCTCTTTTGACGCGTAAAAAGTGAATTCTTTGAGTTACATTTTTATTGTATTTTTATTTTAATATTTTTTGAAAATTTTTGTTTGGCATTTCATTAAAAAAAATAAATTATCTAAAAAAATGACATGTGGCTTTAAATCAATATCCGCAATCCACTTACTTCAACATTTCATTAAAAAATAAGATAATAGGTGTACACTTTATTTTGACGCTCACAGTATACTCGTATTTCAACGGAAACAAAATTTTCCACTCTAATTATAACTTTACTATTTTATCAAAAAAATAAAAATTAAGTTAATTATTTCTTAATGACAATTTTGTTTAAAATTGTTGTTGGAGTTTGTTTTGCGTCCAAGGAATATGTGGTGAGTATAAACTATTTTACCTTAGACACATGTTCTCAAATTCAAGGCGAATAATTCCCCGCATAATTATACAAAAGTCAAAAAGAGGCTGGGATGCGACCCACACTGATAACTTCCCATCCCAGTTGAATTATTCTTAAAAATTTTAAAATTACCAACAATATTTTTCATATAAGGAAATAGTTTAGTTTGAAAATCTAGTTTTGTTAAATAGATTTTTAGTCGAAAACAAGTTTTTACCAATTTTAGTAGCATTTCTTAAAAATTGTATTGTATTGTTTTTTTTTAGGTTTTTATTTTTTGTAAAAAAACTGTCAATTAGATTTTTCTCAAATTTTACTAAATGTTGAAAACAATATTTTTTAAAAGATTAAAGTAGTTTAAAGCCAATACCTCAAAGTTTTGAAAAGATATTTGAGTCGAAAATTGATTTTTACTAACTTTTATTATTTTTTTTTAGGTTTTTATTTTTTGTAAAAAACCTTCAATTCGATTTTTCTCAATATTTTTCAGAATGTTTAAAACAATATTTCTTATACGATAAAATAAGTTTTAAGCCTTAATCTCAAGTTTTTGAAATGATATTTGAGTCGAAATTCAGTTTTTACCAAATTTGAGTAAAGTTTTTTTTAGGTTTTTATTTTTTATATAAAAAAACTGTCCATTAGATTTTTTTCAAAATTTTATCAGATGTCAAGAACATAACTTTTCGTTGCACAAAATTGCTTTGGAGATGAAATCATATTTTAGTCGTAAAATTTTTTAAGGTGACACATTTTTTCAGTTTTTTTGATTTATAAAAAAAAACCGTTAATTGGATTTTTTTCCAAAAATATACTTGTTTGGTATCACGTTACAATATATAATATAAAATTTAATTCAAGTCTCTAGCGTTATTGGTTCATGAGATATTTATATGAAAATAGCGTTATTGGTTCATGAGATATTTAGGGTTAACCAAAATGTTCACCTTTTTTTTAAACTGCTATGGTAAAAAAACCACCCAGGAAATTTTCTTGAGAGCCCTTTCTGCATCTTTCTGCCTTATTATCTGTATAACAAAATTTATTTGAAGTCGATATCTCTTCTGGTTCTTGAGCTATGGGCGACGAAAAAACGTCGCGAACGTACGGACGTACAAACGTACGTACACACGCACGCACAGACACCTTTCTAAAAATCTTTTATTTCGTCTCTAGGGACCATGAAACGTCGAGAAATGTCAAAATTTTCAATTCGATAAATCGGACCCATTACAATAACTTCCTATGAGAAGTTAAAAATATAAGTTTGTTTAAATTGGCATAAGTCATTGGTTTTTATTGGCTTTTATACACCTAAAGTAAAAGTTAAAGGTAATTCAAAACTAGTGATTTAACAAAGGATTAATTATTTTTAATAATAAAAAAAAAATAAAGTTTATAAGCAATTTCGCAGATCAATCAATGACCGTGATCTTTACAGACAATATGGAACATTGCAAAAGAATTTTAATACTTTAAATGAATTTCTTTGCAATCAGTATCTGTTATCTGTTGAATATGATTTAAAATCCAATAGTAAAAGTTTTTGGAAATTTAATTAATCAATTAATTTAATTTCCTAATCTAATGCTTCACATCGTAATATCATCATCTGATATTTCCGTTGTATCTATCCGTTTACTTACATAGTTACTAACTCCGAATATACTTCTAGATGCTCAATTTAATTACCCTGATAACTATTTTTATATTGGAAGTTTAAGAAGCAATAGACAGGAAATTTCCAACTACCGCCTTATTTGTAAGATAACTAAAATTCCAAAAGTTTTTGAAAAATTAATTAAAATCCAATTCTTAAAAGCATTTTTTCTGGATCCAACATGGTTTACAATTTTTTCTAATGATGGAATAAATGGACTTGAGAAAGAGTAACATCTTGATGTTGTGTATACGGATTTCTCTAAAGCATTTTATCGGGTTAATCCTAAATTATTTATTTTAAAGTTAAAAAAAATAGGTTTTTACTATAACTTTTTAAACTGGATTGATGCATACTTAAAGGGTATGTATGTTCGTATTAATAACATTCTCTCTCTTTACCTATCACTGTTACCTCGGGAGTGCCTCAGGGAAGCCACATCGGTCCTTTTTTATTATTATTTACCAATGACATACCCAACGTATTTGAAATTCAAAGAATGATTTAAAAGTCTTTCGTTGAATAAAAACAAAACGTGATTGCATTTTATTGCAAGAAGATATTGAGAGATTATCGAACTGATCTTATTGAATAACTCCTTACACCTTAATATTGCAAAATGTCAAAGTTTAACTTTTTCTCAAAATCGTTTATCAATTCACTTTTCTTGTGAAATAAACATACATTTCTTTCAACAGTAACCTCTAAAAAGAACCTTGGTGTAATTTCTGACCAAAAACTTGATTTCTTAAAACATGTAGATTTCTCAGTAGCAAAATGTATGTTTGGATTTATCTTACGCAATTCAAAACAGTTCTGTGATCCATACACTGATATCTATACTCTTGAGTATTGTAATACTATTTGGTGCCCTTCGTATGAAATTCACTCTTTTAGATATGCCTTCCTATGGAACAAGATGTAAATTATTTGCAATCATGCCTCTCGACATTTGAAGAAAGTTCTATGACGTTGTGTTGCTTGGGAACCGATTGTTTTTTTTTAATATTCCATACCACAGAACAAATTATGCAGCCAACGAACCATTGCCGCCTAGGTGTTTAAGAGTAACTAATAGCTCTTGTGATATGATCAGTTTTAGTCTGAGTAGATCTTCATTTTTTTTAAATAATTTGCTTTTAATTTTAAGTAACCTTTATGGTGGCAATGATTAATTTTATGTTGGATACGCTGAAAGGACTCTACGCGAGCAACCAAACAACGGTATGGAATAGAACAAAAAGATCAGAATGGTTCCACACGACATCAGGTGTTAAACAAGGCTGTCTTCTGAGCCCAGTTCTATTTTGTCTTTTCCTAGATGATCTCACTACATTTTTACCTGGTGGTATTAGTTTTTCCGGCGCCACAATTAAAGCACTGTTATCTGTAGATGATGTTTGCATATTTGCACAGACTCCAAATATGTTGCAAATAATGATAAACAAACTCCAATCATATTGTAACCTATGGAATCGGACTGTTAATACCAATAATTCGAAGTTAATGATTTTTCGCAACGGAACAGGACGATAATATGCAAGAGAAGAAAAATGGAAATGGGAAAATGTAGATCTTGAGGTGGTGAGGGAGTATAAATATTTGTTGGTAATCATAACGCCATCACTATCTCTACAAAACCGAAGCAAAAAAAGCTATCAACTGCAACTGGAAAGGAGTCTTAAGCAAGAAGCATATTGCACCAAGGACAAAGTTTAAACTATTTGAGGCCGTAATGCGATCGATATTATGCTATGCTGGCCAGGTATGGGGATTTCAGCAGTATGAGGAGGTAGAAAAACTTTTAAGATGCTTTATTAAAAAAAGATACTTTATTAAAAAAATGTTCTGGCTCCCAGAAAATACACCTACCTATATGTTGCATCTAGAGACAGGAGTGGCAAAACTCTAAATCTTCACATTGAAGATGCATCTGTAATATATGTATGTATATTAAAAATTAGAGCTACCAAACCATCGGCTACCTAACATAATCGTTAGACATCTGCTTTCTAGGAATTCCCAATTCTTTGAAGAGTGGACTCGACTTGGTCTTGAACATGACATCCAGTTGCTAGAATCAGGTATAGAGGATTGGAAAACTTTATGCCCACTATTGCTTGGAAAAATTGAAGCATCCTTTTTTGCAAAATTTGGAGAGTCGGCTCAACAAAGTGAGTCTCGAATCCTATATGGACAATTAAATTACGACATGGGTGTGAACAATTACTTCGACGACCGATATCCTATCAGTACAATAGCTTTAATTTTGAAAACCAGAGGGGAATTGTTGCGTTTAAATTACCAACCACATGGCTCCAACGACAACACTCGGTGCACATTATGTAATCTCCAAGAAACCGAAAATGTAACGCATTTCCTAGGAAGATGCCCTATCCTTCAGACCATCCGACCTGCTTTCTGGGGAAAAAACGTCCTCAACAATGATGAAATCATTTTAATTCTCAATGGTGAAAATTGGACAGCATTGTCCAATTTCGTCCGAACGGCGCGGCGCTGAACTATAGAAAACAAATTATCAACCAAGCTTTTTTATAAAATTCAATTTTGACATTAAAACTATAATTAGAATACATTTACATATGTATGTCTTTGTATATAAATTTAAACTCTTTTTTTTTCTAGCTGACGGCAAAAGTCAATGCTTTACTTTGTAAATTTTTAAAACAAATATGTAAATCAATTTTCTGCTTAATAAAATCACACATTTTACTTACTTACTACTACTACGAGTATTGCTGATTAATTTAATGTAATTTTGTTTTTACATTATAAATGGTTTTTCAATTGGGGCGGGTAGATTTTGGCTCCCTGTGGCGGGCATTTTGTTTTGGTGACATCTGTCAAATCTTTTGTTTATTATTCATTTGTTTATGCCAAATCATGATGGCAAGTTACACGATTGCACAGCACGTTCAAATGATAAAACTTTATTATTAAAATGAGTGTTCGTTAACGCAAACGTTGTGCGCGTAAACAATCAGCAAACACCCGTAAGTTCAAGGAACGCAAGATCCCGGAGAACCCGAGGCAGTCTATTCCTCGCCGTGCACAAGAACTCGGACTTGCGCAGACTTCAACTTGGCGAATTTTGCCACACTGACCCTGGAGCCACAATTGACATTTTGCATGAACGATTTGAGGGTAGGGTTATCTCTCGCAGGGGTGATGTGAATTGGCCACCAAGTTCATGCGATTTGACCCCGCTAGACTTTTTGGTGTGGGGTTTCTTGAAGTCGCAGGTCTATGCAAATAAAACACAATCGACCGATGCCCTAAAGGTGCACATAACACAGGCCATCGCTCAAATTCAGCTCTATGCGGAAGAGTCATTGAAAATTGGACCATTTGGATCTGTGCCACCGTAAGAAGCCGAGGTGGGCATTTAAATGATGTCATATTTCACACTTAATGGCATACATGCGCCTTTTAAATAAAAAATAATTTTGTTATTACCTCACACACAGCTTGTTTTATTCCATTTCAACATCTACCCGCCCTTATTGAAAAACCGCCTTTTTTTTTTTTTTTTTTTTAATTCATTTTTATTAATTCAATCTTAAATCTATCTTAAAGCTAGACAAAAATTCATAAAACTAGCCTAATTAACCATAACTTACAACTAACTTACTGGTCCCATACGGACACTCTAAGTTAAACAATAATACTTAATGCTAATGCCTTTCGGCCCTAAGATCTATTTTAACTTCAATTCAATTTTATTTATTTTTGTATTCATTAGAAAATTTAAAAAAACTAATGTCAATATCCTTTTTTATTTTTACTTAAAAACTACTTAAAATAAGGTCCTTAATATAAAACTTAAAGCTAACTAAAACTACCTATTCTACCTATAACCTACTTAAAACTAGAACAACCACAGCAGCAAATCTAACTATCTAACGTTTTTTGTTTTTCATATTTTGTCTTTTTTTGTATTTTTTTTTTTTATTATTCCATGTTTTTTTTTTTTTATTTTTATTTTTTTTATTTTATTTTTTTTTTGTATTTTTTGTATTTTTTTTGTGTGTTTTTTTTTTTGTTTTTTGTGCCACCATGCCTATTCTACTTAAAACTAAACCCTAAAACTATAAAACAAGTATGTAAGCCGGCCAAGGCTTAAAACCCCATCCCGACTACTCACTATCAAGTGCCGATTGAAGCCACCAAAACTGGTTCTCCTGCTTCACCCTATCAGTTCGGTCCCGTTCGGACACAGCCCTACTGAACCGAAGGAGCTCTGCTCCGCCTTGTGCCATGACGTCCCGATTGTACAGGAGTCGCCTATCCACGGTTCGTCGTCTGACGTGGTAGATTAACGGAACTGCCAATCTATCCTGTATCAGACCGCATCTATCTAAAAAGAGGAATGCCTCTGGTGGAATGAAGCCGCTCAAGCGTGCACTTTCAAAATATTCGTCGTTCGGGTAGAACGCCCCGAAAATTAAATTGTTGGTCGAAGACATAGCTCTTGCAATGTGACCTCGAACGAGTTTTATCACGAAATTGTCAATTCTGTTGATTCGAGCCCCGTTGTATAGGACCTCGTTGGAATAGTAGTGCACGTAAGAAGATTCGGCTGTTCGATATAAGCCGGTACAGCGTCGTAAACACTGCCGCTCGAACACCCGAAACCTCTCCATCTGGGAAGGGGCAACGTTGAACCACACAGGACAACCATAAACGATCATCGGCCGTATGAGGGCCATGTAGCAAATTACCTTCACTCTGGGGTCAAGCCGACTGCTAAAAAACAGCCGTTTCGTCAGAGCGAAGGCTCCTCTGGCCCTGGTCAGAGCAGCATTTATATGTCTGTCGAAATATAAATACTGATCTAACCAGATACCGAGGTACTTCACTACACTTTTGCTCGCTAATGGCTGCCCGTGAAGATCAACGATAACCATCTTGCGCCAATTCTTGCACGTATCCCTCGTGGCCATAGCCAACGGAGTCCGGAACAGAATTGTCTCCGACTTATGGACATTTATTTTCAGTTTCCAGTCGTCGCAATATCGCTGAATCTTGTCGAAATCACGCTGCAAGAGAATTCTAATAACCTCAACCTTTCGGGCCGTTCTGTACGCAATAAGATCGTCGGCGTACGCAATTGCCTTTGTAAGACTACCTATCAGATCGCTGGTGTAAATGCTGAAGAGAATCGGCGAATTCACCGCTCCCTGTTGAAGACCATTTTTAATTAAGAATGTTTTGGTAGAAGTTACATTGCCACTTTTGACAACAAACTTTCTACCGTTAAGCATATCATAAAGTATATACAACAATGGCTTGCTTATGCCAAGCCTGCTCAGTTTTAGGTAAAGACCCTCTAACCATACGGTGTCAAAGGCCTTTTCCAAATCAACCAGAACAGCACCTGTGCATTGTTGTTTTGTTTTATTCCATTGGATATCAGAAACGAGTTTAGACGCAGCATGAATTGTGTCATGGCCCGCCTTGAACCCGAACTGGTTATCCGGAATTATTTTGTTGTCCGCAGCCCACTTAGTCAGAGCCCTATTAATGATTTTTTCGAAAACTTTGCTGATGCTCGGAAGAAGACTTATCGACCGAAGATTTGACGGGTTGGAGTTGTCCTTTCCCTTTTTCGGGAGAGGATGAACCACAGCGGTCTTCCAATGCACTGGATAATATGCATTATTCAGTGCATTATTGAAGAGTGTGGTGTAAATGTCAATTGCCTCCATCGGTAAATGTCTTAGTACAACGTTGGATATACCATCGACACCTGCTGACTTTTTATTTTTTATTGAGTTGAAGATGAGCTGAAGCTCAATCTTCGTCACTAACAGGGGACTTGGTCCCGTTTGCTCGGCGATTATGGCATTTGCCAAGGAATCGTCATCGAACCGCATAAAACCGCGGTTCTCAGATCGCCAATGTGTTATATCATTTCGAAGGTAAAAGTGATTAAGTAGGGCTCTGTTTTCCAGGTCGTGGTTGGGGCGAATGCTAACATTCACCTTGTACACTTGCTGGAAAGCAGCTCCCACCGCCTCCACTTTTTCCTTCGGATCTTCAATTATATAAAAGTCATCGTCAAAGATGGCTTCTTCTGGATCTATTTGCGCTGTCATGAGTACGTCTCTGTTCTCTTCAGTTCTTTGGAGTTTCAGACACGGAAGGTCATTGTCGTTCTTTTTCCTGAATATCTTGTTGATTTTCGGGAACATACTAGGGTCACTGGAATTAACTGACCGGATCTTGCGGTCCCAGTACTTGTTAATTGATAACCTGTAGTTCTCCTTAATCAACAGATTGACATTTTTTATTGACGACTTCAGTGTCCTAACCTCCAAGTCGTGTGGGTCTGTAAGTCGTCTGTACAAGTTTTTGAGTCTTGTCAGTAAGCTACTCTTGTGCTTACGTAGTGCGTCAATAGTCGCGTTTCTGTAAGCGTCCATTTGGTCCCGTTCTTTGTACTTTGGTATTGTCCGTTCCATTGTTCGTTTTATTGTTTCGTCCATCTGTTGTAAATGTTGGTCAATTTCTGTATTTGTCAGGTTTCTGTTGTTTGGTGGGGCTATGTCACTCGAACGAAGTTCTCTCGCTAGGGCGTTGGTGAAACGAGGCCAGCGCATCTTACTGTAATTGTAAGAATGCGTTGCTACGTATTCCTCCAACTCCACGCGTTCGTTCGGAATCTGCATTACAGCAGCCAGTCCGCAGTGATCACTGTCGTACTCGATTGTCTGTAAGCAGTTTCGAGGGTGATTACCCACTTTGTCTGTAACTGTCAGTCTTGTGTCGTACAGCAAAAGATCCAGAAAGGAGTCGCTTCTTGGATACGATGGCTTTTCAGTAGCCAGCAGGTCGACGCCATATTCAACGCTGTAAAGATTCATCAAATTAAAAAGATGGTTACCTCTGGGATTACTATGTTGATTTCCCCAATCTTCATGTTTTGCGTTCAAATCACCGGCCAAGATGAAATAGTTTTCTTCCAAGCTCAGTTTCAGTTCCCTAAAAAGAATCTCGAGTTCTGAAGCAAAGTAAGTAACCTGCGGAGCTCCAGCCGCATAAGCCGCAATCATATACATCCGCTTCCCTTGAGTGAGAGAGATGCATACAACGCAAACTTCTAGCGTCTTGAGCTTTCGCAATTCATTGTTGTATATGACTTTATAATTAATGCCTTTTCGTATAAAGAGAGCGACACCACCCCCTTGAGTGGAGTCGGGCCGGTCTCTTCTTACGATATTGTAATTTTTATGAGTCAGTTTATGTTTGTGGTTTAGCTTAGTTTCGCTAGCCATAAACACATCGGGACTGTAATCTTTCAACAATTGGAACATATTGGCTCTTCGTTCAATCCTAATCAGTGAATTTACATTCACAGCTAGGACTTTTAGGCGCGTCTCCGGCAGCGCGCCCATTATGGTCTAAATTGCGCCAGGCCAGGCAACAAAGAGTAGAGATGATCTACCCTTTTGCCTTGCTCCTTTATCTGACTTTGCAGCCCTGTAAGTTGACCTTGAATGCTCAACAACAAGGCTACAATGTCAGGCTGCACCTCTGGTGCCTTAGGCACAGGGGCCTTTGGGGCAACCGTTGGTGGAGCCTTGAAAAACCGCCTGATCACTGAAGAATTGTAATTTTGTTTGATGAAAAAACTAAGCTAAATATTTATCTCTGGAATGGTATCTCATCATTTTACATCATTTCCTCCGGAAGATATAAACTTCCCCGGAAGCTAAGAAATTAATAAAACCGTCAGACAAACGTGTAGATATGTTCATATCAACGGAATTAAATAACAGATTTCGCTGTTTAAAAAAAGTATACGAAACATAAGTGATTTAATAAACCTCTATTTATTTATAAACAAAAATATGTTAAGCACTTGTATACAAAATTTACTAGTTTTCTAAATAAAACATCGTCAAATTTAAATATTACATTTTACGAAATTATATTTTTGAAGTTCTGTCTGTTGTTTAAATTGTATCTTTATTTTCATTTATTCAATTAAATATTAATATTTCTTCAATTTAAGATGTCCCATGAATTAAGCAAGAAATCTTTTCATATTGATCTGCCAAGAAAAATAAAAGATAAAAGAACCAAACACCCTTATAATCTTCGACCAAGAAGAAAACAACCAAATTACAGTGAGATCAGTATTAAAAATTCCATTCCACACAAAAGAAGTAAACTTCAAAACGATATTCAAATTATTGACACAACTGACTCAAGCAGTAGTAAACAATCTAGCCGTACTAGTTTAAATGAACCACCTGAAATTGTAACTCATTTTGTTAATGAAAATTATGGTGTTGATTCAGTCGATGACTTAAAAATACATGAGCTTGGAAAGGATGAAAATAGTCTGGAGTTATCAAGTCAAAATAATGAAAAAGATCCCGAAACCGAAACCGAATCAGTGGAAACAATCCTAGAACTAGATCCATTTGAAGACGTCGAGATCGATGGAGATGCAATCGAACACTCTCCGGAAAACGAGGAAGATGAAGGTGTAGCAAGCTCTAATGAGCTTGAAGAGGGCATTGATAATGAAGAAACCGAGGAAGATGTAGAAGCACCAAGCACAAATGATCTTGAAGAAGGCATTGAGAATGAAGAACATGCATCTGAAGAGTCAAATCCAAATGATGTTAACGAAGACGATAATTTTGATTTTGAGTCAATTGAAGGTAATCAAGAAAATCTTACGGACTCTGATAGTGCCGATGTAAGGTATCAATTTAGTCAAGCTAGTACTGCTTCTTGGGCTAACATGAGTCAGTTTGATAGTGGGGCAATGGGTGATGGTAGACATAACAGGCCACATTTTATTGAATTAGAAATCTATATGACTCAAGATTTCGTAGACAATGATGAGTTAGATGGGAATGAAGAAATTTAATTTTGTAATAAAAAAAAATAAAAATCAAATCGAATCTTTTTTCAATAAGTTTTATTGCTTTCCCTTGTCAGTTGTTTTATCATTAGTTTGAAAATTTCACTGGTCATCAAGGTAATTTATTTAAATTATACTTTTTTTTAGCTCAAACTACTTCAAATTCAATCTATCGCGTCAAGTTTTTGAGAAACAACCTCTTATAACTAAACAAACTGATATTAGGCTTTTTGAGGCCATGTATGTAAGTTCATGAAGGAGTTTTTTTTTTTGTCAATAAAATTCCGTATAAATTTGTGTAGTTATTTTACTAATTTTTGGAAAAATCCTTTTTAGTTGGAAGTCTTCACCTGCCATACCGTAAAATAGTGCTGAAATATTTATGATAAAACGGTTCTTAGCGGAAATACGAACAACGGTATAAAAACAACTTTTGATATTATTACAAACTCGTAATCTTAAAATTATAACATCAAATCTTTGGAATATATTGAAAATATAAAAATAATGCTCGAAACGGGAATTTCTGATTTTGGAGCTAAAATCGGAGTTTGGATTCTGAATCAACACTAAAGTTTGAATCTAAACCGAACTATGCAAAAACATAAAGGATTTACATTCATTACAATATATGTAATGACAAATTACCAAATTACGATTTTACCTGTATTTAAAAAATGGAGATTTTTACTCTGTAAAATCATCGAACAATTTATTGTTAAGGTACTTATAAATTATGTTTTAACTTAACCTTGAAAAAGAAAAAAGTTTTTGGTTTTCTTTACCATTTTTAATGGGACATATTTTAAAAACCAGATTAGATAGAGAAACTTAAAAAAAACCCAATTTGGTCGACAAGTGTTATTAATAAAAACATATATTTCACTCAATACAATAAGTAAAATCCTTGATGAAATTTTGTTCTTTAAATTAGGAAGTACTTCACATTGGATTGTTTCCACTTAATAGTTAAAGAGAGACAGCAATGTTGAGCCGGCATTAATAAATATAAAATGATGAAAGGTCATAATGGGTCGCATCCAAAAACACTCTAATAAAGATATAAATCCTCGGTAGCCATCTTAGTTTGCCTACAAGCTAAACCAGAATTCAGATTCATAAACTCATTTAAGTATGCGTGTCTTCTAATTTATGAAATTTCCCCTAAAAAAACACTTCAATTTTTCTCGTTGAATTCGACCACATTACAAATACAACAATATAAATAAACGGGTTTTTGAGGGTGATACGTACGAAGGATTTATATCTTCATATAGAGCAGAGAGAAAAAACACTAATCGAGAGAATCAACTTCGACGGTTGCTCTCTTTTTGCCTACAAGCTGTGATTTGCACACCAACTTGCATAAGTAAAAATATTTGTATTCTCGCTAGCTCAGTGGCTTTGTGAAAAAGAATATACAATTTTTTTCTTAAACCAAAATTTAAGCTTAATGCATCATTTTCATAAGTTTTCCAGTCAGAAACACTGTTCTGACTATATCTTGTCTTATAGCAAAAAGGAAAAGTATGTCAGGGAAAATTTTAACTACAATTTTTCTGAAAACGCATTGGGGCTTATTCATAGATGTTTGCTAAACTCTTTAGGCTATTCAAAAATAAATTCAAAACTAAATTTAGGGCTTAACCTTAAGTTATTAGCCAAATTTCATATTTGATTTTTTTTTTGGTTAAATAAAAAGCTGAAAACTTAATTCATAACAAATAAATGTTAAGTTAACATTATCGTCCAGGAAATGTGGATAGATACCGCAATTGAAAAAAATATGGATATTTTATATGAATTTTCCCGGTAAATTGTAGAACTTTATTAATTCGGCTTTTTATAGTAATACAAATAAATAATTGGATGCAGTATATTTTAGATCATACATTAGTTAAGTTATTGGCTAAGATATTACTGTTGAAATACATAAATATATGAAAAGTATTTACTCGCTCGTATATGTATATACAAATAAAGTATAGTCTAAAAAACCTTAATCTTCTTACACTCTTTCTGCACACATCCTTTCTTGTTTTGGTTGTTAATGCCATCTATTATGTAACTTAGATAAAAAGAAGAGAAAAACAAATTCACCACGATCTACCGTTATAACTTCCCCTTATTTATTGACAAACAAAAATGTTTTGCTAGAACTAATTTGAATTATATTTAGTATTTTTCTAGATATAAAAATGACAAGATGTTATTAAAATTAAAGGAAGAAATTTTTGATAATTCCAAATATTATAACGAGACTTTAAAAAACATAGTCTTCTTACCTATCAATAAACAAAAATGAGAAACGTCGCAATCCCAGAACTGATGTTTTTTTTGTGTACTCTTCTCCGAGGTGAAAACATGTATACACCGATACGAATTCAACACGCTATAAAAAATGAGAGTAAAAGGTTTCGAAGGGACGGAGACGAGGAAATTTGACTCTCTCGATTAGTTTTTTCTCTCTGATATAGTGTTTTTGGTCGCATCATCCAATCTGATGTGAACATCAGTCAAACAAAAAGAATTAAATAAGTAAAAATTGTCTTTTTATTAGTAAACAAAACGTCAAACAAATAGCTCTGTTCGATTTACCGACAAATCTGTCACAATTGTGTTCAAATTTCAACTAAATAATTAAATTGAGGAAACTTTGAGGTAAGGTTAAAATTTTAGAAAACAATCCTGCGTTTTAAGTTTTTCTTATTCTGTGCTTTGGGTCTGATTGTCTTTTTTATTGTTATTTTTGTTCTTTTGTTGTAAATAGCAAAGGCACTGGGAAATAAAAAGACAGCAAAAACAAGTAAAATGAACAATATAAAGGGAAAAAGAGATAGATGTGTACTTTAGTTATGTTTGATTGATTTTATTTATATTTATTGAAAATTATAATTTAAATTTCAAGTACTTTTGAAGCTCTGATTTAATATGATAACATGTTGGCATAGAAATGTAAAGGTTCGCCGTAGCCTCAAGGTGGCGTTGGAATTTTATATACAAAAATTAAGTAAGAAGCTGCAATAGCTCATGTCGCCATAGCCACTAGGTGCGGCCCCATTAAATACCCACGATTATAGAAATATAGGTTTTATATACAAAAGTGAAATCAATGGCGCATGTTCATAGTCATATTTTAAATCCGGGTATATTTAAACTAGAGTCTAAATTTAGCACAAATTCTATTCATGAAGAATTTTAGAGCTCTGTTTAGTTAGAAACAGGTTTAAGGTATATTCTACTACAATTCTAGTACAATTTCACTTAAACCTACAAAAAATGGAAACGGTCCAAATTTAACCGGCATACACGACCTAGGGGAGAGTACGATAACTTTGGCGACAAAGTTTAATGACGGATTTGTATAGAACAGTTAGGTTAGGTTAGGTTATATGGGCTGACAGTTGATTTTATTACCGTCACACTTAGATCAATGTAGATCCATTGTGATACCCTGAAGTGTTGTAACTTCTGAAAAAGTGATTTAACCTATGAATTCTATGGTTGATCGAGCCATTTGGTGGACTTGATAAAGTTCAATAGGCGATTGCCTGGGAGTTCAGATAGTTCTTCTAGTTCATTGAAGAAATAGTTACCTAAGAATTTTGATCTGGTACGGCAGAGTGCTCGACAGTGGCATAGAAAATGAGCCGTGTTTTCGTGCTCATCCTCATCGCCGCAGCCTCTGCATATGTCGTCCGTACGAAGCCCCATCTTCTTTTTGTGGTAGCCAAGTAGGTTATGTCCCGTTATCACACTTATGAGGGATCTTAGGGATGGTTTTTTGAGAAGTAAAATCTTTTTGGATTTTTCCTTGTCGTAATGAGGCCAGAGTTTCCTGGTGTTACCGCAGGTTTCTAGTAGGTTCCATCTATCATTTGCTTTTTGAATGATATTATTACTAATGTTTCTCTTTAGTTCGCATTGAGGGATTCTGATGTTGTGGTCTATGAGAGAGGGATCAAGTACCGAGCATTCTCTTGCAAGCTCATCCGCTTTTTCATTTCCTGGCACACCACTGTGACCGGGAACCCAGCAGAGTCTTACGTTGTGCTGCATACCAAGAACCCTTAGCTCTTCGCGACAGCAAGAAACAAGCTTTGACTTGATTTGCGTGGCAGAGATCGCTTTTATTGCTGCTTGGCTATCAATGAAAAAGGTGATATCAGCGTGTGATATCGCCATCATGGATATTTGATTAGCAGCGTTTTTCACTGCCAAGATCTCAGCTTGGAAGACGCTGCTATGGTCAGGAAGTCTGAATGAACTGGCAAGGCTAAGATTTTCTGAGTAGAAACCTGCCCCTACCCCAGTAGTCATTTTCGAACCATCGGTGAAGATGGTAAGATTCGATTCGTTAGTGTAGGGTACACTGTTTTCCCAGTCCTCTCTATTAGGGAAGCTGGTAGTGAAGTTTTTATTGAAGTCTAGATAAGGGGTCATGTAATCAGTACGAACGTTATTGCCAACGTATTTTGTAAGGATCGTGGTATGACCGTGTTGACTAGATCTCCAAATATCGGTCTGACTAAGTCGGAGAGCGCTGTTTGCTGCTGATTCTTGTGCAAATAAGTCTATGGGGGTGAGATTTAGGATCGCTTTGAGACCCGCAGTTGGGGTAGTCCTCATCACCCCCGTAGTGCGAATGCATGCCATTCTTTGTACTTTGGTAAGGGTTTTTAAGTTCGTGGATATCTCCAGAGCTTGCCACCAAACCAAACTGCCATAAGTTAGGATGGGTCTAACAATGGCTGTGTACATCCACATGATTATCTTTGGATTTGGTCCCCAGTTTCTTCCCAGAATCCTGTTACACGAGTAGAGTGCAATCATGGCTTTCTTGTATCTTTCCTGTATGTTTAGACCCCAGTTGAGTTTCTTGTCCAAGATAACTCCGAGGTAACTTGCTTTTTCTGAAACTATAAGTGGGGTGTTGTCAATTTTTGGTATCTCAAAAGAAGGTATTTTCCTTCTGTTGGTGAAAAGTACCAGTTCTGTTTTCAGGGGGTTAACCTTCAGACCGCATTTCTTGGTCCAGTTATTGACCAAAGTTAATGCGCCTTCTAGTTGTTCGCTTACCGTGGTCAGGTATTTACCCGTCGCTAGAAGCGCTAAGTCGTCGGCATAAGCTATAATTCTGACACCGTTGTTTTTGAGTTTGATGAGAATTTCATTCATCACCAAAGTCCAGAGGAGGGGTGAGAGGATTCCGCCTTGTGGAGTCCCTCTAGATGTATACATCTTTATATCAGAGCTACCTAGTACGCAATGGATTTGTCTGCTTTTCAACATACACGTAATCCATTTTATAAGTGTAGGTTCTATTTTAAGATCAGTGAGAGCTTTTTCTATGGCACTGTTGTGGACATTGTTGAATGCTCCTTCGATATCAAGAAAAGAGGCAAGGGTGTATTCTTTCACCGCGAGCGACTTCTCTATTGTTCTAACTGCACAGTGTAGGGCTGTTTCTACACTTCTGCCTTTTGTATAGGCGTGCTGAAATGGTGATAAAGATTCTGGCTTTAAGTTGCTACGGATGTGTATATCAATCAATCTCTCAAGTGTTTTTAGTGCGAAAGAGGTTAGACTGATAGGTCTGAAGTCTTTTGGTTCTGTGTGACTGGGCTTGCCGGCTTTTGGTATGAAGACGACTTTAACTTCACGCCAAGCCTTCGGAACATATCCTAACTTAAGACTGTTAAGGAATATGTTTATCAGATGTGGAGTGATGATATCACTGCTTTTTTGCAGCATCAAGGGGAAGATGCCGTCTAGGCCTGGGGATTTGTAAGGAGAGAATGAGTTAATAGCCCAGATTAACTTTTCTTTTGTTATCAATTCATTAGGAATTTCAGGTACCGAGTATATGGTGTATATTGACTCGTTTATTAGGTCTGCGCTACATCCTGGGAAGTGTGTTTGAACCAGGAGTTTTAGGCTTTCTTCACAGGACTCTGTCCATTGATCATTAGGTCCTTTTAGGGAGCCTATGGGTGTGTTTACTTTGGAGAGTATTTTCCTTAGTCTTGCTAAATGGTTAGTACACTCAATGCTACTACAGAAGTTTCTCCATGAGCTTCGTTTCGCCCTTTGAGTTTCAACTTTGAATTTTCTTTGAATGGTTTTATAACATTCCCAGTCGCTATCTAGTCTAGTGCGTTTAGCCCTATTGAAAAGTTTCCTTGTTTCTTTCCTAATATTACTGAGCTCAGTAGTCCACCAGGGCGGTTTATTGTTTTTCTTCGCCGCTGTAATGAGTGGACAGCTTTTGTCAAAGGCGTTCCTCATAATTCCCGTGAATTCCACAGTTAATTCATCTAAGCTATCTGAATTAAGATTAGTATCGGTACTAAGCTGACCTATGTTCTTAATAATTTCGTTGTTGAAGACGTGCCAATCAGTACGTCTATTATTTCTAAAAGGTTTGTTTTCCCGATTAGTATCAGGGATACAGAATTCGATTAGACGATGATCTGCGAAAGATGCGTCGTCTAGTACCTTCCATTGCTCTACCTGACAAGTATCTGAGTTGCTTGTTATGGTGATATCGAGCACTTCCTTACGGGTTTTTGTAACAAAGGTGGGAGTGTTACCTCTGTTAGCTACTATAAGGTTGTTATCAATAATATATTCAAAAAGGGACTCGCCCCTTGTGTTAGTATCGGTGCTTCCCCACTGCACATGATGTGAGTTAGAGTCGCACCCTATGACTACGTTAAACTTGTTCTTACTTGCATAGGATATCAATAGATTAGTGATATCAGCTGGTGGTCCTTCCGTACCGTCGTACGGCATGTAAGTGGACGAGATAATGAGCGTTGGGAGCCCTTCTCGCTCCAGTTTTACCGCTGTTTGGTCAATGTTGCTGTAAGTAGTCAGAAGAAAAAGATTAGACTGTTTCCTTGCTACAATGCATGTTCTGGGATTACTGTTTCGGCTGTCAAGGTTGGGTTTGTACAGCAGAAGTTCTCTCGAGTGTAGTCCCTTAATTTTGCCGCCTGATACCCAGGGTTCCTGTATAAGGGCTACATCGTACTGTCTACTCTCCATGAGGTAGACTAGGTTAGCGCTGGCGGCTTTACTGTGTTGGAGATTGATTTGTAAAATTCTCAATTCCATCATATAATAAAGTGTTTGTTCAACGCTTTACTAACCTGTTTCTTTTTGTTGGCAATCAACCTCAGCTTGCATCGAGTTATCCCGACGCGCACTTTGAAGTCTACTTTCCTGAGAAGTGGAATAGACTTTTGAGTCAGCCTGACTTCCACCTCGGTGCCTTCCTTGGTCTTTTCTGTCTTGACAATCTCCCAGTCTTGGCTTAGGAGATCACTATTCAGAGATAGGATGTATCTCTCTAGCCGTTCGCTGGGGATGGTGGGGCCTTTGACCACTAGTTTTCCTACCGGTCTGCACATCTCCTTAATTTGTTTCACCTCAATGAGGCGAAGATCGGCGCCTTGCCATGGAGCTGACGTGTTTTTGATGAACTCTCGGAGCCACTCGAGAGTCACGTCATTCTCACAGTTCATCACCTTGAAACCATGAGTTGTCGTGAGGTTGCCGAAGAGTGGCACTTGCCTACTCGTTGACTTCCTCAAGGATCCTTAGTTCAAGGATCCTTGATCCTTTAACTGTTCAGTATAGAACAGTTAAAAACAAGCATTTTTTACTATGGGAGGGGGGTATATCTCCCCCCGTTTAGGCGGTAGGGGCAGTTTAAAAAAATATGTGCATTAAATGGAAAAAAAATAAATAAAAAATAACGGTAATACTTACAATTAAGTATTATACCTTTTTTTAAAGCTAATATTTTTGTCTATTAGCTTGTTTTTAAATCAAGTCAAAACTATGCATAGTTTTTGAAAAAAATTGTTTTAAACTAAAAATGTATGCAAAAAAATTTAAAAAAAAAGGTTTAAAGTGTAGTTTTTCAAAACTTTCAAATTATATCTACTGTTTTTTTTAGAATTCATTGCTCTTATTGATCAAAAACTGAAAACTAGATGACTTTATGTCTTCTAGTTCTTGAGAAAATTAAAAATTACCAAAAAAATATTTTAATTAAATTACTTTTTCCTTGCTTAAGTATTAAAGTAGTCTTATTTTAATAATCGAATTTGGATTAAGATACACCTAGGTTAAATTAATTATTCTTAAATCCAGCTTATTTAAATGCAAAAGAAACTTTGCATGCACCCCATCTTGCACCCACCGAACCTTGCCCCCTCCCCACCTTGCACGCACTCCAACTTGCACCCACCCCAAATCTTATAGTGTTCCCAAGCAGGGGGGTTACAGGGGGGCAGCATGCCCCCTTACAGATCCCACTGTTGCATACACCCAAACTCGCACACACCTTACTGTTGCATACACCCAAACTCGCACCTACCATTAATACTATCAAAATAAGACCACTCAAGCAAAAAAAAAAGAATTAAATTAAAATAGTATTTGTGGTTATTTTCAATTTTCTCAAAAACTAAAAGGAATAAAATCATCTAGTTTTCAGTTTTTGATCAAAAACAAATAAGAGCAATAAATTCTGAAATAAAAACAATGGTAGATAATCTTTTTTTAACTTTTTTTACTCAAATTTTGAGTTTAAAATTAAATTTTTCAAAAACTACTTTTGACTTGAATTAAAAACTGGCTAATATAACAGAATGTTGGCTTTAAAAAAATGTATAAAACTTAATTGTAAGTATCACCGTTATTTTTTAATTATTTTTTTCCATTTTAAATAATACTTTGTTTAAATTGCCCCTACCGCCTAAACGGGGGAGATAGACCCCCCTCCCATAGTAAAAAATACTTGTATTAAGCCCCTCTACCAAAAACCGTTATTATATCTTGGCGCCAAAGTTATCGTACTCGTGCCACGACCTAGGTACAGCCACTTTGATATATTGATTATTTTTATATTTTTTTATTTCCAGCATAAGCAAAAATATGCTTATCTGGATAATATTCAAAATTAAAAAGGGTTTTAATAAAATTCAATTCTTCAGAAAAATATGTTAAAATTATGAAACTTGTAAGCAGCATTCAATTTCGATCTTCAATATTTGGAAGGTCAATCATAAACAAATCGTCGTCAGCTTAAACATAGGTTCTGACGTGTTCATTTTTAGACTCCAGTCTATCGTTTTTAAATGATTTTAAATTGTCCATGAATAATATAAACTGGAATTTAGTTTAGAAAAGACAAAATCGGAAGTTATCAAAGAACTGTGAATATGGCCCAATATGTTTACATTTGTCTGTCATAAAAGCCACGTTCGTTAAACTTGGTATTCATTTTAGGCACAGTATGTACTACCCCTTAAGTTCATTATTACTATCAACTCTAAAAACCCACATTTCTTAATGAACTCTGGGATTTGTCACGTTTGGATGAACATCTCACAAAAACCCCACGAAACTAATTCACTGTATTCATTTATAATCCATTCTGCATTCTCATTTCTCATTCTATTTAATGATTTGAAATCGTCTCGTCTGGGCTGCAAACAAAGGCAATATTTTTGTATTATTGTCGCGTGAATAAAAAACAAACGAAATACTCCAACAAAGTATCAAGTCATATTTTGAATAAATTAAACATTGAACTATTGAATGTCACTGAAAAAATAAAACTCAAATGCATATAAAAGAAAAGTGAAGTGAAAAAATGAAACGAAGTTACGGGTCATGCAGCAAAGATAAAAGTTGATAAGAGATCGCATATTGTTCCATTTTCTTGTAATAACTACTTGCTACCTAACTTCCTAGCAGCATAAGAGAAAAATGGTGAGACTTTATAAGATAAAGATTTCGTGAAAAAGTGGTAATATTAATTTATTTTTAGTCATTGTTTTATTAATTTGATTTGTCGGAGGGACTTACAACACATTTACATATATACTATGTATTATGTATTGCAAATCTTTCTTCTGCGACTTTATTCATTATGTTCATCTTGTTTTTTATTTTCTATGAGTGATCACAATCACAAAACGGTAGTGTTTACTTTCCAAAATAAACAAAACAACTTATGTGTAAAATTTTACAATTAAATATTCTCTCCTTGGTAGCGAAAAATCTCAGGTCTCCTTTTGGTAGCAATGAAAAAAATAAAAATAATATGGAAAATTACAAAAGTAATAATAATTACATGCGAATGTAATGTCCATCAATAATAAAAATCCAAGAAATAGAAGAAAACCTTAAAAAGCAATCAGCTGAGCTTTTCTCATTTCTATTTCTATGAGTTCATTTTCATGTCTATGTCTCTCATATGCATATCTCATTCTTCTCATTATTTATTTACCAAATATTTTATTTTTGTACAGTTTTGGTAATCTGTTGTCTCTCTTTATCGTAAAGCTCATTGAACAAAGGTGCAAAGAATAGCTATACAACTTATTCGTCTTTAATAGTTTGACGTTTTGCTTTTTTACCATATTCGGATTCATTTTGTGTGAGGAGTTTATCTTTATCCCAAAATACAATTCATTTTGCTAGCAACGAGAAGCATAACAAAGCAAAAATATTCGTTTCAGAGTCAGAGCCAGAGGAAGGTAGAAGGAGAAGAACAGGCCTGAGAACGAGAAGCAGTCTCTTTAAAATTTTGTAACATTTAAAAATTAAAGTAAAAAAAAAGAAAACAAACAACGTCAACAAAGGTTTTATCTTTTCACTCATTAAAAAAAAGAAACTTGTTAAAACTATTTGCAAAATTGCAATCAAAACCATTTTTTTAAAAAGTGAGTTTAAGTCTTTTATAACGGATAAGTGTGTAATTCTCCTCCTTTTAATTAGTTCTTCAAATTCACCATGTAATAAAAAAAAGGCAAAAAGAAACACTCAAATAACCTGCTCCGTCCATTCGAGCTGTGTTCTCTAGTTAATTGATCATTAAAGGTCTCTCTGCCTTCACTTTCTTCTTGTGAAAAAAAAACAACATTATTTTATTATATAAATCGAGAAGCAAGTGCAAATGCAAAATTAATTTGTGCTTTGTTCATGAAGTATGAGCTCATGAACCTACTCATGTACATACATATTTTCATTATCCTTTGTCCTGTGTGTTGTGATGGTGCTGTAGACCTTACTAAACACTTTCTATAATATATAATAAATGTTGTGTCCAAAATTTATATTCCACTCGAGACAATCGGGTAGAAACTTAGTTTAATATGTGAAGTGTTTGTAAACTCGAACCCCCTGCTACCTACTAATTCTATCTAAAATCTAAAACAACCTTCACAAACAAACTCGACAGGAAAAGCAGGTAAAAGTCGATTTAAATATATCCCGATTCCGAAAGCAGAGAAAGAAATATATTCACTGTGCGTTTGGATGTTATTGATTTTTTTTTTGTAGCCCCTAGCTGTCAAGGGAAATGTAGTACATACAAACAAAACTCGAAACATTGTTTTAAGTGCATTTCAAAGTATTCCTATGTTTGTATCCTTAAAAAATATGACACAAAACCAGTTGGTGCAGCTAATAAAAGTGTCGTTCATTATGGGTGAGAAAGCAGTGAGAGGTTGTAGTGTACATTTTAGAATAGAACCTAGATAGATATCTACATACCTACATACATATGTATGTAGGTATAAACCTATATTTTTCTAAGAACTCAAAAACCCTAAATATGGTAAGGATATTGCTTCAGTTTAAGTTTATTGTTCTGTTTATGAGGTGAATAAGTATGAATTTTTTCTAGTAAAACTAGGCACATTTTAATCACAATTTAACTCTCAAAGTAATGTTGATAGGAAGATAACTACTTAACCTGGAATAATTAGCTTCTAATATGCTAGGTATGCTGAATTTTATTTTTTTGTTTTCGTTTTGAGGTTTTACAAAAACAAAGATTTAATGAGGTAATGATTTCATTGTTTATTTTTGATTTGATAACAAAGTTGGCAAACAAAAATAAAGTGACAATGTACCTACCCACCTACAGAATTTCTTATCTACAGTGTATATAGACTAGATATATATACATACTCGTATGTGCCTACTTAGCTACAGTGTATCAAAATAAAACTCGTACAAAACATTTGGTTTTGTAGAAAAAAAAAAAGAGAAACACGAAATATGGACCCGATGTATTTTAGAACATATATAGCTGTTTTAGGGTAAAAACAGTAATTTGAAGATTTGTAAAGAAAATCTCTCAAAAATCCATCTTGAAAGTACCATAAGCACTTTCAACCATAAGCACTTTTAAAATAAGTCACAAAAAACATCTCAAAGTTAAACTCGTACAGTAATTTTTAGTGTAAGTTAGCCATATTTAATAACGGTATAGAAACAAATAGTTTTATTATTTAAGCTGTCAGTATTGTGAGTTCTTTCAAGAAAAAAAAAATCAATCTTAAACAAATAGGTAGACAAAACAGCCACACATCTCTTGATGTGCAAAATCTTGCAATAATGCATTATACGAATGGGATAACCCTGCGGTATCAAGAACTTATTCAAAATAAAATAAAAGAAAAAAAGTAGCGGTAGGAAAATTTTTACTGAAGCAGATGAGCGGTGGATAATTCGTAAAGTTAAGGAAAACCCCAAAACTTATGCTCTCAAATTAGTTTGAAGGCTGAAAAGTATCTAGGAAAAAAAGCTTGTCCAGAAACAATTCGAATTATTGAAGAAAAAATAACTACAATGGAAGGGTAGTCAGGAAGAAGCCGTTCATCAGAAAAATAAAAAAGAACTAGGTATATTGGCAAGAGAGAACCGTTCCAAAGATTTTGATTATTGCAAGATTTGCATATTTACAGATGAGAGTAAGTTCAATATTTGTAGCTCAGTTGGGAAGGTTATCAGGCGTAAGACCAATGAAGAGCTAAAAAAAAAAAATTAAAAGCAACCGTTAAGCATGGTGTTGGATATGTTATCATATGGGGTTGTATGGCAGCATCAGGAGTGGCAAACTTGCATTTTGTTAAATGCATAATGGCACAACATATGTAACTTAACATCCTTAAATCGAATTTACATGCTAGTGCCGATAGACTTGGTATAGGAGATGGTTTCCATTTTTACTAAGATAACAATCCTAAACACAAGGCTTACAAAGTGCGTTCGTGGCTGCTGTATAATTGTTCGAAAGTAATGGAGACACCTCCACAAACGCCAGACATTAACGTTATGGAAAATGTATGCACGACCGTATAAGTCTGCATCATATTTCCAGTAAAAATTACTTAAAAAAGGTTGTGCTGGAAGAATGGACCAAAATACCATCCTCTTACTACGAGAAATTGCTCAGATCTATGCCAAATAGGTTAAATGCTGTTAAAGACAAAAAAAATCGTCCAACAAAATATTAATTCATTGTTTATTTTTTTTCATCGTGTATCGTGTTTAGCTTTGATGTGCAATTTGGATTTCTGTAATAAATGTTAATTTAAGACTATGTGTTGCATTTTATTTTCTTATTCAAACTGAGCTATTTCCGGATAATATAGAAGTGTTAAAAAATAAAAATTAATTGCTATAAAGTTTGTTACCAAAATATGGAGTTATAAGCAAAACGAGAAATTTTAGCGCGTTGTACGAATTTTACTTTGATACACTGTATATACAAAACGCAATGCGTTTCGTGATTTTAATGATAGCCCCATACCTAGTTGTTTGTATATTTTGAAAATTCATAGGTATAGAAGTTGAATGGTCTATCAAGTTTGTATTCTTTTACTTTATGTAGGTATTCATGCAAACTGTGGTTAATCCAAGCGTAATCTGAACATAAGTATTAAGGATTTGGACACTGTATTGTATATGTACTTAAATATAAGTTTGCTTGAATAAAGCACAGCATATACAGCTAGCTCTTAAGCTCCTAGCTTGTTAGACTTGAACAAATTATAACACTAACATAGATTCATAGATCGGTAATGATGTAGTTGAAAGAAAGTGCAAATACATACATATAATCACCTTCTTTAAACCGAGAATAAGCAAACGTAATAAGATATGAATACACATTTCTCGAGGTTTCTAACACAGAAAGTGTGTTTAAGAATTCCTTAAATATCATCATATAAACAAACCCTTTTTGGTGTACTTTTTCCATATGGAAAATGTTGACAACGATCTCCACACAATTTATGTAAAGTCCCTTTTTGAGGTTGTCAAAGTACCTTCTTTCAAAGAGTTTTTGTTTATGTCTTTAAATAGGCTAAAAAGGTATTTCCTAGTAATGTTCTTTCAAAGCTCTGATAACGGCTTACAAGGAAAATATAATTTATTTCTTTACAGATTATATCCGAATATAATCTGCCTGATGTGTGGTAAACTCGATAATGTAGTTTTCATCACCAATTCGACCATTTTAGCATTTCAATTCGACATATCAAATGAAAATCTAATACAACAAAACCAATCAAATACATAATACATATGTACATACATATTATACATGTTTACATTTACCAACTTGTTTTTATTTAACTTTTTTTTTGCTAAGAGAATATGCCATGGATTGAATAACTTTTATACATATTTACCTCTTTCTCTAATAAATATTTACCAACAACAATAAAACTTAAACTAAAGCAATTTCATAAAACAGGTTCTTTTAAAAAAAACAATCTCACACGCGTTCAGCTGAATCGAAGAATAACTTCAGCTGGGCAGCAAACACAAAACGTAAACATTATCACTCCATACATACATACTTTTCTAACCAGCCGAGTAATGTATAAGCTTTTAGTTTGGCCTTGGAACATGGGCTTCGGACAAACTATACTACACTTAACTGTATTCAGACAATATTTTTCGAGTTATTGCTTCTATCAAAAGCCCAACGCATAACATTATTAATACGCTTCTCGCTTATGAAACAACGCAACGGGTGTCTGTTAAAAAAAAATACTATAGTAAATAATTGTAATTGAGTAATTAAATATACTGGTAAAATGTCTTAAACTTATAAAAGATGTCAATTAGTATAGTTTGTAAGGCACATCTGTGATATTGTGATCCGGATAGTAAGAGTTCATATATTTTAAAATTTTATCAAACCGCGGCACGTGTCTACGAAGCTTTTAATGTTTATGGCGAGCTATTTATTATTTCAAGGTGAAGATGAGGAAACAACCATAGTGGGCATTAAAACGAATCATTCTGAGTACAATCTAAACATTTTGTATGTTAATGTCGAGTTTGTTTGTCAACAATTCGTTGTAAGCAGCGCCAGTAGCTGTGCGGCGGCGTGGTGCAAGCTCGGCGTTTTTATTCAACTTGAATTCGTATAGTACATATTTTAGTTTGTTTTGCTAATTAAAATTATATTCATATCTACTTCCACTGGATCCGTTAAAAACATTAAAGATGACAAGGTTGAGTTCAATGCAACAATGAAGTTTAAATAGCTTGTTTATTGGATTTAACGTTCGCTCAACCCAAATTTTCAAAATTACAGTTCATCAACCTCCAATTTTAAATCTACTGTGTACATTAATTGTAGATGTGGTGTGTCTCTACTAACAGCAAAGTCTAATTGATTCATTTTATATCGTTTTTTTGGCAGAGAGTGAGAGAAATAAATAAATAATAAAACAAAAATCACCAAACATTACTCATTTTCTTTCTGGCTTTAATTTTATCAACCTACTATATACTAATTCTTTGTTTTGTTTAAAATGCCATTGAAGAGTGTAATAATAATAAATTTAAAAAATATAAATAAAGGAAAAATCATTACAACTATGCGTGAAGTGTAAGTGTGATATGCTCTTGTTCTGCCAAAATTGTAATTTCTTAAGATCTTAACTCAATTTTTTTCTTTGTAGTGTAAACAATTGTACTCGTACTTGTGTGTATTTTCACTTTATTTGAGTTTACATAAATGTGCTTTCGGCTACTAAAAGCATTTCTGCTGTTTTCAGCACCCATGAGATCACAACATTTTCCCTACTATTCAATATTTCTGCTAATTTGTTAATTGTGCCAAATTTAAAAACTATAAATAAAATAACAATTATCATGATGAAAAATAATGCAAATTTAAGAAATGTTTGACAATAATTTTAAAGGTTTCAAAAACCAAATTGAAAGCATTTAAATCCAATGAAGACAAATATAAAGTTTAAGAGATGATCAATATTATAAAAAAGCATAAACAGCTTTCACTTTCATAAATCATTCATTAATTAATATATTATTTTCTTTTTCCAGATCGTTTCTTCTGTGAACACAAATCTAATCAACGAATGCAAACCCATTTTCTTAACGCTTTAAAATCCCATTGGAGAATAGACGCAGTAAAGTGATATAAAAACACAATTTCATTCATTATTTTAAGCAACAAAAGCATTAAAAGAAGAGTAAAAAAAAAACATATTTAAAGAAAATTTAACTAAAATAAAAAAAATAAAAACATCAAGCCTTGCCTCTTTGCTGCATACCTAATACCTATGTGTATGTTTATGTATATAAAACCACGCTATTATAAACTTTTTTTTTAAGTTAAATCTGAAAGCACACGAGCGTTTGTTGTGCTATCAAAATATCAACCAGTAATAATAATAACAAAAACAACACAATTCAACAAAAATAAGTGCAAATGATTAGTTTTATTTCGTAATATAAAATTTTTTAGTACCTAAACTAATTTCCCGAATTTTCGAGTCCGTGAAACAAAAACAAATCAAAACAACGCAATCATGTTGTACGTATTTCATGTCGATATGGGAAGGATGTTGAAGTTCGATATGAATGTCGCATTGTCAAGGTAAGAAAACAATACGCCATCTATTTATCTATCTACCTTCATTGTTTTATGCGTTGTATTATATTATTTAAAATAAATAAATACTTCTAAAATATATAAACAAATAGACGAGAGTCGAGACGCTCTCACTTAATCGGATATGTCATGTCGTGTTCAAATATTAATGCAACCCATAATATTTGCTAGCTTTCTTCTATGTATGTACATAAGTCTGACATCATGGCTATCGTTGGTCGATCGCCCCGTTCGACCAACGACGCGGACGTTCGTTTGTCTAGTCTAGTATTGTTTTCAAATATCAGTTAAGCTAATCAATATAGGTTAGAAACTATTTAAATCTCTACAACGAAGGCAACGTATTTCATTTTCAAGCATTTAAGCAGACCGTAAACAAATAAAAATGTAGAATACATGACTTATAGCCTTTGTTTAGAGAAAATAATTTTGAGGGAAATGATGAAATCACACGTGTTTTGTGAATCAGCCATATAAATACAAAGTAAACTTGTTTTTGAATCTACAGATACTGGTCATTCACACTTTTGTAGCTTGACCAATAAAAAAAAATTGAAGACGACATTGAAAATAGAAACAAACATGCCTATTTGACGCAGTTCAATTCCTATATTTAAACTAAAGAAAGGTGTTGAGTAAATAAATAGATTCTTTTAGTTCAATTTCTAAATATTATTGTTATTTTCTGTCTATAAAATGGATTTGTCATAACTCGCATAATCTGACATTCAATTACTAGCTAATAATTTACGAGGGATTTTATGGAGCAAAGTTTAAGTTCCGAAACAAACGCGTAATATTTTTATATGATATTATTTTTATAATACATAGCAATTTAGTGGCATGAGGTAGTAAGTAGTAAGGAAAACATTATGAAGCTTTATGTCTGGATGTTGCACTATAAACTGAGGGATATTACTTGCGTAGCGCTTTGAAAGTTTTACAAGTAGCAATATACACTTTTTATAATTCTTCAGAGTATTTGTTTACAACATAAATATAGAAATATGTAGGTATGTACATACATATATAGTACATGCCCATCTATGATTGTGGGCATTCAGAATTGTGTCTATAGAAAAAGAATAAAATAATTTAAACATTTGTAAATTATGCAGTGTTTATTTATGGAATGGAATAGATATGCTAAATTTAAACTCAAATAGAAATACAAATGTATTCAAATAGCTTAAAAATTAACATGGGGGTAAGATAGTTGGCCAGTTCTAGTAGTAGATACGTGTTTCACAAAAATAAAATGCGTATAATTTTTGCATTAATAAATTCAAGTTTTGTCATATTTTTTTGTTTGTACTCAATTTAAATAAATCAAATAAAAACAGAAGCAGAAGCAGGTTGTATAAAAATAGTAAATAAGGAAATTGGGCTAGATAGATTGTCTCGAAATTTTTGTTTACAAAACAATCAAACATTATTTTACAAAATAAGATGAAAAAGATTGGCAATGAATTTGTTTACACAACACTCAAACTATATTTGAGCAGCCTTAATTTATATCATGCATACATAATTGAGAAAACGGAATTTGATTGAAAATTATAATAAGCATAAGGAAATCAGTACCCGTGGCATGATGGTTAGTGCGTTAGACTGTCATGCCAGAGATATTGGATTCAATCCCTGCCTATGCCATCTAAAGTTTATTTCACGGGTACTGCCTCTTGCGAGGTATAGACAAATTCAAGAGTAATTCTTGTCATGAAAAAGTGCTTTCTCAAATTCGGATTCGGTCTAAAACTGTAGGTCCCCTCCATCCCTGACAAAATTACTCTCTTACAGGAATGGTTGAGAGTTGTAATTCACTAGGCCCTAGTATTTAATTTTTTAAGACTAAAAATAACAGAAGTCTTCATACAAAATTCGAGTTTTCTCAAAAACGAACCTATAGATTTGTATTAAATTTTCTCTTAATTCAGGAACTATTCAATCGATTTCAATTACCGCTTTTCTGCCCAAGCTCTTATACTATCTTAATAATATTTGATGATCAAAAATATCATTCTTTTGATTAAAAAAAATATGTGTATTTAACATTTTTTTCGAAATTCGATATCTCGAAAATGAGCCATCATTTTTCTACGAAATTCAAATGTAAAACGTATATTAATAAGGTCCAACTAACTGCATACTGAAAATATTCTTAAACTTTAATTGAAAAATGTTATATACATATACAAAATTATTTCAAACATAAAACCGCTCCAACCATTTTCAAATAAAATTTTTGAAAAATTAAGTTTTTTGAGAAATCAAATGACTTTTAAATTTTTGAAAACAAACTTTTTTTGCAGCTAATATTTTTTAACAGACTCGTGATACATAAGCAAGTTCGTCCGACCTAATCGTGCAATGAAAAATAGATTGTTAGGAAGTTTTTTCTTATCATAGCTTATAGTATGTTAGCAGGTTACAGTTACACGTACCATTTTTAAATTAACTTGACAGAATAACGTTTTATTAAAATAAATTTAGTAATAATAATTCATATTTCGTGACAGTTTTAAACAAGGACCTGCCCCTGAGCTCACATACGACCAAATTTGCTATTCATTATTTATGTACATAGATGGAATCAGTTGTAGAAAGTTCATGTTTGATTTAAATCTGAACTGTTGTTAATCTTTAAATTTTGGTAATGTTTTTTTTTTATTTCTTTTAGTGTATCCAATTTGAAAGACACAATAGAACGTCTTCATGGAATATCGGCGCAAAATATAGTATTACTAGTTAGTGGCGGCGAAGTGCTAACCAAATCTACACAGGTATCGTTTTATTCAGCGGGGACAGATACAAATCCTATTTACATGTTCCTGATAGGAGATGTAAAACTACCACCTGCCATTGCCGCATTAGAAAATGGTAAGATTAAATAATAATTAAGACAAGAACAACAAATATAAATTTAATTTCTTTGAAGATGTAGATCTTAACGATCAGGTAGAACGTTGTCTAACGTTACCAGCTGTTTATGAAACAGTAGTTACTCGAGCACAATTAGCACAGCAGATGTACGAATTGGCACGCGAAGAAGATAATATATGTGAGCGTTTAGTCCATGAACAGCATCTTCAACAACAAGGCTGGTCTGCTGTTGTTGCCAATATGGAAGATTTGACAGAAGAATTTCGTCAACGCTTTAGAAACTTTTGTCAGACTTTCGATCGACATTTAGAAAAGCGTGCAACGTATATAGAACTTTTAAATTATTTCTCCGACGACTTGTCCAAGTTGTCTCGAATTCCAATTTTACCGGGATTAATGCAAATGGCCCAGGAAGATTTTCATGGATTCGACGAGTTACTGGGCAATGATGAAGTATTCTCAAGATCTCAACAAAATGTTTCTGTATTGATGGCTGGTGATCCACAAAGTTCGGCTGGCCAACAACGTCTCGATTCTATAGAGTCGCAAGACGACGAAAAACGTGATAGTACATCGCCTAATAAAAAACCCAAAATGGGGAGTGACGATGACAAAGGAGATGCACTGAGCATTACTAGTGGCGGTAGTGGCACACGGAGAACTCTCACTCTTCTACAATGGATCTCTGCCAAGGAAAATCACAATAAACTTACAGAGATGTCCGAAGAGTGCATACAAGGTTTGAATACATTCGATGAAGCAGTTTACGAAAAACTGAAAGAGGAAGTCAATCACATAATAAAAAGTGCGGACCAGGTAAGATGATTGAGAAAGCTAGGCTAAATAACTGGTGAAAATTAAACATGCCTGTACAATTTTAGAGTGATATGAAGGAGGTCAAAGGATTAAGTGAACGTCTATGCAAATTGGAAGAAATAAAGTACAAAATCAAGAATATGGTGCAGGACCAGAAGGAACTGTCAACTGCTTTCCAACAAGTAAATTTATTCTTTATCGTAATTTTGATCTAATTTAACTTCTCAACCCCAAACCATAGAACCAAAACCGTGCAATTAATCTAAGAGATGCCTCAATACTTCCGGATCTTTGTGCCTCCCACAGAAGTCAGCTGCTGGTTATGTTACAGAATCATCAAAAAATTCGAGAACTTCGTCGTTGTATATCAAGGGCTAAGGAGGAGTTAGGTTCAAATTTGCACACACGACTAAAGTAATTAATTTACTTGTTTGTCACCGTTCTTGTTATCGCTCTTATAACCCATTCTTTATTTATTTCAGACGTATTATTGTTTTGGAGAATAAAATGAGTGAATTCGATAATAAACAACTTTTTTATCATCGTTGTTTAAGACGTGCAGAACGACATATTAGTATAATTGAACAAATTCATCAGGCTCCATGTATATATGTGGCTGCTGTAACCGAAGTTATTCGTAGGAAAATTTTCTCTGGTGAATTCCGTCAATGGGCGTCCAGACTAGCTGAGGATTTCGATTCCATACACAATGAGGAGATAAATCGCAGACGGAATTTCAACGCTAGTTTCCAGGGACATTTCTTGAACATTCTTTTTCCTGGAATGAATGATATGCCACCAGCGTTCGCCAATGAAAATCCATTAATTTTCGATGCTAGGCTCCCAAATTTAACAAAAAGTGGTATGTATTAAGGTTATCTATCTTATGCTGGGTTGCATTTATTTTAGTATAATTTGTATTCCATTTTAGATATTGACATTTTAACCTCTTATCTACCGGATCTTACCCATCACATTCAACTGCCGGATATGGGCCCTGTTATAAATTTTTTTATTTCAAGGTGATTATTTATTTTTTTACTGTTTCGATAAGCTTCTCTTTTTAGATTATCAAAAATTATTTAACTTACAAATGATCTCTTTTTTATTACTTAAGATCTGGAAACCAGAACTCCAATGTCAAAAGTTCCTCCAGCTCAACAACTAATAAAGTAATACAAACCAATTTAATTGGACCCATAAATGTACATCATCAGCGAGTACTTGACATACAATCTCAATCAAAAGAGTGAGTGTTTAACTTTATCTGAAAAAAAAGTGTAAATGGGTTTCTTAAACAAAAAAAAATCTAATTACTTTAGTGGCGAATCAGAAACCGATACTGAAGAATTTGAAAAAGTCATCCAACCCGAAATGAGTCCAACAGAGAATAACGCTCCCCAATCTGCCAGTGATAATGTTTACCAAGTAGCCCATATGGCAACGTCTACAGATACCCCGCAAACGCATACTGTGGAAACTTTAACCGAGGTAAATATTAAAAAGCTACAATTTCTAACAACAATATGGCTATGGATTCCTACAACATTTTTTGTGTTTTTTTCTTATATGCTTTTTCTCTTTCGTGCGCGAAAATAAAATGCGTAAACAAATATAAAACAATTCCAAATTTAAATAAATACAAATAACAAAATTAAAAAAATTAAAAAAAAAATAGAATGAACCTCGTCCGCCAAAAAAACCTCCAAGGCACATTAAAAACCAAATTGCACTCCATTCCCCTGCCCCAATCAATACAGTTAATACCGCTCTTCCAAAAAATAACGCACGTCCACATCATGATCACGAGCATTTAAGCACACTTTCTGTTATATCTGAAAAAGACACTCCCACACCATGTGATTCGGATACCTATAATCCTATAGCTCCCTTTCCTCTATATTTGGGTCACCATACTACCATTGCAACATCTGATCAGCGAACTACCGAACAATTTACCAAAACGGTTATAATAAAGGAATATAGCACCACTGAGGAAGATGGCGAAAGTGAATTTGTTAATTCAGATTTTTACATAGACGAATCCCTGCCATCGAGCTATGGCGATGCCGATGCCGATGATGTCCATAACGCTGACGAAGAACTATTACAGCAACAAACCTGTGTTGGTGGGAGCAGCCTAAAAGAGGAACATTTGTTGGGCTTGGATTTCCGTTTCAACAGAATAATGTCATTTACATATCCGATTCATGATGATAAAAATAAGACCAGCAAATTATCACATTTTGATACGAAGGAGTCAATGGAGACAGTGTTCGGTCTACTGCAGGTATTGGACATAGAACAAACAAAATACAAAACAAATAAAATATATGATATATTTTCTTTTTTAATTTCAAACAAAGCAAACAAAAATTGTTTATTTTTTAAGTTATTGACCTCCCCATTGGTAGTATTTACACATTTCCAGCATTGGTGGCCCACAGTCAAATATCCCTTTTTCCTATCAAATATATCTCAAAAAATACACACAATATTAAATCCTTCATAATTTTTAGTATTATCGCATTTGTATCTTTAAATTACCTTTTCAGCCTTTTTCAAATAAATATCAAATAAAAAGAAAATTTGTTTTCTTTTTTTGTTTTTTTTTACAGGAAAACCTCGGATCAACTCGGCTGGAGGTCGAACGCCTTAAATCTATTTTAAAAGCGATGTCTGAAGTATCCCAAGAATGTATTAAACTAGCGCGTGTTAATTTTCAACAATTCAAATCCGACCAGGAAAACTATCAAATTGATTTGCGTTGTGAATTCCAAAATATCTCTGAAAAATGGCAGCTAGTTCAGATGCAATATGAATCTCGTGAACAAGATATAATCGAAATGGCAGCTAAACATAGAACAGAGTTGAATAGCCTCGAGACGGCAATTAGTGTGAAAGATAAAGAAATTCTCGATTTAAAAAATGAACAACAACAAAAGGACATAATCAATGCTGAGAAAGTCTTACAGCTAGAAACAAAATGCACAGATTTGGAAGAAAAATATAAATTGCTAGAGCAACAAATGGAATCTTTGAATAAAAGTCTACTGGCAGCCAATGCTGAGAAAGAACGAGCAGTGATGGAAGTTCGAGATAAACTTACTCATGACCATAAAACCGAAATCGAATCACTTCGATGCCGTTATAAGTTAATGACTAGTATGGAACGTTCGCCGTCGGACACAAGTTTAGAGAAGATTGAAAAACCCATAGATATGATTGAACTTGCGTGCCACGAGTCCATTGTATCACAAATTCGTGAGGATTTGCGTGCGGAGAAAGAGGAAGCTGTTAAAAAGGCTGTTGATTGTGAACGTTCCATTTGGGAGGCCAAAGCAATCGCATTGCCTAAGAGTTTGAATGAAAACACTGACAATAATGTGAGTGTGTTGAAAATGATGCTAGACGATAAAGAAAAGTATATAGACATGTTGAGAGAGAAAAATGTAATGCTTACCCAAGACAATTTGGATCTAAAAACAAAATTAACTATTTTGACTAACGAAGAGGTAAACAGTTGGCTTAAGGAAAAAGTAGAATTTTTGAATCGAGAAAAAATACGTATAGAGGAAGAATTGAATATGGAAAAATCACGTCGAACTGAAATGGAACAATCTTTTGCTGAGCTTAGAGGGTAACATTTTTGCTTTATTTTTTTATGAATGTCAAAATAATCATTATATTTTTATTTAAAAGATCGGCTATGGAAGCTAGCACTTTGCCACGATCCAAGTCCAGTGGATCAAACCATCGTTATGTTGTTCTGGAATCTTGTTCAAAAGGTGACATTGTATTTGTCGTTTGGAGTATGCGACATTATCAATTTATGGTCGTACAAGATTCATCTAGTTTGTACTTTGTACATGGAGATAGCCTAAGTGCACTAAATTTGCGCCTCCCAGGACCTGGCGACCTGGAGATACCATCACCATTTTACGCCTTAGGAAGAGTTGTAAATAAAGAATACTGTCAAGCTAGAAAGGTATATTTAATTTTTTTTTTTTTTATTTCAACTGAAATTCATATTGTATTTTTAGGATGAAAATCGTTATAGAGTTAATAGAGGATCTAAGTTTTATCGCATAAAACTTGAAGCACTTTCTCGTAATGAATCTAAATGGAATGGCGGCAGACGGGAACGTCTTGAATGTAAGAAACTAAAAAAAATAGAATAATTGAGTTTTTAAGTATAATGTTTGTCTTGTTTTTGTATTGTATAGCATCGTCTTCAAACGTGTCTATTAATCGTTCGCTTTCCCAAAACGATTCAAGTGATCCATCATCTCTGACACATCTGAGCATTCTGCGTCAAGCGCCATCGCCACATGATACTGTTGATTTGGGCTGCAGTGCAGGACTTAAAGAGCGTACTATTAGTATAACTAGCGTCACCGAAGAAGATGACGAACCAATTTCACTTCTTAGCGAACGTTGCCGCTATATTAGTGTCAGCGAAGAAGAAGAAACTAATCGATCTGTGATAACAGAGCAACCAACCGCTTCATACTTTCCCCCGATGGTAAGCCTTACCGATACTCCAAGAGCTACTTCATCACCATTCCCTTCATTCAACTATGAAGCAAATGATTCGTCACTCATGTACTTCTCTCTTGACTGAAAATTTTACACATACACAAACACTCATCCCCAATCTAACCCACCCAAAACACAATCAAATACCCTAAAAAAGATCTACATACGCGTGCAAAGCAACAAATTTGTCACATTTATCATTTATAATTATTTAGGACAATGCATCTGCTTCCTTCCCAACGACTTCTGCTAACACTACTGTCACCGCAGTTGCCACCGCATCTACCCCAAAAACTTCAACAACAACAACCACAACAACTGCCAGCCGCAGTCCAATACCAATTCAAATATTAGCCAACATTGGTAGTTGCTCGTTGGAAAAAGATACCGATGATTCCGATGAATATCGCTCTCTCGAAGCAAAAGACGAAAGCGAATTTCCTCCCATGTCTCAAGATTAATGATAATTGTTAAACTACAATATTTAATTTAATAATCTAGCTTAACGTAGTTTTAACTTTTAGCACCTAGGTGATTTCTTAAATTTTTGTTTTCTTATAATTTTTGATCTTCTCAAAAACAAAAACAAAAAAAGAAACAACCACGATTTAGATTTAAGGATTAATGTAATATTACATTAAAAAAGAAAATATTATTTTTTTTTATAAATTCGACTTCATATGACTTGAAGAAAAACAATCCGTTTACTAAAACAAAAAAATATTTGAGTGGATGAGAGATGATGGTAGATTTAAAAGAAAAATCAAGAGACATTTTATTTTCTCTTTGGACATAATAATGTATGATGTGCATCGATAATTTGTTGTATGCTTAAAAGAGTGCGTGACATAATGTGTTGTTTATTCCCTTGTTCCATTTAAATGCTTTGTTTATTGTTATAAGGGTTTTTCAATAAGTGAATGTACACAAATCAGCTAGAAAGACTACATATACGAATTGGTTTCGCTTCGATTTATTTACCAATTAAGTTTTACTTATCCCAAAAAATGCTTAAATGATATAATTTTGCTTTATTTTACTATTATGTATTTTCTGAGTGAACATTTGCCTACTGATTTCCATGTGAAAGAAATATATTAACATATTACCAACAAATATTCAATGAAAATATTACTTTAAAAAATTCAAAACCTATTAAGAGGAAAAATAAACCAATGTCATAAGAAAAATGTATCAATGTTTTAGCCAATCTGAGGCCTATTGAATGACCCTTAAATCCTTACATGACTTTCATAAAATTACACTGCCTAGACATTTTTATTTTTGTTTTGTTATCTATTGTTTTTGATTTCAAATTTCATTTGAAAAAAAAAATTCTTTTTCAGAATAACGCTGAAAACTCAACCGGTCACCGGATCGGATTATTTACTCTTATCGAACCACTTATAGCTCCTATTCAAATGTCTATGGACGGCGCTATTCATTGAAATTAATTACACAGCTTAATTTAGTGGTCTACTTCTTTTAAATAATTAAATGGTTTTCGTCTTTCAAACAAAGCAGGAACTTAGTAACTAGGTATAAAAAATCCTCTTTTTCGCTTTCAACTCGTGATAACAAAAAAAAATAAACAAAACATTTATCTTCTTTTTTTTTAATGTAGCAAGAGTGTTATTTAATCAAAAAACAAATTTAAATGAAACAAGCAAATTACTAAAATAAAACATAAAAAATGATTTTTCTTTTCACAAAGCTCTGACACTAAACAAAAACAAAACAAAAGAATATATCTTTCACACATAAAGCTATGTATAGACCTTTTTCTAAGTAAACGCTTTCTAGAGTACTTTATAAAATATACTAGTACATAATATATTTTGAGAATAACGTTACGTAGATTTTTTCTTCTAAGTTCACTGGAAAATAGGCAATGCAATTTTAATTACAAAAAAAAAAAACAAAACAATATAAGAATAGTTTAATAAAAAATGCATACAAATATAATATGCTGTTAATAAAAAAACATAAATTTATATAAAGCATAATAAATTGTGATATATTAATTGATTTATGGAATGAATGAAATATTTTTTCGAATGGTTATGATGCAAATTAATTTTACATAAACAAAAACAAAAAAAACGGATATAAATGGAAATATTTTATGTATTTACTTTTGTGACTGGCAAAGGGTCGGGACTGAATTTAAAATAAAAATTTAACAGTAAAAAAAAACAGTTAAAAGAAAAAATTTAAGCAAAATGCAATATTTTTTTTGCATTTTGTTTGTAAATCATTATTTTGTGAGTGTGTCACCTGCATGTTTGTTATGCAGGGACACAAAATCAAGTCGTCAATGTGGGGTTTTTAAATCTTTTTTAAAAATTGACTCAAAATGAGAAGAATCATACATCATGCAGTTTTGTCTGAATTACTTGAGCAAAACATGTTGTAAATTATATATACATAAATGTATTCATAATAAATACTTTAATAGAGATGTAACAATATTTAAAACAAAACAAAACAAAAAAATGAAAACGATTAAGTGATGATAAACGATTTTTTTAATAAACTAAATAAAAATAAATTTTAATGATTTCTTTGTATATTTGTTTATTTTTCATTCACAGGAATATGTTTAGAAGAAAAATGGATTTCAAAAATTGATTAACAATTCTGCAGTTTTTTGCAATTGTTTTTAGAAGAGACAATCGAAGTCATTTTCAGTCGATCTGTTGATATAATTCAGGAAGTTCAAAATATAAGTACAATAAACAGAGCTTTGAATTTCCAAGTACCGGTATTTGAATGTATAATACATTAATTTTAAAAAAGGATTTTGCAATATTGTTTTGTAATTTTTTTTTAATTTTCTGTATTCATTCATACAGTTGAAAAATATTTATGTATTATGTATTCAACGTGTTATCCAATTAAATTACCCATCTGTGATTCTTAAAAACTTGGAACTATTTGAAAAGTACTTGAAAATGTACTTGGCACTATATCAGGTATTAAATTTATTCAAAACTGGGTACTTAATGAGTTCTACAGTTGAAATGTTCCTTGGCCGTTTTGGTTCAAGCAAAGTTGAACAATACTTGAGGGTTTTTATTATCAACGCGTGACTTAATCAGCATCAGATTTATACTCTAAAAAATGGAAGTTGAAAAGCAAAATTGATTTGTTTTGTTTATTTTGATGTAAATAAGACTAGAATTTTAAGCATACGAGTATCTGAAGTGAAGTTGGAATTTTTTTTATTAAGTAGAATGGTTAAAAGCGAAAAATATTTTTTTTTTATAACGAATGCAGCTTGTGACTCTCATCAATAACGAATCAAATATTTGAACGAACGTTTTGGAAACTTAAAATGCTGTAATAATTAGAAATGTGAAATGTTACAACTACATAATTTTTTCTTTGTCAAGTTTTTGCACTTTGAACTGATCATAAAAGTCGGAATATATGTAAGTGCTTCCCAAAATGTTCACTTGGCTGCATATTTCACGAACAAAAAAGTAAAAAGTCAAGAAATTTTCAAATACCATGTACATATTTTTAATGGTAAATAATATTTAATATGAAGGTTTGTTTTCAACCTTTTGATTTTAAACTAGGGAGTTAAAAAACGAATCAGTGAATAAAAATAAACTTCAACTTGCGTTTTAACTCTCGTGTTGTAATGAACTCTAAAGTTGATCAACTTGCGTTTTAACTCTCGAGTTGTAATGAACTCTAAAGTTGATCAACTTGAAAATTTGCCATGAGTTAAGCTATAGTGAAAGAAATCGTCCTTAAGGACGGCATTTGAAAACTTTTATCTAATACTTTATATTTTATCTGCTATAGTCCGCAATGTGTGGAACTGAGGTTTTTATTTTCAATTCCTTTCATTTAGCAATATAGTATATTCATGTTATAGGCTAAAATAATCGCTACACTTGTACTACTTTGATAAATGCATGATGCAACAAAGAATCAAAGGAGACGCACTTAAGACTTTGCAAAAGAATCATCACTAAAATCTAGATAATATTTTCAGATTAATGAATCTTGAAAGGTCAATGAGTTCCCTTTGTTTTAATTATAAAATATTTTAAATTGCAGTGTAGCAAATTTTACATGCATGGGCGGAGGGAGGGCGGGTGGTGCTGTGCTTTGCTTGGCTGATATTTTGAAACCTAAACTAGGTTGGGAGTGCACTTAGTAGGTTTATGAAACAAAAACAAGTGTAGGAAACCTATGTATCTATGTGTGAAATTTCTTTAAGTAGTTATAAGATCTTTTTAAAAAAATAAGAACTAAATGAGTAATCCAAGTCACTGTAAAGAGTTTTGTTTTCTAAATCAAATTTAATAACAATCTTGGAATAGAAAGCTTAGATTTTATCACGGAAACTGATGCGTGTACAAAGCTTATTCACAGGAAATACATTTTTACAATCAAAATAAAACTCGTCTTATAGTTTTGTTCTCTTTTTTCAACATGTTTTCAAAATGTCAGGGTTGATTGTTTCATGTTGCAAATTATTAAAGAGCCAAGTGCATTAGTGTTTATCTCCCTATTGTTAACGCGCTATTCTCTCTCTCTATCTCTCTCTATAACAAAAGAATAAAAACTTATCCCAAGGGTTGTTCAGGAAAATACGATACCGTATTTCCTCCCCTATCTACGAGTATACATCAACTTCTACATTCTACACGCTTTTCTATTGCAGCAATGTTAGCTATAGCCATGCCTTTCTTCATACCACAAGTGCACATAACTGCCAAAGAGTGAAAGCATAAGAAACTTTTGTGTTGTTGATGTTATGTTGCTGTTTTTGGTATTCTTGGCTTCTTTTGGGGAAACAAGGACATTGGAATTTGGAATACACATTGCGCACAGAGGGCTCTTGTTTCTTGTACTCTTGTGTACTCATCCAAGAGAGCAAGTGTCTCGTGCCACTGCTAGCCATCCAAGTAAACAACAACAAAACCCAACGGCAACAACCCCAAAAAATCATGTGTGAAGGTTGTTTGCACGCGGTATTCTTATTGTATTGTTCCCCCTTCCGGGTATAGGTACATTATATCCCAAACAATATTCTTGTGCACAGCTGGAAGGATGAACATAAACTTCAACAGCGGCGGCGGAGCGGACATCGTCGCAGTCATATTCACTAGGTGAGCAGCAGTAGTGAATGGTGGTGCTTTTGCTTTAGTATTCAGTATTTAGTCCGCTAGGAAACATCAATACAGATGGGTACTAAAAATAGCCAAACGTCAAGAATACTATATTAAAGTAAATATTCTGCTCTCATCTCCTCCTACAAATATAATTAAGAATAATTTAGTACAAGAAAACAACAAAACGCAACAGACATCATCATCATTACTTGTTTTATTTTTTTTTTATTTTTTTAAACAATTTTAAATATTTGTGTGCGGTTAATAAAAAATATACTTAAATCGAAATAAAAACGTACTCGTGCAAATTCGCATTCGGATTCGGGGTTTAACATCTCTACACTCTATGTATCTCTAATCAGCCACAAGAATGGCAAGAAATTATCGACCGTTTTAAAGGACGTTATGTGAAAAGTTTAGACAATTTCCCACCGTTTCTTCGCCCGTTGCGTCTTCGTTGTCAGCCACTAGCCACTGGATTGCTATACATTTCCGCGTTTTTCTTTTTTGTGTCTTATTTTATTTTTGCAATATTCTAATATTCTGTTATTGCAGATAAAAGTGATCTTTAAAGAAAATAATGCGCTCGTTGTCAAAGAAGAAAACAGAGAAAAATATTCTGTAAAAGTTTGTTAGCATGTTGAAAATTTCAATTTCATATTATGAACATTTTTGAGTTCTTAATTATGTTTGTTTTTATTTTTGTAAATGTTTAAATTTAAATAAAATAATACAGAATACGTTTGGAATATGTACATATGTACATATAAATAATGCAGTATGTGTCATCTTTCTGTGAAGAGTAAATAATTTTGTTGGTTTTTGATTTTTAAGATGAACAAAAATATATCAAATCAAAATGAAATTTCCAAAACATCATATTCATATCGTTTTATCCCAAAAGAAAGATTGTTATCTATGAGAATCGGTATATCGGATGTAACCAGCAGCAAGAAAATAAACTAATTTAGTGCAATATGATCATATTGAATGCAAGCAGTACCTTTATAAAGTAGTTTTTAAATAAAATTGTTATTTTCTTCCAATTGGAATTAAAATATTAATATATTAAAATAAAATCCCAAACAATAAAACAACAAGGCCAACAACATGATTTCAACGATTTTAATTCGAGTGTGTCTCATTGGCTTTGGAATAACATTCTGTTGTATAGAATGTATCCATTTGGGATTGATTAACCCGATTGGTGAGTATTTATTTGCAATATTTCATTCAGACTATCGACTTTCCAGTTGCACAATTACGCAACAACCTACAATCCCATTATTGCACGTCCGCCGTCCATATTCCATGTCCCTTCCTTCCCTACGACCTACGAGCTACAACGACGACCACCACAACTGTAACGTGTTGATTTAGGTACCTGCATATGTATGTACAACTCCATATCCTATCCATACCTATGCCAATGGAATCCTACTTGTAGAGCAAAAAAAGAGAGGTATTAGGATGAGATGTGAGAGCCTCGAGTTTTCCCTATTTTCCTATGCACTGCACACCTGTATTCCCTTCTAGTGAATTTTTCTCGACATCGACAACCATCAGTCAAGGTAAATAAAACAAAAGAGTTTTTTTATCTGTTGGAAAACTGTTAAGCAGCTGACCTTTTTTCTTTTACAGAATATTCGTGTTAAAAGTCACAATATTATGTGGGGGAGGATGTATATTTAAGTGATAGTAATCATTGGAGTGTTAAATTTAAAAGCAAACATTATTTAATTTTGTTTTTATTTTTTCGTAAAAGCATTATGTCATTTGGGCATCAACAGTTTCTGAATTATCCTATTTTATGTACCTACGTATGCTGGTGAAAGGACTATGCTAATTAAGGCTACTCATATTTCAACGATGTTCCATTGGGACCGTTCCACTTAGTGATTACAATTTGTGACTATATCATATACATAAATTGTGTTAGGAATCTTGCCAGGGTCATGGTCATTTTCTAGCTCATTTAAATATATCGGAGTATACATTTCATATATTCAACGTACATTTCACATTGAAAACTTAGCTTGAACAATGTACATAAGTTATGTATTAAATTGACATTGAATCATCGATGGTACAGTTCTGCCGGTCGTCTTGGATTTTTGTTTCAATGTGTTTCAAGACGGATCCAGATGGCGTTTATAAGACGCACTGACACATGCACTATTGGGTTAACATTAATAAATTTTGAACCTTGTCGACGTCGAGTCTTTCGAATAAACTTTTGAAGTTGCACTTTGAGCCTATTAATCGCTTTAAACAAAAAAAATTAAAAGATGAAAAACAATTATTGCTATTACTGGCCCCTTAAATACATAACTATTTTTTTTGAAAATAAAACAAAATCTACTTTTTGTCATGACGATGTTAGTGATTTAACTAAAAACGTTTAGCCACTTCAGAAGATTCTCTTCATGTAGCACGCAAAGGTATTAGGGTTCAGTTATAGCTATGATTGGTTTTTATCATTGAAACCAATAATTGGATTTTTTGACGGGTCATTTATAGGCTGCGTTCAATCTCGTGTTGGATAGGGTATCTTGGATAGGTAGATTTTTAGATACCTTATTGAACGAGTTGGATAGCTGTATTCAGATAGCTGTCAAAAAATAAAAACAACCTTCAGCTGTTCACAAAAAGCAGAAAAACATTTAAGCTTCGAAGTCAAAACTGTTGTAAGATAAAACATTTAATGGATAATTCAACTGATTTGTCAAACGATGATGAAATCATCTACAAAACGAGAACAAAATAAGTCAATTTTTAAGTTTAAAAAAATAGATAATAATTATCTTCTAAAATTCGGAGGCAAATAGCTTCTTCATCGTCTATTATGTACAGAACATCCTCAAATACAACTTCAACTAACATTTTGTATCTTTTTGTTTACCAACAAATACAAAAGGCTGAAATCAATTTTCAAGTTTCTTGAAATTCAACCATGTGTTAATCAGCTGTTCTGTCAGATTTTCAGACATTCATACATACCCCAGAAATTCTTGGATACCTTTGGATTCCTTTTTTGACATCTCAGCTGTTTTTTATCAGCTGTTATTTTACACGTAAAACACTAACAAAAAGGTATCCGGATACCCTATCTGTCTGAGATTGAACGCAGTCATAGTGATCAGTGCCAGTTATAGCTATTATTGAAATCGATTTTGAATCGATATTTGACGGTTTTTCCCTTTGATAAGAAATGAAAATTTTGTATATACTGATCGATCGGAAAGGGGAGAGTACGATAACTTTGGCGACAAAGTTTAATGACGGATTTGTATAGAACAGTTAAAAACAAGCATTTTTTACTATGGGAGGGGGGTCAATCTCCCCCCGTTTAGGCGGTAGGGGCAGTTTAAAAAAATTTGTACATTAAATGGAAAAAAAATAATTAAAAAATAACGGTAATACTTATAATTAAGTATTATACCTTTTTTTAAAGCCAACACTTTTGTCTATTAGCTTGTTTTTAAATCAAGTCAAAACTATGCATAGTTTTTGAAAAAAATTGTTTTAAAGTCAAAATTTGTGCAAAAAAAAATTAAAAAAAGGTTTAAAGTGTAATTTTTCAAAACTTTCAGATTATCTACTATTTTTTTTATAACTCATTGCTCTTATTTGTTTTTGATCAAAAACTGAAAACTAGATGACTTGATGTCTTCTAGTTGTTGAGAAAATTGGAAATTACCAAAACAAAATATTTTAATTAAATTACTTTTTCCTATTGCTTAAGTATTAACGTAGTCTTATTTTGATAGTAATAATCGAATATGGATTAAGATATACCTAGGGTAAATTAATTTTTCTTAAATCCAGCTTATTTAAATGCAAAAGAAACTTTGCATGCACCCCATCTTGCACCCACCGCACCTTGCACCCTCCCCACCTTTCACGCACTCCAACTTGCACCCACCCCAAATCCTATAGTGTGCCCAAGCAGGGGGGTTGCAGGGGGCAGCATGCCCCCCCCCCTTACAGATGCCACTGTTGCATACACCCAAACTCGCACACACCTTACTGTTGCATACACCCAAACACGCATTACGCATACGCAAATACCATTATTACTATCAAAACAAGACCACTCAAGCAAAAAAAAAAGAATTAAATTAAAATAGTAGTTGTGGTTATTTTCAATTTTCTCAAAAACTAAAAGACATAAAATCATCTAGTTTTCAGTTTTTGATCAAAAACAAATAAGAGTAATAAATTCTGAAATAAAAACAATGGTAGATAATCTTGAAGTATTGAAAAAGTTACACTTTAAACCTTTTTTTTAACTTTTTTTACTCAAATTTTGAGTTTAAAATTAAATTTTTATTTTCAATTTTCTCAAAAACTAAAAGACATAAAATCATCTAGTTTTCAGTTTTCGATCAAAAACAAATAAGAGCAATAAATTCTGAAATAAAAACAATGGTAGATAACCTTGAAGTATTGAAAAAGTTACACTTTAAACTTTTTTTTTACTCAAATTTTGAGTTTAAAATTAAAATTTTCAAAAACTACGCATAGTTTTGACTTGATTTAAAAACTGGCTAATAGAACAGAATGTTGGCTTTAAAAAAATTTATACAACTTAATTGTAAGTATCACCGTTATTTTTAATTATTTTTTTCCATTTTAAATAATAACTTTTTTAAATTGCCCCTCCCGCCTAAACGGGGGAGATAGACCCCCCCTCCCATAGTAAAAAATGCTTGTATGAAGACCCTCTACCAAAAACCGTTATTATATCTTGGCGCCAAAGTTATCGTACTCGTGCCATCGGAAATCACACGAAGATTTTTTTTGAGAAAAAAAGTCAAATTGGTAAAAATGTGTTTTGTATTTTCCGGACGGAAATTCATTTTCCTGAACAGCTGATACTTTTATGTTCAAAAGCGAAACGAATCTTTCCACTGATTTGTGTTCCAATTTCACACAGTTCCAATGACAAATTTATGTCAGTACAAATTTTTCGCTGGATTTTTTTTTCAATGACAGAAATATTTATTAATAAATAAACGACCTGTCAAAAAAAATTCCAATGGTAGGGATCAGTAAACTTACGTCACTAAGTTAGATGTATTTAATAACCAGAAGGCTTCGCACCTCCCTTTTGCTGCTGATTTCATCAGTATTTTTTTTACTTATGCCATCGGCACAGAACAAAATTGGAGCACCATCAGTAAAATTAAATAAATTTGGTTGAAATTTTGGACTGCCAAAAGCAAAAAAAATCCATTTCGTTTTACTGTTGGTGTTCCAATTTTGTACTGTTCCGATCACATCATTAAAAATTTTACTGATGAAAGCAACAGTAAACAAATTGTCTGAGGCGCGAAGCTCGATGTTATGATCGAAAGAAAACAACATTTAATAACGTAAATTTACTGATTGCTATAAACGCTCATCAGTAAAACATTTCAGATTCCTCCTATTTCAAATTTTACAGATGGATTTTATTGATAGCTATAACCGGCCCCTAAACCTTCTCCTTTTTGCTGATGCCATCGGACCAGTAAGAAATTGGAACATCGTCATTAAAACAAAATGGAATTTTGTTGGCATTTTGAAGTCAGCTGTTCAATAAAAATTAAATTTCATCATTAAATTTGTTTAAATAAATTTACGAAACAAATTTAGCTTCAAATGCAGTTCCTTTTCGAAAAAACAAAATATTTGACGTTAGAATTCATTACAAAAATATTTTACATTTTTTCTGAAAACAAGGCTCTATCATGTTCAAAACTTTGAAACAGAAAATTTATTGATGGATTTTACTGATAGGTATAATCGGCCCTTGAAGTTTCTAGGTCTGATATCTAAAACGAATACTCATAAATCTCTTAATAAGTGAGCAGCCAGCTCTAAAAAAAAATCGAATTGCTCACTTTACAACGGAAATAAGTATTCCAAGCATTTCGATCCCTGGTTATTAAACAGATACACATATTAAGGCGCCAGTTATAGCTATCATTGGTTTTCATCATTTAAAACAAACATTGGATTTTTTTGGCAGGCCCTTTTTAGGCGCCAGTTATAGCTATCATTGAAATTGATCCGGAAAAATTTTTGAATCGATATTTGAAGGTGTTTCCCTTTGAGTAGAAATGAAAATTATATACAGATCGATCGGAAATCACACAAAGAATTTTTTTTGAGAAAAAAAAGTTTGGTTGCACATTTATGTTTCTCTAAAAATGTATTTTTCTATTTTCCGGACGGAAATTCATTTTCCTGAACAGCTGATACTTTTATGTTCAAAAGTGAAACGAATCGTTCCACTGATTTGTGTTCCAATTTCACACAATTCCAATGACAGATTTCTGTCAGTAAAAATTTTTCGGTGGCTTTCAATCAGGAAAAATTTTTCAATGACACAAATTTTTAATGATAGCTATAAACGACCTGCCAAAAAAAATTCCAATGTTTGTTTTCAATGATGAAAACCAATGATAGCTATAACTGGCGCCTTAATAAAAATTTCTGTCACTGAAAAAAATTTCCTGATTGAAAGCCACCGAAAAAAATTTACTGACATAAATTTGTAATGGGAATTTTGTGAAATCGGAACACAAATCAGTGGAACGATTCGTTTCACTTTTGAACATAAAAGTATCAGCTGTTCAGGAAAATAAATTTCCGTCCGGAAAATAGAAAAATAAATTTTTTAGAGAAAAATAAATACGTAATTACGCTTTTTTTCTCAAAAAAAATCTTTGTGTGATTTCCGATTGATCAGTACCTATATAATTTTTATTTCTAATCAAAGGAAAACACCGTCAAATATCGATTCAAAAATTTGTCCGGATCGATTTCAATAATAGCTATAACTGGCGCCTAAGTTGGTTAGTTTCTTTTTTGGTATTCTTTACTTAATCTAAAACTGTAAAAAGTTGACAGTTTCGTCAGTAGCCTTTTGTTTAAATAAAGTTTGTAATGAAGAAAACGACGAATAATTTGATGAGCAATAATTGACTATTAGTATCTTCTGACCAAATGATGTCATTTGTATCGTCTTCCCAACTCAAATCCAAAAGATTATTCATCCACCTCGTATATTTCGTAAAAAAAAAAGAAAATGTCGCACAATTCTTTCGAAAACCATATTAAAGAGTCAAATGGCAGTACAGCGTCTAATGGTGCTCTCGACATCCTTAAAATCGATTAAAGGTGTTTAATGTATTGGCCTTTTAGAAAACATCCATCGTTTTGTAAATTTTTGGTGGAAGGGTAGACATTTTACCACATAATGAACAAGGTTAATGTACTTTTGTTGGAGTTTGATTATTGCTTACTTATCATATTTTAGGAATCTACTTGAAATATATGCGCATACATATGTATGTACATATGTATGTATGTCCAAAAAAATAATCACATACAAAACATATTTTTTTTAATTATTTTAGAAGTGGTAGAGGAATATGGATGTCATGATACTGAATTAAGACTAACATGTGGCAATTTGGACTCTAAATTGGCAATATTAGAAGCAACATTTACACCTAATTGTACACATGATGAATGTCTACGTTTAGACATGAAAAGGTAAAAAAAAAGAAACTTCCTGAAAATATAAAAATTTAAAAATTATCATTGAGTACAAACAATTTTTATTCCCAAAAAGACTTGTCAGAACATTTGCATCGGAAGAAATTGAAGAATCTAAAAATGCAGAAAAAGAAGCAGGTCAAAAGTTCCTCGAAACACTACGACAAAATCATTCCGACAATGAGGAAGACACAGATGTTGAAATATTAGAAGATGCTGAATTTATAGATGAAAAAACAAATCGTAGCAATAATACTAATGGTAAATACGCCTATATCTATTTTTATACATCCCCAACTAAGACCATACCTACATATACATATATGTATATAAATAAAGTCAACTAGAATATAATCTACCCTTGTAATTTATTAGGCCAAAATAGAAATCGAACGTCGTCGCTACGGTTGGTTTTGGAGCGACTTATAATACGTTACTTGCGTAGAATATCTCCCGAAGATGAACTAGAAGGGGGTCGTTTTTCACGTTCTCTGCATAATACTACACCAACAGCAAGCATTAATGACATCCCTTCATCGCCAGGTAAAGACGAGCATGATATAGTAGTCTACAAAATTTTATGAAACCATATTTTTCCACCCCCATTTTCCAGCACTTCTCAATGAAACTATTGAAACTACGGAGGACGACGATATTATCCGTACACAATCAGCTAGACCTCATTGTGAGGAACAAGGAAGACAGATCTCTTCTCTGAATAGCTTGGATCTGGAAAAATCCTACAGGAATCAGTCAGCAAACGAATACAATATACGTAGAGTGCTGAATAAAAGGTAAGATTATAATCTTTTGCTTCTTTAGATAGGTAGTGCCTACTTTAAAGATTATTCTAGTCGAATCCTGCCATATACTATATACACCATTATGAAGCTATCCAATTTTTACGCTTATTGATTTTTATGCAATTTGTGTCCTCTTAAATTCCATCACGCACGTACATCATATTGTGTACTTGCAATTTGCACCCTCAATGTTTTGGATCAAGTGTAGAAAAAAAATAAAATTCTTCAACCACTCTTCAAGTGTTTTGGTATTTTTCGCCTCTAAACAAAACGAAAAAATAATACAAATACAAAATGGGGAGAATCCGTCTTTCAACTTGGCAAAACAATGTAATCAAAGAAGCCTGAAGGGTTGAATCATTAGAAAGGCGGCGGCGGCGGCCGCGGCGTCGGGCGGCAGCGACTGCACTCGCACCGACTAGGTATTTGCAATGCTTTTAAAGAGAATCTAACAACAAGGCGATGACTATGACAAAGGTGGAAAGGACACCCACATTATTCAAAAGCATGAGTGTATCGTGCAGTTAAAAAATATGTATTATATTTGTTTGTTTCTCTTTTTGTTTTCATAATTATTTGATATGCGGAAAAATTTGAAAAAAAAAAAATATTGCTAAATGATTTTATATCACGCAATGTTTAACCTTTGACCATTAATTTTATTTACTCATACTGATGGCCTAGTTTTAATATAGTTATACATAAGTTAAGAACCTATGTATGTACTCATAGTTGAAATTTTTGAAATAAAACCATTTCTTTATCGTTTCAGATGTTCGGGTAAAAATCACTGCAGTTTTATTTTTTCCATTGACCACCCTTTTGCAAAAGTCTGGGAGGGTGGTGTTGTCCGTGTTAAATACATTTGTATGGAAGGTATGTTAATTTCAATTTTTGTAGAGAGTACATTATTTTTGTTTATATACACGACTGTCGACTATTTATGTCAAAAAAACAGAAATGTACACACTAAAAGCTAACCCCATTAAAAAACTTTGTGTCATGGTCTACCAAAATGGAGATGTCACATATTCAATTACAACACATCCCCTTTTAACATTATGACTTCACAATTCAGATTAAGTTTAGTTGTGTAGAAGAAAACTTAAAGTTTTTTTGAGGAATATCGTGATTCATATTACGGAAGAAGACTTGCCAACAAAAATAATAGCCAGACAATGTAAAATCATTATCAAAACAAAAGTTCAAGTGCAATGTTTTATTTTTGAAACTCTTACAAAAGTACTATAGATAGATAGATATTCTTTATTTTCGCATTAACAGTTACATTTGGTAAGCTACCACACAGTTTACATAAAGAGATTTGATATTTTTCTATGATATCTTTCTGCTGAACAAGTATATTAATTTGTATATAGAATTTAGATAAAAATAATTTAAGTAATAATTTTTAAGGAAACTACAAACAAAACCTTCAACGCAAATTGAAAAGGGCAGGTCAATAAAATTAGGTTTTCTAAACTTTTGCTTAGAAGTATGTTAGTAAAAATGAAGTTAATATGAATAATGATTGATAAATGGGTGATTATACAAAAGTTGGGTAACTTTTGAGGATATTTTGTTTACGATTTTTATTTAATCGAACTTCTACAAATTTTTGTCAAACTTAGTTTAGTTTATTTCATCAATCTGAGATTAACATTCTCTTTTAGATTACATAAATATAAATAAAAATAACGAAAAATAGTAACTTAAAGATATAATAAATATTTAAAATAAATCCAGAAAACATAAATTTAACATATTAGTATATCACAATAGTTAATGAAATAACAAAATTAACATTACATGTTTTTTAAAAGTTTCTCGTGAACTGTGCATAAAAATATTTATCTTTTACAGCATTAGTTTCTCTGATGCAACGCATAATCGTTACATTTCTACCATAATTACTTCTAGAAAAAGTCTCCCGTAAATGAAAGCCTATACGAAGGCCTCTACTGGGAAAATAAAATTTTATTTGCTCAAGCAAGTAAGGACACATAATGAGCGGTGTGAATAAAAACGAGTAGGACAATTAAATACTTGAACATATCAAAATAACAAGTAAACGCCAAAATTGAAGTGAATAAAACAAGTATTTACTCTTACTCGCGAGTAAATACTTGAGAGGCTAGTAAAACCCGGAAAAATGCCAATTTTGGTGTAAATAAACGCAAGTAAATACTTTTGTAGCAAGTAAATATTCGTCTATTCGCAAGTCAACCCGACCCAAGACTTGCAGTCGTACATGTACACGAAAGATGGCTGCATTTATGAACCTGCGTGGTTTGAAACGTTATACCTACAGACCGGCGTGATATAAGTCCCGATCTATCTAAGGGACTATTACGGTTTGAGAGCGAAAACGTAGATTTTCTCACTTCGCACTTTCTTGATGAAAACACTGATGCAAGGGGTGGAGGATTAACTGCACGGAAAAAGATGGAAATTTTTCTGAGATACGTTAGTGATCCAGGATTCCAAAGTGGTGTTGCCAACGACATGGGGGTTGAAAGAAGTACCGTCAGCAGAACATTTTCAAGTGTATTGGATAAAATAGTGTCGAAGTCTGAAGATTGGATTAAATTTCGACGCACTATTGAAGATATGGACCAGGCCAAGGCAGATTGGGCTTCAAAATTTCGCATTCCGACCGTCATTGGTGCTATAGATTGCACTCACGTAGAAGTATTTACTTGCCTTTTATGTGAATTCAGTTGTCTCGCGAGTAAATACTTGCTAGTATACCCTCGGGTTGACGAGTACACGTTCACAAGTAAACTCGACGCTTTATTCACATCGGTTTACTTGGAGTTTAAATACTCGTTACACTTTACTTGTAAGTAAATACTCGTCGTACTCGTTTTTATTCACACCGCCCAATGTGACTACTTACTAAATCTTTTATCATCATAATAGAAAAATACTTTCTTCTGACCTCAAGCGTTTGCATACCAAAAAGCAAACATCTCACATTATATGCGGGCATAATAATGTTCCAATTTAGCTTAAAAAACAATATCTTGTGAAACTTCTCTGAATCCTTTCAATTCTCAATGAATGATTTGCATAGTACGGATTCCAAACCACGCAACAGTATTCCAGGGTAGATCTCACAAAAGCCATATAAAGAGATTTAAAAGCATGTGAATCTGAGAATTCTCTAGTGTTCCTTTTTAGAAAACCCAACATTTTATATGCTTTATTAACTATATAGTCAATGTGACTACTAAATGTGAACTTCCTATCAAATATGACTCCTAAATCCTTCTTTTCAGTTACATTATCTAATGTTATATTATTGATAGTGTAATCAAATACTATTGGTGCAATTTTCCTTGAGCATATAAAGCTTTGACATTTGGCTACATTTAAGAAAAGAAGATTTTGATTGCACCTTGATGCAAGTTCACATAAATCTTCTTGCAATAAATAACAATCAATTAGAGAATAGGTCTGAATATTTTTACGTCGTCAGCATATAATAAATACCTGGAAAACTGGAAAATGTCAGGAATATCATTGATAAACAAATTAAAGAGCAAAGGACCAATGTGACTTCCTTGAGGGACGCCCGAGGTTACTTTTATGCACTTAGAAACATATCTGTGTATTGGGTTCGATCAGTTAGATACTAACGTATCCATTCTAAAAGTATGGAGTGGAAACCAAGCTTGGACAATTTATATAATAATATTTCATGGTTAACTCTATCAAATGCCTTGGCAAAGTCAGTAAAGATGATGTCGGTCTGGAGACCACTTTCAAATCCACTAACAACTAAATCGCACAAAATAGTGAGATTTGTAGCTGTAGATCTGCCAGAAACAAATCCATGCTGAGAATCGGATACTATTTGTTTTGTAAGAAAAATAAGCTTATCACATACAATTTTTTCAAAAATTTTAGGAATAATAGATAACTTACATATTGGTCGGTAATTACATATTTTTTGCTTTGCTCCAGACTTAAAAATCGTAGATATGTACGATGTTTTCCACTCATTTAAAAATTTACCTGTTTTTAGAGACTTATTGAAAATTAGCAACAAAGGTAACGCAAGGGACGTTGCACATTTTTTGATTATCTTGGGAGATATACTATCTGGACCAAGTCCTTTGTTTTCATCAATCCCATTTAACGCTTAAAGTACATCTGATATTTCTAACTGAATAATTCCTATATCAACTACATTAGATGGAGTAAATTCAGGAAGCTCGTTAGGAGACGTAACTGCGTAAACAGACTCAAAATAATCTACAAAAAGATTACAGATAGTTTGCAAATCACTAGATATAGAACCCGAAAACTCCATACAATTTGGTAAACCACTAAATTTTCTTTTGGAGTTAATAAAATTCCAAAAGCTTTTGCTGTCCTTCTTAACTTTGGATTCAGCTGTTGAAACATAATTACCATACAAAAATTTATTTAAAACATCAAAAGACTTTTCGATTACAAGATAATTCTGTTTGAAAACCAAATTATTTTTGTCTTTTTTGTAGCGTTTATATGCTTTATTTTTTTTTATTTTTGAGCTTAGAAAGTCTGTCATTATACCATGGTGGGTTGGAACTCTTTCTACTTATTTTTTTCGGAATAAAACTTTCAAATGCTTGTTTTAAATAAGTTTTAAAAGATACAAACGCTTGGGTCAGATCTTGGCTATCTATTATGGACTCCCACGGTAATGAATTTAAAAATAAATTCATTGCATCGAAATTACCACGCTTATAATCAAAAAAATAGTCGATATCATTAGTGGTTTGAAAATAGGTTAAGAGCTTACAATCAATGACTAGGCTAATATGATGCTGAGAATTTTGAACCACCGGTGAAAGAGTTTTGTCAACGCTCACTTCTAGCTCATTATCAACAAAAATTCGGGTGTATATGATGGCTAATCTAATTAATATATTGTTCCGAATCGGGCCAGTCACTTTTTTGAATACATAGTAAGATATTTAAAAAAATCAGAATTTTACTGCCAGGGGACTGACGAGGTTACATAGTACTGATAAAATACACAATTTTGAAAATATTATAATAAAATTTTAAAAAAAATAGTAAAAATCTCTTAGAATTTAATAATGGCACATGTCTTTTTAAAGTACTAAAATCACTTAGTAACAATTAAAAATGATTATTAATATTTAATACTGGGAGAAAATAATATATCAGTTTTCAAAAAAGTCTTTTGACATTTAACGTAGCTTTATTCACTTATCTTTTACTACTTTTACATAGTTTTACTAATTATTTCTAAGTAATCAACAAACAATAGGTCCGTTCGCGTACCCTCCTAAAACAGTCCAGTTTTACGAAAAATAACAAAATTTAACTAAATCCATGTTCGCGTACTCAAAAATTTCGTAGTTTGTCGTAAAAGAGAGCGCTCCCGAGAGAGTAAAATATTTCCCCAACCTACGAATTTCAGCCCAAGAAATTTCTTTGGGCTGATTTGTGAAAAGTGTCAAATTTGATAGAACTTCAAATAAATTAAATAAATTGCTCGCTTTTGCTGTCACTTATAAAATGTCGGGTTTCTTTAATCGGTTGAATATAATAAGTAAAAAAAACTTTCATCTTCTTCGGAGTCCTCCAACAGAATATCATCAATGTCGTTATTTCTTTCAACTCAGAATTTAAGCACAAATTGAAGTTCATTTTGTCTTAATTTATCCATTTACAAACAAAAATTCTAAACACGAAATGGAATGATGATGTTTCAAAAATTATGTTTTTTTCGACAGTAAAATTTTGGGAAAAATTTGTTGTTTTCCCGTTTGCTTACTTTTTTGTAGTTTTGTCTTTTTGTGAGAGAATTTTACCCCCACTCTTTAAAATATCTCTTTTTACGAATTTTAGTGCAGAAAGTACGCGAACGGACCTAATATAAACAAAATCTAACAATATTCATCTTAAAAGTACTAATGATCATGAAATGAAGAACAATAACAATATAGTACTACGAAAGTTATTTATCCCAGTCTTCATAACAGCCTCTTAACATTTTTATATTATAATGTTATAATACTTAACTTAACAGTGCGAATTTTTCTAATAAATCAAATAAATATAATAAGCTATGCCTTAAAAGCATCTAAAGAGATAGTAGGTAATACTTAAAATAAAATAAGATCTTTTTCTCCACAAAAAACGTATTGCAAAAATATAGAATTAATTTTCAAAAACATCCATTTTTTTCCTTAAATTGGTAAAAAAAACTCTCTTTCCTTTTCTAATAAGGTTTAGTACGGGTAGTTTTTTTTGTAATTTGATTCATGGGAACATCTAACACGTCTTTTTCGTCTTTTTCTGACACAGGACTGACGCCAACGGACTGACAAAAAAGGCAAAATTTGATGTTATAATCACGACTAATTTTTTTTTTGTAATTTAGAATATCAACAAACTACGTTTTAACAAATCATAGTATATTATGTATAAATAAAAATAAACTTCAGATGAACACAAAAATAACGACTCACCATAGGACTGACATGTTGACTGGCTTAGCACGTGTATAGACAACAAACATAACCCAAACTCTGGTACAGTTATAGCGGCCGTCAAATTGCGGTCCGCAACTAACTTTATTACGAGTACCAACATTAAAATTCAAAGTGGCATTTGACGTTGAATCGGCGATATTTCACACGAATTTCAAATTTAAATAAGACACAACGGACTGACGAATGAAACAAAACACAAAATATCTTCTTTTTTTTAAATAAAGTGGAGAACACTGCATTATAAAAGTTGTAGTATATATATATGTATATAACTACATACAGTGGTGAACAAGAATTTAGCACACTTATTTGATGAAATGAAAAATCTTGTATTTAAAAGTTTTTGTTGCACTGAAAGCTGCAAGTTTATTTTATTTTTATGCAATATGGTGGGATATATGTATGTTTTTACCGAAAAGAACATTGTACAAGTTATACCTGCAAAAAAGGAATTGAAAATTTTTTTAAAACAACTTCATTCACCTGGACATTTGTTTAGCACACTTTAAGTTTTAGATGGATAACTTTTAATGTATGCAACCAACCATTATGGAGGATTCAGTATTTGGTAGGGAGTCCTTTGTTTTTTATGACTGCACTGATTCTTCTAGGCAAACTTTCAACCAAAGCCACACACCGTTGTCTTGGAATGCTATACGATGCATCTTGAATGAACTGCCATAATTCTTGCAAATTTTTCGGCTTTCTTTTTTCAATTTGATGTTCCACATCATTCCACAAATGTGATTGGGTGATTGCGCTGGCCACTTTAGAACGTTAATTTTATTGACCTCTAATCAATTCTTCACAAGTTGTGATGTGTGCTTAGGGTCATTATCATGCATAAATCTCCATAGAAGTGCTAAATTTTCTTCTGAAAATGGAATGATATGGTATACCAGGATACTTTTGTACACATGTTGGTCCATTTTTGTGTCAATTTTTACTATAGGACCAACACCGTGCCAAAAAAATGCAGCCCAGACCATAACATTCCCACCACCATGTTTGACTGTTTTAAGTTTAACAGTATATCGAGGATGGTGTTGCATATTCTGTGGACGCCGTACATACTTTTTTCCATCTGAACCAAACCGACAGAATTTGGATTCGTCGTTTCAAAGCACGTTTTTCCAAAAACTAAGTGGTTTGTTCAAATTTGTTTTTGCAAACTTTAATCTGGCTTTCAAGTTTTTTTTGAAACGAATGTGTAGAGTCGCTAAAATTTGTTTCAAAACATTCACTCAGTTTTTATTTTCAAAAAACATACTTTGTATTTCCTATAAGATATTAATTGAAGCAACCTGCGTTGTTTTTATTGTTTTTTTTGTAGAGAATAATAAAATGAGAGAGTTAGTTTTTGTTTTGAATTGGTTTGAAGAAGATTTGAAATTAATTTGCTTGTTAAAATAAAAGGTTTTGCTTGGAATTTTCTAGAAGTACACTCCACTCATAGTTGCAAAATAGTGTTTTTGTTTTTTTTTCTATATATTTCTTTCTAAAATGAAATAGTGTTTTGGTTGTGAAAAAGCAATATACGGAATACATATATGTGTGTATTGGCTAATGAAATAAAGCCCAATAACACCAATAACAAAACAAATAAAGAAAAAAAAAAATGAATTTTATTGAAAGAAAGGAAAAGAAATATTGATCCTTAAATTTGTAAAAGTGAAGTTTATGTAAATGTAAACCTTAAGAGCATTCTAGAACTCTCAAATAAGTAAAATAATATACTTACTGGAATACACATATACACCTATGTGAAGGAAATAATACTTAAAAAAAGAAAACAAAATAAGAAAAAACTGAAAAACTGGAAGAAAAAAAATTACGTATCCGACCCCCTGACCTCGTGAAAGTTCCTGCTAATCCTGAGACCATCCTGTTTTTGTTTGACATTTTTAATTGGTTTAAATAATTTGTCTTTAATTTGTATGTAATTCTTGTTTTGTCATAGTTTTCTTAGTGATTAATATTTGTTTAAATGATTTAATTTTCTTCCCTTTCCTCGTTTTTATTTATGTTGCTGTAATCTTGTTTCTTTATGTGTACAGAAATTAACTCGAGATTGTGTGTGTGCGTGTGTCGATTTGCGTGTGTCGATTTCTTTTAAATTTTCCTTAGATACAAAACTGAGAATCCTGAGCTACTTGTGCGCACACGTAGGAGGATATTTTCAGGTATGTTGTGAGTGTATATTTTTGTTTTAATTTTTGTTTATACTTATTAATTACAACTTCTCGAGCAAATTTCATATATCTTACATATTCATATATTTAGTCATTACTTTCTTCATTTATTATAAAAATTATTTTCATTTTCTCTATATCTAATTTATTATTACCTAACTTATTTAAAATATTTAAACCATTTATTATCTAAATAAAATTGCATGTTGAAAAATGGAATGAACAGTTTTATAATTTTCATTTTGGAAATTTATTTTAAAATGGCATTTTAAATTGTGTACAGGAGTGATTGATGGCAGATAGGATATGAGAGTCCGAAAATAGTTGAGTGTTTCCGCAGGTGAGGCTTAGGCCTATATTTAGGGGCTGTCGTAGTTTGTGAGCGCGCGGCAGCCAAGGTGTCTTCTCAGCAATGAGGTAGGCAAAGGGGTGGGATGCTCAAGGGTACCAATAACACCAAATGTACCCGTGCATTGGAAGGACAAGTAAGTAAATTAGTTCAGAAAAATTCTTTGCTAGTTTCCAAACATCCTTTGATTACATACATTCAAAGTAGCTTATTTTCAATCGTCCATTTTGTTTGTCTGTTTGTCAAATTTTTATTTGCTGTCCTAGTTTATTTTAATCTTATAATTTTTTTTTTGTGTTGTTAATATTATTTTTTTGAAGTCAGGCATGAATATTATGTACGGTGGTCCAGATAGGCAGGCCAAAAGAACCCACCCCACATCCGACGAGCTTAAGCAAATTTGCAAGCATGCCTGCCCGGTCCTCGCCTTCTGGACGCCCTTCCATCCAAGAACAACTTACAGAACCTGTATCTGTAAGATGGAAGGGTTGACAACTATTGTTGTTGTCTAATACCGTTACAAATGGCTTTCTCTGAGCAACACAACCACGTACATTTTTGTACGTGATGATATGTTAACATCATAATTTTCTTTATGTTCGTTGCGGATGGCACTAAAGCTCTGAAACGGATCCTTGGCTGACAAACGATAAATTACTTCGTCTTCTTTTGGTGTGGTCTTCCTTTTACGAGGACATTACTCCATGTTTTTAATGGTTCCAAATTCTTCAAAATGCCGAAGCGCGTTGTAAACGTTCGTTCGTTTTCTTCTGAGCACCATTGTCCCTATGCCATGACTATTTAAGTACATTTTGATTTATTTAATAAGTTGATATTAGCACATACCGGATTATCTCGAAAAGTGCACTTTTGTTCAACTAAACGGATTAAAAAATATATTACGACTAAAATGTGCTAAATTTATGTCCAGCTAAAAATAGTTTGAATTACAAACTTATGCAGTTTTCTCAAAACGCAAACAAATTTATTTATTTAGAGTAACAGTTTTTAGTTTTTAATATGGTTATCAATGACTACATGAAATTAAAAGTTGCTTAGAAGATATTTCTTATCTTCTTCAAGTGTGCTAAATTCTTGTCCACCACTGTACATCACAGATTGTAGTAAATTGATAATTTTTCACAAATCAATGATAATGTTTAATAGACACTCACTTAATTGTTGGTTTTCGGGGTTGTGACATGCCAAGGGACTGACGCTTTAAGAACTAATTGTGTTTTTTTAATAACTTATATTTAAAATGAAGAACTGAAATTGGGTGTCTAAATAAAGGTCTTTCCATTGTTTTAAAATAAATTGTAATCTCAATAAAATATAATAAGACTTTGTATATGGTTGATGACATCCAGTTACTTAACTTTTGTATAATCACCCAAATATATTTTAATTTATTAGTAGTTTGTTATTAAGAATTAACAAATTGTTATAAAAAAATAAATGACTTAATATTAATAAATAAAGAAATAAATAAATAGATAGATAAATAAATAAATAGATAAGTATAGATATAGACAAACAATAGAATAATGAACATATAGAAAATAAAGTAATAAATTAACAATTTAACGAGTAATATTTAAACATACGAATAATTCAAACTAACAAAAACATATCGAAAAAATGGTTAATGAATCAATTGATTAATAAGCGGGTTGTCAGAAGTTTCACAATTAAGCAAGAAGGTAGTTAGGAAGTCAGTTCATTGAATCTTAAAAAAACCAATTCGACATTTGCCTTCTCATGTAAGTCTACCGTGGAATGATATCGTGCAGGTTTTTAAGATGACTTTTTGCACATTTACCCCAAAACCTAGCATCCATATAGAAGTATTGCTTGGAATACTACTTTTTGAATAATCATTTTATTGTCTTTGCTAAGGCAGGACTTTCTATTTATAAAAGGATACAAAATATTTAAAGCAATCCTGACTTTTTGCAGAGTTTTGTTCTCTGAAAGTGAGTTCTTGATCTAAATAAATACCAAGATATTTCACACTTGGACCCCATTTAACATTTACACCATTAACGGTTAGTTTATTGCTTTGGTAGGTAGCAAGATTTGCTTTTTCTACTCAAAAAGATAGCTTGTAGTTTGTCAGCATTCCGTTTTATTTTCCATTTTGTGTAGTAATTTTTTATCAATTCTTTTGCATTTTTCAAATTTGTCTCAATGTTAAGACTAAATTCATGCGATTAAAAGATGCCTGTATCATACGCAAATAGCCATATTTGGTAATCTAGAAATATCAGAATTATAAATATTGTACAGTAAAGGACCTAGTACTGATCCTTGTGGGACACCATACTTGGTAACAGACGAAAAGTTGTTGACGAAAACACTAAAGTAACGATTGAACAAAAAACTTTGGATAATTTTTACAAGATACGAACAAACCTGAAATATACCATCTTGTGCACAATTCCATCGTGCCAAACTGAGTCAAGTGCCTATTTGCCAAGAGATCGATTTTTCTTTATCTGTTCACAGACTGCAGATATTTTCATTGAGAAATATCTGCAGCTCATCAACGATGCGTAATATTTTACATTTCAAATTTTTTTCGAAAACTTTGCTTATACAACTAAGCAAATTTATTGGTCCATAGCTTGTTGGGAGTTTTGACAGTTTTCCAGGTTTAGGAATTGGTATTACCTTTGCAATTCAATTCAATGAAAAATGTTGCGTTTTATGACACGCGTTTATCAAAAACTTAAGAAATTTGGCCCTGTTTTTGGTAGTTTTTTAAGATATATGTTTTTTATGTTATTTAGTCCATCTGATTTTTGGACTTTTAAATTTTATATATTTAACATCCTCCCTGGATATAAACTAATCCCCAGGAGTTTCAGTGATTTGTGAGTGAATTGTATTTTCTGTTTCACTTACTAGCATTTTAGTAAATTAGGTGGCGCAACAGTCCGTAGAGAACCAGGGCCTAGTGACTTACAACTCTCAACCATTCCTGTGTGCGAGTAATTGCAGGGATGGATGGGACCTACAGTTTATATGCCGAATCCCAACGGCTAATTTGAGAAGCACTTTTTCATGACAAGAATTACTCTTGATGGAGAATTTGTCAATTCCTCGCAAGAGGCAGTACCCGTGAATAAAACTTTAGGTGGCACAGGCAGGGATCGAACCCAAGACCTCTCGCATGACAGTTCAACGCACTAACCATCATGCCACGGTTACTAGCATTTTAGTAGAATTATCAATTCATTACATAAGGTGTTGAGATACACAGTAATTTTACAGTAATTTTTCAAAAAGGTTCTTGCAAAGACATTGGCTTTATCTGAATTTCTATAAACAACATCATCATTATTTTGAAGGTTAGGTATTTGCCTGTTTTTATTTTTGATAATTTTGGCTATATTCCAAAACGGTTTAGCATTCTTTTCCAACTTACTAAGTTTCTTATTCCAATTTTTATTTCGAAATTTAATTATTTCCTCCAAAAGTACTAGAGTCAAAGACATATTATGGTAGATATTATTGTGTATAGACAGCAAAAATGTACTATATATACATACATACATATGTATGTACATAAATTATTTCAAAAAAAATACATATGTACATACCTATGTCGTGTTTTTTTTTTTCTCAAACTCTTTTTTATTAAAAATAGACTTTCGGATAAATCGTTACTGTGGAGAGCATTTAACAATAGGCTATGAAATAGATCCAAATATTCAAATTCTCGATGTTGGTAAAGGTGATCCAAAAGCCGAGGCAAGACTACAGCCACGTGAAACTGCCCTCCATTCACTTAAAATAATTAAGGCTGATAAAATTAATGGTGCTGAACGTAACTTTAGCACGAGTGGATCTAGAAAATTAAAAACTTCATCTCTGCCCTTAATAAAACAAGAAGAAATTTCAGCAGATGGACAAAAAAACAGTAGAGTTTATTCTCAGGTAAGAACCTTTATTACAAAAATGTTCAAGAATAAATAGATTAATTCATATTCCATTTACTTATAGGACTTCCGAGTTTTGAAAATTCTTCCAAGTAATCTTGATGACTTCAATGACATAGAAACAATAGGTAATGAAATTTTCTTTAAAAAAGAAGACACATCAACAGAACATGTAACAACTGCAAACGAACCAAGTTCAACTACTTCAAAATATGAACAAGAAGATACAACTCCTACAGATAGAATTCATAAGACAGATGAAATTACTGAAATAAATGTTGTTGACAAGAACAAAACAAAAAATGAAAGCTTAAGTGAAATTGAAAATCTAGAAAATGTGACCATGGTAATACGAAAAGGAGCTCACTACATAGTTTGGTCGAATGCAACACTTCAGAATTTTTCAATTAACGTTGCGGCAAATGAAATAGATCATGAAAATGAATCTAATCCTACTCGAGTGGTTAGCTCTAGCACTAGCACTCCCCAAAAAGAAGGTTTTAAAAAGTTTACCAATCCATTGAGCTTAAGTAACATAAATCATTTTTTTTTTTCATACCCATTATCCAGAAAAACATGCTGAAATTCTTGAAACGCATGAAGACATTTCCGAGGAAGAAGAAAACAGCTCTCGTGTTACATACAACAGTATCCAAAGAACATCTTACAGATCACCATTGCTACACGGTTTTGCCATGACACCAGGTTATCCAAAATTTTATATTGGTGAATTTGACTGCCATTGGGACATACTCGCCCCAGAGGGTATAAGAATATGGGTAACCATCATAGATAATTCTCTACGATGTAGGTTTTGTATTTCTTATTATATTATTATTTTTATATGCATATCGAGTTTTTGTCTTTGAAGATGATGAAATTTGTAAGGATTTTCTTCAAATTGATGATTTCGGTACGAATACAACATTATTCAATAGCTGTACTGAAGCTGTTCAACCTATTGGTGTTATGAGCTCATCGAACTGGGTCAAAATTATAGTCAAAACAACTTCAAAATTTGCATTTCCTAAGAGAGGAGTATTATTACACTATACGGGTAAGTTTTTTGGTTTATTTTATGTTTACATTTTGAATATTGATTGAAAAACAATTCCAAAATGTTAAAATACAAGCTTTTTTTTAATTTGTTTAATGTTTAAAATTAATTCCTGCTTATTACTGAAAATGTAGTTTTAGGTCAGTTCAAATTACACACAAATCAATTTACAAATTTTACCATTAAACAATGAAGAAAGTAATTTTGATTAACAAACAACTACAGATAAACCTTTCAAACCCACAATCGGTTAACCACTAAAACTTGGCCGAAGAAAATATTGAACTAGATTGAAAAATAGCTTTTCATTTCGAGAAAAATACAATGTACCAATACAAAAACATATTATTTGACGAAATCTAGAGTTCAATGTTTTCAAATATTTTCTTTAAAATTTACATGTAAATATTTTCGATAGTATTTTTTAAAGATCTATAGCGAGTTTTCGGTATTTTTTGTAAAAACAATCTAACAATTCATTTGGAATTACACGAACAAAAAGCGAAATTAGAATTGGAAAAAGATACAGAACCAAAAATTAAAAAAAAAGAGGCTGGGGTGCGACCCACACCGATACCTTGCCATCCCGTCTGTCGATTTGTCTTGCTTAAAAGGTTTGTAGGTTTTCGTGTTTTGTTAAAAAAGTTGTCAGTTGAATTATTCTAAAAGATTCAAAAATTAAAAACAATATTTTGCATTTGATGAAATAGTTTGATTTCAAAATCTATTTTCGTAAACGAGATTTTTAGTCGAAAAACATTTTTTACCAATTTTAGTAGCATTTCTCAAAAGTTTTTATTTTTTGTATAAACAAATACAAATTGGATGAATGAAACTAATTTAAAGTTAGTATCTTCTATTGTTCACGAGATATCGAGAACCGAACATCAATTTTTACCAATTTTGCGTACTATTTTTTGTAGTTTTTAATATTTTATGAAAAAACTGTTGGATTTGTATACAAAAAAAAATACTTAATGTCGAAAACAATATTTTCTGTAAGATAAAATACGTTTGAAGCCACTATTTTTAATTTTTGAAAAGATATTTGAGTCGAAAGTAAATTTGTACTAAGTTTTAGTATTGTTTTTTTTAGGTTTTTATTTTTTGTAAAAAAATGTATCGATTCGATTTTTCTAAAAACTTTATCGAATGTTAAAAACAATATTTTTTATAAAAAAAAATTAATTCGAAGCCAATATCTCAAATTTTTGAAAAGATATTTGAGTCGAAAATCAATTTTTACTAACTTTTAGTAATGTTTTTTTTTAGGTTTTTATTTTTTATAAAAAAAACTGTCAATTAGATTTTTCTCAAAATTATACTGAATGTTGAAAACAATATTTCTTATAAGAAAAAAGTAGTTTAAAGCCATACCCTCAAATTTGATAGATATTTGAACCGAAAATCAAGTTTTACCAACTTTTAGTAGTTTTTTTAGGTTTTTATTTTTTATAAAAAAAAACTATCAATTCGATTTTTCTCAAAATTTTACCAGAGGTCAAAAACGTTATTCTTCGTTGCACAAAATTATTTTGGAGATAAAATCATTTTTTATTCGTAAAATATTCGAGGTGACAAATATTTTTTTTAGTTTTTTTATTTATAAAAAAAACCGATAGTTGGAATTTTTTCCAAAAATATACTTGTTCTGTATCACGTCATAATATATAATATAAAATTTAATTCAACTCGCTAGCGTTATTTGTTCGTGAGATATTTTGGGTAAACCAAAATTTTCACCTTTTTTATAAATTGCTATGGTAAAAAAACCACCCACCCATTTTTTTTTTGAGAATCCTTTCTGCATTATTATCTGTATAACAAAATTCATTTGATGTCGATATCTCTACTGGTGCTGGAGCTATGGACGACGAAAAAAACTTCCCGAACGTACCGACGACGTACGAACGTACGTACACACGCACGCACAGACATCTCTCTAAAAATCTTTTATTTCGACTCTAGGGGCCTTGAAACTTCAAGAAATGTCAAAATTTTCAATTCGACAAAAATAACGCCTAATGCCAATCTGCTAATAACCTTAATTTTCAAGTTTGAACTCAATCGACCCAATGGTTTGGGCTCTAGGGGCAAGGACAGACAGATAGACGGACGGAATCGGGAGTCCCACTTTTTTTTGACTTCCTTAACATTATTTCATGTTTAATTAAAGTCTCAAGTTCGAATTTTTTGCGAATGCAATACTTCCTATTTAGTTCTTATATGTCGCAAGTAAAATTTCAAAACTCATTTAGCTCTATGGTTAGAATTTCTGTTAATGTACATATATTTTTTTAAATTATCTTGCGCTATCAAGTTCACTGAGAGAACTTTCAGAAATTTTAGAAATATAAACTATCCAAATATTTTAAATACTAACTTAATTTATGATTTTGTCAGTTTATACTTGTAAGATTTCTGAAAATGAATTATAAACACAATTATTCACTTTTCATTTTCACCTGTTTTAGAAATTTCTTTTCTTGCTTTTTAAATTGTGGGATAGAGAATTCTTGGGAAATCGATTAATAAAATTTCTATTCTCAGATTTCTGACAGTAAAAGTAAGGAATTAGCATGAGAAATTTTGTTTACATTTTTGAGAATACAGAAATTTCTGATTATAAAACAAAATGGAAATTCACCATTCAATATTCTTCTCAATATCGACCCTGTTTCATTTTCTAGCTGACAGTTGCGTGAATCCACCACTTCCAACCCATGTCAAACTTGTTGAACGAACATCAACCACAGCATTCTACGAATGCCATCCCTCATTTCTGTTCCCAGATTCTGGTCTAAGTACTCGTAAATTAACCTGCAACAATATACACGTTTGGGATAAATTATTACCCGATTGCACTGGTAAGTTAAAAATAAATTAAATTTCATTTTATATTAATCGTAGTTAAAAAAAACTTATACCTCAGTCATATTCATTAATTTTCATTTAAGTTTACATCATTGTTCGTTGTTTTGAAAAAAAAAAATTAATCATACATTGTTTGTATCTCTTCTTTTTGTTTGCTTCAATTAATAAGAAAAATTCCATAAAAATATATACAAACTATGGAAGATTTTTAATTTGACTCCTAGTCAATTTCCTATACATATGTACATGCTTATGACCATGCGAGTTTGTACATATAAAGTGAATTTTATTGATTAGTTAAACTTTATCAGCGTAGCTTAATATAATTGTATACTGAAAGTGTTGTTTTAAATTAATATATGTACATAAGTAATAATTTTAATAAATGTACGTTTGTATTTAAGATTATGCCATTGAGTTAGTATCTATAGATATACCTACATACATCTTTATATAAAATTTAAACTTTGCAGAACAAGAAAACCTCACTGGGAGTGAAGAAAAATTAACTTTAATTAGCAAGAAACCAGATTTGTCTGTTGTCACAAAAATGCCCTCTAAAAACGAAGCTGATATGATTACTGGTACGAAATGGTCTCTCATATGTTTGTTTGTTTATTTTTTTAAATAATTACTATGGTTTATTCATGCTTTTTTATTTAAATACCTACCTATTTATCATTCTTATTTTTTTATTTCCATAAAGATATTATCATTCCATGTGTTTTGATTGCCGGCCTATTTATAATCAATGGAGCGATTTTTGCTGTTATCATGAAATACCGAAACAGGTTTGTTGAAATACAAGAAAAATAAAAACTGTGCGAAAGAAAGCACGCGAGGATTAGAATTAATCTAGAGATGATGAATCTTAAATGAATTTACAAAATCTGTGCAAATTCTTGCACAAGTTTTATATGTTTGCCAGTCAGGTCAGGTTCAGTTAAGCAATGAGATAAAAGCATAAACTTGTACCTTGATGGAGAAACATTAACACACACTTTCGAAACGACTTTGTTAATTTGTATTCATCATCATAGTTCACTAAGATAGTATTTTGAATCGATATTTAAAGCATTATCTATCAATTGAGTGTAATATTTTATTCTCGGCGCAAGATCTCATCGCAAATGAATGATAAAATGACAAAATACTTACTTTTTTTTTAAATTCATATCTTCAAACAGAAGTAAAGTCATAGAAGAAAGGGGAGTGGAACTTGCCGAGCTGTGAAATTCCATATCATAAATGCATGAAACAAAACTACCGGAGGCCGTACCTGCTAACCATCCAACAAAATTTACTCATTTTTATATTTTATTTAAACAATGAGATACTACAATAGCAAACGTCAAAATATAAATAAGATAAATTTGAAAAACAAAAAAAATGATAAACTCAAGGAAAGACACTAACGTACATTTTAGGATAAGCTAAATTGAAAGCCTTCAATAGAACGATATTATGTAGTGAAAATTATTGCTATTGTTAGACCAAAGAATTTTTATACTTTTTAAAAGAAATAATAATAATTGCGCAAATAGTGCTTTATTCTTCAAAATTGCCATACAAAATAAAAAAATTTTAACTACATTTTTGATCAGCAATTCGAATTGTGAAACCAAAATGAAGTAATAAAGCATCTATGAATTTAGTTTTGTATTAAATTTTATTTGGGTTTTTTATTACTTTCATATACACATAACATTTATTTTTTTTAAATTTTACATCACGCAAAATATATAAAAAAAAAGAAAAACAAAAAACATTTAAATAAGATTGATAAGATGGGCATTCTATAGAAAATATCAACTCAGCCGTGTCAAAAAATCATCACCCACCCACCAATTTTCATTATCAGTTTTGCATTTTCATATAGAAACAAAAATATATAAGTCAAATTGTGCCTTATGTGTTCAAAAAAAAAAAATACCGAGCAATATTAAATATTTTTCAATTAATTTGCTTTTCAGCTGCCTAGGCTTTTAACATTGTGAACATTTTTAGCTTCGTTCCTTGTTAAATCGCTACAATGTACAACTTCTCTCTGTATAGCTCTTCAAATAAAAGTAAAAAATCGATCATAAAACATTGTTAAATGCACAAGCTTTGGAATTACAAAAAGAAAAACAAACAATAAAAACAATGGTAGTGGCTTAATAGATGTTGTGTTTTAATTTTTTCTTTAAGTAGGAATCTGGGCCAGGTACCTATATTTATTTATTTAGAAAATTGACCTACCTACACTCGAAATTTATTAAAATTAACTCCTTATTTTAACTTCTTGCAGTATCTATACCCTTTCGACTAAGGTAATTACATTTTTGAAATAACTGAAAATTTACAATAATTATAATGATTAAAATAGTTTTAGTAAATGCTTAAAATACATTCCATTTGTTGTATAATTATTTGCTTGTTTAAAAATTTGCCAGTTTTATTTCAGGTTCCACACATCATGTTTATGCATTTCGTTTATTTTGGTGCAGTGAAATAAAAGCAACTGTCAAAACTTGGCCTTATTGCACATTACAAAAGTGAAATAAGGCCAATTTTCAGCAGTTGGTCATATTGCACACTGACAAAGTGAAATAAGGCCAAAATATTTTGAGAAATAAGACCAACTTACTTTTACGGTGAGGTATGTAAGGGCGGACATACTGCCCCCGGGAAATCCCCCTGCTTGGACACATTATAGGATTTGCGGTAGGTGCAAAGTTGAGTGTATGCAAAATTTCTTTGCATTAATGACAAACCACACCGACCGTTGAAAGTGAAATTAAACCAATTTGGCTTTATTTCACAAGAGGGGAAGTGTAGCTTTATACTATGTGGACTTCATTTTTAAGAAAGATTTTTTATCGACTAGTAGTATGTCAATGCTCGGATGAATAATTTACAGGTAGTTTTTATGAAAGAAAATGAGGAAAGTTACCAAAATCAAAAGCACTCATGTCCCAATCGCACCTATTGCATTAAACTTGGTTTGACGCTCCGTGCTCAACATGTTTTCTGTTGTTCGTTAACAGTCATTTGTCTTTTGTTAATTTTACATACATACCTACAGGATCTAAACTGAATATGGTTAAAGTTCATACTATGACCTAATTGGTAAGTTTTGTCTGTGCCACATAACGGTTTTTGAGTAACTTCTATTTGAGTAACTTCTATTTTAGTGAAATTTCGAAAAAAGTGATTTCAATTCGTTTTTGCCCAAATGATTTTTGTTTTTTGTGTATTTTTTTGTTTGCATTTAAGAAACTACTTAAAATGGCTCAACATGTCAATTGTATTTAAATTAAATAAAATTTTCTCGAATTCGCGTTTGTACATTTCATATAACGACATAACCTCGTAATTCATCTTGTTTTTTAATGGGGTTTCCATGGGTAAATTCAGATTTCCTTCAAAAATAGATTTTTTTTCCTAGCGCATGGAAAACGATTGGAATTTCTTTTTTTTTTGTCATACACGTACACGAAGTGTAAACGAGCGCGATAGAGCTGTCAAATTACCATTGTGCAAAGAAGGGTTAATCTGCCAAAAAATCCAGACCTGCAGATTTGATCTCAAATCAAAAATAATTTAATTATTTTTCCAAATGGAATGCAAAAACGGGAAATTTATGTTTTGACAGTTCTAGATCAAGGACAAATTGATTTATTTTTCTCGTGGAAAATTGCATAAGGGATAAGACAAAGCGATGAAGAGATTTTTTGAAATTTTTAAAATGGTGGAAATGACAAAATTGACATTTGATTCTGCAATCGGTGTAATTTGTCTGGTCCAGATTGGGACATGATTTTGGTCAAGAACACACAGAGTGAGCAGGTTCAGACGACATAACGGACTTGAAAGTAAGGCAAGTTTCTAGCATCTGATTCAGCTGCAAGAAAATTGCCTTCCAATTAAGGTAGTTTTATTGGAAAGTTGACTGGAAAGTTAGTGAAGAAAAATCTCCCTTCCTATCAAGTCAAATCTACTTAAGTTAAAAATGAAAGTTGATCAGGTTTTTTCATTCAACTGAAAGCTGAACTTTATTGCCGTATGGTTTATTTATTTTCTGTACAATTTCATCTAATGTTTAGTGTAATAGGGTTCCTTGTCAAATTGAAAAAGAAATAAGTAATATTCCTTTACATTACAAAATACAAGTCGCTTGTAACTTGCCTGAGGAGTGTTTTGTAGACAATAATGATTTTAGTAGTTTTTGTACTATGAACTAAAGTTAGAAATTAATGAAGTAAAGTTGCAAGTTTGAAATGTATGAAACTTAAAAACTAACTAGTTGCTTGGTCAAAATTTACGTTCAAAAAATGCAGTTGACTTCAAATGAAGTCCCTTATGTTGTCTGAACCTGACCAGTGTTTTGATTTTTGTAACTTTTCGCATTTTCTTCACATAGAAATTAAGGCCTCATACCCAATATGCACCTTTAAATTGGTCATCCGAGCATTGACTTGCTAGTCGATAGAAAATTCCCCTTAAAAGTGATTCCACCTTTAAAGTTAAACTTTCCCTCTTGTAGGTTTGGTGGCAAAAATAATACGTAATTTTAAAACGCCATCTTTTGTTTATACGCATCAACAATCTTTTTTTTTTCAAAGAAACTGAGTACAGTAGTACTCGTGACGTGGTGGTTAGTATGTAGGGCTGTCATGCCAGAGGAGAGGTCTTGTTGCTGCCTGTGTCATCTAAAGTTTTTTTCCCCGGGTACTGTCTCTTGCGAGGAACTGAAATTGACAAATCCTCCAAGAGTAATTCTTGTTATGAAAAGTGCTTTCTCAATGGATGCAATGGACTGTTGCACCACCTAATTTATATATTTGTTTAAGTATATCTCTTATTATAAAGTTTGAAATAATAAACAAAATACAAAAATCTAGTCTCTCAAATGTTTCTTTATATTTCTGCTGAAGGGCTGGTAACGTTGATGAATAGATGACACCAACGCGAAGTTGGATACTAGCGGTCCATATCTATCGCACTAAGCTTTTTTAGTTGCTTCCAAAGTAGCTCAAGCAATTTAAGTTGCTCACGAAACTTAATCTATTTTCAATTTCGTTTTCAAGCTATATATGTATAAATATCATTATTTTTTAAAACTTACATTCACCAATGTTCATGCAAATTAGTATGAACATTCATGTAACAGTGGAATAGCTGGATAAACCACATACATTTATCTCCCCAAAAAATAACTGTCAAAATATATTTACAGAAAATAACAGTCAGAATATGTATAAATTAAATAAATGTATCTCACAAAATTGATGTTAATAAATGTCATCTATATAAGAATTAAAACAAAATCGGATCGTTTATTTAAAAAAAAAAATAAAAAAAAATAATCATGGAAAATTAAGGGTATTCACGCAATGATGTAAAACACTAGATAAGTTTACGATTTGGTAAATGAACTGTCAAATTTTGTATAAGAAATGATTTGTACATTTTATTTAAGATTTTAGAAAGGATTTTGGTGTATAAAATTATGAAAATTTTGTTGGCAAATTTAACTAAACGTCAATGTGACTTTAAATTACAAGAATTTCAATTTTTTTTAAAGAAAATACATTACAATTGAATAAATTTCTTTGTGTTGCTTATTTTTGGCATGTTTGATTATTTACTTTTTAAAATTGTTTACGAGTCTATAAAAAGCAAAATACTAATATTCCTAACTGGCAAAGGCTCTCACAATCATTTATATTAGATGTTGAACGCGCAATACGACTAGAAAGTATCAACCAAGCTGAGAGCTCAAGTTCACGCTCCTTGTATAGCCACCTAAATCACAGCGAAGTTGACTTCGTACATTCTAACCTGAGTATTGCACAAATATCAGTCTTGATACGAGCCCGGGCAGAACTATTCAGACTAAATTGCATGCCACATCGCGAGGATCTCGCAACCCGTTGCAGCTTGTGCAATACAGGAAATGATGAAAATATGGTTCATTTTCTTGGATCATGTCCCATCCTACGAGAAATCAGGAGAAATCACTTTGGTGTTAACATACTGGTATTCGAAGAATTAAAAAATTTATTAAACGATAGTCAAAATTGGAGTACCCTTGCGTCATACTGCCACACCGCACTTAAATATAGAAATAGAATTATAGATGAAAACTTTTAATATATAAACCAGCTCAATTTTTCTCTTTTTTGACATGTATAAAAATAATTGTTTAAATTTGTTGTCAATTCTCGGCAGACGGCTTTGCCATGCTTAAATGTACTAGTTCTATAAATAATCGTGTATATATGTATTTAAATTGTTCAATAAAGTACGATTAACTAACTAACTAACTAACTAAAAAGCAAAATAATGTTTAATATTTAACGTATAACGAACAGCTAACAGGGCATTTACTAAAAGTTCTGTGTAAACAAAAGTTCCGCAACTTAAAGTTGCTTAGTGTTTGTCAGGCCTAAGAGATGTTCCCCTTGAAAATTAGTAGGACACGGGCGTGCATAAACACAATCGCAAAAAAGCATCTCAAACTGTTTCCACTTGACCACCATTTTTTTTTTTTGTTGCTGTAATGTAAATAATCCGACTTTTAGCTTTATAAGTAAAAATAGGTAAACTATATTGAATGGCAATGTCTATCTCTCTTTGACAACATTGCATTATGACGTCATTGCAATTGTCAAAAATAAGTTTTTGACATTTCTCTTTGAACTTAACTACTTTTCGTAGGTTTCGTAGGCTCTATGCTATTGCTCTGTGTCTGTCTGTCAAGTAGAAAACAAAAACAGTGAAGGAAAAAACGAAGGAACGGTGGTGGCGAAGTCGAAGAAAACTCTCAGAAGTCAGAATCACGAATTTTTGTGGAAGAGGTTGACAAATTTACATAACTATTTTAAAAGTAAAGTCGAAAAAGGGTCATTCCCAAAAACGCATCCAAAATTTCTGTATTCTAGTCTAGTGTTGATTAAATGCGGTTTTTCCAGCATTCGATTAGCTTACTGCGGGCATTATTTGACTCACGCAAATCGTCGAGTACGAGTTTTATTTCATATTTTGTGTAAGCTCTCCAACTCAACTCATTTTTTCATTATTTATATTTTCTAAATAATTATGTATTTTATTTTAATAACCAGACCAAGAAAGGCAATTATTATTATACCTAAGAAAGAAGAACAACAAGAATGAAAATTGAATCGAGTTTTTCTTTTGCATTATTTGTTGTTTTTGTGTTAACAATGTGATTGAAATATGTATGACCTATCGATAATTACCTAGCTACTTTAGATATAAAACATAGAATAGGGGTTGGTTTAAAAAAAAGTGAACATTTATCTACCAACGAAATGCATGGACATTTTTCGAGGCAATTGCAAACCTTCGCTTTAAATCAATTGCAGTTTTTTTTTGTTCATTCTTGCTTTGCTTTGATCGGTGCTTCTTGTGTCATACTTTCGTTGTCATCTTCTGAGATAATTCTAACTAAAGAGCTACGTTGGCATTCTACTACTCTACCTTGTTCTAAAAGTCGACTGCACAAACTGGGCCACTTATGTCAAAAAAGCAAAATAAACTCTTTTTTTGTATTCTTCAATATTCATACCTGCCCGACTTACCCGACTTGATAGTGATACGTACGGTTCTTAATTTCGGGAAGGCTATTTACTTTGGTCTGGCCGAACAAGTCAATTTCATTATCAGCAGCAGAGTGGCAAAGTGAGCATTTATTATGAAGTGTTTTTATATACCTACTCGAGTTGTTCCATGCAACGTGAGCTACCGCAAAACCATTATAATTCGCGTTTTTTTTTACCTTTCGTCGTCTTCCACAGAACCGGTCAGAAGAGAAAAATCTTACATTAAAGAAAAGAAATTTTAAAAAATCAGAGATGTAGTTTATCTAAATTTTCTCTTGCAATTCTTTTTTTGTTTTAAGTGGTTGTACAAATTAATTTATTTTCTTCCTTCAACCTCTAAGGTGCCGTTTTTGTCAAACTATAAACATTGTGCTGGAAGTATTGCGGGTTATTCAGTATTGTGGTTACTTGCCTACGCAATTTGACAAACAAACAAAATTCTGCTGCTGCTGCAACTCCTCATCATCAACGAGAAGCCCGACAGAAAACCAACATTCAGCTAAGGAAACATCATAGGGTCCGGAGGAAGAGTCATTTGACTGTTACCAGCTGCAGCAGTATCAGCAATTGTGAGTCAAATAGCCCACCATTACGACAGTGTCATATACAACGACGGAGGAGAAACAAAAAGTACAAGGAGACAAAAACAAAGTATACGAGCTTGGAAAATTGTCCTGGTTGTGCCAATATGGCCTGGACGGAGGTTAACACAAACGTAAGAATGATGTGATTTTTATTGATATTGAATGACATAATTTGTATTTATTTTGTAAATGTGGGTATATTGAATTTTATTGTTTCAAATGCATAACAATATTCTTTTATGGTCAGGCGATAATAGCAAAATATTATTACGTATTATCTTTTTACAAGAAGGGTAGTTGCTGAGATATGTAATTAAAAAAAAAGACTAAGATACCAGTCATTCGCGCCTGGCAAGACCCCAATCTAACTCATCGCCTCTTGCCACTTGCTCTACGACTCGTGAAAACCACTTAAAGGAGACCCTTAAAAATGTTCTCTTCTGAGATTGTCTATGCTCTTTTATTTTTTTAACTTCAAATGTCTACTTGTTGTTTTACCTTTACTTTACCTCTTGTAAGACCAGGTGCCACTTAGGGAAAACTCCGGCCCAAAGCAGGTAAACAACGGGCCCATGGATGGTGAAGAATCAACTAATTTGAATTTTATCTGTTAAGCTATGCAAATATCTGAAGTGGGATTTCATTTGAATCGTTGTAAAATGAAATTAAATTAATTGTACCGAATTTTTCAGGAAATTTTTCTTAAACTTAAATGTATTGCATATATTGAAAAGCTATTCACTTTTCTAAACTAAATTAAATGCAATGGAAAGCTATAAGCCATGATTTTTATTTTTTAAACAATTCTGAATGTTATATTTTTCTATTCGATAGAGTAGTTTTTAGTGCCTCTACTGATTAATTAGATGATTAATTTATAAACTTAAATCCAACTCTCTTGAGGTGTGGAAGTATTTATTTTAGAATTAGTTAAGCTTGTGCTCTGTTGCTTACATTTGGGCCCCCTGAAAAACTTTGAACTATTCTCTTTCTTCTAAACTGCTCTGATCAAGATTACATCTAATCATTCATCGTAAGTATCTACGTATATTTTATTATATTTCCCTCTTTTACTTCACTTTTGATTCTTTATTGTATTTCCCCAATCAACTCTATTATACCTAGTATTTTGAAACTCTGTTGGTTGCACAAAATAAAACCTGATCGAGGTATACTACAATAGAAAATAGAGTTGAGCTCTTCCATCGAGCTATAACTGCTGATCATATTCGCTCACCTGTGCTATGAGTCAAACCAAAATTATGTCTTATCTACTAGCGAACCGAGGTAGGTATGACAACGACAACGAAGGCAAAAGCAACAACACAACAACTGTATACAACTCTTAAACTGAAATACCTATGTCAGCGCGAAAAAATTCAGCTTCATGCTTGGTAGTTGTTTTTATTGTTGTTGTTTTTGTGGTACTTTTTATAACAAATATTTAGCTGTTGTTGCTCATTTACTATGGCTGGCCTGGCTCTTGATTTGAGTCAAAATCGAAATCTCTAAGACTTAACTTAGTTTGTATCTATGCTTACAACGCGTCGGATGGAGAGTTAAGTTTTGTTTTCACGAAACATCGTATTGTTTTAAAGTACCTACATACATATCTACCTACATGTTCAAGAAATCTAATTATGATACACACCTGAAACTGAAAGATAGGTTTCCGCGCGAGCCTCTATCTTCATTTGTATGTGTGTGAGAGAGTGTCTGCATTGTGAGGTGTAATTTTTTGTGATCGTTTCGTTTGTATGTGCGACTGTGCTTTGGATAAAATATAAAAAAGAATTTGTGTCGCTTGAATTTTCTGCCGCACCCAGAAAAATTTCCAACTTTCCTCAAAAAAGGTTTATCTAGTGAATTATATTACATTCTAAATAATAAATTTAAAATTGATCGTGAACACACTGCTAAAGGGACTTGGTTAAAATCGAAAAAAAAACGCTGCCTCAGCTCTTCAAGCTCTGACTACGTAGCAAAATTGCCATTAAAGTGTATGAGGTACGCTGAATGCGATATGTTGTGATGAAAATGTGGCGTAATGAAAGGAACGTAAGCACTATTCCATCTCTAGGAGCACCTACATCGGGTGGTATTTGGAATGGTGATAAGCAGAATTCGTCTGCGCAGCATCGAAGTGCGTATTCCCTACCTCATCCAGGGATAGCAGCCAGCAATATGCGTTATAGAAACACTGAAAGCCCCCCTGCCAGAAGCGGGGGTTATATATCGCATGCGTCATCTATGCTTAATATTCCGGAAAACAACGAAAACTTGGTGATAAGTTATCGCCAAACAGCTCTACCCCCCAATCGCCAAATAGGGAATGTGGTGGCACCTTCTTATGCAGACAGGAAAAGACCCATGTCCATGTATGATGTTCCGCCAATCAATGGTGGGCCTTTTCCTGACTTTTTTCCACCTGGCAACAGAAATAAAAACGACAGAAATTTACCCACAAAAGCTGTTCCTTCAAGGAACTTACGCCAAAGTCCTAGTGAATTGGTACGTATGTCCAAACAACAACAAAAAAAAAGGTTGTTTAAATAAAATTTGCATAAAAATTCTTTTGTATACCTACACTTGTTTATTAATTTATACGAAACCATACAAAATTATGTCACTCGCTATTGGAATGTTATTGAAGAATATGTTTTCGATTCGATTGGAGGTTATTATCGAATGATAAATCAAATTTTGAATTTCTTTAAAACAGAAAGTGGATCCGGAACTTATTTTTACCAAACAAGAACGAATCGGCAAAGGTTCGTTCGGTGAAGTCTTCAAGGGAATTGATAATAGAACTCAACAGGTATGTGCACTTAATTAGACGCTAATTTTATGCCACATCATTTTTTTTTGTTTGATTGTTGACCAAAGCTAAATTGATTTGTAATAATTTCTTTTTTTTTTCAAAACAGGTCGTTGCAATAAAAATAATTGATTTAGAGGAAGCTGAAGATGAGATAGAAGATATTCAACAAGAAATTATGGTCTTGTCGCAATGCGACTCCCCGTATGTTACAAAATATTATGGATCTTATTTAAAGGTTGTACATAAAACAAATTGCGTGGTTCTTTTAATAATAAGTTTTTTTTTGTTATTAAGGGCACGAAATTATGGATTATAATGGAATACTTGGGCGGTGGATCCGCTTTGGATCTAATGAAAGCTGGATCATTTGAAGAGATGCATATAGCCATTATTTTGCGAGAAGTACTGAAAGGTTTGGATTATTTGCATTCGGAACGGAAGCTCCATCGAGATATAAAAGCTGCGAATGTGTTGCTCAGTGAAATGGGAGATGTTAAGTTGGCAGATTTTGGTGTTGCTGGTCAACTTACCAACACAACATCTAAGCGGAATACATTCGTTGGTACACCATTTTGGATGGCCCCAGAAGTCATAAAACAGTCGATGTACGACTCAAAAGCCGACATTTGGTCGTTAGGTATAACGGCCATTGAATTAGCCAAAGGAGAACCTCCAAATTCTGAGCTACATCCAATGAGAGTTTTATTTTTGATTCCAAAAAATAATCCTCCTCAACTCACTGGTAATTACACCAAGTCATTTAAAGATTTTGTTGAGGCATGTTTGAACAAAGACCCAGAAAACGTAAGTCAATGAATTGCACATAATTGATTGATACAGTTTTTTTTTAATGTTCTTTGTTTTGTGTTACTCCATATTAGCGACCGACAGCAAAGGAGCTACTAAAATACCAATTTATTAAGAAAGCAAAGAAAAACTCATATCTTATAGATCTAATAGATCGATACAAAAAATGGAAGACACAAAAGGGTGAAGAGAGTGAAACAGAATCGGAGAACTCTGACTCGTAAGTAATATTTACCTTAATTTTATAAAAAAAAAATAAAAACAGGTTCGATATTTGGTGGAGTACTTGGGACCATAAAGTAGAAGTTTACAACACTATACAACTATATTAAAATATTATTTTTTTTCTAAATTCGATTCCATTGATAAATCACATACAATTTCATACATCATTTTCTCAATTCGTATACATTCACCATATCCATTTGAATGGATATTTATGCATTCAAAGTTAAATGGCCGTAAATATGTTTAATTGATAAAATATCGGTGCACTCAGGCGTATACGTACTTTGTTATTTATTGAATTTTATATTTAAACGTTTCGTTTGTTAATATAAATATTACTAACTAAAGAAAAAATAAAGAACTCTCTTACAAAAAGTCATTAACATATTTATATAAAACTTGATTTTTGTTCAATAAAACTCTGAAGTAATCTACAGTAGCATTGAATGTACTTTGTTGGTGAATGATTGGAGTATATGGCAACATAATATACTCAATTACAATACAATTATTTCGTTTCGTTTCAAATTTGATAAAATAAAAATATGGATTTGGCACTAAAACACTTACCAGTCATTTACATTCTTCAATGTTTCCGGTCCCAACATTCTGCAAATAACATAAGAAAAGTTTTGAATTCTTTTAAAAGTGGTATTTATTTTTGGAAAAATATTTTTTTCCATCGAATTTTAAGACTAGAATATATGTTACATTCCATATTAGTCCTTTTAGTCAATGGGCAGTTTCAGACAATATAAGGGACTCAATTTGCAGTCAATTGCATTCTTTGAACGTAAATTTTGACCAAGGCTCGGACTTGGAACTATACTTCACAAACCTTTACCTTCAGTTGATCGTGCAAAAACTACCAAAAACAAAAAACACTCCTCAGGCAAGCTGCAATTCCATCTCGACTTATATTTTGTATTTTACGAAAATATTACTTATTCCTTTTCCAATTTGACAAGGAAACCTTTAACATAAAAACATAAAATAGAATTGTACAGAAAATAAATAAATCGCGGAGTAATAAAGTTAAGCTTTCAGTTAAATGCAAAATTATAATTAACCGTCATTTTGACATGAGTAGAATTGACTTGATAGTTAGGGAGATTTTTTTTTGACTAACTTTCAAGTCAACTTTCCAATAATGTTGTTTTAATTGGAAGGCAAGTTTTTGGCTGCTGGCCAATCAGATACTTGAAACTTGCCTTACTTAAGTCCCTCATGTCGTCTGAACCTGCCTAATGCAAAAAATACAAAAATACTTTGGGGTATGTTGTTGTTCATACATATTATTTGTTGAAAAAAATTATAAAATATTTTTTGGCCCAGTTTATTTTAAAATATATAAATTGGCTGCAAGTAGTTGTAAGAATATGGAATTTCACCTATTGCAATATTCGATGTGGCTGCAGAGGGAATTAAATGTCGACTTAGACATTTCTACCATTAAAAATGTCATTTAACCAATCCGATGCATCCGCAACTCTTTGGTTTTAATTCTGTAATCGTATTCCATTTACTAGGATTTATACAGTTGGGCAAATATCAACAATGTGGTCGGTTTACTACTTGTTAATCATGATCAGACTATTTTTAAATCAAAAAAAAATCAAGGCCAAAAAATATCAAACGAGTAGTTTGGTTTCTCACATTTAGGCCGATTTTGTTCAGGCAAATTTGAACACCACTTGAAGAATTTTATTCACAACTCGTGATTTTGATTTTATTATTTTGATGTAAATAATACTAGAATTTTGTTTAAACATATCTCAAGTGAAGTTGGAATTTTCTATTTTAATTGGTTTAAGAAAACAATCTGTACTTAATTTTTAAAATAGAATGGTTAAAATCGAAAACACAAATTTTTTAAAACGAATGCAGCTTGTGACGTTTTGGAAACCCAAGGTGCTGTAACACTTAGTAAAGTTAAATTTTACAGTCTAATAAGTTTTCCTTTGTCAAGTTTTTACATTTTGAACTGAACATAAAAGTCGGAAAATGAGTGTTTTCCGAAATGTTCATTTGGCTGCATAACTGTTTAAAAAAACAAACAAGTTTCAAAATTTAAGAAAAAGTAAAAATCAAGAACATTTTGTATTTATGGACTATGCACTTTTAACTGTAAAAAGTATTTGATATAAAGTGTGTGTTTTCAACAAATTATTGTACAGCGTGCGCCACCTTAAAGTCAGTATGTGACGACCAAAATACTAAGAATGGTGTGGATAACTATACGATCACGAACATATGGGTTCTATTTAGTCTTTGACGAAGTTGAACCGCATATAGTCTATAATGCTTATAGACCTAGAGCCGGCAGCAAATTTTGGGAGTGGAGTGATTACCAAAATCCCCTGATGTGAATGTGTAGATGTACGCACCATTATAACAAATTTAACCGTTCGCTTCGGCAGGTTTTTTTCCCCCGCGGTGGTTGGCGGTAAGCCTTCTAAAATGGTCGTTTTTCCGACCACATAACCACATGAGTGATACTTCAAAAAATCAGAAAAATTCCCTGATTACAAAAATATGTGTCCAAGACGTTTTAATTTCAGCTTTCTGCTTGACATACGCATTTTAAGCTTTTTCAAAAGCATTTTTTAACTTAGAACCCCAATAACTTTTTTCCTATAAGGTATAACCAAAAGAATGATAGACCAACATATCAGAAAACTTTCCCTGATTTCAAAATATCCGTAACTAAAATTATATGTATTTTATACCCTTCTTATTGCCTTATATAAATTTGAAACTCTTTGCTTAAATACATAAAATTTAGTTGATTTGCGCTTTTGTTTTTCCATAACAGGGAAGATTCAAAACAGGACAGTGATATGGATGAACCTTGGATCATGACTGTCAAAGGTTTACACTTTAATAACGTATCGGGCAAATCATCATCAGCTAGTGCCGCATCAGCAAATGCCCAGCTCGATGAAAGTGAAAAACTGATGATGGGTATGTCTAATAAACATCACAATGGATCGAGTATTCTTCAGCCATCACAACATTCAATAGCGAGTAGCGGCCAATCTACTCGTGATGCCAACTTAAATCATTACAAAGTTTCTTCAGTCCCGCAAAATAAAAGTACTACATCTAATATATCTGCCCCGATGCATCATAGTCAACAAAGTTCTTTGGGTAGTAAACATCAAGATTCTTCACCTACAAGTGCCGGCAGCAGCAATATGGATGCAAACATGAAAATGGGCATTGATGTTAGCAAAGAAACCGAACGAATACAACAGAGAATGAATGAGGAAAAAGATCAAGATAGACGAACATCGAAAGAGGTAAGCTACGAGTATAAGCTCTACACAAAACTAAATAAATCAATATTTCAATATTTTTCAGCAATCGCAATTAGAACACAGTGAAGATTCGATGGCAGCACCTTCCAACCAACGACGGAGTCACAAGGAACACCATTCTGCTTCTAATAGTCAGTCAACATCCAGTTCTTCGTCCGGTAATAACAATAGCAGTTACAACGGCAATTCTAAAGTCAATGTCAACGCGGAACGATCATCGGCGACAGGAACAAGCACAGCATTGAATCCTAAAAGCAATAACGTCAACAGAGTAGTTCAAACAAATAGTCCGTGCCTAAACAATTTTCTGTTTCCACTTCTAACAGACGTAAAAAATTCGGGTCTTAATTTATTGTACTCATAATAATACTCCATTTTTTTTTACAATTATAGCTGCAACGTAAACATTCACATTCAAGTAGAAACTCAAATGTATCAGACATAGTGGAATTGAGACAAGCATTCGAAATGGCAGAACGCACTAGCCCGGGCATCAGTGATTTGTTCTTGAAAGAAGTTATACATAAACTAGTTCCTGGTTACTCTGAAACCCGAATAAATAACCTGATGGAAAAAGTAGTTCGGTAATTAACAAACAAATTAAAATTCGCACAAATATAATAAATCTTTTACTTCCAGAAGCAAGAAGTGAGTGTGGAAAGGAATTATGAATTAAGTTAACAAAATTGTGCAGCGTTTACGTATATATTTAAATATCTACATTTATTAGAATTATTTCAAGTATATTATTATAATTATTATGAATTAAATTGTTTGTTTTGTTTGGCAATTAATCCCCTTTGTTGTTGTGTTCGGTGAACATTTTTACTTTCTTAAACACACATTTAAAATATTTAATGAACAATAATAAAGATAAAAATAATTATTGAATTTATATATAATAAATAACTAAATCTATTTCAAACAACATTGATCAAACTATGTGAAGTTGTAAATTTTGTTAAAAAGAAATATTAAAAGAAAAAAAAACACCACCTTGACAAATTAAACTAATCTATAAGAATTAATAATAATTTGTTTTTCCGTTTTTTATTTTTTTTTTTGCTTTTTTGTTGTATTATCCATTACATTTTATATAATTTGTCTATCGATTATTATTACTGAATTATGTATAATATAGGAGATTTGAATAAAATATATGTAAATAAATATATTTAAAAAGAAATAAACATAAATATATAGATTAATTTAAAATTTAAAAAAAATTGTTTTTGGTCAATAAATTGTTAACAATAATATCTAATTAACGACTGTTTATATAAAGAGTTGAGATGTTTACAAACACTATTCAATTTAAAACCTGCTCAAAAAACTTTGCAGCAAAAACTAACGTTTAAAGAAAGGAGAAAAAGCTTGTCTATTGACGAACTGACTTTCAAACTTTAGACTCAGTGATGGAAAAACTTACATTCTAAAGGTCGGAAGGATAATCTATTTAATTAAGTTGTAAATATAATAAATACATTCACTGAAATTCTTTCACATTTTTTCCGATTGTCGATTTATTTTTTGGCGCAAATGTCTTCCCTTATTTAGAACCAATTTTTACTACAAATGTTATTCCTGAGAACATACCATCAAGAGTAAAAGTCAAAGTAGGAGTATGCATAAACTCGTAGATACATATGTACATAGAAAAATGAATTCAAAATTGAACATCCTGTGGATCCGTAAACGGAAAAAGTTTAGATTAGATTAACAGATTCGGTTATAGCAGGGCCACATAATTACTAATCATTACCAATGGAAAGTGACATTAGGGGAAGAAAACAGCATTGCGTTTTCGAAACATTGGTCGCATTCACAAAGCTAGTGGCTACGTAGTCAAGGGATTCTGATTGGCTAAATCTAACTACAGAAGTAGTTGAAATTTCCCCTCCGACGTAGTGTAAAAAATTCGCCTACAAAGTTAGTGGAGATGATTTTGACGTTTCACAATCAGCTGCTCGGTAAAGTAACACGAATTCAAAATGAAACAGATCGTTCAATATTTAAATACAAATATAATTCATTCAAATTGTGAATTTGATTTTATTGAATTTAAAAACACAAAAGATAAGTTAAAGTTATAAAATCAAAAATGTTTCTTATTTTATATTATTATATTTGCATTTAACAGTTACAGATTGACTAGTTTTGTAGTGTAGTTTTGCATTCACAAAGCTAGTTGAATTTTGACTACGTAGCCACTAGCTTTGTGAATGCGACCATTAAATGTCCCATTGACAATGCTGTCAAGATCGAAATTTAATGAGCTAGACATACGCTTCCATTGGTAGTCTACATCCAAACGACACGGATGATAATCTAAAAACCAATATCAAACGCTGAGGGTATTGTAATCAGCGAAAAGACTAGAAGCATTAGATACATTTTTGTTCGAAGACTTTTAAAGATACTCGTAGTAGAAGAATTTTCAGATTTGCAAAGAAATTAATTTGTGTGGAAAGAAGTCTTGTTTACAATAATAGTGTATTTTAAAAGCTGAGGTTAAGCTTGAATGTGTATTTGATTACCATTGATACTTTTGTTCGTTTGGACTGCATGCAGGACCTATTCAATTGCTTCAAGTAATCGGAAAAGAAGTTTGACCCTTAAAAACAGTCGACGGGTCGTCTCGAAACCCCAAATTTTAAGTCAACCAGACACTAATGGTTAGACACTTATTTTAGAATTTCTGGACATCCAAATAACTCGCTTGACCCAGTTATTTTATTTTATGATTGACATCCTCGAGTCAATTGGACTTTTAAAAGTGCAACGTCAAGTTGACTGGGCGGTCTATTTGAATCACGATCAGCTTTGTATACCTACAAAGCTATTCCTTCATTGAGAATTTCAATGAACGTTTTAGAAAGAATAAGTTCTTACAAAAAGAAAAGAAAAACAGAACACTTTCTTCTTTCTTTATAATAATGAAATTAATGCACCAAAATGTTTATTTACTTGCTTAACGTAGGTACTTACTTGAATTGGTCCTTAAAGCAGTTGCGCACCTCAAATTGATAATAGATTAAGTTGTGCGTGTACCAACTTGTTTACAAACTCTGAGAAATATTACACTAAACTGACTTGTGTTCAAGCTTATTAAATGTTAATACAGCAATACAGTATCATAGTTGAATTTTTTAACAACAAATAGGTAGGTATTTAACATTAAAATAATTATTTGCTCTCGCAACAATCACAATGACAAGAAAATTCACCACGAGACGCACCAAAAACTAAAGAGACACCACTTGATTTAAGTTAAACTAATAAGCTCTGTAAAACGAAAGAGACAGATATACATATATATGTTAAGTAAAACCGTAATCTGTCAAACCATTTCAGAAGGAAAGTCAACATTAACACATACATACATACATATATACATACATATGTATGTGTATGTAAGCTTTAGTGAAAGCCAGACAATTAAACGGTTTTAAAGCTAGTGTTGAAGTTAGGGGATGAAAAATATAATAAATTCCTTCTTCCCACCGCCACCCAACGTTGGGAAGTTGAATTATGCTCTGAAAATATTTGTGTACAAAAATATCTTCAGAAGGAAAAAGCGCTAATCAAAAGCATGATTTATTAGTGGGAAAAATCTATTGTGTCTACCCTCTAAGCTAAGGATATGTTTTAAAGGTCTTATCAAATTACTATATTAGGCTTAAACATATAAAGGGTGTCTCATAATTCACGCAAAATGTAATTTCGATAGAAAAAGCTTAAATTTTGTATTATTGTTAGTGTGTAGGACTGTCATACTAGTGGTTCTGGTTTCAATCCATGCCTATGCCGCCTTAAGTTTTTTTTCCTTGGGTACTGCCTCCAAGAGTGGTTTCACAAGTAGCCGTTCGGATTCGGAATAAAACCGTAGTCCCTTTCTTCTCTAACATGACTCGCTCACAAGAATGGTTGAAAGTTGTAAGTCACTAGGTCCTAGTTCTCAATGGCCTGTTGCGTTGCGTCACCTTATTTTTTATTGAAAGAGAGGGATATTCAATTTAAGAGAGCTGGCAGAAAATAAAAACAACTTTCAGCTGTTCACAAAAAGAGAATATTTAGCTTTGCTGGCAATTTCCTCTTTTAAGAAGTTCCCATAAAACTTTGACTCAAAAAATCCCCAAGAAAATGGCATTGAATCGCAAGATTTGAGTTGCCAAACACGGTTAAGAAAAGACTTAATAATTTATTAAATGCAGTAATTGAAGTGTTCCTCTGGCTGGATGGCATGTGGCATTGTTTTCTTAAAGGATATGTTTTTATAGCTTGTGATCTAGGTGCTAAAAGTTGAATTGACTTATCATGTCACGATAACGAACACTTTTCAATTTTACAGCCTGACCAGGGGTGGAATCGGCTAAGGTAATTGTTGATAAATGACAATCAAAATGGTAATGGTAAGGTGATAGTCAAATTGATACCTAAAAAGCTGTTACAACAAAAATGTGATAGTCATTTTCAAACAAACTACTGGAAAATGTTCTTAGTTCGCTTTGTTAAGTTAAAAGAACACATTCCTGTGACCGACAAAGCTTACGACATTCGAAAAAAGCAAGAAAAGTAAGAATTTTATTCAAACACATCCAATTTGATACTTTTATTCAGATATTTTATAAGAATCAATTTAAAATTTCACCAAGGCAACAATGAATTTTGACAATTTGAATCTGAAATTGTTCAATCTAATTGAATTGAGTTGAATCATCTTACACAGACGGAATGAAAATGATAGTCAATTTGACTATCAAAAAAATGATAGTCAATTATCACCTTACCCGATTCCACCCCGGTGGAATCAAATATCAAATTGGCTGTGTTTGAATAATATTCTTACTTTTCTTGATTTTTTTTTTCCGAATCTCGTAAGCTTTGTCGGTCACATGAATGTGTTTTTTGAACAAAAAATAGCTAACTAAGAAAATGTTCCATTCGTTTGTGTAAGCGTCTGGTAGCTCTATTCGGAACAAACATATGTACATATTTGTTAGAAAATGACTCACATTTTTGTTGTGACAGCTTTTTAGGTATCAATTTGACTATCACCTTACAAAGATCAAATTCGTTTATTTTGATTGTCATTTATCAACAATCAACCTAGCCGATTCCACCCCAGGTACATTTTCTTGGAAGATTGGTTTGATAATGCCTCGTTCTCAAAATTTTCAAATCGTGAGATTTCTGAACCCCAAATTCGAACATTATGACGAATTAAGCATAGCTATCAAGATGAAATTGTGCTTTATCTCTTAAAATGATTTTTGTGTATCGAAAAATCAGAGTCCCCTTAAGAATAGGTATATTGTTGAACAATTAAAATGCCGTCTTGTTTCATAATAACGCGGCATGGGTCTAAAAAATAGATTTTGTTTTCCCATTTTTCAGCTCAAATGAAAAAAGGCTTGTTTATAACGATTGAGGGGCGTGAGTACTACATTAGATCGCCCTTTAGTAATAGTCGTATGTAGTAAGCGTATTCCAGCTAGAAACGCATACATACTTCTTGTAATATAACTCACCAAAAAGTTTATTTAATTACTTCCTTCGCATACTCACTTGCCTCAAGTTTCGGACATCAATTTAATTGTGCGCTCCAAGTTCTTTAATTCAATATTAGAAATATACGTAACTTTTTAAGTCAATTAGATGTTAATAATTTTATTATCATAATATATACTATATTTATGTACAAAAAATATTTACATTAAAAAAAAGTTATTTCTTTTCACTCATTACAAAATTTTAAATTAACTAAATAATATATTCGCTTCTTATTTTTCTTTTTAATTTGTTGTCAGTTATTTTTTGTCAGTAAAATTCGTCTAATTGGGCATTACATACATACACTTTAACAAAGTATTTAATAATTAACAAAATAAATTACAGTATTCATTGTTTTATAATCAAATATTTCGTGTTCCATTCACTTGTGGCGATTTGATAGAAATATTTATTTCTGTATTGGTCCTCATATTCAGTTGATTACTATGACGAAAGAACAATGATTAATTTGTTGAGGGACAATGAATGCCTTTCTTCTCGTCGCTGCTGTTAATGTCGTTTGTGTGACAATTTTTCTGGAATTTTAAAGCTTTTATCTTATCTGCAGTACACTCGAGCGCTGATTTGAGATCATTGAATACGGGAACGCCTTGTCTTTTTGCCAAGTCAATGAGGTATGATCTGCCTCGGTTGTAGTCCTTTATTGCTGTTGGGGTCAACTGAAAATGTAATTTAAATGTTTTAATCTTATTTATGTTTAATTTATTTATAAAAAAAAGTACTTCTTCTTGTCCTAGTATGCAATTTTCGGGAAGCATTTGCACGCAAAGTACAACATTATACATAAGACCGATGCAATGAGCTGCAAGCGTCATAGGTGCAAGTGATCTTGTCTCGTTTGTTATTACGAACAAAAGCACTCGGCTAGAATCCATCAAAGATGGATTATAGAGATTCGGGCGTATATGAAGCGGCCATGTTGTGAATTCTGAGTGATTGATCGAATCGTCGTTTGCACTATTATGGGCTTTTTCTCGTTCCATTTTCCGCAGCAAGTGTCCAGTAATAGGTTTTTGCTCTGATTTCGCTCCCTGGGAATTCGAATCCTCAAATGATTTTTCCGGTAAATCAAGCTGGGACGGCTGAATACTCTCGTGTAAGGCAGGTAAATGGAACGTTATTTTTTTGGATTTTAAAAAAGGCATGGCATATTTTTGTCGCCATTTGGTCCGCAAAAAGCAACTTCCTCCCAAATATACATCACGTATTTCAAAACTTGAAAATGCAGAATCTCCACTACAATGGATCGAATTTATTGAGCTGTCACTACTTGAAAATACCGAATCATTTGAATCGCTCTCTTCTTCTGTTGTATTGTTTTCACTATAACAGCTACTGTTAATCGACATCATTAGCTCGACATTCACGAGCATTTTTGAGCATTGTCCTGTTTGTGTTGAGCGGGATTTAGCTATCGCACCCATTGAGTCAGTAGGTTGAGGAGAAGAGGTTCCACTGTCTCTATTACGGTTGCTGCTGCAATCGCTATGGCGTTCATCGCTACCAGGTACACTTGTGCTACTACTTGTCTTAAGAATGTGCTTTGTAAAGAAATTTATAGTGATATTATCATCTCCAGGACGGCAATGAAATCCTATTAAAAATATTTTAAATAAACAATCAAATTAAATAAAAAAAAAAACTAAGAACCAACCTTGCAAATTCGCCAGATAAACTGGAGGTGGTGGTACATTAGTCCCTTTAATTGGTGATATGCATCCACTTTCATGTATTTCTTGTTGCAATACTGACAAATAAGCTGCCAGAATACAAAATTGATCAAAATCAATTTGAAATTCATTTCTTTTTGCATTAACTAAAGGCATTGTGGTTTCCTTTTTGAAAAAGTTTCTATTTCGAGGTGCGGTTGCCGATGTTGTAGGCGTTGTTTTCGAAACCTTGGGTGATTCTACATCCATGAATGATGACGTATCTAAGGACTCACGCTGAGATATGATGACACTTTTAAGATTTTCCATTGTCAAAAGGCTCTGTGCATAGCCCAAAATCGAAAGAGCTCGTTGACATTGCTCCAGTGATATAAACTCCTTCATTGCATTTACTCTGTCAAAAGCTCCGCGTACTACTCTGTAGAGACAAGTAAAAATTATTCCCTCCTTAGGTACACAAATAGGTAACTTACATCAAAATTGATGCAATATTCGATGGTGGATCACGTATTCCTGCTAAAATTTCCTTTGTTCTTTGCAAACCTGATGGGATATTATCTAAGACGGGTAATCCTCGTCGAGTCACTAACTCTCGCAACATTTGCTGGTTCCTGCTCAAATCAATGTATTCCCTAATGAAAACAAAGAGACAATCAAAACCATCTTCAATATAAAAACAAAATTCTTCTCTTACTGATGCGATAGAGGTTCATTAAGTATAAACTGATCGGGCTTGTATGGATGCAGGACCAGAACCAGTTGCTGACAATTTTGACCCGCAATATGTGCTGCTTCAATGGCACCAGCAGATGCCCTTGTTTCGGAATCCATCACAAAAAATAGTACTCTGGCCTTTTCCTTGGCTCGATGTTCCAGCTCAATCAAATCTGGTGTCCAATCAGATACTTGCTGTATCACAAATTTCTTATTTATCCGAATATTTTAATAAGACTTGAATACTTACTGGATTGTAAAACGAAATTCCAAGTGATTTGAGGGCTGGTATGGCTACGTCTTTTCTCCAAGTTGTTGGATTACAAGAACCTCCCAAAAATACTTCGACTGGCGTGCCGGTATCGTTTGAAGTAGGACACGATGATGGTATAGAGGTGTTTTCTACATCGGGCTTTTTATGTCGTGACCTTTGTGTTCTTTTCCCAGATGTTGGAGTTACGGGATCGCTGTCCGTATCAATGTCGCCTTCGCGAGCATTAAGCATTTGAAGTTTCTCATTTATTGGTGTAAAACTTGAGGTCCTAAAAATATTATCCTCAAAATATTAACTTACATTTAAATTTGAGTAATGTGGATGAATTTACCTGAAACGTTTTAAATCAGCTGCCAAGACACAAAATTCGCCAAAGGTTAAGCCGTGCCATTGACGGCTACCTTTTCGGGCAAACATTTTTGCCGTTTGTAGCATTTCGCTTACTACAATCAGATTATAAAAAATCAAAATCAAAAGATCATTTAAATTATAACCATTTACCAATCTGTATACTTACTTTGTCGCTCACTCGGATTGAATTGAAGCTCGTGAAATAACTCTTGTACACGTTCGGCTGGCACCACATTGCATCTTGCTTTAGCTCGCCACGCATTTAATGCTTCTCTATGGGTGAAATTAAAAACAAAATAAAACAAAACATTAAACCATCATCATTTTCTTCTATTAGTTAAGTTTTTTTTTTTTATGCTGGCTGTGCGATTGTGTAAAAATGATGTTCTTATAATTTGTTTAAATAAAGTATACTCAATTTAATTAATTTGTAAGTGTTTTGTCTCATAAAACTTGATTATATTATGGACTTAAATGAAACACTTAAAAAATGACACTTATTGTCATCACAAACATATAAAATGACTGCTAACTTAATAAGTCATAAACTAGTTGGTTTTGTTTTGATAGTGGGTGATATCATGTCAAAAATATATGACGGTACATTTTTAATTTAATAAAAATTAGTGGAATGTTGTTGAAAAAAATTCTCATATGAAGGAAAGGCATATGTGAACAAAGAGCAGGGCCCTATTTCACATAACAATTTTTACTTTGCAACTTTGAACTTTTACTTTACGTTTCACAAAACGCAAATTTGCAAAGAGGAAATTATTGAATTGAAAAGTTTTCCTCTTGGCAAAACACGTTTCACCAAACGCAAATTTTTCAAAATGTAAAGTCTTTTTTTGAAAATGTGAAAAGTTTTTGTTATTTTGCATTTATTTGTTCTTTTTGTTTCACAAAACAATAAACTTTGCAACTTACATATGTATATCTAGAATTTTGAAAAGCTTTTCAATAGTATGCAAAGAGAAATTTGAATTTACAAAAATAAGAGTTTGTTTTGAAAAGTTGTCGAAAGCTTATAACAAAATAAATTTTGACGAATTTACCAAAGAATATGGGTCTTGAATTTTAGTGTTATTCATTTCATTTCGAAAATGTCTGATTTTGTAGAGGTTTTTTAATCCATGGACGTCGAAGCCATCCTTAACTGGAATTTGACACTTTGTAGCAAAAAAAAACTTTTCTTTTAAAAAGCTGTTGTAAGATAATTTATAAAGAATGATGAATCGTTTTGACGAATTTTTTTTTAATACGAAGAAGTAAGTTAGTAGTGACAAAGAGTAGTGAAACTAGGAATTAATTTCGATATCGGAAATGATTTTCCGACGAAAGAGTTTTGGTACGAAAGTACCATCCAATTTGTGTTGTCTTAAATCGTATAAAAACTACAATTTAATAGCCAAAGGAATATTAGTTAAACTCCCTTGCAACAATTTTTGTGTACACTACATTGAGTTGGGAATGGAGCCCAATACCATGGTGGCACGGAATAAGCAAAGCAACCGTCTGCAGAGTAGTTTATCGAGTGTCGAATATTAAAATTTATGAATTTTTGCTGGGCGCAAAATTGTTCTGACATAGCTTCCACATTGTTTCCCTAGGAGGATGTCCTTATGTAGCTAGATGTTTTGACATTACCATGATAATGTTTGTTCATAATAAATACAATCTAAGATTTACTTTGCAACTTTTCAAAATACGAATTAATTGCAAAGTTGTATTTTAAATTGGTGAAAAAACTCTTACTTTTCACTTTTTAAATTATGTTATGCCTGAAAAATTGAAAAGTCAAAAGTCTTTTCAATCTGCAAATTTTGTGAAACACTGTGGAGTTTGATGGTAAATCTTAATAAGTCCAAAATTTTGATTTTTAAACGAGGAAGAGGCCGCAATTTGGCGAAAAAAAAATGGTTCTATAATGGAGAGGTAATTTAAGTAGTCGCGGAATTCAAATACCATGAAGTTCACTTAACGAAACATTTGAGCATGGAAATTCATCTAAGAGAGAAACAAGTTAAGGCTAAATGTGCAATTAGTGCAACTTGGAAAAGATGTTTTTCTAACAAAAGTATAGCACATAGCACCAAGTTGAAGATATTTGAAGCTGTATCTGAGTCTGTCATGTTTTAAGCGGCACAAACTTGGGGAACGAAACAATACGAAACAGTTGAGAAACTTCTCCGATACTTTATTAAGCGAATTTTTAGACTGTCATCAAATACACCCAACTAAGTTATTATGTTGGAATCAGGATTATCACCTATGTTCATACGAACCCTAAAAATGCAAGTCGATTACATCTTGAGAGTTAAGAATATGAGCAATAATAGGCTTCCGAAGATAGCAGCGCTTCAAGTAATACGAACCAAAACAAGTTGGTGTTATGATTGGATAAATTTGGCAAGAGAATGTGGAATGGAACTTAGCTTCTTTATACCAGCTCATTTCCGCAGTGGACATAAAACAACGAGAAAAATACTTGAATGGTGCCACAGGATATATGTATATACAGGAAGCTCTACTGTCAACTAAATCACAACTTGGAAGAGAGGAATTATTTTAGGGAGGATAATAGCATTGTCGAAATTTCAATGATGGTTAAATTGAGAGGTGAAGTTATGCAGTTGAATTTTATACCTCTAGAGATAGAGATGACTTACCAATTAAATGCTCATTGTGCAATTTAAAGGAAAGGGAGGATGTTTTACACTTTGTTGGAAGATGTCCAATTCTTAAAGAAATAAGAAGGATACCTTTTGGTAGCGAAATACTGACGCAAAATCAAGTTATACCCTTGCTTAACAATATGGAAGTTAAACAATTATATCAATTCTGCAGGCTAGCTCTTCTCTATAGAAGTAGAATTATAAATAAAAGTTTTTAAATATAATATTGAGCTACATATGTTATTTTTGTATGATTTGTCAACTAGGCAGACGGCAGTAAAGCCATGCATTTTGTTTTTGTTTGCAAACTTTATAAACAAATTATAATCAACGTTATCAAAATAAAAACTAAATCTAATCTAAATCTAAAAATCACTGTGCACTTTAACTTTGCTGGGCATTATTTTTTTTTGCAAAGTTGAAAAGTGAAAAGTGTTTGGTAAAATAGGCCCAGATATTGAGATATTGAAAAAAAAAATTACTTAAATCATTAGATTTGAAGTTGAAGTCAAACTACGAAAATATCAATAAATGTGTTGTTTTCCATAAAAACGATGATACAATTGTGGCTCACTGAGGCGTATACTCATTTTTTTAATTTGCCATCTGCATGTTACGTGGCATATTAGAATCATTAATGTTTTTTACCTCTCTTCAGTTACATTAATGTCAGGAAAAAAAGAAAGATATTAAAAAGTATCGTTTGGAATAGTTAAATTATTTTAATTTCTACCATTTTTATAAAAATTGGTTCAGAGTAACTTATTATTGTCTCTATTCAAATGAACCGCAATGTTTTATGCTTTTGTTTTTGTCGTAAAATAATCAGAAATTTAGAAAACAAAAAACGACTTCATGTTTAATATTGTTTTTGATGCATTCAAATAATAAATAGCAATAAAGTTTCACATCAACCAAAGACCCAATACGAATTGAGATGAAGAAATTTGTACTTGGTGAAAGAGAAAATTAAAAAAATGTTTCTCTCTTAAAAATTAAAAACAAAAGTATACATACGATACGAGACGTGACGTACATATGTATATGTAGGTATAAATAAATTCACTCTTACATGGGCTATAGAGTTCAATGTTTTTGTCAAAGATATTTCCGCGGGTTTGGTAAGACGCGTAATAATGAATGAAAAGATTACAATGTATGAAATCATCATCAAAATAATCGATTCATTAATATTTTCTCTTGTTTGCTGTTACAACAAAAATGCTCTTTAGTTAGTATTTTATTCTTGGATGTTTTTTTTAGTATTCTACATTGATTTTAATAACTAGGTATGTATTTAAAAATATAACATCAAAATCGGTAATCTTGCAAAATATGGTAACTCGCTTACACCACACAAAACACAGAAGTTTGCGCCTACTTCTTTTTTGTTAATTTGTATAGGTAGGCGATGAAAAACCATTAGAGACAAGTTTCCAAAGATCGCTCCCTGATCGTGGGCATCACAAAAACTCAAATTACTGAGCATATCTATAGTAGTGATCCCCCCCACCCCATTTTCATTAAAACGAAAAAAAAAGTAAATGTTTTTCTTTGCCGAATGCCGAAGAATGTTTTCATATAAATAATATAAAATAAATTTCATATACAAAACTTAAGATCTAAAAATATCTACATGGCAGCAATTCAAAATGCGATATATCTACAAAAGAGGCTGCGTCTATAAAATGTTGTGCTCTGTGTTGTGATGTCATGTTCAAACCAAATTCGGAAACGCATTTATAATTCAAAAATAGTGATGATGAGTAGTGTTAATGGGGCGGCTATAACAGGTTGTTTTCTATTTTTTATTTTTTTTGTTGTACATTTTTGTGGATTGGAGGTTTTGGTTTTTAAATTTGATAAATTGCGTTTAAGATTATACTGGTGACACAACTTTTTGGAACAAAAAAAATGATTGAGGTTGATTAGCTTGAGAGTAAATTAAGAGTTTTACTTTAATTTGGCAGCAGATGGCCAAATATATTATTATGATTTGTTTACAATGCTAAGGTTTTTTTTTTTTTTAAATAAGATGTTCGAACTAAAAATGGTAACCCACTTAATGATTTCGGCGAAAATAAAGATTTTATGGAAATGGAACTCCAAAATTGGTGTAGGAAGAAATTCAAAATTGTTGGGCATTTTATGAAATAGGACTTTTTTCCAAAAACTAGAATTAGAAGAACTTGTGTCTTGCTTTCATATGTCACAAAAATTGTTTTGATTTATAAGGAATATTTTAAAGCAGAGCTGTCGAAATAATCCAAGAAAATAGCAATTTTGTAGCTTAAGACGATGCAATTTTATCTTTGTTTGATTCATGCCTTCTTTTGCAAAGTTAGGTGGTTTTAGTCAAAGAAAAAATATTTTTGTTTAGTTTCTTACATTTTTGAAAGACTTTTTCAAATTTTGTATTTGTTTCGTGAAGTAACGGGTTATCCATTTTGCGGTTTCAAAAGTATACGACTGGAATTCGACATCTGTCAAACTAAGTTTATAAACCAATTTGTTTTTTACAGTTGAAAGTCTGGCATTTACGAAAATGTGATTCTGCCACAGCCACAGCCACATATCGTGCTTTAAAAGAAGATTATGGTTTACTTAATCGTCCAACTACGCAAAGATATTTGAAGAGTCTGGATTGGTTACAGATATTGTAAGCCTGTGCATCATCGTTTCGCTCGTACCGCTAAAAACATCGCTGCTGTAAGTGAAAGTGTTGCCGAAGACCCGAATGTGTCGATTCCTGGTCGTTTTAAGAATGAAGGAGTGTCTTACGGCATATTATGGCGTATTCTACATTTGGGTCTACACCTACATCCATATAAAGTCCAGCTCACACAACAACTGAAGCCAGCTGACCATTAACAACGTCGTAGATACGAAGCACATTTCTCACTCGGTAGGTATGTTAATAAACAAAATTCTCGTATTTGGGGTTCTGAGAACCCTCAAGTAATTGAAGAGAGACCATTACATCCACAAAAAGTCACTGTTTGGTGGGCTCTTTGGTCCGGAGGTGTGACTGGCCCTTAGTTCTTCGAAAACGACGATGGAACGACTGTCACCGTTAATTCGGAGCGTTATGGTCATGTGATAACCGACTTTTTTTGCCTGCTATTTAAGAATACAACTTGGAGAATATGTGGTTTCAACAAGACGGTGCCACATGCCACACAACTCGAACGAATATGGCTTTATTGTAAGAGACATTTCCTGGACGGGTAATTTCTCGTCGAGGCGACATCAACTGACCACCAGGATCATGCGATTTGAAACTGCTGGACTTTTTTTTTTGTGTGGGTCTACGCGAAAGACCGTGTTTATGCAGATACAAATTTGACTAATGAGCACTTAAAAACCAACATTCGTCAAGTTATGGCTGAAATACCGCCCAATATGTGCCAAAAATTGGTCGGAAATTACCACAAAACATTCGGTGCTTGCAACAATTCTAGTGGTGGTCATTTAAATGGTTTAGTGATAATGATAACGTCCAAACTTTATAATAGAAAACAAAAAATATTTTATATGTATGTGTTTTATTTACGTTTACTTCTGAAACCGCAAAATGGATAACCCTGTATTTTTGTGTCGAAAGAATTCAGAAAAACAGTTTCATTTAGCTGTTGAATATTTCACAAACAAAATCATTTGATCCTACTTCAACGCAATTTTCTGGGTTACGTTAAAAAAATGTTGGAGACAATTTCGGAACAGATGTTCGCAAGAATGTTTCGAAGCAAAAACCCTCCGAACTGTATAAAATCGGAGAATTCTCCGCTCAGAACGAATACCCCGGAAGGGTCGATTATAAGTTTTTGATGAAAGTTACGAAAATATAAAATTAATTAAAAGACAGTTTATTTATAATATAGTAAACCTGCTGTGGTCTGTTTTTTTTTTTAAACTATTCGAGTGTCATTGTTACGAATTATTGGCATTTATTAGAATCATTAAGGAACGAATAGTGTTAGAAATTGTTGATCCGCCAAACTACTGCCTGTTCTTTTATACGTAAAACACCAACAAAAAGGCATTCGGATAGTGTATGCACCTGAGATGGAACACAACAATTTGGACAGATTATATTACTGAGAATTTTCTCAGTCAGATTTACAGACCATGAGAATGAAATGTGAACGCTATTCACTATTTGTTCCTCCCAGCAACCTAGCTTTACATTTTTTTTTAATTTTTTTTATTTGAAAATAGAATCACACAAATTTTATCCTCAGATTTCTGGCAGCAAAAGTGAGGAAGTTGTATGAGAAATTTTGTTTATATTTCTGAGAATAAAAAAATCTAGATCTTAGAAATATGAACTGGCCAATTGTTACAAATTGTTTGTTTGAATTATTTAAAATGATTATTTTTCGAAATATTTGATTTGCCAAACTACCAATACACAAAATGAAATATGGTTGCGTTCAATCTTACAGCCCTATTATGGCTATCAACTATCAATTATTTGATAACTAATAACTTCTATCAATTTATTGATAATTTGGTATTATGAGTATCAAACGATAATTGTGAATACTAATCAATATACGATTGTGAATAGGTCTTGTTTGATGTTTGACGTTTGTCATTTGTGTTGAGTTCTTGTGTTTTGGTTTATAAATAATTTCGGCGGAATAATGTAAGTTGTTTTCATTAAATAAATTTCTCTTTTTTCTTAATAATATTTTGTTTATTTACGAGTAGAATAGTTAGCTTGCACGATAAACCTTCGTTCCTCAGTACAATTGCCTTCAAACAATTCTAGTGAAGGCATTTCGTTCTTCAATTTGTATATTCAATAAAAACTACAAAAAAAACTTTTATAAATCGTATTTAAATTACAATTCTTTACCATTTACGAATATTTGATACATTTGTCAACGAAGATTTTGTAGCTGATAGAATATTTGATGGGTATCAATATGTTTGATAGCCGTAATACCGAGTTTATCATAAAAGCTGTTCACAATAGATCTTTTAATTCACTATTTATCAAAAATATTGATAATTGATCACCATAATACCGATTCATTAATTTTTTTGATAATTATCAAATATTATCAAATATCGTGTTGATATTTGATAACCATAATAGGGCTGTTAGATAGATATGTAGGGTATCCGGATACGTTTTTGTTAGTGTTTTACGTGTATGAAAACAGCTGATCAAAAACAGCTGGGTTATCAAATAATACAGCTGATTCAACATATGGTTGAATTTAAAGGAATCTGAAAATTGATTAAACATTTTATCAAACAATCATTTTGGACCAGCTGAAAGTTGTTTTTATTTTTTGGCAGCTATCTTAATTTACGCAACCATCTCGTTCCATAAGGTATCTAAAACTTAACATAACATTTGTGATAAGGCAGGGCGGTTAAATACCTTTCTAGTTTTTACTAGTTTTTTGAATTAAAAAAAAAATTGTTTTAGGCATGTACAACAGTGAGTCAGTAAACAATTTACAAAAAAGGAGGGTTAAATCCCAGAAAGAAAACATTTGTTTGTATGACTTATTGGCGTTTTCTCGCCTTAATACGAGTATTTTAAAATTGTTCTAAAAAAAAAACAATTCAAAAGTATACGCGTTCTGCGGTATTGGAAAGTCGCCCCTTAAAAGCAAATAGGAGGATCAACTAAAAATATTTGTTTATCGCTGTATATAAAGTTCGTCGGTTGACACTATAATATAATGCTTGGAGTAATGTTGTTGTTAGAGCGAACTGCAAACTGTCCCTGAAAAACAAAATTACTAAAAGAAGAACTGAAAATATTAACACTTGTTGAACCTTAGTTTTTAGATGGAAACACAACTAGATTCACTGAAATTATTCTGGAATAGAATCTAGACTAACTTCAGTTTTAAACATAGTATTAAACAGCATTTATATAAGTTAGTTCATTATGTAGGTAACCTTATGCGTTAGCTTATCTTTTTATGAAATAAGAAAACTTGCTGGGATGCGACCCACTCTGATCCCATTGGTTTAAGTTTAAGCCGTTTTCTATGGAGATGTATTCGAAGAGTTACATAAATATATTTCTATAGAAAAACACTGTCTTTGAATATTACAAAACATTAATGACAGTATTTGTATGGCATGAAAAAAATTAGAAGTCAGTATCTTCTTTTATTATCAAGATATGTAACACAAAAATTAATTTTTAGTACTTTTTAGTATTTTTTTGTTTTAGGTTATTTATTTGTCAGTTCAGTTTGTTATAGCTTTACAAAATAATAATAACAAGATTTTTTTATAAAATGAAACAAATTTTATGTAAGTAATTTGTTTTTATTATCTTGATACTTGTGTCAAAAATCAATTTTTAGGACTTTTAAGTTGTTTTTGCAGGTTTTCGTTTTTTGCAAAAGAAAATGTCAATCGAATATTTACCAAAAAATAAATAAATATGAACAATAAAATTTTGTACAGAATCAAATCATTTTGATGTTAATACTCTCATTTGTTCCCGCGATATTTGAGACGAAAATCATTTTTCAATAGTTTTCAGTAGTATTTTTGAAGGTTTTTATTTTTGTTATGGAAACTGTTGATTGATTTTTTTTAATGTGTCAAATGGTAGCAACAATACCTTTTAAAGCCAATATTTTTTTATTTTTTGCCAAGATATTCGAGTTGAAAATCAATTTTTACGCACTTTTTTAATGCGTCTTTTTGTTTAGGTTTTTTTTTTGAAAAAAAAAACTGGCAATTCTATTTTTCAAAAAATTTGACCAGATTTTTAGAACGTATTTTTGTGTAAAATTATTTTGATATTAATATCATTTCTTTAACGAAAAATATTTGGGCAAGAGTACGATAACTCAGGCGACAAGATATTATAACGGATTTTTTAAGAACAGTTAAAAACAAGCATTTTTTACTATGGAATAAATAAATTAAGAAATAAAAACAATGGTAGATAATCTTAAAGTATTGAAAAATTACACTTTAAACCTTTTTTAACTTTTTTTACTCAAATTTTGAGTTTAAAATTAAATTTTTCAAAAACTACGCATAGTTTTGACTTGACTTAAAAACTGGCTTATAGAACAGAATGTTGGCTTTAATGTATAAAACTTAATTGTAAGTATCACCGTTTTTTTTAATTATTTTTTCCATTTTAAATAATATTTTTTTTTAAATTGCCCCTACCGCCTAAACGGGGGGAGATAGACCCCCCTTCCATTATAAAAAATGCTTGTTTTTAACTGTACTGTACTGTACTATACAAATTCGTCATTAAACTTTGTCGCCTGAGTTATCGTACTTTCCCCAATATTTGAGGTGAGAAAAATTTTTGTTCAGCTTTTTTGATTTATAAAAAAAAAACTTTAATTTAATTAATTAGTAGCACATCGAATTATATAATTTAAATTTAATTAAAGTCGCTAGCGTTATTGGTTCATGAGATATTTAGAATCAACCACCGAAAGTTTGCACGTACACACGCACACACAGACATCTCTCTAAAAATCTTTGATTTAGATTCAAGGGACCTTGTAACGTCGAGAAATGTCAAATTTTTCAATTCGACAAATCGGACCGATTACAATAACTTCCTCTGGGGAAGTTAAAATTTCTTGGGAAATAAAACAAAAAATATCTCGCTAAATATGACCAAGTAAAGGTCACCTCTTAAATTTTGTATTTTTATTGAAATTTGTGAATGAAAGATAGATTTCAGGCGGTGTCGGTTAACAACAAAATGTCGTCATTCCTTCCCACAACCAGAGGAGTTCCCCAGGGTTCTATTTTGGGTCCCCTTCTCTTCTCTCTATACATTAATGAAATACCAACTCAGATTTCGGGATGTGCGATTCAAATGTTTGCTGATGATGTACAGTTGATTTATAGTTGTCCCCTGGGGCTAATAGAATATGGAGCTTATACTATCAACCAAGATCTCGAAAAAATATCGACTTGTCTCAGAATAATGGTCTTTTCTTAAATCCTACCAAGTCAAAATATGTTATCATCAATAAATCAGCAATTAATCTGGAGTATTTTCCAAGCATCTGCTTGAATGGTATACCAATTGAATTTACATCGAATGCGCGAAATCTAGGCATGTTGTTTAACAGGAGACTTACTTGGGACAGCCATATTAATGTGGCGGTGGGTAAGGTTTATGGGGTTCTTAGAATGTTATGGTCGTCACAACATTTTACGCCCTTGAAGACTCGGATGATGATTGCCAAAACGATTGTGATCCCAATATTAACTTATGGTTGCGAAGTTTTTAGCAACTGTGATGCCAACAGTAGAAGAAAATTGAATGTCGCCTTTAATAACATAGCTCGCTACATTTTTGGTCTACGTCGTTTTGATCGTATTTCGGAATTTTCACGCCAAATTTACAACTTTTCCCTCGATCATCTCATGCGGTACAGGAGTCTACTCCTACTCTGTAACATAATAAACACGCAACAACCTTCTAGTTTATATAATAGGATTCAATTCAGTTCCTCAAGCAGATCCTTAATGCTTATGCACCCTCATTATTCCTGTCGTATCTCTGAACAACAAATTTTTGTTTACGCTATTCGTCTGTGGAATCTTCTGCCTAGAAACTTGAAAACTTTAAATGGAGAAACTAGGTTTCGATTCGAACCCCGAAGTCATTTTCAAAGTGCCTAATTTTCAAAGAACCCCGCATAAAGTTGAGAGTTGAGATTAATATGTGCGAATTTTATATTATATGATTTTAAATAACGAACTGAACTACTAAAATTTGTATAAATATACATATGTACATACATAAATATTATATATTAATTGTAATTTTAACTGAATAAATCAATTTGAATTTAAAGAATGAGATTATTAATTAAATTAAATTAAATTTTGTATAAACTCAAAAATTTTATATAAATTCATCTTTGAAGTAGCCTGTTTACTATTTTATGTTTTGTATTTTAGCATATCACTAATATTATAAGATGTATGTCTTACTGTGTATGCATTCAATGAATAAATCTAAATCTAAATCTAAAGATTAAGTGTTGCCTTTTTAAAAGCTAATAAGCTTTTGAGTTCAAATAGCACCAAAATAGAAAAATACAAAGATTGTGTTATCCTTAAAAAATTTGTCTCTACTCTAACTCGGGGTATATTTTCATAAAATCATAGTTTAGAATTAAATAGGCTTCGAAAATGAGGGACTTTAAAAATAATACATATCTTATTTCCTTTGAAAATTTTTCCAACATGAATAAAAAGCAAAATGACATTGAAAATAATTTTTTGTTTTCGAATTTGTCAATCCTTTTTTTTTTAATTAAATCAAGTTTTGTTTTAAAAATTTTAGTCATATTCATTTGAAGATGCAAAAAAGATTGTTATTTGTGTAAATACTTTAAAACATTATTTTCAGCTTTAACTTCATTACAACAACAAAAAAAAAACTAAATACATGTATTTTTTAATTTAAGAATTAGTACCTACAATACCTATGTATGTATGTACATTGTACATACATACATGTACATATGTATACATATATTTATATACATATAATTAAAATTTATTCATACAAAATATTACAAATTACAAACAATTATGCCATTGATTTTATATAAATATGTTAAAATAACAATGACAACATCTTTAACCCATGTTAAGCCATCAACAAAAAGAAAGTTAAAAAAAGAAACGTTTGTTGTTGTTGTCTTCACAATAGCCAAACATGCATTAGATACACACAGGAGAAAAAACCATCTGAACCAGAGACTTATTTATTCCAACAAGAGCCAACAACCAAACGCTAAATCGAATCGAAGATGAGGTCATAACTAATAATAAAACTGACTTGATGGTAGTGGGCTAAGAGAAAAACAGCTGGTTCGATATATTGAGTATAATATTTTGTTGGTCCGTGTACCTAGCTCTCTTGTTTGGGTATTTTAAAATCCAACGGAAAGAGATCGATCGACGACGACGATGGTGATGGGGATGGTGGTGGTGAACAAACAAATAGCAGCAGCGAGTCAGTCAGTTCAGTCCCATTCACAAGCTACTCACAAGCAGTAACGTGGCCGCTTGGAGGTTTATGAACCAACAAGCACACCACCTACCTCTCCCAGCCGGAATATGAATTTACAACTGCACGAAACATCACAATTACACTCGTGCAGTGTTTAGTTTATCCAATTTCCGAACTGGTCCTGTTGTTGCCCTGGGAAAGGCGATTATATATAAATATATGTAACGATTATAATGCTCCTGCGTTTAGCAAAAGACTATATATAACTCTAGGGAGATATCGATTAGAAGTAAATAAATATAGCATCACTCACAATGTACAATCGTTCGTTGGTTCTTTCACTCAATAAACGTGCCCAAGTACGTCAAAGCCTATCCAATTTACCAACAATCCGCTATTGTCGCCGCGTCGGCTTTGCAGCAGTATGCAGCACCGCGACCGACGACAGACGACGGCGACGTCAAACGCTCCAACTTTATAGAGGAACTGAACAATGTAAAAACATCATTTTTAATGATGTCATTGACAAAAGTAGACTTCTTATTATATATAAGCCAATCTAATATGCATTTCTTTTTAGTCTCTCCACGGGTTGATTTAAAACCAGCGCGGTGGCGAGCTGTGAACGGCGAACAATATACGGTGACAACACTAATTCCAGGAGCTGAATTTAAAATGACCTGCCACGCTGATGCCCAAGCCCAGCTAGTCTCTTTTATGCGCATTATAGAATAATCTAAAGGTTATCAAGCGAATTTTAATAAATAAAATGCGTACCAAGCACCTACATATCTAAGAAGAGAGAGAGAGTGACATAGAGAAGGTATAAAAATAAATAATTTGTAATTCGTCATCTAGCTATTTTTATTTTCTTAAAGGGAGGTGAATTAAATATATATAAGACCAACAACAACAACAACAAAAATATAAAACGATTTTCGTTTTCAGAGACAAAGGACATGTACGTTGCCGTAAATGGGAAATTAAAATAAAAAGAAAAACATTACAATTTCCCATGAACAAGGAAAACATCTTTTGTTTGTAAACAGAAATAAAAATAAAGCAAAAATTACTACAACGACTACGAAGAACAACAACATTCACCACAATGTCATGAGAAATAAAATGCATTCCACCGCACTTCCGTCTTGCATTGCATTAAGTTCATTGCAGACGCAATGTCGACTGCGGGGTGTCATGTGGAAAATACATATTGTTGCGTCTCGACTGCACTCGACTCGATTCCATTCGGCATAGGCTTTTTTTACACATAGATGAATAAAAATTTAATTTCAGTTTATCGAATGAAATTATTTGTTGTGGCATTACTTTTTTGTTTTGTATGTTTTGCTTAAATTAATGACGATGTGTATTTAAAAAAAAAAATAAAAATACTACTCAATAAAACTGTCAATTTTTGCTTCATAAGAAATCAAGGTCGCTTGACGGTTTTTCTTTCATTATTGTAGATAATACGTATTTATATTTATACTTTTAGAAATTTTATAAGTTAAAGTTATAATAAAAGCAAAAAGTTGTCATTGCAGTAATTTTGAGGCGAAGAGAAAAGAAATAATAATATGTGAATATTTATTCATTTAAAATTATACTTAGATTTTTTTCTTGCAACTTTTGAATTCAGTTAGGGTGATCTTGAAGTTTTGGTTAAAGCAAAATTCTGTATCGTTGCAGTTACAATTGCTACTTTTCTTCACTTAGGTGACACTTTAAATCTTTCTGTGTTAGGAGCTTGACCGATTTGTGTTCATTTTTGGAAGGAATTTTTAAACTCCGAAGTTATAAGAGTGGCCAACCTTAAAATATTTAGTTTGACAAATTTTTCGAGGTAATGAAAATTTTATTAAAAAAAAGAGTTCAGCGGTCCATACTTCGCCGATCGCCGCACCGTTGCGTTGGTAAGAGTTAAGGATAAACCGCAATTTATAAAGGGTTATCCATTTTGCGGTTTCAAAAGTATACTGCTGGAATTCAAAATCTGTCAAACTCAGTTCTTAAACCAATTTTTTTTTCAGTTGAAAATCAAACGTTTACGAAAATCAATCGCTTAACTATCGCACAAGTCATAAAAATACATAGTTAAAACCTACTACAAAAATGGTGATTCTGCCATACATCCTGCTTTAAGAGGATATCGTGGTTTACCTAATCATCCAACTACGCAAGCAATTAAAAAAATTATGAAGAATTTGAAGAGACTGGATTGGTTACAGATATTGTAAGGCCTGTGCATCATCGTTTCGCCCGAATGGGTCGATCCCTCGTCGTTCTCAGGAACTAGGACTGTCTTACGGCACATTATGGCGTATTTTACATTTGGGTCTACACCTACATCCATATATAAAGTCCAACTCACACAACAACTGAAGCCATCTGGCCATTCACAATGTCGTAGATACGTTGAATGGGTGCTTCAACAAAAGGCGGTAGACGGCGATTTTTTGAACAAAATTTTCTTCAGCGACGAAGCACATTTCTCACTCGGTGGGTATGTTAATAAACAAAATTGTCGTATTTGGGGTTCTGAGTATCCTCAAATAATTGAAGAGAGGCCATTACATCCACAAAAAGTCACTGTTTGGTGAGCTCTTTGGTCCGGAAGTGTGATTGGACCTTACTTCTTTGAAAACGTCGATGGAACGATTGTCACCATCAATTCGAAGCGTTATGGTCATATGATAACTGAATTTTTTTTTACTGCTATTGAAGAATACGACTTGGAGAATATGTAGTTTCAACAAGACGGTGCCATATGCCACACAACTCGAATGTGGCTTTATTGCAAGAAACATTTCCTGGCCGAGTAATTTCTCGTCGTGGCGATATCAACTGGCCACCAGTGTGACTACGCGAAAGACCGTGTTTATGCAGATAAACTTTTAACTCTTGAGCACTTAAAAACCAACATTCGTCAAGTTATGGCTGAGATACCGCCCAATATGTGTCAAAAATTGGTCGAAAATTACCTCAAAAGAATCGATGCTAGCAACAATTCGCGTGGTGGTCTTTTAAATGATGAAGTGTTTTACACATAATGTCAAAGTTCAAACTTTATAATTAAAAAGAAATATGTATGAAAAAAAAAATATTTTATTTGGGTTTTATTCTTTTACATTTTTACTTTTGAAACCGCAAAATGGATAGCCCTATGCTTTTGTAAAGCGTTTAACTCTAAAAAAAAAAACAAAATATCAAATTTTACGTGTAGTATTTTATATGGGAAAATTTAAAATGCCATGGGCGAGTACTAAATATTAATATTAAGTGCTAAGATTTTTAGAAAATTGTTTATGGGACTAACTAACTAAACAAGTAAATAGTAGCAATATAAATATAAATTCGAGTTTACTCAACCAAGAGGAATGAGCAATAATGTATGGCACTTTTTCTACCTAGTGCCCAGAAACAAGACCTATGAAAATGGTTAGGTATTGTGGGCATATCAAGGATTAAGCGACCATAAAATCATACAACACACTTTTAAAATTCGAATAAACAAAACATACATATAAAAAATGGTTTACAGCTTTGTGTCCATAAATAAAATGATATACTTGAGCTAAGCTTTAAAACGACATTTATCTAATTTGTGGGCAATACATCAACCAAAATGTTCATTCTTTTTTTGACGAGTTTGCTCTTTGATGTTTTATCTTTTGGATTTTGTCTGGCCCTTGACATATATTAATTTATTTTCTAAGTTAGTGCCCTCTAACTGTTATTCGAACTCGTTTAATTTTTTTAATTAATTAATTAAATAACCTTTAAAAGTCTTAAACTAAATACAATCATTTTAATTTCTATAATTTTTGTTTTTCAAAACAGTTATTTTGTATTTTTGAGCGTTTGATTTTTATATTTATTTTGTTAGAGTTTGTTTGCAAGTGGTAACCATTATTTTTTTGTTCACATATCGTTTAATATCAGATTCCTATTTGAAACCGGAATTATTGCAACGTTTACAGGGAACCTGCATTGATGTTTGCAAAACTGATTTGAATTTTCTTTTCTTTTAAATTCGGTATGTTCATTTAAATAGACAGTTCAAAGCCATAAATCAAAAATCGAAAGTTTTTATCAATTCAAAAATAAGCAATATTTAAAATTTATTATAACCATAAAATAATTTTTCAATGAAATTAGCAAAAAATAGAAATCTCTATGTAGTATGATTACCATATATTTTAAGACAACTCCCACGCTTTAAAAATCGAGGACAAAAAAAAAACAAACAAAGAAAACAAAATGTTTTAAACGAAGATTTTTGTTAAAAAAATATCACCAATTACTCGTTAATACTAAACTTAAAAGATTCCTTGTATTTTGTGAAAGTTTGTCGTATTATGTAGATATAACGGGGTATTAAAGGGCATTATTCTGTATCAATTATGGTAAGAATATTTACAATCGATTAAATTAAATCACCTTTGCAATTGTAATACAAACATTTCAAAGATCTATCAGTATTGGGTTACTAAATAAGTGACTTCATAGCAGTTGAAAAGTAACATCACTCAATTACGAATTTTAACGATTTTATAAAATAATTGTAAATAATCGGATAATTTTATAAGTTTGACAAAAGAAGTATGTAAATATTATTTATACAAAAAGTATGCAAAAAATATTTACTAAATAGATTTACAATTTTCCTTACATCAAAAATCAATTTAGCAATTTTCAAACAGATTCGCTCATTTTTTAAGACCTTATCTTCTTTAGAATCAGACACAAGAAATCATAATATGCTTATTAGAATAGCATGTAGACCCTAAAAACATATATACAACTAACAATACAAGACTGCAGAATCAGTTAAACGATTGACTCAAATAAATATATTAAAACAAATTAAATAAAAAATAAATTAAAATTAAATTTAAAATAAAAGTAAAAGAAAAAGAAAACAAAATAAAAAACCTACCCAATGAAATATTTTGCTTCAACTGAAGGTGCTTCTCGCGGGTTGTTAACATTTAATGTTTGCGGCCGCACCGATGCCATCATAGCCGAAGTTGAACTGCTGCGATATGTCGCCGTGGATGTGGTCGTAGTTAATATGCTGCACTCGGTAGTCGATCGTACAAGAGCATCGGAAGACTTGGTTTTCTTCGTGGATCCCATAATTTCTTTGTACTAAATTCAATTTATAGTTTATCACAATTGATTATATCTTGTCTCTTTTGTATTTTTATTTGTAAACAAAATCAACTTTTTTTTAGTGTATTTACTTGGTTCGTTGCGTGGTGAAGTCTAAGTTTTAAATATTCAAAAGAATAACTTTATGTGCAATAGCAGCATGCAACAAAATTGAGCTTTTCATATTTGTTTATTTGTTTTTTTTTTATGTGCGTTCACTTTTTTTCAAGACAATTAATTACTCGCATAAACATCAAATGACAAAATTACACTTAAGTTTTCCAAAACTAAACGAAAACAATACTTCTTGCTCCGATGGAAATCTGTTGTATTAAAAAAAAGAATACAAAATAAACATGTTTTTGTTCCTTCATACATATACGCAAAAGTAAATAAATTGCTTATTTGCCCGGTAGATAATTTAATTTTATATTTTTAGAAATGATCCACACGTTTCGGAAACACGCTGTTCCAAGGTACAAAAAACACAGTCTCTCAGTTAGCGGCGCGGCGCGTCAGTATAAATTGTATGAGGAGATTTGTACTTATACGTGCTTAAAGCGTTAAAGCTACTTCTTTCTTTACCCTTCTTTCAATGATATAATATAAATTAATATTGAGCTTAAGTCATTAAACACACAAAAACAAAAAATATAAATAAATAACTTTTACGGAAATCAGACAACAACTAATAAAATAGATTAATTCCTATATTTGTAGATCATCACTAATAACGTTTATGGGCATTTAAAAGAACTTAAAGACGTAGGTTATAGAGACTTGAACATTTTATTAATCATTGATATTAAAAACTTTTTTTTCTTAAACAACAATCAAATCGCATGCCTTCATTTAAATTTACTAAACTGCAGTCAAAACTAATCAAATATTTTAGTACGTGTAATAATCCAAAAATCTTTTGAATACCAATCACTCATTCACTGGGGGTTAACATTAGAATTTGTTTAAAAAAAATAAAAACAAATACAAAAAACCTTCATTTAAATATTTCAGATTTGATGGGATGGTTTGTTTATAGAAACGACGTTTGTTCCACTCACATGTAGGTGCGCAGTAATAATAATAATAATAAAAATAATTTTGGAAATCTTTTCTTGCTTTCTAAGCAATATACAGAAAAATAGAGTTCATCCACGCGCGGAGATTCAAGAAAGACTAACTTGTTCTGAATTTTTTAAAAGAGGAGAATTATGAACTCGTGTATCGGGTCTCTGGGTTCTCGTTGTCGGCGACGCGGTGTTGAGGTAGCGTTGGTTTGGTTTGGTTGGATTCAAATCGAAAAATCGACATTCTCTTAAAAAGCACACCCAGTGCCAGTCTCAGTAAACAACAGTAGGTACAACTCAACTTGGCGAGTAAAAAAAGCTTGATGATTGGTTTGTGCTTTGTTTTTATTAATTTCTTTATATTTAACGCACATAGATATTCTGAAGTTATAAGTGCATAATCTTTATATCGCAGAGATTGTGGATATGTTTTTTTGTTGTGTCTTTCATGATGAATGTTAGTTGGATGAAGTGTATTTGTTACGATTTCCGTTACGAATTTCATTGTTCTTAAACGGAGGTCTTTAAAAATTGTATGAATCATGAAAATACAAATGGTAATAGTTTGGATTTGAATTTCCTTAGCATCAAATTGCTGAGCTGCTGCAGTTTTAACATATGACTTCTACCTTGCCAACGATATGAAAATCTGCGATTAGTTTGTTGCTGTTTTGAATAAATATCGACTTCAAGGAACTTATGAAAGCTATGACATTTCACTTGCTGTTTTATGCTTATGAATTGAATTGAGTTATATGCGAAATATATCTCTGGAAAAATTTCACGTTTTTTTTTTTTTTTTTTTAATCGGTTTACTTGGGCGTATACGCACTTTTTATTTAGGTGCCGTATATATTGGATTACTATCCATTTTCTGATTAATAGACTTTTGAAGGGCGACTGTCAGGTGAAATGTTTGAACCTTATATTTCTTTTTAGAGCATGGCTTATATAATGGAATACTAATTTATCATAAGACATTTCTGAAGGCGGAGAAGATTAACTTATTATGTTTGTGAACTTTGATCTCTTTTGACTCATAGAGTAAAATGTGATGACACAATGTTTAATAGTGGAGGTAATGATTTGTTTATTTAATTAAATAGACGTGACTGTTGCACCCGCTTTAACTTGCCGGGTTAGAAACAAATAAATTTTACTTATGATAGATCACTAATATAAACAATAATGTCTTGATGTCATCGCTTTAAAATATTTATTTAGTGTTACACCTCGGATTCATGCAATAAAACAATCAAAGAACTAATTTCAGGAAATAAGAAACAAATGAATCACAAATTGAAGCTGATTTTTGTTTGAGTATTCTTTTGTTAAATGGTTACTTACCTACTTTACTTGTCTATATGTATATCTTCCTACTTATTTATCGAGTAGATGTTTTAAAGCGTTAATAGTTAAGAGAAATCTACACTTAAGTTTTAGTTTTAAAATGATCTAATCCACCTATTTTTATTCCTCTAACTTTCACATTTTGTCTTCCATTTGGAAAAAAGGTTTCAACACATGCGGTCAATGAGCCAATCATCATAAACAAGAGAAGATGTAGAATTTATTCGTTTAATGCACTCTGTCAGACCTCAGGCGATAAAGTCAAAGTTCAACGACCAGGAACAACAAAAACTGTTTGCTTTAAGGTGTAATTAAATGTTGATGTTTTCTTTTTCATTTTAAATTATTTTATGTTTGTAAATGACAAATAATTCCAATAATAGACTTGATGGTTATAATAATTTTGTATCCAAGTCAAATCTCGACTCTTACTATGCTGGTGACTAATCGATAGTATCTCCAAATCATGATTTTTTTTTTCCTTTATTTGGTTTCGAATTCTTGATGAAGCACAATAGTACAAAATATGTAGCAAGTTGTTTTGGAAGATCAGGTCTAATGTCGTATGGTATCTATCAAACAATAGCTGTTGTATAGCGTTCAACAAAATTACGTCATTCACTCAAAATAAACTCATGCTCATGGTACTTTTACCTACCTACAGTTCCCTTAGCTAAGCAAAATAAAGAAAGAATAACTAGAAAAGAGCCTCTGAACCTACCTTAGAAATTGTTTAACCATTCTCATATCATTTTTATTTTCACATTGCTTTATATCGGTTAACAAAACACAATTTGAACACTTCTTTTTGAATTTAAAAGAGAGAGGATTAGTATAGGACGGCAGACAACACAATACTTTAAAATTAAGTAACAAAATTTATTTTATTTTCAAAAATAATTTATGTACTTATTTAATTAGGGAAAATACGAAAACAAAAATCGAGTATCTACTGCAAACATCTGTGAACTCACTGACATTTTAAATGTCAACTGTTTTCATGCTATGTTTTCTATGTTATTTTGTTTTGTTTTAAGTTGTTGCACCTGGAAAATGTTCAGGGATGTAAGATGAAAACAAATCTGCATACAACATAGAATTAACAATAGTTTTCTTTTATATGGTAAGGTAGTGGAAAATAAAAGCGTACAGAAAAAATATCAATTTTTGTGATTTTCGACAACAAATAAATTTTGAAATGATGATCGAAAGTACCCACAAGTTCACTTAAATGACATATTAGAGGTACGTCAAAGAATACCAAAGAATACGTTTGAGGTTTCACGTTGTTCTTATTACTTTTAAATCGCAAGAAGGATTTTCTCTTGAAAAACAAAGAAATTATAAGACATCCTTGTAATATAATATGATAGCTTTTTATATTAAATGTTTAGTACTACAATGGATCAATGTTTCGTTGGTGGTTTTAGGTAAAATGGTAAAGTCCAAAAATTCTGCACGAGCTACTATCGCCGTTTCCACTAGGTGCCTCCGTAGACTCCCCGATGATAGTACCATACGTTTTATATACAAAAATGATACATCGTATCGTTTCAATTATGAACTTAATTTTCTTTATTTTACTACACACATAAAATAAGTTTTCGTTTTAATATATTATTGGTATGAAATGATTATAAGTGTTAAAATTAAATAAAACCGCCTTCACTATTACGAAAAATTCGACATATTTCTAACATTTGTCGATATGTTCTAAGAATTTCTGAATCAAAAATGGAATTTTTGAAAAATGTCGAAAGTGAATCTCCTTATATTCATTTATTTCATTTCATTTTAATTTATTCGTGAATACTTAATAACTGTAAGATACAATATCTTATAAAATAGTTACAAGCTAATAATACAAATTGAAAGAGCAAGCTAATAATTCAGTATCTAATATTATAATACACGATTGAAACTAAGTAATGCGAAAAAAGAAAAAAGAACAAGTTAGAGTATCAGAAATATACATTTGCAAAAAATAATTCAAGTATTTAAATGCTATGTGAAAAATGATCTTTAAGAGCCTTTTTAATTCTTGTTGCGTTTTGGATTACCGTAATGGCGCGAGGAAGAGAGTTCCAGAGTCGGACTGAGTTTATAAAGAATTGACGTTCGGATGTTAAACATGTGAAGCGAGGATGAATCAATTGACGAGATCTACTAGAGGTAGGGAAATTTATCTTGTCAAAACAGTATTGTGGTTGGTGTGTAAGCAGTACATCAGCGAATAGCAACAAACTACGAAATTTAAGGTAGTTATCAAATGTCATATCAAGCAGCAGGGTAGCAAAATTGGATACACGATCATATCTTCGTAAGCCAAAGACATAGCGAACAATATTGTTAAAAGTGACATTAAGTTTACGTTTACTTTCATAACAACAATTGCAATATAGTTCACAACCATAAATTAAAATTGGTAATAACAAGGTCTTGGCAAGCAGCATGCGTGTGTTTACTGGTGTGAAATACTGGGTTACCCATAAAGTACGTAGGGCACCATAAACTTTGCCTATAATTCCAATTATATGGTTGTCCCAAGTTAAAGAGCGATTAAAGTTAACACCAAGATTTTTGGCAGTTTCAACATATTCAATGGGGGCATTACTTAACAAAATCGAAGGAAAGTAAGAGAGATCAAGAACCTTTTTGGAGATTACTATGCATTTAGATTTCTTAGGGTTCAAGAAAAGACCATTTAAGTGAGACCAGTTTGAGATAGTATCAAGATCCTCATTGATATTAGTGGCGCCATGCTCAATAAGTCCCAGGGGACAACTGAAATAAAGTTGAAAGTCGTCGGCGTACAGATGACAGGAACAGTTTTTGATTAGACCTGGAAGTTCATTTACATAGATACAGAATAATAGAGGACCCAAAATCGACCCTTGAGGAACACCGGACGAAATAGGTAAAAAACTAGACAAACTGTCACCAATTTGAACTGCTTGTTTTCTGTTAGACAAGTAAGAATAAACGAGCTTAGCAGAACTTGCCGAAAAATTAAACTGCTGCATAAGTTTTTTACACAGAATTACGTGGTTGACAGTGTCAAAAGCCTTAGAAAAGTCGAGCAAGACTAAGAAAGTTACATCACCCTTATCCAGCGCTTGTCTTATTTCTTCAGTCACGCAAAGAAGTGCTGTTGTACAGCTTTTATTCTAATGACATTTTTATATGAAATCAGACATGTTTGGGTTAGAAAAATATGCATCATGTACAAATGTACATTAGATAAATTTTAAATCGTAAATATATTAAATATAATTTAAATTGTTCTAACATTTCATTTTATTTACTTAAAATCATTTCCTATGTTACGTATATTCATTACCAAATTCTTGAACTTGGTTAAACGTTTCTATTTTTTTGGTTGCGATATCATTCAATTATTGTTTAAGAAAAATTTAATTCAAGAGAGATTCAAAGAAAGCAGAACATTTTTTGACGGTTAGTACTCGTGGCGTGATGGTTAATGCGTTAATGCAATGGTCTTACGTTCAATCCTTACTCCAAGAGTAATTGATGTCATGAAAAGTGCTTTCTCAAATTAGCAGTTCGTATTCGGCATAGAAACGTAGGCTCCCTTTATCCGTGACATTACTCACACACACAAATGGTTGAGAGTTGTAGGTCACTAGACTCTGGTTCTCTACGAACTGTTGCGCTACCTAATTAATTTTTTTATTTATTAGAAATATTGCAATGGAAACGGAATTCAATGGCACGTTCTCTATGGTTAAATCTTTAATTTTTCAAGTACCAGTACTTGTATTGGTTAAATATTAAGTACTCGTATGTATTAAAACCTGTTATACAATTAAATTCTAAATTACCCATCTCCGATTCTAAAATACAATTTGAAAAGTTCGTGAAAAATACTTTAAAATGTACTTGGGAATACCACAGTACCCAGTAAAAGTAATTACAAAAGTACTGGAACTGGGGAATTTCAAGTATCAAGTACTGGGTGTACCGGGGTTATTAATACCCTTTATCTGTTTATATTAAAACGTTAGGAAAATAGGGAAGGATTTAAGGGGACAAACCGGATAACATAGTCTTAAATTTCTGAATATCAAAATGGGAGGAAAAAACAGAGTTAGCCAAAGCATTACACAGTCTCGATGTGGTGCTTAAGATAAAATCACTATACTTGACAGTAAGCCCAAACTTGAGCTCAAGGGTAAGCTGATGAGCATTCCTGAGTGTGCGAGTGTTACAGCTGAATTGTTTAAGGGATAGAATGCATCTGTCTAATTCGACAGTACAATGTTTGTAAAAATATGGGTAAAACAACGAAAGGCATAAAACTCTGCGTCGCTGTTCTAGCGATATAAATGTTTCGGCTATAGTTCTATCGCTATCATTTTCAAAGCCCTATTTTTGATTCTATCCAAGAGATTTAAACTTGTTTTCATGTAAATGTTTATGTATGTATTTTCTATACATTTTTGTCAAAATTTAAGGATTTGTGACTAAAGGCTAGTTTTTTCGCTATATGTTATTAATGATTATGGTAGTTCAATTCGTTTCGTCCATGTATCATTTTTGATACATAAACATTTATCATCTCTATATGAACAAAATTGCTTAAAATCTTTTTTTTTTTATATAAACACGTTATAAGTTACGCATAATATTTTACGAAACTTAAACAAAAAATGGAAATATACTTAATTAGAAAAATCTTTTACACAAGTAAATCCTGCCGTTTTTATGAATATATTTTATTTTGCAAAGTTGGTCAAAAAATAATTTATAACTAGCAAAATGTTTTGTATGGGTACATATATAAATAAACTATTAACAATTTAACAATATTTATTGAGATGTAATAATTGAAGCATGCCAAGCAGAATTCTTTGTTGCATTGTTTGCTTTCTATTGAAACTTGCTTCGAATTGAAGGCTGCACGACCGTCTCACAAAAAAACATCCCTTCCTTACACATAATTTTACAATTTTGATGTGTGGTATTTTTGTAAAGAAGTATTGTTTATGTCTTGAAATAAAATTGGACTTTTGGATGGTTTTAAGTCAATTTGTATGGGAAAAGATAAGGTGTTAAGGTACAAAAAGAGCATCTAATTAATATTCATAGAATATTTTGTTGTTATTAGTTTTGCGGTAGGAAACAAGATTATGCCTTCTCTCCATATTTAACTAAGACTTGGTCATTTCCTAATGAAGTATCTTATTTCCAGAGTTGCAAAATGCATTGAATTTTATAATGCATTTTGAATAAATTAGAAAATATTTTTCAATTTTTAATTCTATTTTTTTAAAATTATTTATTAAATTTTATTTTTCAATGTTACCGTATGGCATTAATTAGTTAATGTTATTTTTTAATTGTGTTCTATCAAATTAAAATACTATTTGCCAATGCAAAACTTTTGAAATAAAAATACTTATTTTTATTTTATTTGGCAGACTTTCGCAATTATTAATTAAAATACTTTAAGTTTTTATTTCCAATATTTTTAACCTGATTAATGTTATGACTTACGGTTATCACGCAATTATAACACAAAAAACAACAATTATTCAAATATTATAATTTATTATTATTATTGTTCGACCGAAAAACGATTTTTTTTTCAAAATTTATTTGTTAGTATCAGTCAATCTTCAACCTGGGACATTTTTACGTCAAGATTTCGAATATTAACTGAAATAAATGGAAATAATTGAATAAATTCCCACTAGGCATTGAATTAAAAAATTGTAGCTCATTTTGAATAGAAGTTATTTTTTAATTTTAATTCAATTAAACTTGCAATAAAATAACATTTATTTACTAATTCAATAAAACTTGCAATAAAATAATTTTTAATTTTTAGTTTAATATTGATGGCAATAAATTAAATTTTTAATGGGTAATTCATAGATGACAATTAGCATTATATATTTTATTTCAGTCAAAGAACAATATCCATTAAAAAAATAAAGAGTAATGCATTGAATTGACATTGGAATTTTTACAACCTGACTATCAGTTTAATTTTTGATCGATAAGTAATTTTTAATTTTATACCCTGGAAAAAATAATACCGTTATATCACATCCCTGCCTTACACTCTCTTACAAAAATTCCGATATCCAACTCACAGAAAATGCGTTTCTTCCCGCTGTGTTCGCCTGTCAAATAATTCTTATTGGTGCGACAAGAAAAGAAACTACTTGTGGTGATAACGAACTCGGAAACGATCGCTGGCGATCTTTCAATTCAATGTTCGAATTCTATTTGAGAAAAAAAAATTATACCCATCAAAATCAAAATAAAAACACACACAAAATTAATTTCATATTAAAAATAGACATATTCAAAATAATGATTACAATAAAATAAAATCGAAAGAATTTATTAATTAAATTAAGATCGCGAATGTGTATTCTATTAATCGCATCAAAATGAATATGTAAAAATACACTTGCTATTACTACCTCCCCTTTGAACGTATTTGTGCTTACGTAGATATTAATAAAAATAAAATAAGACCAAGGTGTAGTGAATCTGAATAGTGTGATACTGATTTATTTACCCTTAGCTCAGCTCAGCTCCATGTATATTACGAAAAATAGCTTAAATGGATGTCATGATAAAACTTAAAAACACTGAAACCAATGACGGAACAAAATAAATATTAAATCAAAATTGTTCGCTAAATATTTCTTGTCAGGCATTCGATGATTTAAACTAATCAAATAAAAAGCCCTACCTTCTCATATTCAACAGTTGGTTGATCTTCGTAGTGGTGCAACAATATCGCATGCATATGAGACGAAGACGACAATGCTCTAGCCTAGCCATTCAAATGTGTAAGTTGATAATTTTTAAAAAAATTATTTTGTTATTGTAGGTATAGTTAAAAACGAAATCACCACTCAATTGAAAGTGTTAAACTTAAACAACGGGAACGGGAACGGGAACGAAAACGGGAAGATATAACACAAACTAAAAACTATTGATATTGGAAGCGAAGAAGGAGAAAAAGGGGCGCCGCGTGCGTAGCGTAGTCGGGCGCTCATTGGAATGTTATGTGTTTATTTTATTTTTAAATTAAAATTATGAATAAAATTTTACTTCAATGATTTTTGTTTTCATCATCATCATACATAAATTAATATGCGTTAGCGTAAAGTTTGTGCGCGACCGACTCGACTGCGAGGCCGAGAAGGGCTCAGCTAAGGTAAACCTACACACACAACTTTTTATTGACTGCTTTATTTTTGTTTGAGCAAACTTGGGCATTGTTTTGAGTTGAGTTTCAGAGTGGTTTATTTGTTTTTTAAATAGGTACATAAATATTTTTCTTTTTTTTTAATTTGTATGATTTTATGTATATCGTTTGCTCATTCATTAATTCAATTTAAGCCTGTCCAATGAGAAACGAGTATAGTGAGAAGCTATATTCTTCTTTAATTCATGTGCATAATAATGATTGTGTTCTATTGAAATGTCTTGAGAATCGCATAATAGATTCAGATAGATTACCTACCAATACCAACTTAAGAAAAGGTCTATAACGCTAACCCTTCTTAAATTAATTATCTACATACATACATATGTATACATATGTAGGTTTAGGTATTCTCGTAGGTAGGTGCTTAGTTTTATTTAATGTTAATCGCCGTGTTGTTTTTTTTTATTTTAAACAGCATTTAAAAACTATGATTAGGTAGGTACTAGGCATAGGTAGTATCATGATTTTATTAATAACATAGCTATAGATAGCTTGCTTAGCCAGCTGTAGATATGGACATGTGTACCTACATACATACATACACATCTACTTAAATAGGTATATCTTGAAAATTATTATTATCAAAGATCGTGAGTGTGTAGATAGGGATTTTTTCTGGAAAAATAAATAAATATAAAATGTCGCATGTTTTTGATCGGATGTATGGTACTCATACGATATTGTATGAGGCTTTTACTTTCAATAACCAGATAAGCGCTTCGGTATATATACATAAATACATACATATGTATTTAGGGGTGTATGTATGCATGTATACATATGTATGTATTACGGAAGAATTAACATGATAAGTTTATTCTTATCAAACTTATGATGAATGACTGTTCTTCTACCTGTTTTTTTTTCTTTTATTTTCGTGGAAAACCAAAAAACAAAAATTTTCCTATAATCTTAATAATATTATGAATGTTATTATTATATTATGTTACAAAATTTATATCTCAAAATATGCACTACATATGTACATACATATATGTATATTTCTTAATAGGTTTTCAAAATGTTCCTCTTTTTTTGACAGACCTTAAACAGGCCTTTGCAAACTAAAATATACGAGCCTTATACAGCTATGGACAAAGACATAAAGGGTTTTTCAATAAGGGCGGGTAGATGATGTGCGAGTTATTAACAAAATTATTTTTTTATTTGAAAGGCGTATGTATGTATGTATGCCATAAAGTGTGGAATGTGACATAATTCAAATGCCCACCTCGGCTTCTTACGGTGCAGGTGGCACGGATCAGAGTGTTCCAATTTTCAATGACTCCTCCGGCTGAATTTGAGCGATGGCCTGTGTTATGTTCACCTTTAGGGCATCGGTCGATTGTGGTTTATTTGCATAGACCTGCGACTTCCAGAAACCCCACTAGAAAAAGTCTAGCGGGGTCAAACATTGGTGGTCAATTCACATCACCCCTGCGAGAGACAACCTTACCCTTAAATCGTTCATGCAAAATGTCAGTTGCGGCGTTTGCTGTGTGGCACGTAGCGCCGCCGCGCCCGTCCTGCTAGAACCACATGTCATCTTGATCCATATGGTTCAATTTGGGCCATAAGAAATTAGTTATCGTCGTTATGAAGCGCTCGCTGTTGACGGAGACCGCCTCAGTAACGTTGTTTTCAAAAAAATACGGACCAATTACGCCGCCGCGCCGGCCCAAAATCCGCATTAAACTGTAACTTTTTGAGGATCCATTATCACCTGGTAAACCTCGCGTGGGTTGGTGTCGTCCATTTACGGCAATTTTGCTTGTTAACACAGCCATTCATTTAAAAACGCGCTTCGTCACTAAAGATGATTTTTAGGCCAAAGTTGGGGTCCTTTTCCAAAAGATTCGAAGCCTTGTCTTCGAACAAACGGCGGCGTTGTCTATGTTCATGAACTTTGAACTCCTCGGTCAGTTGGATCTTGTACGGGTGTAGGCCCAAATCCCAAGGCAAAATTTGCCAATTTCAAGTCTGCGAAAGGCCGAGTTCTTGTGCACAGCGGGGAATAGACTGCCTCGGGTTCTGCTGTACACTTTCACGGACCACGGCGATGTTCTCGGCTGATCTTACGTTCCTTGAACGTATACGGTTGTTGGCTGGTTGTTTAATGAACCGTTCGTCTCAAATTTAGCCTACAAACGTTGAAGAGTCGATTGTGAAGGGCCACCACGTCTACTGTAAAATGGGCGCAATGCGTGTAATGTTTGCGTTAAAGAACACTCAATTTGATGATAAAGTTTTATCATTTGAACGTGATGTTCAATCGTGCAATGATGATTTGGCATATGCAAATGAATAATAAACAAAAGATTTGACATGTCACCAAAACAAAATGGCCGCCACGGGGCGCCAAAATCTACCCGCCCAATTGAAAAACCCTTTATCACACTTGAGATGTTTTTTATGAATAATAATTTTATTTTATACTTATAAACTCAAACATTTTCATTTTTATTTCATAATATGGCTTCATCTAAATATAAATTTAAAATTATAAGTTATAAGCTAGATTTTTTAAATTATTTTAATTTGTGGTGACATTATTTCTTGTGTACAAAGAAATAGCACACATTCCTAGAATTGTAAAAAAAATCAACTTTTTTGCGAAAAATTCTTATAATTTCAAATCTAACATTATTACCAAATTAGTATTTTGTTGGGTGACCTCGATTTTTCAAAGTTTCCTGGCACCTTCTTGGTAAACTTTCAACTAATTGTTGGCATCTACTCTGTGGGATAAAATACCACGCTTCCTTAATACCGGTCCAAAGATCGTTCGAATTTTTTTAATTTTTGTCTGCCCAATATTAACCTTTATGTCATTCCATAGATATTTTATGGGTTTAAGACCGGGCCAGTAAGTACATGAATTTTTTCGTCCAAAAGCCAATTTTTGACTATGTTTGATGCATGTTTGGGATCATTTTCATGCATGAATATCCAATTTACTGATATAGACTCAAAAGGAAAATGGTTCCATGTCATTCTTAAGAATGTTGAGATTCGAGAATTTATTCATTCTGCCATCAATCCTCACCAGTGGACCCACTCCATACCATGAAAATGCTCCCCAGCTCATCAAGTTGCCCCTCTGTTTTTCACAGTCTCAAGAGTGTACCTGTGATTGTATGCTTGGCACTTTGGGCTATGAACAAATGTTTTTCCATCTGGACCAATTCGATTAACTTTGGTTTCGTCGTTTCAAAGCACTCTCTTTCAAAACTGAATGTTTTTGTTTTTATGGGTATTAGCAAAAGTTAAACGAGCTTTGACGTTCTTCTTGGAAAGTAATGGTTTTTTAATGCTCACACGTCCAAGCAAACCAGAATTGTTGAGTCTTTTTCCTTATTTTTTATGGGTCTTAGCAAAAGTTAAACGAGCTTTGGCGTTCTTCTTGGAAAGTAACCGTTTTTTCCTGCTAACACGTCTAAACAATCCAGCATTGTTGAGTCTTCTTCTCATCAGTCTGCTTGAGACATCAACACCCAATTCTTCATTTACTTTCGCCATAATGTCTCGAGATGACTTAAAAGGGTCACATTTGCACTTTCTAGCAATGGTTCTGTCAATTCGTAACGAAGTTTTGTGGGTCTGGTGGCTTACGAATTTTAGTTTTCTGTTGTCAAATCTCGATTGGCATTATTAACCATTTTACGAAAACAATTAAGTATTTTGTCTATTTGGGACGGATTTTTAACTTGTGTAAGATCGAAAATAATTTGCTTTTTTCGGTATTACAATGCGCCCCTTGGCCCATTTTGTTAAAAACTTTCATAATTTTTGATCGCAAAATAGAAATTGAATGGTTAAAATAGTATGTGCTATTTCTGTGTTGAGGAGTAAAAGAGAAAAGAATATAATCAAAAGGTAAATGTAAGAATATATCAAAGGTAACGGGACTATTGAAACTTTTTGTTTTTGGAGAACAAACTTAATACAAGCATTGGACATAACAGACATTTTTCTCCTAAGTTTACTATTTTTCTGTCCATATATTTCATATTCACAGGGTTATACTTACACTGCCGGTCATAAGATTAGAAGCAGGCATTTTCGAGAAGTAAAATCGATATTTCTCCCGTTATATGATGGATTAGAAAAAAATAACTATGGTAAATGAGGGACCATTTTGTTAACAACAAAATATAAAATTTGGGTAAAGGAGAGATTTAGCTTACGGAACTTTCATGGCAAATTGTTAATTGAGTCAAGAATATGCGAAAATAAATCGGGTTATTAGATTAGAAGCACATCAATTGAATAGAAATAAAATGCAAGTATTTGTATTTTGTTATGGTTTTTAGTTTTCATTAGGTTTTTAATAATGTGTGCCACCACCAGCCTTCAAAATAACTTCAAAAATTCTATCTTTTGAGGATTTATAAAGAGATTCCAAGTAGACCAAAAAAATCTCACTCCAGGCCAATTTGATACCATAAATTAGCGCTTCCATGTCACCGTATTGCTTTCCTCCCTCATGTACCTTACGTGTAAGCTAGCCCCACACATTTTTCAAATATGTTAAGGTCAGAGGAATATGGTGGCCAAGGCAGCAAGTGGAAATTTTGGTTCGCAATAAGGGATTTTACTTCTCGGGCTTTGTGTATGGGAGCGTTTTCCTGCTGAAAAATCCATGAAATTGGTCCAAAGAGCTCGCTAATATTGGGGAACACTGATTTTAGCAAGGCCTTATATGTTTTCCTAGTCATTTGGTATTTTGGGCTACCAAGTCTACAGCGCCATACAATAAAATTGAGCTTCAGACCATAACGCCTCCTTCTTTGCTATGGTGACGGTTTAAAAATCACTACTCTCTCCTCAGGTGATGGAAATAATAATTAAAACCATCTGGCCCATCTAGGTTAAATTTTTCGTTGGAAAAAAATAACCTTCCGCCAATCATTTGCGGTCATTCCATTTTGCACATCCCAGCTCATGTGATCTTTCTCGAAACACAAGCGTTCCTTCTTCCTTGCGTCATAAAGTGGTGGTTTTTTCCTAAGCTTTAGGCGCTTTAAGTATTTAGCATGGCGTATTGTACATTTAACAGTGGATAAGCTGGCCTTAACATTAGCTTTCTCCCTAGTTTTAACTGCCGATAAAGCTGAATTTGGCGCTATTCTAAGGAAATTTGGCGTTTCGCGAAGTCTTAAGGCAGAGGAAGTGTTTTTTTTTTTTTAATTTTTCGAGTAAGACAATGGTTTTTTAAATAATTGCTGACACAATGATCACTTCGATTTTTTTTCAGGCTATAGCAAAGCATTAAAGACCTTTAGAGCAATAAACATCTTTTCTTGTCCTTTCCTCCACTGTCAAACATTTTTTGTTGCCCATTTCTGTTAACAATCAATCAAGAACAATTAATTTATAAATTGTACCATTTTTCCGAAAGAAAAATGTATGCACTTCACAAAACAACGTTGATTTATTCACTGCTTCTTATCTAATGACCCGATTTATTTTCGCATATTCTTGACTCAATTGACAATTTTGTCATGAAAGTTCCGTGAGCTAAATCTCTCCTAATGTCCAAATTTTATATTTTGTTGTTTTTTTCTTATCCATCATGTAACGGGAGAAATATCAATTTTACTTTTCGAAAATGCCTGCTTCTAACCTTATGACCGGCAGTGTATATAAACTAGTATTTTGAAAATATTTGAAAAAGTAGCTGACTTGTTATTGTTAGGAGTCAGAGTTCCTTGAAGGATTTCTTTTTTCTTTACTTTTACCCCACAATTTTCTTAAAAATTGACTTAAAACATACAAAAAAATATTAAGAACAATGATTACACAAACAAAGTCATGTTATACCATTTTGGAAAATCAAAAATTCATTCTTTAACATTATTTTTAAATGAAGTTGTTTGAGTAAATGGTTTTTGAAAAATTGATTTTTTAACTTGAAATTATAAAAATAAATAAATGCCAAACTATTTTTTTTATTTCAAAATTGTATGTAATAAAGATAAATTTTTATTTTCAAAATTCAATGCTATTATTAGTTGTAAAAAAAAAGGTAATCGGAGGCTAAAATGTATTTTAGTTTTTGAGAAATGGGAAAAATATTAAAAGCACTTTTACGTCTTCGTCGATTCTTCCCGAGAGTAACTTGCCATCGTTTTGTGTTGAAGATCTGGCAATTTGGAAATAAGTTTTCATATTTATTCGTAGTTAGATAAAACACAGACTTTTCCAGTACGGTCGATTTAAAACAGACTCCTTAATATGGCAACCGTGCCGTTTTCGTCAGTGTATATTCAGTGGATTACTTAACTTTTTGCAACCTTTCGTCCGCTGTTGCACTTATGATAAAAATTTAGACGGTTAGCAAAAAGAACCGTTCGTCGTGTGTAAAATCAAAGTCGTGTATGATACAGGACTATGCGAAAATAGTCCCCAACTCAACCCATAACCAATCACGAGCTTACTTAGCCTTCAACCACACACCTTTTATAAGACAAATTTCGAACTTCTTCACTTAACACTTTTAAATTTAAACGCATCTTTTTTCACGTGTACTGCCTCTTGAAAGTAATTGACATATGCTTCATAAATAATTCTTCTACTTCTTAAATAAGCTGTTTGGATTCGTTATAAAAGCAATTGAATTAAGAAACAATTTGACTGATATACGTTAACAGTTATTTTGTAGAATTTTAGTTGCTTGTTTATCGGTTTTTATATTCTAAGAGAATAATTATATACATATGTATGCATCTCATAACTTTCAAAAACAGCTTGTTGTCAAACTAGACAAAAAAATTAAAAAAAGAGTATATAAATGTTTGTACTTTACAAAACACTGTAGGACATCAGTAATTCGAACACTAGGAAACTCGAACGCTCCTCTAATTCAAACAGCCGTTTTTTACAGTATCATATATTTTCCTAGAAGAAGGTACAGTCATACAGCACGTTTATAAGAAAAATACTGATAAAAGAAGCATTTCTTAACCATGAACTTTCATTTTTAATTTAAAGTTGGTTGGATTTAAGAAACCTGCAAAAAAAAATCACGAAACTCAAAAAACATGAACTGACCCTTAACAAAATTTCAAAGCAACCTATCCAAATGTCATATTTTCATATAAAATCTATAGCACTATCATCAAGGGTTTTTATGGGGGCGGCACCTAGTGGGTACTGCGCCCTCAGCTATTGCAGTTTTTTTACTTAGCTTTTGTACATAAAACTTTCAACGCCACCTTGAGGCTACAGCGAACGTAAAAAAAACAGCTCCATGATAAAACAATTGGTTTTATATACAAAGATGTCATTTCAATTTGACATTTGAAAAGAACTTCAGTTCAGTGTTCATTTGACAATTTTTATCTAATTTTTATTTGTTAGGTTTGTGGTCTGTCCGTTGTGTTTAATTGCTCAAAATAGGTGTGTTGATTGGGTTGAATATTGAGCAGAGGATACATTTTTGACACTCCGTATGAGAAACTTGTCTCTTGCATCCGTATAAGAAACTTGTTTCTAATATCCGTCCTAAGAATACGAGTACAAGAAACACTCGGTTATAAGAAACAAATAAAGTGTAATTTTTGAGTTTCTTATAAGTGTTATTTACTGTACCTATTAGGGAAAAACATTTCTAGAAGGGTATAATTTCTGATAAGGGTATAAGTTTGTTTAGAAAAAAATGTACTTATTATATAAGGTTTGCATGGAGTAAAGTTTTTAATTTCTTTTTAATCATTGTTTTATTGAACAATTTTGATGTTGATTTCAGAGTACGTTCAGTAATAAATGGGCGACCCTGCTTTCTAACCCGAAATGTTGGAAGTTGCTTTATTTACCTTTTTATACATTAATTATTATCAAACAAAAATTAAATTATTTGCATATTAAAAATAAAGTTCTATTTTTTTTACAGTTTTATTCTAACGAAGCAAAAATGAATTAAAATGAAGGATCCACAAGACAATCTCTTAAAGAACAATAGTTTATGTGGTCAAGACCAGAAACCAGATGTCATTCCAGAAATTGATCTAAAATTTAAAGGTAACATAGTGCATAAGATCATATTTCTTAATTTTAATTATTTATAACCCTTTATATAAAAACTAAGGATTAAAAAGGATAATTTGACAGGAAAAAGCTCTTGCTGTCATACATTTTTGGTATCAAAAAAACTGTCAGCTTTTGAAAAGGCATATAACGTCCATGGGTGAAAAGTTAGTTCAAGTTTTTTGTCATTTTATCTCCATTTTAAGTTAAGTAAAAGGGTATGTCTTTTTTCCAGACCTTAGGTCCAAAACAATAGCGGTCTAAATAATATCAACACATTTTTTTTTACTTCGGAAAAGCGAACATAATACAAACGGTTTGACAAAAAACAACAATTAATTTGTGTATAAAAATATTAATCATCTGAATCACAAAAATTTATACGTATAGCAGAGAACACGAAAATAGCAGCAATTTTATAAATAGTAAAATTACAGTTTTTTTATTTATAATTAACGGGCACTCAAAGGGTTATTAATATCCTTAACATGTTTGAAGTTTTGCAAGCTTAAGAAAAATATGGAAAAATTACAGAGAAAAATACCGGTGCACATTGATCTTAAACTTTTGATATTCAAAAGTAAAGTATATTTACATAAGTAAAGTATTCCACATTCTCGATATGCGGTTAAAAAAAGAATCTCTATATTTGAAAGTACGTCCGAAATTGAGCTCAAGCGTAAACTGATGAGCATTCCTGAAAGTGCGAATATTACGGCTGAATTCTTTGAGGAGGTTCAACTGGTAAATTCAACCGAACATTTTTTATACAAATATCGGTAGAACAACAAAAGGCATGCAACATTGCGGTGGCGTTCGAGTGATGTATGTAAGTGTTTCGGATATAGTTCTACAAGTTCCTATCATTTTCAAAACTCCTAAGCATCTAGCAGCATTTTTGGCAATATCGAATTTGGGATCATTTTGTAAGAGGTGATCTGTGTGTAATAGTCTTTTTTTCCAAGTTAGTTTTTTTTTTAATAAGTTAGATTTTTAAATTTTATTTTAATATTTCTTTAATGTTTTACCCTATGCTATTTTCGTGTTGTTATGTAGGTTTACATATTTGTGTAGTCATACAAAATTAAAATTTTGTATTTTTGTGAAATACAATACCAACAATTTTAAGACTCATATGATGTCAAAAACACAAGGGTACTTATACATATTTTATTTGGAAAGATATCCAATGCATCTTTCTCAATAGCCCTGTCTATCTTAAGATAAGGTTTATTGTCTTGAATGTCTATTTAGTAACATATTAAAAAAACAACACTAATAATGCACAAACAATGTTGGTTAAAACAAAATCAACTTTAATTGCCTCGATTATCAAATAATTAAAAAACAAATTTAATATTAAATTATTGTATATTTTTGTTTTTAAAATTTAAATAAATATTTACAGTTTCTCATGGAAAATAAAATATAGTTGTTTCTGTAATAGTTCATTAAATATAGCACAATTAGTTTAATATTAGGCTGGTCAAAACAAAAGCAACTTTTAAAAAATACATACATTTTTTAGTCTTACTAAAATATTGCTATTATTTGGTAGCAAACCCCAAATCACTTCAGCACATCTTCGAAGCATGGAGTGAATTAAATTGATTGCTTAAAATGCTGTTTAGGAAACTTTCCCAAGGCTATTTAATTTGATCAAACAGATCGTTTTTATTTGTGCAATTAATACTTAAAATTCATCGATCTACAATTTACCATAGATTTTCTATGGGGTTGAGATCTGGGGACTGTGCTGGCCATTGTAACACGTCAATCCGTTTTTTTTTTTGAAACCACGTCTTAACCCTATTGGAAGTGTGCTTTGTGTCGTTGTCCTGCTGAAATATTCATTTCAGAGGCAACTGATCCTCAGCGTGTGGAAGCATTGTATTTTGCAAAATGTCACGGTACATAAAACGATCCATTGCATTGTACCATCTTTTTGGTGAATTGGTCCCAGTCCATTCCCTGAAAAATATCACCACACCATTACGTTACCTCCTCCCTGTCTTACAGTAGCTTCGGTGTAACGTGGATTTAGAGACTCTTTGGCTGGTCTGCGAACATGACGGAAACCATCGGAACCCTTGAAATTGAATTTGGACTCTACCGAAAAGAGTACGTTCTTCCATTTTATTTATTATAGCAGAATCCTGTCGTTTTGTTGTTTTTCTTGGTATGCCACCTCGATGAATTGTTTTGAATGACTTTTTGGATTTGTAAAATTTTCTTTATAGGCAAGTCACTGATTTTGGATTGGAATATTTCCACTTTTATATTCTTTTACAATTTTTTCTTTTATTTCGTTAGAGTATTTGTTTCTGACCATTTTACAAAAGTTAACTAAGAACACTGATTAGCTTGCCCGTGAACTTAATAACACCTTAAATATGAGCAAAGGATATTGTAGTTAAGGGACTAACTTTTCTCTATTAATAAGAAAAAAAGAGATAGCAGTAAAAAGTTTCTTTTGTTTTGACCAACAAAAAATTGGGTTAACTGTCCTACTTATGTCATAGTTAAATGGAGAGTTATGAAAACTATATTTTCTTGTGGTCTATTTAGAAGTACATACATAATGTATTAAATTTTGGAAACAAATTAACATGATTTGTTTAAGTTCTTAATTTTTGAATGACATAAAGATTAAGGTAGTTTTATTAGCTAATGTTTTGGCCAACACTTTCATACATACATATGTATGTATGTACCCAAATTAAATAATACGCATAAAGTGAATAAAATATGATCAAATATAACAAATGTATGTATGTATATGTATGTATGTACATATGTATGTATGTACATACATATATGAATCGAATTTATATTTTGTTTGTAATACTTCAACACAAAGAATATCGCTTTCGTTATTCATTGTTTTGTTCTTGCACAAATGTTATCTTCATACAATGCAATCAAGAAATTGTGGTTTATTGTCCGCATTCTATAGAGTTCTCGAAAGCTAAAGTTTAAAGAAAAGTTCAACTTAAGGCATTTTTTTCCAGTTAAGCACCAACATTATAAGGATTATTGAGTTTTTCGCTGATTGTCTGACAACTTAATACACATATCAGAACTATTTTACTGACATTTTAAAAATATTGTTGATTTATAAATCAAATAAAAATATTTTGAACTGTGTCTTTAGTTGAATTAAAATGTCTACAAAACATTTTGAATCCCTATTGCAAAATTATTATGAACCCTTCGATTAGTAATCAACGTAGGTCGAGTTCGTTTGATAACCTATGCAGAATTTTCCATATTTATATTCTTCAATTTTGTTTTTCATTTCTACATTATTATGTTTATATTTATTTTTTGTTTTTGTAAATTCTGTTTTACTATAGCCATATGCTTTTATATGCATGAGTATAATATGTATAATTAAACTTTGATAATAAACCACCCCTGCAAAAAAAATAATAACAAATTAACTCTATTATAATTGTGGAGGCGGAATTATATAGAAGATAAGGAAATGAGCATCAATCTTTTGGGATTTTATTTTTATTAATAGAGAATTGTTGATCTTTTAAATTTTGGCCATCCCACCTTGACAGTTCATTATGAATGACGGTATCGTAGTTTGTTTGGCCTGATAGCTAACTAAGTACTTGCTTAAGTGGCTTTTCCAGAAGACATACATATTTCGAAGTTAAAATTTGTTTCTTATATCTTTTTATTTTATATGACTTTAAAGACCAATTACGGAACTATACACAGCTGGCAAACAAAAAAATAGGTGCAATTATTGTTTTTTCATATAAACTCAATTTTTTCATATGTTTTTATACTTAAATATTGTTTTAACAATAGTTTTTATTGGACTATAAATATTTAACAAAATATTAACATTAGACGCTTTTTAAATTGAGTTATTATACACATTTTATGGAACAAAACTGTCCGTATAGACATTTGCTCCTGGACAAAGAAATAGGTGCGTCTTCCTAAAATATCAAAAATGGTCGTTTGTATACACATTTTGATACGTTTTATCATCATTTCCGATTACCTTTTTCTAACACCCCGAGTGTCCGTTATTATTTTACAAAACTTTTTGAAGTCGGCGGCGGCGACGGCGTTGCATTGACTCTACAAGCTTTTTACATGTTTCTTGGGGTAAAGAATACCATTCCCTCTGAACAGCACCCCACAATTGGTTCCCATTTGTAAAATATTCGCCTCCTATTTTTCTCTTAAGCTCATTCCACAAGTTCTAAATCGGGTTGAGATCTGGGGATTGACCTGGCCATGAAACAATGGAGACTTCTTTCTCTCGAAACCAATCTCGCACAAGACCCGCCGTATGTTTCGGATCATTATCTTATTGAAACTTCCATCGGAGTGGCATATTCTCTTCGGCAAATGGGAGCATAACATCTTCCGAAATATCCCTATACCCGTATTTGGTCAGGATGTTATTGATACGGAATATAGGGCCCACACCATACCAGGAAAAACAGCCCCAAACCATAATATTACCTCCATCGTGTTTAATAGTTTTTTTTTTTGGTATAGCGTGGGTGATAGTCCTTTCTTTTTGGTCGTAGCACATTACGCCCCGAATCCGATGAGAATAAATTAATTTTTGTTTCGTCACTCCAGAGTACATTACGCCATATCTTAGCTCCTTCAGGTCCACTCCAACTTCTATGGCTTAAGGCAAATTCTTTCCGTGACCTTATATTATTCGCTTTTATGTAGTAAGGGAACTTTCTTGGCTAATTTCCTGGTAGATTGAAGTTCTGAAGTCTTCTGCGAATTATGCGTGCACTGACTTCATTATTTATTTCAGCGCCTATAGTCCTTGATGAAGCAAAAGAGCTTGATTTTGCTAAAAAGAGGACCCCGGCGGCGGTCAGTTGTAATTAATGTTTTCTTCGGCCTTCCCCGATTTTCGCGCAATGATCTGGCCTTGAGAGAATTTGTTGAATTCTGGGATCTTCCTAGGACTTCCGCTATAATTTTATACGTTTTACCTTCATTTCTTAATTGTAAAGCTATTCTTTTTTTCTTCCGGGGAACAGTGCACGTTTCTGCCCATATAAAAACTCTAATATATAAAAACCTTATGTCTATAGTAATACCCGTGGTATGATGGTTAGTGCGTTGGACTGTCATGCGAGAGGTCTTGGGTTCGATCCCTGCCTGTGCCACTTATTCCACATATTATTCACGGGTACTGCCTCTTGCGAGGAATTGACAAATTCTCCAAGAGTAATTCTTGTCATGAAAAAGTGCTTTCTCAAATTAGCCGTTCAGATTCGGCATACAAACTGTAGGTCCCCTCCATCCCTGCAATAACTCGCACACAGGAATGGTTGAGAGTTGTAAGTCACTAGGCCCTGGTTCTCTACGGACTGTTGCGCCACCTAATTTATTTATGTATGTCTATAGAAAGTTAGTACCCTATTTGAAATAAATAAGATGTAAAGTTTGAATTAATTTGATGGACACCTATTTTTATGACCAACTTCTTAAACACTCCAAATCTTAATGCAGCAAAATTAAAAGAACAGCTCATCATATCACAAACAGAATGCAATAAGCTCAGCGTTAATGACATGAGAATAAACGTTATTTCTTAAAATAAAACTTTTTGTAAGGTTCGCGATAAAAAAAAACAGTTATTTTACATCAAAGACAACAGTGGTGAGCTAAAAATCCAATCCCACCTATTTTTTTGACCAACTGTGTAGTGTATGTATGTATCTGGTTTTAGAGAATTATGAATAGCATTTAAAAAAATACGACTTACTTACATTTAGAGTAGGGACCACAATTACGCGACATGATCCAATGTGATACATTTTTGGTAGTAAAACGAACAGGATCAATATGTCCCAATCTACCAACGTCGACACAAACTGTTCTTCTATTCATGGTCTTCATTTTTCAAGGAAAGAGGTCATAGCGATTAAATCGAAGAACTATTTTTTCACTATTGTTTTTAATTTGACAACAATATACTAGTAATAAACACTATCTAACTGTACATATGTAACTACATACATACATACAATGGAATGTTCATGTACTGTATGTATGTATTTATGTATATCTTATAATCTACACGTTTTTGATTTTTTTTTTTTGTAGATTGCAAATGAAATGCGTATTAACTAATTGGCTATCGATATAATTATGGCCACTTATAATTATTATTGTTGTGAGTTGTAACTATGCATGTGCCATAAAACAAAAACACGAAAAAAAAATTATTAAAAAACAACTTTTTTCTTATTGTTGTCCAAACAAGTCAAGCAATCCAGTTTACAACTTTTCAATAAGCTCTCTAATAATAATTGCAACGTGCCCTATTTAGATATTGCTTTTTTTCATACATTTAAATGGAGTTTTAGATAAAGGTAGATTTATAAAATCAAATCAATTAGAAGATATTCGTATATTCTAGTTTAATTTGTACACACTTTTAAAGCAATAACTTAATACATAATTAATTAATACATAATTAATTTATTTCACTTTTTCATCACATTGGTTGTCTTAAAAAGTAAAGTTGTGAGAATAGATTTTGGTAACTTTAAAACTTGACACGGACAAAAGGCTTAAAAATGATTTTAAAGTTTAAATCCATTTCAGACCGAAATTTTATCACATGAATTTTGACAGGACGATTATCTGACAGCTGATTCAATATTTTGTATTGAATTTAAATAATCTTGAAAATTGATTTAAAATTCTTATATTTTTTTTTGCTTAAATAAAAAATGTTAGTTGAAATTATAATTGAAGGAGTTTCATATAGAGTAGATGATGAAGAAGTTGTTTGCCGCTGAAATTTAAAATGTATTCATCTCAATTAAGCTATCCAAGATGTTCACAAAAAATGCACCTATCCAGGATAGACTATTCAACACGAGATTGAACTCAACCAATTACTCAAAATTTTTAAAATTCGACAGAATAAAAATAAACTCAGGGATTTATTATTTGGGAAGAAACTTCAATCATCAGTTAACTTTTTTTTTTTTAATATTACCCAATACCCATTGCTATGACGACTATTCTGTTAGATGCCAAAAAGAGTACAATCTTGATAGCATTTTTAGGGCGAGGAAATAGTTTTGTATGTATCTTTCTAAGTTTCAATTTTTCACATAAGACACGTACAAATTCACATTTCTTCGTTACTTACATATGTATGTCCCAATGTTGAAATATGTAATTCATCTTGCTTAAATTATTAAGATTAAGAAAAAAGTTGATGTTCATTCATATATTAAAAAACCCAAAAACCATATAAAATGGTTCAAAATAAGTTTTTACAACAAAGCTAGAGGGTTAACACATTTATTTACACTTTTATAAAGGAATATTGTCTTAAATAGATTGAAGCTCTTATGCCTATTTGTGCACGGGGTCATTACCAACTCTAATATGTATAATGTCCTCCCACCCATTGTGTGTACAATAAAACGAAAATAAAATAGTTTAATGGGTTTAAATGCATACTAGATGTTCTTGTGGTCTGAAATTTATTCTAAAACTGCAATGAATCTAATAAAATTAGGGCTATAGAAAAAATAAAAACATTGCTGAACCGAGTTCTAATATCCTATAGACCCATAAATTTGGGGGTCTATTTAATCAAAATTCTATCTCAAACTGAGATTTAAATTAGATTTCTAATGCTTGAAAACTTTATGAAGAAATAAGTTAGAGCTCAATCGATTTCTAATTTATCAATAAACCGAGTTTTGTAGACTAGAAATTGGTCGTTAATTTAACGGGATACCGACATAATGCCCAAGTGCAAAATCTCCAAAAACAAAATCTCCACAGTTTTAAAAATCCACAAAATCATTCTCCCTAAGTACAAAATCCCCAAAAATAAAATCCCCAGGATATAAATCCCCATGCCGATAATCTACAAACGAAATCCCCAAATCTAATTTTTTAAATTTCCTCGCACCAAAACGTAGTAGAAGCTTGGCATCGCCGCGTGTCGCCCGCCTCAAGTGCATTGTAGGGATACAAAACTCAGGATTATAATATGCACTAATAAGAGATTTATCAAAGGAAATGGTCCTAGGGGGTCAATTTTCCCAAATCATTTTTCCCAATCCATTTTTCCCAAAATCCATGGCTCCAAACAAAATAATGTTCCCAATTTTTTTTCCCAAAAAATGAGTGTCCTAATACAATTTTTGGCTCAACTTTCCAATGGCGCAGCACGAATTTCAACATGCGGTTTTTTTATTTGATAGATTTGTGCAAATTAATAATAATTATAGCAATTTTAGAGCAAGGAAACGTTAATTTCTATTTTAAATTAATTTTCAAAGTTCAATTTTTCACATACAACACACGCAAAAATGTTTGATTTTGAAATTTCTTCCCTGTTTTTTGTTTAGTGTTGTCATACTTGATTTTTTTTGTTAGGTATTTCATTGATTTTAGTGCTCAAATGCAAAAAGGACTTTGTATATACCCAAACTCGCACCCACCTTAAATCCTATAGTAATTCCCAGCAGGGGTGTTCGTGTTACATACCTAGCTGTTAGTCCGCGCCGTACTATCAATTCAAAACATTATTATTGGAAAAACTTGGCATTGGGATAGATAATGTTTGGAAACCATTGCCTTGGGAGTGACAAAAATTGGGACATTACATTTTTGGAAACATGGACATTGGGACACACGGATTATGAATTTTGTCCTACAATCGGAAATGATAGATGTTGTTACCACAATTGGGAAAATAAGCAGCAGTGAAAAACCGTCAATTGGAAAAATCGAGCGTGAAAACATACAAGAAGTTAAAAATAAAAAACAAGGCGGTCAAAAGTTGAATAAATTGAATTTTTAAAATTTATATCATATTATGTACATACGTACAATGCTAAATTATTTGTTTCATTTGTTTATTTAATACCATTAATTCAAAATGTATTTCTTATTTTTGAAAAACATAGATAGTATTAATTTCTTACGTTTTTGTTGAATAAAATGACAAACACAACAACTTAACTTTGTTCTGAATTATTCCCAAAATCAAAATCCTTAAGCACAGATTCACCATATTTCGAGTATATCTAAGAAATAATGTTTGGCGCCAAAAATAATTTCTTAGGTATACTCAAAATATGGTGAACCTGTGCTTAAGGATTTTGATTTTAGGAATTCTGGATTTGGGGATTTTGGTTTCGGAGATTTTAGATTTGGGGTTTATGTTTTGGGGATTTTTGCTTTGGGGCTAGGGTACCTAACCTTAATTTTACAAAACCTAAAATAACAAATGAATAGTTTAACATATACCAATTTGCTGACTTCTGAGTTTTTAATGAGATTTTCCATGGGTAAAAAAAATCAATCTATTTTTGATATAGATTCGTCAAAATAAAATTTCCCTGGGAGCGTATCGGAATCCCGCTTTTTAAAATCCCGTTTTTAAAAAAATCCCGAAAAAAAAAGTTATATAATCCCGTCTTCTTAAATACCGACTTTTTTTAAATCCCGTCTTTGGAAATCCCGCTTATTCAAAGTCCCGATCAATTGCAATCCCGCTTTTTAAAATCCCGTCAAAAAATCGAGCGATTTTTAAAAATTAAATAACTAGTTTTGATTGCAAATTGCGGGATTGTAAAAATCGGGATTATAAAAAGCGGGATTATAAAAAACGGGATTTTAAAATCGGGATTTTAAGAAACGGGAATATAAAAACCAGGATATCGAACCCAACCCAATTTCCCCTGTTTTTGTAGCCAATGAGGCAATATAAATTGATTTATTAACTTCCCATAGGAAGTTATTGTAATCGGTCCGATTTTTCGAATTGAAAATTTTAACATTTCTCGACGTTTCAACGTCCCTAGAGGCTAGAGTTGCAATAAAAGATTTTTAGAGAGATGTACATATGTGCGTGTGTACGTATGTATACGTTCGCGAAGTTTTTTTCGTCTTCCATAAATCAAGAACCAGTAGAATTGTTGACTTCAAATAAATTTTGTTAGGGTCAAGGGGGGTAATTGTGAACAGGGGTAAATGTAAACATACTTAATTTTCTCAAAACCGTTTATAATTTGAAGCATGCCATGAAATTATTTGAAAAGACATTATATTTAAATCATATTGACGCGTGGAAGGCCTTATCTGTCAAAGTGTTATTTATGTTTTGTTCGTTTCCATGAGTCTTTCGTTTTTCTGCGTTTTTAAGTTTTTCAGTGCTAATTAAAATTGTTGCAAAACAAACAAAGCCGATCGAAGTAAGTTAAATTTTATCTTTAAGAAAGTGAAATATGAGTATAATATAAATGCATGCTATATGTTTTTGTTTGTCTGTATAACAAAATTTAAAAGTTATTGGCTGTTTACAATTACCCCATTATGTTCCTATCATGGGTAAATGTAAACACCGAAATGGGGTAAAAGTGAACAATTTGGGGTAACTGTAAACATTCATTTTCAATGGCTTTGGTGTTGATCTAACAATATTTTATATCAAAAAGATGCCACGTACATATCAACCAAAAACCACAGCTCCATCATACACGTCAGTGGATCGGTGAAGGGAAAAATCCTACTGTCATAATATCTAGAGGCAGAAAACCAGCATTTTCGTCAGACGTGGAGGACACTATATCAAGGTGCCTTATTTCAGATCTCGTGCTGGTTACCCTTGCGATAAAGATGATCTCCTTGGTCTAGTAGGTACCTACATATATAAGGGCAGAGAACTTAGTTACCCCTTTCCACAATGGTAGGACGACTGGTACCGTTTTCATTTACCCCATTTTTCTCGTTTACTTAAAAAACTAGGGGGGTAAATGTAAACATCAAATTTTATGAAAACTAATAAACAAACGCCATTAAGATTACTACTCTTTGATAGATAATACAATCCAAACTTAAGTAGCATAAACGAAAATGTTCGACATTGCATGGTTAAGCTGTTACAAGCATTACAAGTGAACAAAAATAAAAAAATGCAAAATCGTTTACAATTACCCCCTTTGACCCTATACAGATAATAATGCAGAAAGATGCAGAAAGGACTCTCAAAAAAAAATGAGTGGGTGTTTTTTTTTACCATAGCAATTTAAAAAAAGGTGAACATTTTGGTTAACCCAATTGAATTAATTTTAAAATTATATACTGTAACGTGATACCAAACTACATAGTATATTTTTGGAAAAAAAAAATCCAGTTAACAGTTTTTTTTATAAATCAAAAAAACTAAAAAAAATATTTGTCACCTCGAATATTTTACAAACAAAAAATGATTTTATCTTCCAAATAATTTTGTCCAACGAAAATTAACGTTTTTGACATTCGGTAAAATTTTGAGAAAAATCGAATTGACAGTTTTTTCATAAAAAAATAAAATCTACAAAAATAGTACGCAAAATTGGTAAAAATCGATGTTCGGTTCTCGATATCTCGTGAATAATAGAAAATATTGACTTCAAATTAGTTTCATTAATCGAATTTGTATTATTGTTTATATAAGGAATAAAAACGTTTAAGAAATGCTACTAAAATTGGTAAAAATTGGTTTTCGACTAAAAATCCCGTTAACAAACATAGATTTTAAAATCAAACTATTTCATTATATGCAAAATATTGTTGGTAAATTTTAAATTTGTAAGAATAATTCAACTGACAACTTTTTGAACAAAACACGAAAACGTACAAACTTTTAAGTAAGACAAAACTACAGACGTGATGGGAAGTTATCAGTATGGTTCGCATCCCAGCCTCTTTTTTATTAATGTTGACAATTTGACAGCTTTACAGCGCTCGCTAACACGTACACAAAGATACACTAATACAATGACAAAAAAAAAACAACTTCAATCGTTTTCCATGCGCTACGAAAAAAAAATCAATTTTTTAAGGAAATCTGAATCCACCCATGGAAAACTCCATAATATTTCAAATACATAGATCAGCTCCCCACAAACGTTTCAAGAACTGTCTTTGGACATGTTTTTTGAAAAACATTTTGGAATGACTTGTAAAATCTGAATATTTAGGAAAATTAACTTATAAAACTTGTAGTACCCGTGGCATGATGGTTAGTGCGTTGGACTGTCATGCCAGAGGTCTTGGGTTCGATCCCTGCCTATGCCATCTTAAGTTTTTTTCACGGGTACTGCCTCTTGCGAGGAATTGACCAATTCTCCAAGAGTAATTCTTGTCATGAAAAGTGCTTTCTCAAATTTGCCGTTCGGATTCGGCTTAAAACTGTAGGTCCTCTCCATCCCTGACAACAGTACTCGCACACAGGAATGGTTGAGAGTTGTAAGTCACTAGGCCCTAGTTCTCAACGGACTGTTGCGCCACCCAATTTATTTATTTTTAACTTATAAAACTCCAATCCAAAGGTTTTCTAAAATTCTTCGAAAATACCTTTTTTATTAAATTTCAATAAAATATCAAACTAGTTCTTGTTGTTTCAAAGAAATATCAAATTCCCTTTACATATATTTTATAAAATATTGAATATATTTAATCAAACAGGAATCATATCGTCAATAAACATGACAGAATTCTATTTAAGTGTTTTTACTTTTAAATAGATTTATATTAAGATAGATGTGTTTACATACATATGTATATTATATTTTTCATAACACTTAAGACAAGATCCTTTGATAATAACTAAAAAAAAAAAAATTATAATAAGTAATAACAACAATTCTGAGTAATCACAAAGGATTAACATCAATTATTATATTTACATATGTACATATGTATATTATATTTTTCATAATACTTAAGACAAGATCCTTTGATAATAATTAAGAAAAAAAAAATAATAATAAGTAATAACAACAATTCTGAGTAATCACAAAGGATTAACATCAATGATTATATTTATACCTCACTCAATTAGGGACCAAAGTTCATGTTTAACCATGTCGTCATCCTTCGAAACGAAATGATATACGAACCTAAATTATTATACCCAGAAGTAATATATTGATGATCTTTGTAACGCGTGTCCCAGCTGTGTCGTATACTTTTTCAATTTTATAATTGAGCGAGTAGCTAGTGCGAATCAGAAATTGCTAAACAATATATTTTTTAATCAAAAGCAATAATCCTATACAACTTTTTTGGGTCGAATCATTCCTCTCAGTCGCGGCCTCACCGCCTCATTTATGCATGGCAGTTTGACTCTTTGATAAGAAAGTTCGATACCGAGAGAGCGATTTAGAGAACTAAGAATACAAAAAGAAAGAAGAGCGAATAATAATATTAACTAAAATAAAAATCAAATACATTCGCATTTTGGTTTGTTTTCGGTAATGTATTGTCAATAGAGTAGATAGATTAGGTGCGACAAATGTTATGTCTATACCGCTCCGGAATGACATAGGGGCTACGGCTAGAGCAGCACTTGATCAATACTAACGCACTGTACAGTGAGCAGCGCCGCGCCAGCCGTGCTTGCTATGCTATATGGACGAACACGGACACGGACACCTTTATCTCAGTGTAACCATGCTTAGTGTAGATCATTATTAAAGTCGTCAAAGTCGTTGTTCATTTCGTCGTCGTCGTCGTTGTTGTCGTCGTCTTCAAGTACCTTAAGCTCTAACTAAATAATGATTACTTAGCAAATGGTGATAACAGCGGTTTTAACGATTTATTGGCTCTTTAAATACCTACTCTTTCCAATAACATTTTGTTGTTGTATAGAGCATAACTTTTTGTTTTTTAATTTCCATTTTTGTCTGGTTCTTCCCTCATTTAGCTCTCTCGGTTTTACTTACGAAAATTCTAAGACAGTTAGTCCAGAGATATTTGTTTAGTCGGTTCGATATTACTTACAAACAACTACTAAGTCTTTATAAAGTGAGACTCGATCTTTTAGCCGCTTCTTATGGATATATACCTACAGGCAAATAACTAAGTTTGATATACCTACTATCATATCAGTAGTAATGCAGTGCTATAATAGTGATGAAAATAAAATACGGAAAATATTATTATAGAATATTCGTTATTTGTTTTAACATTATCGGTGTAAATATTATTCAAGTTTTTAGACATTTTAAGACCCTTCAATCGTTTACCTGAGTGGATTTTCTATTTTTTTTTTTTTTTTTTACTAATGTGCAGTTTTTTTTTGTAAATTTTAATTTTTTGTTTAAATAAATAAAAAATACCTCTTGTATTTATTAATATTATTTACATTTAATATCAATATCTATTTATAATGCTCAGAATGAAAAGTGAAATTATGCCGCCAAGTGCTTTTGATGATTCGTATATATTGTCGAATCATTTAGATGAGAATTTCTTTAGTATGATTGGTGGTAAGTTGATTTGTCTTTTTATTTGTATCTATTATTTTTATATACTAATTTTAATTATGATGACATTTATGGAAAAACAACACCTTCATACAGATATACATATACATAAGTTGTATTTTTAGTAATTTTGAAATCCGTATGATTATAATAAAAATAATATAAATATTTGGACATTTTTGGTGTTTTTGCTTATCCCATAATTAGTCAAAAATAGTTAAAAATAAAATTCCGTCGATAAGACTGTATCTGGTAGATTAAAGGAATTATTTTTTTTTTTCAAACTACAAAACTTATAATGAAATAATTAATATAATGATGTATTAACTACATTACACACATATGTATATATGAAAAATGATATTCAATATAAATTTGTAGGACTAGAACATTATAGTTAATTATCGATTGAGCGAAAAATGGAAACAGGAAATGTTTTTAGTTTTTAACGGAAATGTGAAGTGTTATTTATTTTGTTCACCAATGGAGGTTTTGATGTTGTGTAAAACTAAAGTGAAATTCGTTTGTGAGTGAAACAATCTACACATTTTCACTTTATATTTGTTTGTATAGAAACGAAATGCCAATTTAAATTTAATTTAAATGTCAATTTGAAGTTGTTTCGAAAATAAATTTTCATTGACTATTTTCGCATGTGTAGTACCCATGGCATCATGGTTAGTGCGTTGGACTGTCATGCTAGAAGTCTTGGGTTCAATCCCTGCCTGCGCCATCCAAAGTTTTTTTTCACGGGTACTGCCTCTTCCAAGAGTAATTCTTGCCATGAAAAGTGTTTTTTTTTTCAAATTAGCCGTTCGGATCCGGCTTAAAACTATAGGTCCCCTTCATCCCTGACAACAGTACTCGTACACAGGAATGGTTGAAAGTTGTAAGTCACTAGGCCCTACTTGTCAACGGACTGTTGCGCCACCTAATTCATTTATTTTTATTTTATTTTCGCATGTGAAGTTTTTTACTACTCATTTTATTATTTTGTATTGAATCTCCAAATATGAACAAAAATTAGGTACCTATATTTTTTTGACAATGTATGAAAGTGCTTTTTTTGCATTATCCTCAAATATCATCATCCACAATTGAAAACTTATATTAAGCATTTACAAAAACTTTATTGAAAAATAAGATTATCACATTTTTATCTTTTTTGTATAATTGTTTAAAATTACTGATAGGCAAAAAAGTTTAACAAGAATATGGATATCTCTAAAAACATGGTTTCTAAACTGAAAGTATTTCCACCCAAATACAATTTTTGTACACTAAATTTTGTGACTTAATGCGCTCTACCCCAATCTTTAAGAATTTTTATCTGCATACTTTTCAATTGCATGAATAAAATTGTTACAATTTTTTTGTATATAATTCATGAACCTACCAACACCTTTTTTAAAAAAGAGAACTTATAGTTTTCGAGTAATTTCGATAAAAATGCACTTCACTTTTCTAACTTCATTAGCAACTAAAATACTTTGTTCCAATTCAAAAAAAAAGTATGATACTTTTTTAATTGTTAATGACGTAAGCTCTGCACAAAATTCGAAGTAAATATCTTATTTTAACATTGCTATTGTCTCTATATTTGTATTTTCTTTTAAAATATCATCTAAACATACAAAATAATATTTATCTTTTATAAATTTAAGAAAAAGTATATTTTCCAACTAACTCAAAATCCTTCACTTGTTTTGTACATAAGTGTGTATATCGCTGATGATCTAAAGATTAGTAAGAACTTAGATTTTCTGGAAATATTGTTTTTAATTAATTTAAATACCTGTGATAAAAGGTACCCTGTCAGACAAAAAAAAAAAGCTAATGCGTGGCCATGTGAGCTTATATTTTATAGATAAAAGTAAATTTGTTGATTTAAAAAAATTGATTATGAACTATAAAGCACAATTTTGTTGTTCTTCAAGAAAGAATAGGAACAATTAGAACAGCTATCTTTCTCTTCGACAGCGTGCTTTTAATTGTGAAATATCAACTAAAAATTGAAGCGTTTATATGAAGAATGGAATAAGTGACATTTTTTCGTTTTGCTGTTTTTATCGATAAATGCAGATGCCAAGCGAGAACTGAATTTGGTTTTATTTGTTTATTAACATTTTCTGTAATGGGACTACGAAAATAATTCTGAACAAAAAACGTTCCCCCTTCTTCATCTAAACGCTTGAATAGTCATAGGACATTTTTAAATGCATTACAATCAGAATTGATTTTCTCTGTAGAGTAGCTCGGCTTAGTATGTTTTATAAAATATTCTTTCGTTTGGTATGTTTTTGGGGAAAATGGATCCTTCAATCGATTGATGTAGTTCTAAGGGTCGACAGACAAATGTTTCACATTTTATCTTGTAATTTTATTGATCAAGCGTCATATGCTTGTATTTCATCTTTTTACCGCTTATTAAAAACAACTTGTTCTCTTTTTTCTTCAAGATTGAAGAGCAAATAATTACTTAAATAGGTATAAAAAATGGATTTATTAATGCATGCACGATATTTTTATTGTTCCACTAATCGGTATTACCTTGTTTAATTGAATTTAATCTTAGTTTTATACCTATAAACTCTTTGATTAATAACCTTTTGATTTCTTATCGAATTTATTTAAAAAAAAAATACTATCTACCTATACGTTCATGATATTACTCATAATCTTCCATTGATAAGCTTTTCTTTTTGATTTTGTCATTATTTGTTTCAATATTAAATACAAATGATTAACGTAAATCATTATTTTAAATATCCAATCATAGAAGGTCCCTATACCTAACCTATACCCAACTATATGAGACAATTTAATGAGCGGTTGTTAGATGATAATGACCATTTGAATCTAAAAAAATGCCACACTAGTCTGAGGCATGCAAATGACAAAAAAGTAGTCGTCGAGAGCAAAACAACAACAATAATAACAAAAACTTAAAGAAAAATACAAAGAAAAAACACGAAATAAGTGCAGTTGAACTTTTTTGCCATGAAGCTATTTGAAATTAAAATATAATTGTTGACTTAATATACCTACCTATTTGCTAGTTTAAATGTACATACATACTTCTACTTAGATACGAAGAGAACCGTCTTATATATGTAGATACCTTATACCTAGTAGAGGGTTATCCATTTTGTGGTTTCAAAAATAAACGTAAATAAAACACATTTAAATGACCACTACGCGAATTGTTGCAAGCATCGATTCATTTGAGGTAATTTTCGACCAATTTTTGACACATATTGGGCGGAATCTCAGCCATAATTTGACGAATGTTGGTTTTTAAGTGCTCATGAGTTAAATTTGTTCGCGTAGCTCCACAAAAAAAAGTCCAGCGGTGTCAAATCGAATGATCTTGGTGGCCAGTTGATATCGCCACGACGAGAAATTACGCGTCCAGAAAATGTGTCTTGCAATAAAGCCACATTCGAGTTGTGTGGCATGTGGCACCGTCTTGTTGAAACCACATATTCTCCAAGTCGTATTCTTCAATAGCAGGCAAAAAAAAGTCAGTTATCATATGACCATAACGCTCCGAATTGACGGTGACAGGTCCAATCACACCTCCGGACCAAAGAGCGCACCAAACAGTGACTTTTTGTGGATGTATAATGGCCTCTATTCAATTACTTAAGGATTCTCAGAACCCCAACTACGACAATTTTGTTTATTAGCATAACCACTGAGTCCATGAAGAAAATTTTGTTTGAAAAATCACCGTTTACCGTTTGCTGTTCAAGCACCCATTCGACGTATCTACGACGCACGTTGTGAATGGTCAGCTGGCTTCAGTTGTTGTGTGAGCTGGACTTTATATGGATGTAGGCGTAGATCCAAATACAAAATACGTCATAATGTACCGTAAGACACACCTACATAATTCCTGAAAACAAATCCTGAGAAAGGAATCGACATATTCGGGTCTTCGGCAACACTTTGACTAACAGCAGCGATATTTTCAGTGGTAAGAGCGAAACGATGATGCACAGGTCTTACAATATCTGTAAGCAATCCAGTTTCTTCAAATTTCTTCACAATTTTGCCAATTGCTTGCGTAGTTGGACGATTATGTAAACCATAATCTCCTCTTAAAATACGATATGTGGCTTTGGCAGAATCTCTATTTTTATAGTAGGTTTTAACAATTTGTATGGGTTGTGCGATAGTTAAGCTATCCATTTTTGTCAGACTGTCAACTGAAAAAAAAATTGGTTTAACAACTTAATTTGACAGATGTCGAATTCCAACCCTATACTTTTGAAACCGCAAAATGGACGACCCGTTACCTGTAAATACAAATTTAATTTAACACACAATACAAATTTATTCACCATATATAAATATAACTATGTATGAATGTGTTTTTTGTTGATTTCAGCTGTTTCCTTGAACTGGCCTAGTGTTAAACACCATTTTTTGTTTAATTCAATGTTTTGTTTTTCTTTAATTGTCTCTTTTAATGTAGGATAATGTTTTTTTTGTTTTGTTGTGTTTTACAATAATAATTTCAAGAAATTTATTCTAAACATAGGGAAATCTTAATATTTCTATTTTTATGTTCATTTTAGTTCTGCTTGACATCAAATCAGTTCAATACGACTCATAAAATAATGCAAACAATAAAAAGAAAAACATTTAATCTTGTAGACTATAATTACACTCAGATATAGTATACAATATATAGTAGGTATGGTTTGAGAAGCCAACAATTTCATTGCTGTAATTTTGATCTTTGACACGCATTCCCTCCTCTCTATTGTGTCTAAAAAAATATTGAGTCATTTGATTTGTATTTACTCGTACATACAAACTTTATGACAATTGAACTGCCTGTGCTCTGCGTGATATTCCTTTTTATACTTCATTTGATTATGATAAGAGTAAACAATTGTTTTGTCTACCAGTTTACAATTTCAAATTTAACAAAAACAAAAACTGCGGTCTAGACTCAGCGAATTTTATTTTTTTTTCTACATTTAATTCCCGACGATGTCTTTATCAAATTTTATTGTGATTAAACCATCCAAACGCGTTTAAATTAAAAGTAGGAATAAAGTGTGCGTTATGGAGGCCAAGCTTAAGAATTTATAATTTGTTATTTTATCGGATACAGATCAGCAGAAAGTAGGAATTACTCAACTACAATAATATCAGGGCTTTATGCATGGTTTCTAAGAAATGCAATGCAAATCTAGTGAGTGATTAATAGGTACTGATTTTATAGGATGACTCATGTTTGTATAGAAGTGTCAATAAAAAATCGCCAGTGGATGTTATTTTATTTTGCACTAACTACTAATATAAGTTGTTTATTGTAAAGGGTGGTGAATGTTAACCACACCTAAACGTCAAGTTTTTTTCTGCATGCCATTTGACTTCTCTCAATTTTAGACTAATTCAATGGGCAGGTTCAGACGACATAAAAAAATTTAAAGTAAGGCAAGTTTGTACTAGCTACTTGACGACAAAAAATTGCCTTCCAATTAAGTTAACTTTATTGGAAAGTTAGTCAAGTAAAATTTCGCTAACTTTCAAGTTAAGTTCACTAATGTCAATGACAGCTGATCATATTTTTTCATTCAACTGAAAGCTGAACTTTATTACTTTAAAATGTATTTATTATCTGACAAAATTCCATTTAATTTTTTGTGTAAAAGGGTTTCTTGTCAAATTGGAAAATGAATAAGAAATATTTCTTTACAATACAAAATACAGGGGAGAGTACGATAACTTAGGCGACAAAGTTTAATGACGGATTTGTATGGAACAGTTAAAAGCAAGCATTTTTTACTATAGGAGGGGGGTCTATCTCCCCCCGTTTAGGCGGTAGGGGCAGTTAAAAAAAATATGTACATTAAATGGAAAAAAATAATTAAAAAATAACGGTAATACCCTCAATTAAGTGTTATACCTTTTTTTAAAGCCAACACTTTTGTCTATTAGCTTGTTTTTAAATCAAGTCAAAACTATGCATAGTTTTTGAAAAAAATTGTTTTAAAGTCAAAATTTGTGATAAAAAAAGTTAAAAAAAAGGTTTAAAGTGTAATTTTTCAAAACTTTCAGATTATCTACTATTTTTTTTTTATAATTCATTGCTCTTATTTGTTTTTGATCAAAAACTGAAAACTAGATGACTTGATGTCTTCTAGTTCTTTAGAAAATTGAAAATTACCAAAACAAAATATTTTAATTAAATTACTTTTTCCTTGCTTAAGTATTAACGTAGTCTTATTTTGATAGTAATAATCGAATATGGATTAAGAGGTAAATTAATTTTTCTTAAATCCAGCTTATTTAAATGCAAAAGAAACTTTGCATGCACCCCATCTTGCACCCACCGCACCTTGCACCCTCCCCACCTTGCACACACTCCAACTTGCACCCACCCCAAATCCTATAGTGTTCCCAAGCAGGGGGGTTGCTGGCATGCTGCCCCCCTTAACAGATCCCACTGTTGCACACACCCAAACACGCGCACACCTTACTGTTGCATACACCCAAACACGCATTACGCATACGCAAATACCATTATTACTATCAAAATAAGACCACTCAAGCAAAAAAAAAGAATTAAATTAAAATAGTAGTTGTGGTTATTTTCAATTTTCTCAAAAACTTAAAGACATAAAATCATCTAGTTTTTAGTTTTTAATCAAAAACAAATAAATAAATAAATAATAAATTCTGAAATAAAAACAATGGTAGATAATCTTGAAGTATTGAAAAAGTTACACTTTAAACCTTTTTTTAACTTTTTTTACTCAAATTTTGAGTTTAAAATTAAATTTTTATTTTCAATTTTCTCAAAAACTAAAAGACATAAAATCATCTAGTTTTCAGTTTTTGATCAAAAACAAATAAGAGTAATAAATTCTGAAATAAAAACAATGGTAGATAATCTTGAAGTATTGAAAAAGTTACACTTTAAACCTTTTTTTAACTTTTTTTACTCAAATTTTGAGTTTAAAATTAAATTTTTCAAAAACTACGTATAGTTTTGACTTGATTTAAAAACTGGCTAATAGAACAGAATGTTGGCTTTAAAAAAATGTATACAACTTAATTGTAAGTATCACCGTTATTTTTTAAGAATTATTTTCCATTTTAAGTAATAATTTTTTTAAATTGCCCCTCCTGCCTAAACGGGGGGAGATAGACCCCCCCTCCCATAGTAAAAAATGTTTATTTTGAACTGTTCTAAAAAATTCCGTTATAATATCTTGTCGCCTAAGTTATCGTACTCTTGCCAAAATACAATTCGTAAAGGACTTGTAGCTTGCCTAACTAAAGGTCGATGTTCGTGAAGTAAAGTTCCGAGTTTAAAATTTATGATACTTACTTGAAAAACTAAACTTACGTTCAGATAATGTAGTTGACTGCAAATGAAGACCCTTTCTTATGTTGTCTGAACCTGCCAAGTTTGAACCATGGAAAGATACACAATCGAGCAACGCGTTGAAGTTATTCAGGCTTATTATAAAAATGGGCCTTCAAATCAAAATGAATATTGTGCACTTCGTGATTTTTTCGGTCAATTTAATCGTCCAAATGTGCGTACAATCGAAAAAATAGTGCAAACATTAAAGCAAACTGGATCTATATTAGATGTAAAAACACCAGTGAAGCTAGTGTGGCTGAAGAGCCGTCCACCTCAACTCGTCCTCGTGCCCAACAATTGCACCTCTAACGCTCGTCGTTGATGATCATTATGCACAAAGACTTGCATTTATCACGCTTAAATGGTGCAACTGACTCAAAAACTAAGCATCTTGACCATTTTAAGCGTCGCGGTCGTCAATGGTCAGAATGGTGGCAAGAATCAACGCCAGCACAATTTTACCTCAGTGGATTCGTCAATAAGCAGAATTGCCACATTTGGGCGAATAATAATCAAAGAGTGATTTTTAAAAAACCAATGCACCCACAAAGAGTGACTGTTTTGTGGGGTTAATGGGCTGGTGGCATCATCGGGCCGTATTTTTCCAAAACGATCAGGAAGTTACTGTGAATTGTGTTCGCTATCGTAAAATGATAACGAACTTTGTATGGCGCAAATTGGAAGATGGATGTGGACGATACGTGATTTCAACAGATCGATGCCACTTGCCACACAGCTAACGAAACAATTGCTCTATTGCGTGGCAAATTCAATGGCGGTGTTATTTCACGTGGTGGCAATGTCAATTGGCCGCCAAGATCATGTGATTTGACACCATTAAACTTCTTTCTTAAGACCAATATTATCATAATAAAAAGAAATCACAATATTTTCCTAAATAAATTTGTGTTTTATTCCAAATCAACATCGGCCCTTAATAATTAACTGCCTTTACAATGTTAAGTCACACCTTTTATTTTATATATTTACCCATATTACAAACTTCGCAAACTTAAAGGGTTATGACTATGACTATTTTTAAAATAAGTCAAATTTTTATTTCTCTACTCAACGTTAGAATTCTTCTGAGCATGAGGAGACAAAAAAGTGCATGTGTAACATACTATGTACGAGTATGTACATATGTCTCGAAAGCCATTCTAAAACAAGATAATCTTAGCTAGGGAATGGTTATATCTTTTTCATCGATCTTCGTTGGATTTTTCCTTTGGCATAAACCTACTTGAATGGCCTAGCTTACATATAACATGTTTTTACTGAAATACTGGCCTGAATTTGCAGTTAATGCAACTAAGTCTCAATTTCATGATGAATATTACAACTTGATATACTCAGACATAGGGAACTGCTTCGGTGATTTCAATTCTCGTTATATGATTTCTATAATTTTCAAAGCACGCTGCGGGCTCCTTAATATCAATGGAAGATCCTTCACAAGAGATACAGATGGAATATGTACAATGTGTATTATTGATGAATCGGAAAATACCCTGCACTTGATCGGAACCTGCCTAATGTTCAAAATGTACAGAAGAAACTTACTTGGCAGCGACATGCTTTCTAACTCTCAACTTCTCAACGTTCTTAATGGCTAATGATTCTCAAACTTATATAACTTCTTATTAATTTCGCTGTGGAATCAGAAAATTAATACTTTTTCTTATACGTTCCTAGAGGTTCCATGACGAAAACCAAATCCATTTCGCAAAATGTATAATTGACACCTTCCAGAAGCTTCATTGGTTTTCATTATTAAAAACAAACATTGAAATTTTTTTGGCAGGTCGTTTATAGCTTTCATTAAAAATTTCTGTCATTGAAAAAAATTTCCTGATTGAAAGCCACCAACAAAAATAGCTATCAGTAAAATCCATCAGTAAAATTTGAAACAGGAGGAATCTAAAATGTTTTTCTGATGAGCGTTTATAGCAATCAGTAAATTTACGTCATTAAATTAAATAAGGCTTCGTGCCTCAGTCAATTTTTTACTGTTGCTTTCATCAGTAAAATTTTTAATGATGTGTTCGGAACAGTAAAAAATTGGAAGACCAACAATGTAAAACGAAATGGAATTCTTTTTGGCTCTTAGCAGTCAGCTGTTCAGTAAAATGAAATTTTATTATTAAAAAACTTAAAATGGATTTATAAATTAAATAAAACTTTAAATACATTGTTTCTTTTTGAAAAAAAAAAATACTTGAATATAGGATTCATCTTATTACATCAATCTTTTGCTAGAAATAAATCTGTAACATGTTCAAAAACTAAAAACAAACATTTTACTGATGGATTTTACTGATAGCTATAACCGGACCCTTAGGCTAGGCGCGCACATGCACTTTTTCGAAACCAAATAGTTCGATCGTTAGTTGCTTAAACATCGCGCACATAAGCAACTCCGAAAGTTATCAACGAAATAAACCAATACACAGGAAACATTTATTCACCTTGACTAAATTTGTCTCTCTCTTGCACTTACAGAAAGTTATTCAACGATTTAGTTTAATGTTACCTATAATTCCTTGTGACACAAACTAAGGAATTGGTTCGAGTTGATCGTCTAGTTTGTGTCAAAACACAAACTAAAAAGTTGCTCGAATGGGCGACAGAATGGTTTCTGCATGTGCGCGGACTCTCATATAAGTCTATAGTGCTCAGTTTAGAAACCAAACAGTTTCAAAACTAAAAGTTGCATGTGCGCGCCTAGCCTTAGAGTTGCCGTCAAAACTAATTTTAAACCAGCATAACTCAATTTTTTGTAGAATCTTTTTGAAAATACAATTATTTATTTATCTATATATCTACTTATGCGGATTGGATCTGGATGTTTCATGTTAAATTCATCCGTAATGAATTGATTTCTTTTCTTTGTTCTTTTTTTTGTCATTATATTAGTGTAACTCAGCTGTGTAGAGCTGTCAAATACCCAGTTATGATTTTTGAAAAATTGTATTAGTATTTGTGAAAAGGGTGTAAATCTGCCGAAAAATCCAAATCTGCTGATTTGGTCTTAGATCAAAAATAAATCAATTTATTTTGGCCCATGGAATGTAAAAACAGGAGAAATTTGTGAATTAGCAGATTTATAGATCAAGAATAAATTGATTTATTTCACTCATGGAAAACCCCATATCTTTGAATGACTTACATTGTTAAATACTCTAAAAAATGATCTGCAACTTTATCTAGTTCATTACAAATTTTAAAAGTTTCCTAATCAATGGTTCCAAATCAAGATCTTTTTTTTAACGGAGCGGTATTGAATGTATGTAAACATGCGTAAAGAAATGACCTGCCCCATAACATCCGATTTTTTGTCCAATAACTCAATATACCCGATACGATACACCATGGCCATAAACTAAATACATTATGTATAGAACTATGCTAATATAAAAGTGTCTTATCAAAAGTTTCACATTATATTATCTAAGAACAAACAATCATTGTGTTCACATGGAGGTGTGTGGCAAACGGCCAATTAAAGCAAAACAAATAGATTTTTTTTTTTAATTTTGGGAAATAAGTTTGATAAGAGACACACACCATTTATTTTAAAATTATTAATTTTATATATGTACGTTACTGTACATAATCATTCAAATTCTTAAGAATGCCAATATTGATGAACTCGTCTGGGTCACAGGGAGAGGATGAAGTAAAAGATCGTTGCCATAAAGACCTTTTAGAGATAAGATTTTTGTTTTTGCATCTGAAGCAATGTCATGTCATAAGTCAGTCATAAAGATAGTAGGTACCTACACAAAATTATAAGAAAACAAGTTTTATTAAAAGAAAACATTATTTTTGGAGTAGAAGAAAAAAAGAAATTACTAAAATTTGTGTTTGTTTTAAAACGAGAAGGGGTTCTCACCGACTAGCTTTCGTGCCGTACGCATCTCTGTCTCTGTCAATCCGACTGCTTTCTCTTTAATAAAATAATACCTAATCATTTAATTTATTCAATACAACATCTATTTTCTTTCTCCCTCACTCATACACATTTCAAGTGCATAGTTTTACTCTATCGCGAGTGTATTGATTCCCCATCAAATCCGCATGGCCCCAGGGGCTAAAATGAAGCCTGGGTGCCGTTTTGGCGGACTTTCGGAAGTCTCGCTGTCGGAACCCAGTGCCAAAAAAAACAAAAAATCAAATAATACTCGTTTTGAAGAGTTCCCTATACTACCCAAAAAAACACTTTTCAAGAACCCAAGATTTATCGTTATTGCTCCAAAACACGTTGACCAACCACTAACGAAAGTTAGTATTTTTGCGCTCACAAAAGCTATTGACTCAATTAGCAAAGAATATGAGCAAATCACACAACTTCGTGATGGTAATATTCTGATTTTGACCAAAAACCAACAAATTGCGGACAAATTCATAGCCACCACAAACCTCTCAGGGTTATGTCCAGTTACAATCACATTACACAGCCAACTAAATGCCTCTAAAGGCGTTGTTCATGCTCCGTGTCTTATAAACATCCCTGAATCCGAAATAATCTCGGAAATGAAATCCCAAAATGTCACAGGAGTCTACAAATTCACAAAAAAAGTTAATGCCCAACCTGAGCCAATTTATAAGCCAACCGGATTAATGATTTTTACTTTTGATTCCTTCCAACCTCCCGATACCGTGGAAATAGGTTGGTACAAGGCCAAAGTGTCTGAGTACTACCCTAATCCCATGCGCTGTCAAATTTGCCAAATTCTTGGTCATACGAAAAAAAAATGCAACAGAAATCCAATGTGCAATGTATGTAATCTACCACCTCATAAAGATACCGCGTGTACAAGAAAAATGTGTGCTAATTGTCTTGCCCCTCACTCATCTGACTCAAAAGACTGTCCCACATTTATCCAAATGAAGGAAATTTTAAAAATAAAAACCAAAAATAAGTGTAGTATAACCGAGGCCAAGCGTTTGTATAGGGAACAAAACCCCATACAACCTAACCTAAATCAAAACTCATACTCCGTAATAGCCAACCCAGATCCAACTAAAACACTTTCTTCCAACATAAACACATCCCAATCCACTCAAAACAATAGTACAAATTCAATCTCTATTTCAAATGAAAATAACAACTCCATAAACAATTCTTTACCTCCATCAAAGGCAGCAACATCACAACAACAAATCTCTTCCAATGCAATAAATAATGCAACCACCACTCCAATTAATACTCAAATTAAACCTTTTTCATTAAATAACAATACAAATAATATCAATCATCAAGAAAACAATAATCAACTTCAACCTTTTTCCTTAAATAACAATACAAACACAAGTAATTCCAATATAAATCCCTTTAACACAATAACAACTTCCGAAAATTCTCAGATCTCTATGATCACTAGCTCACCTATCTCTAATGCCACTCAAACCCTTCTTAAAAACAACAACTATTTTGTCACACCCACCGAAATCGATGATGATTCCACATAACAATAACAATTTTTTACAAAACCCTGACTCTGCTGTTTTGAGGTTGAATCATTTAGGCTCTTTAGGGAGCCTCAATGCTTCAACTTCCAGGCAGCGGAGTCATTATAAACCCGACTACCCTAAAAAAATAACTCAAAATTTTGTACAACCTCAAAATTATTTTAAAGCTCTCCAGTGGAATATACAAGGCTATATAAACAACTTCGATGAGCTAAAAATTTTAATAAAAGAAAGATCGCCATGTTTAATATCTCTTCAAGAGACACATTGTGCGTATCAATCTACCCCCATAATTCCCAAATCCTACTCCGGGTATTTTCTTAATACTCCCCAAAACTTAACAGGCAAGCAAGGTATAGCAATGTTAATTAAAAAAAATATCCCCCACTTACTAATCAATATTAATTCCAACATCTTAACTCTCGCTGTAGAAATAAATTTAAAGATTAAATTTACTGTTGTAACTATTTATATCTTGCCAAAACAGACATTCTCTCAGACCGATCTTGAAAATATAATAAGCCAAATACACACGCCGATATTATTTTGTGGAGATGTAAACTCCTGGAATGTTCTTTGGGGTTCACCAACCACAAATCACCGCGGTAGCATGATCGAAAACTTCCTTTTTAATAATGACCTAACTATTTTGAATGACGGCTCGCCAACTCATTTCTCAACCCACAACACCTTCACGCACATCGATATATCTTGCTGCTCACCAATACTTTATCCAATTACAGCTTGGAACACACTAGAGGATCTCCATAATAGTGACCATTTTCCTATTTTCATACAAATACAAATTACACCTAACAAATCCAATTTTCTCCCAAACCCTAAATACAAAACCGATTTAGCTAATTGGGACTCCTTTCAATTTGTTATCAACAACCATTTAGAAAATAACACCCCATCTTCAAACATTAATAAAGAAGCTGCTTTATTACAAAAAGCAATTCGTTTCGCAGCCAACGTTTCCATTCCTCAAAGTGCACCTTTCGCTACTAACAAAACAGTTCCTTGGTGGAATTCTGTTTTAAAATGTTTAAGAGACCAAAAAATGAAAGCTTGGAGATCATTTAAAAAGCATCCCTCAGAAGCTAACCTTATTGTTTACAAAAAAGCAAATGCTCTATTCCGCAGAGAAATGAAAATCAGCAAAGCAAAATCTTTGACAAACTTCACATCAACTATCAACCCAAACTCATCCACCGCAAAAATTTGGCATAATATCCGATGTCTAACCGGCAATTTTGTTCCCCGTTCTATCAGATGTATTAAAACACCATCTGGCCCAATATCTTCATCTTTAGAGATCGGCAACTCCTTTGCATGTTCTTGGTCTGACCTCTCAAATGACAATCATTTTTCAACATCTTTCAATAATCTCAAAACAAATAGCCTTTCGTGCTATTCTCCACAAACCACTGGAAACATAGCAGCGAAACAAATAGAAAGTGCTATAACTGTTATAGAATTGGAAAGTTGTCTCAGTGCTTTAAAAGGAAAAACCCCAAGTAGAGACCGCATCTCATATCCAATGATTAAAAATTTACCACCAGCTGTTAAATCAAGACTTCTTAGACTATATAATGAAATACTTAATACCGGTATCATCCCGCAGACTTGGAAAGTAGCCAATGTCATTCCACTACCAAAACCCAACAAACCAATAGACTCTATAGAAGGGTATCGTCCCATTTCATTAATTCCTTGCATGTCAAAGGTCTTGGAAAAAATTATTGCTAAACGCCTTTTTTGGTTTTTAGAAACCAAAAAATTAATAAGCACCAACCAAGTTGCTTTTAAATCTAAGAGAGGCTGTTCCGATGCCCTGCTACACATCGATCATTTTATATCAAAAGCTTTATCATCCCGAAACCACATTTCGCTACTTTCATTAGATTTTGAGAAGGCTTTCGACCGCATAGGTATCCACTTAATATTAAACAAATTAAAAAATTGGGGCATTGGTCCAAAAATATACTCATTCATTAAATCATTTTTATCAAATCGCAAAATATCCGTTAGGGTAAACAATTCTTTTTCCACAGCCAAACCACTGAATAATGGTATCCCACAAGGATCACCATTATCAGTTGTGCTTTTCTTAATGGCTTTTAATGATATCAGTGTCATGATTGAAAAATATAAACTTCTCGATCATTGTGCTTACGCTGATGATATTTTCATCATGTGCAAACTCAACGATTTAGAGAAAGCAAAAAATACATTTTCAAAAATTGTTATCGATATTGTAGAATGGTGTAATAACTCAGGAGCAAAGCTCTCACTAAACAAATGTAAAACTCTACATATATGTCGCAAATTATCATGTCCTAAACTTGACCTAGCAATAAATAATATAAATATTGAAAGCGTAGAAAACTTAGATATTTTAGGATTAAGATTTAATAATAAGTATAATTGGAAACCACACTGTATGAATCTTAAAAAGAGCCTAGCTGCAAGAAGCAATATTATAAGTTATTTATCCAACAATAAATTAAATGTTCACATTAATACACTATGTAGAATTACTAAAGCTTTAGTTTTAAGTAAAATCGATTATGGTTTTTATATTTATGGCAAATGTCCAACCTCAACACTAAATGTTCTCAAATCAACATACCATCAATCCGCAAGAAGGAGTATCAACGCCTATCGGACTACAAGAATAGACAACATCATGGCAGAGGCTGGACTTCCTACTTTGGAACAGCGTCAATCAGAAAGCCTGTTAAAAATACTGTCAAAGCTCCTATTCTCCAAGGACTCCGTCATTGATAAAGATATCGACTCAACCTCCAAATTGAAAAAAAATATGCGTCTTCCATCCACAATTGCAAAAGCCTTGTCAACTGCAAAACAAATGGGGTTACCATTTAAGCGTGTCAAAGGAAACACCACTTCAACCTTCCCACCGTGGAACATTAATACAAACTCGTTTGAACTAACGCTTTCAGTATACAATAAAGACAACACAAACAACAGAATCTATCATTCCATTTTCGCCGAAATCATGGAAAATCTTAAACAAGAAGGCTGGATTCCTGTCTTCACGGATGGGTCTAAATCAACTTTAAATACTTCGTTTGCAGTAACTCAAGAAGACGGAACTCTGTTAAGAGCTGGAATTTTATGGGAATTCGCATCAATCTTCACTGCTGAAGCATTAGCCATCTTTGAAGCTGCTAAAACTGTCCTGCAATCCACTTCTAAAGCAGTAATTTGCTCCGACAGTCTATCGGTGCTCAAATCAATCCTTAATCCGAACAACAACAACAACAAAATAATTAACAATATGAGAGACTTGCTCATAAAACACCCGACAACGTTAAAATTAATGTGGGTACCCAGTCATATCGGTATACCAGGCAATGAATATGCCGACAAAGCTGCAAAACTCTGCAACGAAACACCTGTTTTTACTTTCGATACATTTTCAAAGAACGACATTCAAAGATATATCGATCAATTATTTAAAAAGAACAAAATTCTCAACTGGAATAGCTACGAAAATCATTATGCAAAGATAAACACTGACCGATCCGCTCCAATCTACCCATCATCACTCTCCAGAACAACAATATCAAACTTTATTCGCCTTCGCTTAGGACACAGTATCTTAACTCACCAACACCTATTAAGGAAAGAAAGTCCACCTCTCTGCCCATCATGCAACAACAACTTGAACATGCCACATATACTTGGCTTATCATCATGTGAAATTTCCAAGAAAATTAATGCTGTTTTAAAAACCGACCAAAATATTTATTCGCTTCTTAATACAATTAATGTCGAAAATATATTAAAAATAAACAAATACCTTCATAGGAATAATTTGATAATATAACTAACTAATAAGTTATATTAGAGTGGAAAGCTTTTGTAGCTAGAGCTCTTTTCTATTAGCATAGGATTTGTAATTTTATGTTAATAAATAATAATAATAATAATATCTACATTTTTATTTATTTTTAAAATTTAAATATTTAACTTCAAGGATTTAGCAAAGATGATGTCAAGGGATGCCAAATCGAATTTTTAAACCAAACTATAATCCTCCCGTGGCATGATGGTTATTGCGTTGGACTGTCATGCCAGAGGTCTTGGGTTCGATCCCTGCCTATGCCATCTAAAGTTTTTATCACGGGTACTGCCTCTTGAGAGGAATTGACAAATTCTCCAAGAGTTATTCTTGTCATGAAAAGTGCTTTCTCAAATTAGCCATTCGGATTCGGCTTTAAACTGTAGTTCCCCTCCATCCCTGACAATAGTACTCGCACACAGGATTGGTTGAGAGTTGTAAGTCATTAGGCCCTAGTTCTCAACGGACTGTTGCGCCACCCAATTAATTTTTTATAATCTTACATAAGTACATATATTATGAAAGACATAAAATGTACAAATGTTCTTTTTTACTTTTCTCAGTGAGTCAAGTTTTCGAACATAGGTATTTTGCTATCACTTAAGTTGTCTGAAACTTCAAATGTATTTCTAAGAATTTGAACCATTTAATAACACTTTTGTACTGTTGGATTTATTTTCTAAGTAAAGTTTAATATTAATTTTTATCTCTTAGATGCGGAAAGTCATATGCTGAACAGTAGTAATGGTGGAGGCAGCAGTAGTCAATCGGCACCGAGTCCAATTGACCAAAATCTTAGTCCAACACTTAGTCCAGGAAGCAGCAGTACTGCAGTAGGCAGCAATACTTTCTTGCAGAACAATTCACAAACTGCAACAGTTTGTGCGATATGTGGGGACAGAGCAACTGGTAAACACTATGGAGCATCTAGCTGTGATGGTTGCAAAGGATTCTTCAGACGAAGTGTCCGAAAGAATCACCTTTACACATGCAGGTACAAATTTTATTTTATTTTATTTTTTCAATACTCGTACTTTAGTCTTTAGTTTTTCAAATAAACAAAAATATAATCTTTCTTGTTTACTTCCTAGATTCTCTCGAAACTGTGTCGTTGATAAGGACAAAAGAAACCAATGTCGCTATTGCCGTCTTCGAAAATGCTTTAAGGCTGGCATGAAAAAGGAAGCAGTTCAAAATGAACGTGATCGAATTAGCTGTCGTCGAACATCCAACGAAGACCCAGATCCTGGTAATGGACTATCTGTGATATCACTCCTTAAGGCTGAAAGGGAAAGCCGCCAGTCTAAAGCTGGCGCCGCAATGGAAACAACACAAAACGAAGATCTATCCAGTAAACAATTTGCCAGCATAAACGACGTATGCGAATCAATGAAACAACAACTGTTAACATTAGTTGAATGGGCTAAGCAAATACCTGCCTTCAATGATCTGCATTTAGACGACCAAGTTGCATTACTGCGAGCACATGCCGGTGAACATCTTTTATTGGGCTTGTCATGGCGATCGATGCATTTAAAAGATATCCTATTGTTAGGAAATAATTGTGTTATAACAAAACATTGTCCAGGTGTGGTTATTATAAAATGAATGCAATATACAATTTAAGAAAAGTATAGAAATAAAAATATTTTCGTTTTTGGAATTTAAATTTAGATGCCCGACTTTCACCGAATTTGGATATTTCCCGCATTGGAGCTAGGATAATCGATGAATTGGTTTTTGCCATGAAAGATGTTAACATCGATGACACTGAATTGGCTTGTATTAAAGCACTTGTCTTTTTTGATCCAAGTAAGGTTTTGTTGCATTTAAAATTAGAATTGAAATCTTATTCTTACTTTTTTTATTACTCAGATGCCAGAGGACTCAATGAACCACAAAGGATTAAAAATCTTCGACACCAAGTTTTGAACAACCTTGAAGACTACGTCTCAGACAGACAATACGAGTCACGAGGTAGATTTGGGGAAATACTACTGATCTTACCAGTGCTGCAATCAATAACATGGCAAATGATTGAACAAATTCAATTTGCAAAGATCTTCGGAGTAGCACGCATTGATTCTCTATTACAAGAGATGCTACTAGGAGGTAAGTAACTTAAGTTTTATTTAAGCTATAATAACGTACGAAATTCACACTTCTTTTTGTATTTCCTCAGGTGAATTAGCTGACAATTCATCACCTCTATCACCACCAATTGTAAATGCCTACAATCCAACAAATCCTATGGACCAAAGTCAAGTATCGTCAAGCTTAGATCCACTTTCTCCTAGCAATACAGATCAAATATCACAGGAGTCATTACCTAACTGCATGGACACCGGATTAGATGTGCCAATGATAGCACCACTTATTGACTCAATGCCCCCAGCAAGCACTTTTGATCATAGACAATCATCTAGGCCACAACTATTGTCGCCCCTGCGCAATAATTCGCCAAACTCACCAATGGATCCAACAGACGTGTACAACAATCACCAACACAGGACCCAACAAAACAATGCTCATCACCATCATCAGCAACACCAAGATCAACAACAACAACAACGACGAATTCCTTCATACCGCCAAGAAATGATGTCACCGCCAAATAACAACTCGAATAACAATCAATTAGACCGTGTTAGTGTTCGAAGCCCAAGTGAGATGACATTAAATGAGTACAATCGCACATCAACAGATGAATTAATGCGACAACCGCCAAATAAAATAAGTCGCTCCGATGGCATAGCAAGTCCATCTTCGTCGAACTTTTTACTTGGTGTTCAGGATAATGATAGTTATAGAATGACCCTTAAACAGGAACCGGAAACTGGCTACTAACTACTAACTAATGGTGGAATAATGAAATTTTTGGTACTGGGCTTGCTACTTCTTTGTGCAATAGCTAAGAGATTTTTTGATATAAATTTTGTATACAGACATTATTATCTAGTTATATGTATATTTTAGTTATATTTAAATAATATTTTTCCAAAATTGGGAAATGGCACAATCAAAATACTATTTTATCAGCAATACAATATTTTCTAGGGAAAAATTTAATTTCTTATCAATTGTAGTTAGAAATAAAGATACGAGGTACTTTTTAGGGTAGGTAAATTCATTCATATCAGATCAATAAAATATGGATTAAAATCGTACCACTTTTTACCAGTTTTTTTTTGTTTTTAAGTAGAATGTGTAGGTAGTATAAAATTGTTGTTAAGGAAAATATTTTGAAATTTTGTTGTAAATAATTTTCAAATTTATATTAATGCGGAAATATACATTGTTTTTATTGTTATAACTCTATTTTGTGTTTGATATATTTTTTTAAACAGGTAAACTCACCTTGTTTTCGTTGTGTTTCACTTTTCTAGGTAAGATTTCAGAATCAGAAATACTATATTAATGTAATTAGTAATATCTGCTTTATATATAATTTACTTGTTATCTGGAGGTATGTAATTGTTTATCAACCGTTAGCAATTTCTTATTTTTATCACTTAAGAACTAAATGTACATACATATGTACCTGTCCTTAACCACTGCAGATTAGGTTTGTTCATTGAACTTAACCTGGAGTAGGTTTTGGCTCGTATTTTCTTAACAACTCACTTTCTCAAAATATCCTTTGAATTTAAATGGGCATGTTCGGCGACATAAGGGACTTGAAAGTAAGACAAGTTTCTAGCATCTGATTGGCCAGCTGCAAAAAAATTGCTTTTCAATTAAGGCAACTTTATTGGAAAGTTGACTGGAAAGTTAGTCAAGAAAAATCTCCCTAACTATCAAGTCAAGACTAATTATGTCAAAATGACAGCTAATCAAAGTTTTTAATTCAACTGAGAGCTGAACTTTATTACTCGGTGATTTATTTATTTTCTGCACAATTCTATTTGATGTTTTATGTAAAAAGGTTCTTTGTTAAATTGGAAAAAGAATAACTAAAATTTCCTTAAATTACAAAATTCAAGTCGAGATGGAATTGTAGCTTGCCTGAGAGGTGTTTTGTAAAAAAATAAGTGTTTGGTGTTTCTGCACAGTCAACTGAAGGTAGAGGTTGGTGAAGTAAAGTTCCGAGCTTGAAGTTTACGACACTTGCAAAACTAACTAGTTGCCTTGGTCTAAATTTACGTTCGAAGAAGGCAGTTGACTGCAAATAAAGTCCCTTATGTTGTCTAAACCTGCCCAATCTATCAATATTGGATTTCCTCTAATGAACAATTGACTGTTTGTTTGTATGTTTTAATGGATGGGCAACAACTTTTATTTTGGCATGCAAGACCCCAAAAATGCTCTTTTTCCGACAAAAAAAAATGAAAAATGTCGATTTTTTACTGGAAAAATATTGACGATTTTAAGTCCATAAGGATCGAAACCATTTTTCAATTAAATTTGACAGATGTACTGGACATCGAACGTTGTTGTCACTCAAAAATAATAGAACTACCCCGTTACTGGTGTAACAAAATAAGTTGCTGACAACTTAAAGTATGTTGCGGGGATGTTACATGGCAAATTCTAAGCAATATTAAGTTGATTAATCTAGCCAAAGAGCACATGTTTTGTTTTAGTTTTCCTACCAAATATTTATAAACGCACAAAATGGGGTTATAAGGTTTGATATTCCTTTTTTCGCATTAGAGCCATAGAACGTTCACCGGGGATACTCTACGGGAACAGCACCATCAGCGATTGCAGACTTTACCTTTACATATGGCTGCGTTCAATCTCGTGTTGGATATGCTGTCCCTAATAGATAGATTACTGGAAGAGTTAGATACCTTAGTTAAGATACCTTCTAAAGTCCTTCAATTGTAATTTCAAATAACATTTTTTAATATAAAAATTTTTTTTTAAATACCAGAAATTCTTGGATACCTTTGGATTTCTATTTTGGTATTCAAGATATTTTGTAGGAGCTGTTCTTTTAAACTTAAAAATGGATTTACATGTATTTGCATCTGCATTATGAAGAAAAATAAAGGGAGTCTACTAGTAGTAGAGTATACATATATCAAAAGCTGAAAGCAGGAGAGAATACACCAGTGGTTACTCTTTTTCCGTCCTATAAAATAATACATGCGTTTTGTTCGCATTTTATAAATGGTGAAGTGAGAAATTCCCAACAAAACGATCCGCAGTGGCCAAATTTTTGTATTTAAAAATTGGTACAACTGAAAGAACAAATTTGACATAAAATACAAACTTCAAGAAGGGGGTTTGTTCGTAGACTACATGTGGTGTTGAAGCGAGCTTGAAGATCGCCTCAATTCTTTATATACCTGAGTCGAGTTGAAATGAGCTTAATTTGACTCGATTCCCGTCGGAGTTCGGATTCGAGTCAAAATTTGTGGAAACATTTTTGCACATGGAGTAGGTAGCATATTCTTATATGGTGCTGAAATATTCAGTTTTTCATTGTTTAACACGAATCAAATTATCTCACTTGCACTTCATAAGAAACATCGAAACACCATTTGCATTTTAGAAAGTGTTGTCAAACTTAATCATTTTTAAATCTTCTTGTGCGGTGGAGACACCAAAAAGATTTATCTAATCTAAACTGAGATAAACCTTTGGTGGAAACATAGCAAAACTTAATTATCTTTTCTGAGAATGACGACGAGGTATACTCTTGAAACCTTGCGCATACAACAAAAAATAAGAAGAACGATGAACACTCAAGAAGATCGAGACAACACCATTGTAAGCTACGCATTAGCAATAAAATAAGTACCTGAACTACACTGTGATAATTTATGTTTGTCTTTTTAATTTATTAGTCTCTTGTTTTTAATGTTAATTTATTAAATAGTTTAAATATTTTTCTTTCATTTTCATTTTCCTTTTTCAAACGAAATAAAAATAAGATTTAAAAAACAAAACCAGCAAAGCAATGTAAAATACAACAACAAATAAACAACATGTAAGTTTTTTTTTTAAATTAGACAAATTGTATAAAATAATAAATAAAAATTTGTTCATAATGTTAAATAAATATCTTTTCTTTTGTTTTCTCTTGCAAAATAAGCCCAGTTAGTCCATTTTCACTAACAAAACTAAATAACAATAAAAAACAGTAATAGATTGATTTTTCCCCAATGGAAAACACATACATGATTTCAAATGCACAACTACTCTACCAACACAGCCATCGAGATACAAATGCAATATCAATCGTACCAACATTTGAAAACGAAATCACATAAGATCCATTCGAGGCTCGTATAAATGTCAAAAACCTATCCATAGTGAGATTCTACACGAACTTTTATCGGTGTTATTCTCACTATGGATAATTGTTTTTGTTATTCGTGTAAAATCCCACTTCACTATGGATAGATTTCCCAACAAAACACGGGTAATATAACTTTTTGACAGTATAGCGTTGCCTTAACGAAAGTGAAATGAAACAAATAAAAAAAACAGCAAAAGCTAAAAAATTGTAAAAAAATGGAAAAATATTTTCAAACAACCAAAAAACATTGTTTTAAAAGAAAAAAGGCGGCTATAATTAGGTACGCAGCTGTTTTTACAGTCTTAAGATAAAAGTTAAAAAGTTCTTTAAATTCTTATAGTAAAAACGCATTAAAATTGGGGAAAATATATCACTAATGTAAGAAAAATATTGCAATTAGTTGCATGAAACTCACCATTAAAAGAAAATTTAAATGAAATTCTTGAAAAAGGTGTAAAGCTAGGCATACACACAAACATGTTCACCGTGTATGCCTAGCTTTAATAAAAGGTAGAAAAAATAACATAGTAAACAAATTAAAAATAAAAGAAGAAATGTTAAGCTTTTCTTACACTTGCAACATTGTGGCAACACTGGTGCTATAATAAAGATGAACATGTTCGTCTTCACAATAAGGCGTTGGCATTTTTGATCCTCTCTCTCTATCCAGCCAGTGTGATATCATTATTTTGCATTCTCTTTGTCTACAGACGTCGAAGTGCATATGCATGTAAATCCACCATGAAACACTATTAAAAGGTATCTTATAAAACCTTATATACATATCTAAAATTCATCGTAGTCTCAGTTCGACACTAAGAAACTTGTCTTTTTGACACAAAATATCATTCCTGTTACATTCAACCTCATTTAAATATTTTTTCTTTCTTTTTATTCAGTAAGGCTTTATTCACTCTAAACAAAATCATCAAATAATATGTAAAAAATGCAAACACAAAAATAAATCATTTTAAGAAGTTCTATTTACGAACACATAATCTCCACCAAATGGAACATAAAAATATAAAAACAAACATACCTAAAACTTGTTTGTATAATCTTTTCCTAGCCACTAGCCGATACATATCTTCGTACTCGCTCTGGCATTTCACTTGAACAGTTACACAAGTGAGATAGAAGTTTTGAATAAAATCAGCGCGGCGGTTGAATTTCGCATTTCGTTTTCCCTGTCAAAAAACAAGAACTTGAATCTTGAAAAAAATACGGTTGCAAAGCGTTGTTTTTATATCTTTTGTTTAACTTAAATTTCTTGTTCTAAAATTATTTAAAACCAATTAATTATCTGCCAATATCAAGTAATAACAGAGTCCGAAATAAAAAATCTACTTTAATTAAACAATTTAAGTTGTGTAGCAAATAAATTCATTACTGTTTTGTTTTGCTCCATTCAATAAATTTAAAAAAGAAAAAAGGAAACATCTGTCGTCTTATCCTTTGATAAATTTGCTAGAAGCACAAAGAAGATGAATCCCAAGGAAATCTATTATTCAGATAAATACTACGATGAAGAATTTGAGTACAGGTAAATTGTTATTTTGAAATTTATTTGTTGAACTTTTACTATAGAGATTTTCTTTGAACAGGCACGTTGTCCTTCCAAAGGAACTGGTTAAACTTGTGCCAAAGACTCATTTAATGTCGGAAAATGAATGGCGAGCGATTGGCGTGCAACAGTCCCGTGGATGGGTGCACTACATGATACACAAACCCGAACCTCATATTCTACTATTCCGCAGACCCATTGAAACAAAGTAATCTATCCATAAAAATGCCATAGAGTCTTCGGAGATATGAAGTAGCTAGTGCCGCGCAAGAAACAAACAAAAGAAAATCTCCGAATTGTAAATATACATACCATCGGCCATCTGTAAAAGAAAGAAAACTCAATTTAGTATGCAGAAGAACAAGTAGTATTCTCATCATATTATTTTATTTGATTTAAGATCATTTACATTTATATATTAATTTAAATAACTTAAGGCTCTAATTCACTCCTGAGTAAGTGGTACTCGAGTGTCCCATTTTGATCACCTCGGTGCCATCTAATCAGTCAAAGACACTCGTCCTAGGTTACTTTTGTATAGCACAGCGATGCCTTTTGAATTCCCTAGTAGTCTGCTATTAAGGTGCCATACATTTTTATTACGTTATGTTGCCTTAAAACCAAAACAAACAAAACAAAAATACATTCTTTTAAAATAAGCATTATTTGTCGACGGTCTTGATTTTTTGTGTCGAATCGATTTTATTATGTATAAGATTTATTCGGTTCACTTTGCATGTGATTTTATTGTTACCTTCAAACAAAATACTGTAATTTTAAGATAAACAGAAAATAAAAAATAAAGCAACTTAAAACAAATTTAAAGAATATTTATTTACTCCATAATTTCGGAAATAGCTTGATTGTTTTGAGATAAGTTCTAATAAAGGGGATTAAACCACTTCAAATAAAATAAAATGTGTTTGTAATGGATAGTATCATAACCCCGAAAATATACAAATATAAAAGGAAATTAACATTAAATAAAAACCTGCCGAAATTTAAATCTGTATTTAATCTAGCTTTGTTGTATACCCCTTCATTAATTTTGATATAACTCATTCAGAGAAGAGCTGCTCCTCACTTCCGAGTTTTTATATTTGTTCCCTTTGAATTTTTTGGTCAAGGTCCATATCTGGTTTCTGTGTTGTGGTAGTCAAATTGTAGAACTATACGTGCCTTCCCCAAAGTACATACCCAATATAATTTAATTTGGAAGTTGCCCTTCGTTCCATTCGGATTTTCAATAATAACAAATATATGGGTCAAATCAATTGAACGCCAACATCAGAAGCATCATATGAATAAGTACAAATTTAGGCTGAATGTTAAAACTAATAAACAGAATTAGATACCTACATTTCCCGACACTTAATAGTTTAATTATTTTATTTATTTACATACCTATACTGAGAAATTACCATTATTTAGATTTTGACCTCGATTAAAATATTTTAGTGATAACATTTACATTTATTTTGTGTTTTATGCCGCGAATATGTACAGTATTAAAACAGGATTCGTTTGATGTGCACTTTTAGTTAACATTTTGTTTTATAAGTTAAAATTAAACTTCCAAAAGGTAGGTAGTTAAAAATGGATCTTAAAAAAGCTTTAAAAATCTGGAGAAGCTTAGCCTAGTTTTCAAGAGCATATATTAGAAAATAAAATAATAAGCCTTTTTAATGCTTTCAACAATAAGATGTGTGCAGGTTTAAGTATCGATATTAAATATTAAAACGAAAATATTATTATGAGCATTATAAGATAGCAAAGATCTCTTTGATCCGATAAAACTTAGAAAGATATACATTTCTGTACATGTTTGAAAAGGGTTAAAGCATAGAAATGTCAAAATGAATAGGTAAATCTTCTATTTTTTTGAAAGAAATATTCGCTACGAAACCGAATATCCTTCACTTATATTTACATACGTTTAACCCTAGAGATTGGTTAAACGTATGTAAATATAAGTGAATAGTTTTTCGATTGACCAAATCTTTGGATTTTAAATAATTGTTTAGTTTTATCAGGCTATTTTGGTCACACTTTCCTTTTATGCAAAAACTTTATTCCATAATTTTTCCAACGTTTCGTTCAATTTTTCCAACTTCTTCAGGGGTAATTTATGGAATATCTATAAATACAATTTTTAATTGATGTAAAAGAGAGAACATATTTTTGACATAATTTACGTTTTAAAAACGTAAATAAATTATTTTAATTTTTTTTTAAATTCTTTTAATTTTTTTTAATTCTTTATACTTATGTAGGTGTGTTTTAAATTTTGAATATAAATATAAAAGAATTAATGTAATTTGTCACACTAGCAAACACTTTTGAAAAGAAAAATTAAAACAATTATTTACAGTGTAGAATACTATTCTCTTACAGGTAGAGCGTTTGTTGTTATTGTATTATTTATGCCTTTTTGTCAACAATTGTGATTATAAGCCAACTAACCAACATTATGTTAAACTTAGCCAAATAAACAGAATTTTCTCCGTGAGTATATAGTTTCTATAAGAGTGTTTTTTTTTTGAAAATATGTTATTATTTGCAAACTGTCGACGAATGTTTAGAAAAAAAGTTAAAAAATTAAACATATTGCTCAGTTAAAACTCATTCCGCCTTATCATCGATAAAATTAGTTCCATTTATTTCGAAGTCAATTATTAAAAATGTACCTCTTATGTCTTTGTTGTAATTATAAACCACGGGATACAATATCAATCAAAATAGACAAAACTACCAAGTTTACCACACAAAAAGCAACATTATTTTATACACTTGAAATAAAATTAAAGAAAAAAAAAACTATATTGTCCAACAGTAGATGACCCATAAGCGGACGCCACCTGACACATTCTCATGCGAATAAGGCCGGATCTGTCCATCTCAATTAAATTGAAAATAACGTCAAGCTCATCATGTTCATAGTCTATGCAAAGTTCAAATTTACTTTCAAATAACATTAAAGAATTTTTTCGAGAGTCTTCACTCACATTTAGTTTATGCCATCATCATCACAAAATACATGTACATACATATATCTCTACATAGGTGCATAATGTACAATCATGATCGTTAATGTTTTATATTGATATGCAACAGGGGTAGCTTCAAAAAATTACAATTGTAAAATTCTGGGAAGAGTATGACACCCTTTGTTTACATACTATAACCTGCTATAATATTTATTTTACTTGTTTTTATAACTACACATACGAGTAAATACTCTTCATGAGCAAAGTTTAAACAAATTTACATATGTATGAATAAAAAAGGCAAACAAGAAACAATCCTAATAAATTTTGTAAAAATATATTTATTTCAAATTACAATTTGAATTTAAGCATGTCTATATTTATAGTGTAATAATAATGTGGCACTTAGCCAACATTATAACATTCAAAGAACCAGTTCTCAAATATTGGAATAATATTAAGTATGTAACTATAGCTTACGAATCATAATGTTGATCTATCAATGTTAAATAATAAATAATTTTTTTTAATATGCCCCGCCATAAATGGTTAAAAACCTCTAATTAATAAAAAGACAATATTCACTATTGTAACGCAGAAATGACAAGGTCATTTTAAAAAATATAAAAAACAAAAAATTAATCTAAATTATTAGATGTAAAGTATATCAGATTCGGTCTACGCCCTGCCTTAATGTAATTTTTATTGTCAAACATCACTTCTTGAAAACTGAAAAAGTATTCCTTTGTCAAATTTGGCTATATAATGTCGTTAAGTTCAAAAAAACAAAAAAAAATAACTTGATTAAACTATGTATCCGTAAAGTAGGCATCAAGAAGTAGATACACCCCCATACACAAATTTAATAAGTGAGTGTGAGGGCGACAAAGTTGTGGTCTTTGGGACTAATGTACCTAGAGCGAGTTTACTGAATGAATACTGACATCGACATCAACACACAATCACCAACAGATGAGATGCCCAGAGCAGAGATGCTGTGGCATAGCTTATGGCCGGCTCGCAGCGGGTAAGGCAAACGAGGAAACCCATTGATTTGGAGTGGGTCGCGCTATTTTTTTTCTAGCGAAAAAGCAATGCTATTGCTATACTTTGCCTGCGCGCTGAGTTTTATTTTGTTGAAAAAAAGCTTAAGCGAATCGCAATAATTGTAAACAATCAACCAAGAGCAGCGTGAGAGCACCCTCAAAAAGCCAGACGATACCCGACCGTGATACGTTCTGATTGTGATTTTAGCTGTTTAGTACAAACTGATGTCTCGTTGAGCGAGCTCGTCTTTAACTTATACTTCTTAGTCGCAACTGGTTAGTAGCCTTTCAGTATAATATAGTAAATTATGAAATTTGAAAAAAAAGAATATATTTAACAGTTTTTTTTCTGCATTTTAAGAAGTGTGTTTTTTTACAAACCATAAAAACTAATAAATAACTAAAAAGAATTTTTGTTGTAAATAATCATAAATATCATCGAAAGTTGAATTAAAAAAAAAAAAAACTTCTGAAAATAAAAAGTAACTGTCGTTTCGTTTAAAATTAAGTGCTAAATGTGTTTACGATAAAACAGAACTAAATATACTAGCAAATCCCATTTTCTCTTTTAAATACTCAAGAAACACTTACAAACCTATACCAGTGACGAATACGATGAATTGACTTAAATTAATTGACTTTAATTCCGATTGAGTGCCTTTTACAGCAATCATAAGCTCAAAGTAAATTTTATTTAATTAAGTACTACGCCTAAAATAAAAAAAAAATACAAACTTATCACCCCCTTGAGATATGTGCTCCTACTCAAGATACAATGAGTGATCCCATCCCATACTATAGTATACCTAAGGCTTGAAATTATTTGCAAACTGCATGCAGCACATGCCACATAAATAATATAGTTTTCTCTTGATAAGACTTACTATTATTGATGTTTGTTGTTTGTTTTTCAAACACCGACCGACCGCCTTTGAATGAAAATCCACCGGAAAAATGCAACTCTATTATGATTTAAAAATACATTTGAATAGGAAAATTATTTATTTTCTCGGTAAAAGTGCCAAAAACTACTAGAAAAATCAAAAAAACGATAAACATTTTGTTTTTGTTGCACATCATGGAATATTTGTCTATTTTTAATTATATTGTGTAATAAATAACAATAATTTGATGTAAAGAACTATAACAAGTTACTTATATTTTAATTATATATTTTTTACGATAGCTTCAAATTACCTTTAGTGTGTAGTAAAAAATATTAATCATTAGGTATATAGTTGATGGTTCTTTTGGAAGCAGGAAACGACAACAAAAAATTCATTTTTATTTGTTACATCTTATTTGCATACAAGCGTTAATAACACGTGCAATTAATTATCATAAGCTTACTCTAAGACATGTTGAAATCAACTGCGCGACAGTTTCATTTACTTTCGCATCCAAAAAGCTAAAAATAAACAAAAATAAACTTAAACTATGTAAAACTAAAAACTCTCATCTCAGCAAACTTGGGTGCATAAAGTGAAAAATTAACAAAATTACAACAAACAAAATCACAATAATAAACAAAACTGTCGAAGCTTTCGTATAGAGGCAGAGGTAGACATGAATATGAAATACGACGGGTGATGTGTTCAAAGATCTTAAAAAAAAATGTCGTCTACTATAAGCCCACTTAAATATATATATATAGAGCATCGGAAAAGACACCTGTTTCATAATCCTTTGGTCGCTAAGAACTTTCGTCGTTCAGTATTGTTTGATTTGGTAATAAATACTCGTACCTATCAGCAGTAGAATCTACTGAACAATGAACTTATGCATTGGTATTTTAAATGTTCTTATGTGTACACACAAACAAATATTTATGGTATTTATAACAAATAATGTTGTAATTATTGTAAGTAATAGTTATTATTAGCATATGATTATTATCAAATTGGATTTAGCACCAAGTTTTCCTTTGGGTATATGTATATTCAAGGCAATCAAAAAACACGTTCTCTCGTTTAATTATGACATAATAAAATCAAGTATACTCGTACAATTGTTCAACTTCTCCATTATAAGCATTTTAAAATGAATAATCTGTTAAAATGTACTGACTGTGAGTACTGCCTTACATTGTTTTCATTAACACCACTTAAATGTTATTCTTTAAGTAGATTTCTATTCATGTATTCAGTTCATTCAGTCTTTATGTGGTAAATCAAAAAATGTGAATTTAATTATACCTACAAAATCTTATAAAACATGATTTGTGATACTGATGTACGAAACTTACATATATATATATTATGTGCCTAAGAATTTTAGTGCTTGTCCTTTAAAATTTTGACAAGAACAAAATAAATGTGGAATAATAAAAATGGTACTTCTTCTGTTCTCATAGAATACCTATAGACAGAATAAAAGAAGAAGATGATAAATACCTCTCAATAGCAACGCCATCTCTCAGATTATAAGTGCATCTTGAGTGAGAAGTGATGTGCTTAAGAAGGTACATTTATTTTTTCTGAATCCATCCTCTTATTTGCAAAGTATGGGATTTGTTATTAGGGTTTCTTCATAAAATCGACCTACATATAATTTAGTCCGTACAATTGTTACCAAATGATCAAAGTCTGTTTTTAGTTTTTGTATATCTTTTTTTTTTAAACTAAACTTAAAAAAGATTACAAACGTGTCGTAAGATATTTTACACATCTCTATCGTACTTTCATCAATGTACACATTTACATATATACTGACTTTTTGAGGATAGTAAAGGGTGTAAAAAAGGTTGTGTTTTGAAGACGAATTTGTAAATAAACAATTACTATTTTGGGTTTTTAGTTAGTATACATATTTAGCACCTATCTAACATAGAGTATAATAATTGAGATATTAAATATTTAAAGTGTGCTAATTGGCAATTCTTATTATTTATTTAAATGATAATGATCAACTGTAAAATTATGTATATGTACTTTTCGTTGTTAATACAAAATTTTAATATTTTTATGCTAATTTCTTTAAAATTTGTAGTTATATTTGATTTGTATGAGTATTGATTTGGAATATTAATTTTTAATTAGTTTAAATTGTAGAAATGTCTGCCATTTGATATTTAAATATTAATTTTTGTTCTTAAATGTTACAAAAATAAATTATAGAGTAAAGTTTATTTCTCTGATAGCTTTTTTCATATGTTATAAGTGAATACTTAATTGATTATGAGAACATTGTCTCCAAGAATTAACGATGAATACAAAAAATTTACAAACGAAACAAACATAATGCAAAGTTCATTTTTATACACTGTTACCAAATTATTATAATATTTTCTTAGGATCACGTTTCAGTGTTGTGTTTTTTACCAAAAGGACAAAAATCAAACTTAGGCGCCAGTTATAGCTATCATTGAAATCGATCCGGAAAAATTTTTTAATCGATATTTAACGGTGTTTCCCTTTGATTAGAAATCAAAATTATATACTGATCAATCGGAAATCACACAAAGATTTTTTTTTGAGAAAAAAAGTGTAATTGCGCATTTATTTTTCTCTAAAAATGTATTTTTCTATTTTCCGGACGGAAATTCATTTTCCGGAACAGCTGATACTTTAATGTTCAAAAGTGAAACGAATCGTTTCACTGATTTGTGTTTCAATTTCACACAATTCCAATAACAGATTTTTATCAGTAAAAATTTTTCGGTGGATTTGAATCAGGAAATTTGTTTCAATGACAGATATTTGTAATGATAGCTAAAAACGAGCTGTCAAAAAAATTCCAATGTTTGTTTTCAATGATGAAAACCAATGATAGCTATAACTTGCGCCTTATGATCGAAAAAGATGAAATATGGAACAAAACCCTGGCATTTTGTTTCAATTCTTATCGTTTCTCGACCAATTTTTTCGATGTTAGAAGCAACAACAGATCGCTGGCACTCTTTTAATTTTAAAAGGTCACATTTTGCAAAATCGTGTTTTATTATTAAAAAATAAACTGCATAAAACATAATACAAATCGAGAGAGTACTGAAAATTTTTCTTTAAATTGTAGGTCAATTAACAATTCGAAATCATTATTTATTCTTTGTTTAAAATTCAGAGGACACCGGTGACGTATTACACGAAAACCCAACTAAGATTCGTCATCACTTTCACTTGAAAATGTATTGTTAAGTTTGTAGGTCTTTTCGTTGTCAACACTTTACAGAAACTGAGTTTTCTGTCGCAGTTGTCAATATAATACTGACAAATATGTGAGTTGTAATTTTTTTCCATTTCATAAGAGAATAATTGTTAGTATAAAATTTGTCGGAAAATTCTTAACAACTGTGGTAAAAATACTTGACAGTTATCATTGTCATAACAATTTTTTGTATGAAACGAAAAAATGACACTGTCGGGTGTTTTTTTACAATTCTACAAAATTGTGAAATTGTTTATGGAACAGATTTTGACAATTGTCAAGTTGTAAATTATCAAATTTTTACCTGTCACGATTGTCAATGTTTATGAAATAGACCCCAGATCAGTCTGACAATAGCTGTCAACCAGTTGACAATAACCAAATATCTCCCAAAGATAAATTGATTATTGAAATGGTTGGTAAATTTCCAAAGTCTTTCAAATTAATTGTCAGATAGTTTTTTGAAGAATTTATTATAAGGCGTTTTCCAATAAGAGGTTTTATTTTAAATAGGTCACTATTCCACCAGCTTTTACTTTTTTTTTACTTTTATTTTTTAACAAGTAAAAACTTACACCATTAGTAAAAACAGAAAATAGATAAACGCTTTAAAATGGTCTGAAATTGTCTAATTGGTGACGTTATTGAAGATCTTACATATATGTAAGCTGAAAATTTGCAAATTAAGTATGGGAACTTTCATGAAAAGGATATGGTGACGCTTAAGTAAGTTTGGCGATCATTTGGCATACTATTTTCTTAACAATGAAACAAACATCCATTGATCTTTTAAACAGCACTCCTTGTTTTTGTTTTAAATATTAAAATGAAAATTCTTTTATGACAACAAGTATATTATCAACAACTATGTAAGAAACGACTTCTGACAATCTCAAATGACGTTTCTGGCAATAGTGTCACACAAAAAGGTAGGTTCATAATACCTAAGTGACAGGAAAGTCAAGTTTCTAGTATGGAAATTTGATTGGAAAATTAATCTCCCGTACAATCAAGTTAAGTCTACTTATGTCAAAACGTCAGCTGATTATGGTTTTTTTTTCATTCAACTGCAAGCTGAACTTCATAATTCTGTAATTTATTTATTAACTGCACAATATGCCTGTACCTACTAAGCTTTTAACAACAAATTGTTCCATGGCAAACATTTTATTTTTTAAAATATACACTGGGTCTTTGAATAATTTTATTAATTGATCATTTTTACTTTGTTGTGGTTGTCTTGCTGTTTTTCTATTTCGTTCAATTTCTCAAATAAAAGGATGCACCTTTCATTCAAAATTGTATACAAACATATCTGAAAATTCACCTTCTAGACAAATTAATAGAAACATAATCAGTGAATTTATTTAAAAATAAACTTATCTAAGGATTCAATCAAGTTTTCCAATGAACACCAATTTAAAAAAAAAAAAAAAATCTTCTTTTAGCTGACTTTTGGGCCTCTTTATTATATTTAAGTGTAATTCTTGAGATAAGAAGCTGCAATTTTTGTTATTCTCGTTCTGAGTACGGTCATCAATTCATGAAGAAGTTAGTCTATTTTGATAAAAAGGCAATATAATATTTTCTTATCAAATTTGCTTTATTTGTATTGATGACCTCATTTTATTGAGCGATTTAAAAAAAAATCCCTTAACTACAGTGTGTTCCACATATGCATATACATATGTATGTATGTACAATGTACATACGTCTTTTCAACCTAGACAAAACCGGATATGTCAATATTTAATCATGAAAGATTCACGAATATTTTTTAAAAGTCTAAATTTTCATCAGCTTGAATATTTAGAGAAACTTTTAAATGTTAGAAGACGATATACTCGTATATTGGATTCACTCCAAAATGATACTAGGTTAGGTTAGGTTAAAGTGGCTGCGGATACAGAATCCACACACTTAGGCCAAAAGAAAAGGCCCATTGTGATACCACATGAATCTAGAGAATTACTTCTTACTAGTCGAACTATTTTGAGCTTTTTATAAAGTGAAAAAGATATTTGATATCCTTATTAGCTAGTTCACTGGGATTATCAAAAGAGTAGTCTCCTAGATGAAGTTTGAGTCTTAGTAAAAGAGCAGGGCAAGTTCAGAGAAGGTGAGATATTGTTTCCTCTTCTTCCTCGTCCATACAGCTCCTGCAGAAGTCATTTGAGGCTACACCAAGTCGTATTGCGTGTCTGCCTGTAAGACAGTGTCCCGTCAGGACACCTATTAGGCTTGTTTCACACTACACGGTTTTGACCGTACGGCAAAGAACCGGATGGCGACATTTTGTTAGAGGCCGTGACCGTATAATATGAAACCGGTTTTTTGCCGTACGGTCAAAACCGTATAGTGTGAAACAAGCCTTAGGGAGCTAATATAAAGTCTGCTTTGAGATAACAAGTCTTTAGAGCGCTTTAGGTCCAGTGAAGGCCATATGAGTTTTGTGGCTGCGCACGTTGGTAAATTGTGCCACCTAGAGTTTGTTATCGTAAAAGCTGGTGTTTCCTTTAGCAGAAGTTTACATGTACATAGCTAAAATGATACTAATAAACACAACATTTATAACAAATCTCGTTTGCTAAGGTAAACCAGTGAAAAAGATAGTTTAGAGAAGGATTAAGCAACGATTTGAAAAATTTGATTAAAAATGAACAATTATAATAATTTAATTTTTAAATCGTTTGCAAAAATAAATCGGAAGGAAATATGAAGAATCTCTTAGTATTTATCGAATCTCCCAAAATGAGCGCACGATAGTTTCAAATATTTCTGTTAATAAATAGTAAAATAATTTGATTAATCAACTCTTTGGTAATGAGCAATTACCTGTAATAACAAATTTTTCGGAAACTTTGTACAATTTCAAGTTACTTAATTAGGGATTCTTGGTAAACGAAATTTTTTCATCCGTTACGGATAAAACAGATTTCCGTAGCTTCAAATAAGAAGATCTAAGGCTTATTAATGTTATATACCACAGGCTCTTAAAATAGTGGAATCTTTAATAACTTCAATTTAAATGATTGCAAACATTTTTGCAACAACAACATTAATTTTAGACTATTTGAACATTGAATTGTTCCTATCTTATAGTCAGTTTAAAGCTCAATTTCTTGATTAAGTTTCCAATGTACATTCATACAAAACATTTTCAAATGTGCCTTTTTACCAAGTATTTGTATTAACTCATCTGTAAGTTTTGTGTGTACTTGAGGGATGAATTGATCTGCTGAAATTCGATGTCTGAAATATTGACAACTTCTATTAAGGTTTTGAATCATAATATCTAAAATAAGCTTACTCAATTTGAAGATATGTCAGGTGTGTCAAAATAAGTATTTTTATAAACTTTCTAAAATGCTTTGAGCTAAAATAAGAAGTCCGAGAGATTTTAATATCAATATGTCCTGTCTAACTTTATGTTAATTTCTATCAATATTAATTCGTTTAAAATGTATAAATATACATATCATCAATTTAATTTTTCTTTAAAAATAATCGACTACTTGAAAAATGACCATCTTATAAAAATAATTTCAAACTATTGATAATTGTGATAAGCGTTGAAACTTGAAACAGAATAATGACATCATTAGTTTAAAAATAATTACATTTTACATACACATACTTTATTTCAAGGGTTGTATGATCTTGTTCTTGAAATGTTTTCAATTTAAACATACCATAGTTAACTCAGTTGTAACCAGATAGAGACAGTAAAAACTATTCTTATATTGAAAATATGTATATACATACATACATATATGTATATATAAAGTTAAGGTTTGTCAAGGATTACGTGATTAGTATTTTAATTTTATGTTGTTTTTATTTTTTCATAGAGATAGCGAAATAGACATAAGAACCTAAACAATCAATTAATCAATGCAAGACGGATTTCTTATACTATGTAAATATGTAAGATAGAGTTACCAATGCCTACGAGAACATAGTTCTGATTCAAGAAAATTTATAAAGAACATTGTAGCATACAAATTGATATACGAGTACAATACAAGCGATTTGGTTAGTATCTATTATACTTTGGAATTTACTTATGCTTAAATGTTATACGAGTTTAGTCATGATTAACATATTTGCAAAGGTAGAGAAATAAATATTCTAAGAGCCAACAACATGAAAAGTAAAGTTGTTTGCGTTAACATTAATGCTACCCCGGGGCGTATACGTACTTTTTTAAGCGGTAATTTTTTTTAAGAAAAAATTTTCCTATCTATGGACAATGGACATTAAGTTTTTTTGAGTGGGCTGGAAGACCTCTTATTTTTTTAATTTTTTTATCACTTTTACAAAAATATTCCAAAGTAAACGCACATTTTAGTCCTATTTTAAACTGTACAGGAATTGATAAGATTCAAAAGATATTTAACATTGATAATAATAAAAATTAAAGTGGAGTATAATTGAAGCATTATGATATGATTGTTTATGCACATAAAAGCAGTTTTACCTTAACTCAGAGGACATAGAAAATATGTTTGCCGAGTACTTTCAGTGTGCCTTTGAAATATCTTCTTAGGATTTAAATAATACTTCTGCTGTTGATGAGTTTTTAACTAGGTATTCTAATTCTATTGAATTCAGTATTTTCATAAGAAAAGTACAAAACATAGGTCTTAACGACAGATTATGTGTTATGCACATCTTCATATCTCAAAGACAGGTTGTATAATGTTATTTTTAAAAGTGAACGTTCTAAATGTTTTACTGTTAACTCTGGTATACCTCAGGGTACTCACCTTAGTTCTTATATTACTTACTTTAGTTGGCGCTACAGCGCATTGTGCTCCTGGGCTTACCAGCTTACTCGATCTCTAGCTTGCTGCCTCCAGTTTCGAATACCAAGTTGACGTGCGTCGGCCTCAACTTGATCACTCCACCGGAGATGAGGCCTGCCTCTGCTTCTTGTTCCCTCAGGCTTGGCGTTGAATACCTTACGGGCTGGAGCTTCGATGTTCGTTCGCTCGACATACTCTAGCCATCTTAAGCGTTGGACACGCAGTTTTATGACCAGTGGCAAGTCGCTGTACAGCTCGTATAGCTCATGATTATATCTTCTCCGCCAGATGTTACTTTGCCTGTCGACACAAACCGGACCATAGATCGTACGCAGAACCTTCCTCTCGAAGATACCAAGAGATCCTTCATCCGCCTGGGAAAAGGTCCATTCTTCTGCACCATACAGCAAGACTGGGATGATTAAGGTTTTGTACAATGTCTCTTTGGTATTTCGCGATAGGGCCTTATTCCAACCATTTTTCAACGTCATCCTGATAAGTCGTATATCAGTTTGGTAGGGATACCAAAACTCAACATGGCACGGTATAGTTCGTTCCTTTCTACATTGTCATAGGCTGCTTTAAAATCGATGAAAAGATGGTGTGTTTCGATGTTATGTTCTTGGGTCTTTTCCAGGATTTGGCGTAGAGTGAAAATTTGGTCGATGGTAGATTTTCTAGGCCTGAAGTTACACTGGTAAGGGCCAATTAGTTCGTCAGTAAATGGCTTCAGGCGTTCACATAATGAGTCAATTTTAGATCGATTGAATTTCATAGCTAGTTAGCATAATTTGCGAAGGCAGTAGTCAATTTGTAACCTCTAATTTTTAGTAGATCAAACAACGGCACTAACAGTCCTTTAAATCTTTTAACTAATATTTACAATATTCAAGTATAATTAATTCCAGCAACGACAATGTAAACTCACTTAACTTTAGAAAATTATTGTGTATTCTAAATAATCCATAATATAGATTAGATGTAAGTTTTTCTATTCTTTTTTGTTTTGTTATAATTTTAAGAATTTTGAACCGTTAGTACCTAATGAGAGTAAATAAATAAATAAACAAAATTGATAAATACAAAAATAAAAGTTCAGAACTCCAAAGATTCTAATTCCAGTAATAGTTTAATAAAACAAACAATTACTAGAATTATCTGCTCACAAAATAAATAAGTTTATTTAATTTTAGTTGTTATAAGCTCTAAATATAGGACTGACAATTTTAAATTAAACTATAGATGAAGAATATTAAAATAGTAATCCGAAGGTTTTTTATTTATCTGACAATGTTTAATAATTATATAAAATATACAAATTAGGTCACAAGGCTGAAATATGTACATGCACACATTATTTAAGAGTATATCTCAAATAAAAAAAAAGTAAAAAGAATTAATACTAAACTAAAATATAAACACCATTAAAAAATAATTATTAGAATCCGTTTGACAATATATTTTTTGTATCATCATTTAATTTCTAATGCACATGCGACCTAATTAATATGATCTTTACTATTAAGCGAAAAGTTTCATTAAAAAGCATCATACAAAAATCCATAGATATGGATATTTACATACATACATATGTAAATATTGTGAATAATTTATTTATATTGAGCAAAACGCTCTCAAGCGCGTCTATTACAAATTTGTTGATATACAAACAAATTAACTGTTCATTTATTGCATATTTTTGAGTTTAACTACAAAATATGCAAATAGAAATGTATTTTCATCAGAAGCTAAAGCTAATTTTAATTTAGATACAATCGAAAAACATGGATAGCACTTTGCCCGTTAGAAGATCATTAATATCCTATCATATTTCTCCCTAAGTTGTATCACTCTCCACAGCAAAAAAATAAAAGTGCTAAAGCTAGAACAGTACATTTTCTGTCATTCATTATGCGATAGTTGCATGGGAGATGGGACGCAAACTTGCACCCACCTCAAACCTCACCCTTTTATAGACGAGGATAAAAAAAACGCGGCAGCTGTTATCATCCGGCTTAATAATAATGGATAATAGGTTATATGATATGATCCAACTACTAACTACACAGAGACGATGAATTGCACCCAAACACACATGAGAGATGTATCCATCTATTTCTATAAGCATGAAGATACATTTGTGAATAGAAGCAGTACAATTTATTTGATTATAATGACAGTGATGATATGATACTGTCAAGTGAACTTTGTTTTGGTAATACATTTGTGCTGGTAGTAGACTTTCAATAGAAACAAAAAAAAATGATAAGCTAGCTTTAGTCTTGGACTTCTAGGTTCATTCAGTAATACCGTTTCGCAGGCTCCAGATCGGTCGTGTCTATCTCTGGAGATCAAAACATTAAATAAACCTATATCCTTTTTCGACTTTAATAAAGGGTTTAACTTTTAAATAACGCATTGCTTTGAAGACTAACTCTATTATTAAAAACTATGTTCTAAATTTAAACAAACAACAATTAAGAAAACGTATCTTGAATAAATGTAGAAATCAGTTTGATATTTCAGATAAGGTTTTGTAAGTTTATTGCCTACTAAGCGCATAAACTAACCAACGAACGAAAACTTAAAAAAAAACATTTGTGTTTTCGGAGGGATAGCAAAAATTGATCGAACAAGCAACATGACTCGACCAAAGAATAGTTCCAAATTTAAAGGGTTCATGCAAGAGAACTCTTTAACTATACTAACTATAATAGGTGTTGCAGTTGGAATCATTGTAGGACTGATACTAAAAAACAGCACGGGACCATGGACAAAACGTGAAATTATGTACATCGCGTTCCCGGGAGAGCTGTTTTTAAGGTAACTTTCTACAAAGAATTCTTCTAATCAACAAAAACAGTTAAAATAATCTTCTATACAAAAATAAAACATTCAAATGAAAATATTCCAGGATGCTGAAGTGTTTAATTGTGCCATTGTTAGTTTCGTCGATTACAAGTGCCATTGGTTCTTTAGATTTAAGTATGTCCGGTCGTATTGCAACAAGGTTTGTTAAATCGTTTTATTTTTGTTTTTATTTTGAAATTTGTATGCATACATTTTTGATTGAAACACTACTTTTTTTTTTGTAAATAGAGCGATCGTGTACTATTTCCTAACAACAGTATCTGCAGTTATATTGGGTATTGTGCTTGTAACAACTATACGTCCAGGACAAGTAGGACAGGTAGATGAGTTTATGACTGACGATGTCGAAAAGAACTCAAAAGTTCTTACACCTGATACCTTAATGGATCTCGTTAGGTTGATATAAATCTTAAATAATTTTCTAAAAAAAAAATATATTTTTAAATTAAAATTATTATTTAACAGGAATATGTTTTCGGATAACATAGTTCAAGCAACAATGTTTCAGGTAAGATATAACTTTTTTAATTAGTATACATTTTATTTTTACAAAAGAGGAAGTGATGTGTTTATAATACTTTGGATAAAGCAAATTCGTCACCCAATATTATTTATATGCAAACTGAGTCTTTTAGTCAATTAGTTAAAACATAAATACATTCGTCCAATTATCCAATAAAAAAAAATTCGCGGTTCGAAGTTCAACAGCATCAATTTCAATTTGGCTTTACATCCATCACCACTATACCAGTAATTCAGTATTCTCCCACCATATATTTTTAAATCAGCACCATTCACTGAAGAGTCAACATATAGCAAGCAAACTTTAAGTACACACTTTAATTTGTTGTACATTTATTCATTTTATCCCCAGTCTTGGCCGCAGAATGATGCATAGTAAAATTTGCTTCCATGTAGCAAATAAGTTGAATCTTATTTTTTGTGTAGCTACTACACATCAGATTTAAATAAGTTAACACTTTCAACGACATATGTACGTTCGAATTAAACCATTAAACCAACAGTTTTAGAATTGTGGAATGTAAATAACTAATAGGGTGTAAGCAGTGCCTTAATCTGAAATTTACGTACCGACGTAGGAAAATTTTATGACGCTACACTTACTCAATCAACACGCGAAGAGTGTGTATATAATTGCATTTTACTGTCATAAAGACTTATAGCTTTTTCGTTCATTATTGCTTAACTTAAGGCAAACTTTCAAGTTGATCAACTTTAGAGTTGATTACAACTCTAGAGTTAGAACGAAAGTTGAAATTTCTTTTTATTCACTAATTTCTTTTTTAACTCCCTAGTTTAAAATCAAAAGTTGGAATATTTTAGAATTTAAAAAAAATATTGGGATATTTTTGAAAATGAAACAGAAACTGTCAGTTTCATAGTTAACACTTTAACTGCGGCATGGTTTAACCTGAGCGACTCCTCTATGCGGACTTTTTTTTTTTGGTCAAAAAAGTTCTATTTACTCTACTTTACTTATGTATCAGTGCTTAATTTTACTAATATTTTGTTTTTTTGGACTATAAAAAACGATTGTTGCGTAGTCGACGTCAGCATCATAGTATGGCGTTTTTCCCGGATGCGGAGTGTGCGGAGGCATTGAGAGAGGTCAGAAAGTAATAAACATGTTGTCGACGATGCGTCGACGTCCAACGCATAGAACAAATACGATTTGTTAACGACGACGCGTCGAAGTCAGCAGTCAAAGGTTAAATTTCTTGATTTTATTAAGATTAAGTATTTTACAAACGAAAATATCGTGTCCAAAAAGACGGATTCGAGTGAATTAAAAAGAATTCATATGTACGTGATCGTATTGTTATTGTCACCATTCTCAATATTTTGGCAGTCGCATAGATACTGACTTTAAAGGTGGAGCACATTAGTATTACACATTAACAATTAAAAATGCATAGTATTAGCAAAATGTTCTTGATTTTTTACTTCTTCTTAAAATTTTGTTCGTAAAACTTGTTTGTTTGTTTCAACAATTATGCAGTTCAATGAACATTTTGGGAACCACTTATTTTACGACTTTTATCTTCAGTTCAAATGGCAAAAACTTGGCAAAGGAAAACATATTTAAATGTTAAATTTCGCGTTTCTAAATATTACAACTCCTTGAGTTTGTTAAAACCCAAGTTTTTTTTTCAACTTCCATATTTTTTGGAAGTTATGAAAATCTAAGGTTGATTAACTCTTAAGTTGGAAATCCTACAGTTGAAAACGTCAACTTTGAGTGAATAAAAACACTTGTTAATAATAAAAATCCTCAAGTCATGTTCAACTTTCATTTATAAGGTTTAACTAGATTTCTTAATTTTTTTCAAAATATAACTGCTAATTTATTTGAAATGCAAAAACATCTTCATTATGATTTATTTGAGGAAATGACTCCATATTATAAGTTAAAACTTACAGATTAAATAGATCTAGTCTATTTTTGGAAACCCAAATTAAAAATGTCATTGCTTGCAAGAGAACTAAAATATGTCATAATACATAAATATAACAAGTGTATGCTGTCACTTATTGGATTGAGTGGCACTTAATTTTCTCATAAAGTATTGGCACCACTTTCAAGGCCTGAGTAAACTGCACTTCAGAGCACAGCATGCAATACTTAAGTTCCATTTACATTTCAACTAGAATTGCACTTACAAACATTGAATTCAGTTCTGCATATTAACCAAAAGTTCTATACATCTACTAAAGCTGTATGCATTAGACCAAAATTGGATTTTTGAATTTTATCAAATAAATTTGTTTGACATTTTTTAATTGTTCCAAAGAAAGCTTAAATGTTTTTTTTTAATTATTTATATAAAGGGTGGTGCAATTTTAAGGGCCGATGTTGATTTTGAATAAAACACAAATTATTCAAGAAATTACTGTAATTTCTTTTTATTATGATAATATTGGTATTGTTCAATTATATATGGAAAAAAATTTCAGCCAAATTGACACCGCGAGCTCTATTCGATGGTCCAAATTTTCGATGTTGTTGAGGCATAATTTATAATAATTTTCTTTCAAATAACCCCAAAGAAAGAAATCCAACGGTGTCAAATCACATGATCTTGGTAGCCAATTGACTGCGCCACCACGTGAGATAACTCGGCCATTGAACTCATTGCGCAAAAGAGCCATTGTTTCGTTAGCTGTATTGCAAGTGGCACAGTCCTGTTAAAACCACTTATCGTCCATATCAACATCTTCCAATTCGGGCTATACAAAATTCATTATTATCTCACGACAACGAACACCTGTCATAAAGAAACTGCCTGACCGGCCTCATTTTTTGGTGCTGCCAGCCCATAAACCGCACCAAACAGTCGCTCTTTGTGAGTGCATTGGTTTTTTATCAATCACTGTTTGATTTATCATTCGCCCAAATGCGGCAACTCTGTTAATTGACAAATCCACTGAGGAGAAAATGTGCCTAATCACTGAAGAGATTTTCTTCGAAAATTGATCATCCACTGTTGCCATTTCTTGTCACCATTTTGACCATTGAAGAAGCTTAAAGTGGTAAAGAGGCTTTAGTTCTTGAGTACGAGAATGCACTGGTGTTTTTCACATCTTTTACATACCCGGCACAAATTGATCTGAAAAAATCACGAGGTCCACGATATGCATTTTGATTTGAATGCCTATTTTCATAATAAGCCTGAATAACTTTAACGCGTAGCTCGATTGTGTATCTTTCCATGGCTCAAATTGAGTTAATCTGAAATCGAGAAATGTCAAATAAAATGCATAAAAAATCTTGAAGTTTAGGTGTGGTTCACATTCAGCATTGGTCCTTAAAATTTAACCACCCTTTACATATTTGCCAAATTTGTTAGGTACAAAAAACATGAAATTGTGAATTTAAATTTTAGTTATGACTTCTAAGTTTCTGACATTTAAAATGAATAGGTCCCTTCCCCATATTTACATAAGTTTGTTTGCTATATTTTTTTGCACGAACTTTCACTGTTTTTATAAAATTCAGATGAACCGTTTTTAATAAAAGGAAATAATTATATAATATTTTTAAAACTGCTGATTAGTAAAATGCTGACTCTTATCGTGTTTTGTTGAACTGTGTCTTTTTTAAGATCAAAGTCAAGTAAGTTTCTAAGAAAATTGTCGAATGTAAATTTATTCTCATCATCAAACCGAAAATGATTCGTTTCTTCAACATATTGTTAATCTAGACACAAACTAGACACATATCTTATTTTGAAAATGCCATTATAAAAAGACTAAAATAAATATAGGTAGGTTTTAATTAGAATTTACCTTGTTATTGAAAAATACCTTGATATTTCATTCAATCAATTAATTAGTGTTTAGCAATAGTTGAATAAGGTTAGGTACATACGTTTTATGCAAATTAATTTTACTTGTGTATTATTATACTCGTAGTAATAAACGCATCTACCTACAACATGATTATGATATGTGATTTGCATTATTCATAAAAAAGTTGTTGCAATTAAGCTACAAAACTAATTAGAGAACTCAAGTGCAAACATATTTTGTTTTATTATTCTAGTACAGTTCTTCTTTGAAGAAATTGAAAAAAAGAACTTTTAAAAATATAAATCTATTTGTTTAATTACAGTATCGGACGGAAATAAGAGCACCTACAAATATTTCACAAAAGGATTGTAAGTTCTAAAACAGAGAGATTAAGTTAAGTACATGGGATTATCAAATTTTACAATATTGTCAGTTTTGTCACTAAAACGAAACTGTCCCATATATCTTGCAATCGTGTAATCTTTCAATCTTACATTGCCAGAAATATAATTGTCAGCCAATGGGAAGGTTCAAACGACAAAAGGGACTTGAAAGTAAGGCAAGTTTCTAGTATCTAATTGGCCAACTGCCAAAAAATTGCCTTCCAATTAAAGCAACTTAATTGGAAAATTGTATAGATAGTTAGCAAAAACCAATTTCCCTAATATCAAGTCAAGTCTTTTTATGTCAAAATGACAGTTGATCATGTTTTTTTTTTATTTAATGAAAGCTAAACTTTATTAGTTTGTAATATTTATATATTTTCTGAACAATTCCATTTAATGTTTTCCGTAAGAAGGTTATCTGTCAAATTGGAAAAGGAATAAGTAATATTTTTTATTTTTTATTTACAATACAAAATACAAGTCGTGGTTGACTTATAGATTGCCTAAGAAGTTTTTTTTGTAGACAACAATGGGTTTTGGCACAATCAACTGAAGGTAGATATAATTAAGTAAAGTTCCGAAATTTGTACACCTAAAAAACTACCTACATAGTTGTCTTAATTTACGTTCAAAAAATGCAATCGACTGCAAATGAAGTCTCTTATGTTGTCTGAACCTGCCCATTGTCAGACGATATATGTATTTGTAATTGCTAATATTTTTATTGTCATTTTTGATAAATCTTCTGCGCGAATGCAAAACTAAATCAGCTAACATTTGTCAAAAAAAATTGAAATATTTTAGAACAAAATCTGCCATACGTTAAATTTATCAATCTATTATCAATTCATTAGCAGCTTTTGTCATATTACTGACTGATATGACAATATTGTAAGATCCCCCAATCGTGTGTACTTAGCTTTATATAATATTTTATGATTTTTAATTTGTTCCTATTTTATAATTTATAGTGCCGATGGAATTATGGGAATTCAGTGGAAAGTACAAAGATGGCTCGAACGTTTTGGGCTTGGTTATGTTTAGTATTGTACTTGGAACTACCATTGGCCGAATGAGGGAACAGGGAAAGTTGTTGCAAGAATTCTTTACAACTCTCAGTGAAGCCATGATGATTATTACTTCTTGGGTTATTTGGTAGGAGAGATTTTATCTTTTATATAAACTATATGGCATTGTTTGTTTTCTTTTTTTTTTAATAGGATCTCACCTCTTGGTGTAGCTTTCTTGATCACAGCCAAAATTATTGAAATGCATTCTTTAGTTCTTGTTGTTCAACAACTTGGATGGTATTTCCTTACAGTTATGTTGGGTTTAATTCTTCATGGATTTGGTAATTAGAATTGAAGTCTTCTACGAGATAGAATTCACTTACATTTTTGAATTTATTCGCTTCAGGTACAATTCCACTTTTGTTCTTTTTGGGAAGTGGATCTCTACCTTACAAGTACATTGGAAAGCTCAGTCAAGTTTTGGCTACAGCTTTTGGAACTGGCTCAAGCTCTGCAACAATGCCATGCACTATTAAATGCCTCGATGGCATGGGTATGGATCCACGTGTAACTAGGTTTGTCATTCCAGTTGGAGCCACAATTAATATGGATGGTACTGCTCTGTATGAGGCTGTTGCTGCCCTCTTTATTGCTCAGTACAGACAAGTTAGCTATTCTTTTGGGACTGTAATAGCTGTGAGGTATGCAACTGACATTTTGATATTCATTAAAATTTCATAGAACCTGTATTTATATTGTTTTTAAATTATAGTATTACTGCAACTGCTGCCTCGATAGGCGCTGCTGGTATTCCACAAGCTGGTCTTGTTACCATGGTTATGGTTTTGGATACCGTGGGGCTGCCAGCCAAGGATGTTTCCCTTATTATTGCCGTTGATTGGCTATTGTAAGTGAAATACCTATACTATTTTCAGAATGGTTTTGTTAAGCAACATATTTTCCTTCTATATAGGGATCGTTTCCGTACCACAATTAATGTGATGTGTGATGCCATTGGAACAATTCTCGTTAACAAATTATCAGTGAAAGATCTAGAAATAGCTGACAGGGTAATATTTTTTTTTTAAATATGGAGTATTCATGAACATGTTAATTTATTAATTTTTTCAGAACACTGCGGATCCTCATGAACTGGTTGAACTTAGCAATGGACATGAGCTAAAGGATTAAGAACTGAGATTTGTTTCACCATAAATGCAATCATATAAATTTGTAGCCACAAAATCCAAGTCAATACATAAAAGCGAACTTTGAGATGTAAATATTAAAATCAAATTATTAAAATTAGTTGTTATCTCCGTAAATGAAAACAATATTATAATATTATTAATATTTAACAAAAAAAAAAGAGAATCGTAAAAAGCGTGTTTGCTATAGTTTGTAAAATGTATACGTTTAAAGAAGAACCTACATATATACAAGCATATATCGTGTATACATATTATTATAAATTAATGCATACTTTTTATTTTTATATATATGTATTTTTTTAATAATAGCAACTAAATAATGAGTCGTTGTTTTTGAAAGTGCATTAAGTCAAAAAATTAAGTTAAAGATGACGTAATAATATTTTAACAAAGTCCTTTTTTAAAAATGGGATTTCAAATTAAAGTTTTTAAGTTTATTCCACTTTTAAATAAAACGACTCGAATATTATTTTTTAATTGATATGTTCGCATTTCATATTTAATTGTACGCAGAATTGAACTTGTTTTTTGTTGTATGCATATTTTTTTTTGTACAAAAAATAGTTTACACCATGACAAAATTAATGTTTTGAAAAAAAAAAATAACCAAACAAAAACATACTAAAAGTTCTATTTGAACTTGTACATATACTTAATAGTATAAGAAATCAAAAATGACAATAAAATAAATACAATATTTATAAAGCAAACTTTGAACGTTTTGGCTCATATGAATAAAATTTAAGTACGACGATTGTTTCGTGATCTGAAATTGTGTACCTATGAGCCTTTAAGGTTGATAATTTTTTTTTAGTATTTACTTTATTCTTCTTCAACTTACATCAATCTCACAGAGTTGAACCTAGATTGATACAACTTAGCAAACAGAATGTACCCATATTTCCAATAAATTAAAAAGTGATTTTTAAGAAAATGCCAAAACAATAAAAATCATAATAATTAAATGGATTTTTCGATTATAGTGAAAATGTCTATTCTGTTTCTCGATTTGATTTTAATCGAAACCATACAAATCGATTTAATTTTTTGGATTCCATTCATTTAAATGCTTCCCCAAAAAAGAAATAACGAAATTTCTGGGAAAAAGAAAATTAAACTAATAAAAAAGCATAAAAATTAACAAAACCATTCCAAAAAAAGAAAACTTTTCCTTTCAAAGTGCTAAGAAAATATACATATGCAGGTACCTTTATCTACATATTATTTTTTTTTAATTAAGTATCAAAGATTTAATTGTGTGTTTCACATTAAAACAATGTTCTTAGAAATAATATGTGTTCGTAGTTGATAAGATAATAATTAGCATATGTTCTGTTTTGCACATTTTAAAGTGCTAATAAGTTATTCAGTCAAATAAAACATAAATGTATTAAAGGTTGAATATTTGTTAAAAATATTATAATAGTGAATAAAATAGTAAAATAAATAATATCTGCGAAAAAATGTTAAACATTATGTATTCAAGTTTAAATTTTAGTTTAGAAAAAAAAAATATCTATACAAACATACATAGATATTAGTTTTTAGCCCAGAATATTCAATTTTAAAATTAAACTTACTGTCAATGGATTTTTAGGCAATTGTTTCTTACAAATATATAGCTAGAGATTTATTACTCAATAAAATAAAACGAAATAGATATTCAAAACTTTTGCAATTTAGTTCAGAAACAAATTTTAAACCAATTTATTTGTTTACACCACACATGTCAAATATTGAACTCACAAATAAAATAAGTATGTAGGTACTTACGTCAATCAAAATGATATCTATGAACAGACAACAGACAGATCAGCAGGGTCTGTACCCCTGTTACCTTAACACCCTCAACATTTATTTGAGGTGAGTTAAAGAAAACTCTTGGATAAATATTCAAGATGGCGTCCACTAGTCTGATTAAGGTAGAGGTGGGGAACGGTCTACCATGGGCCACGGGTGCCCCGAAATCAAATTCAAACACAATATGTTTAGATTGGAAGTATTTATGTTTTAGAAATGTTATGAGAATTTGAGTGCTAAATTGGTGTAAGCCAATGTTTTTAATCATATTTGGTATTTTTAATCGATCTTAAATAATATTTTTTTAATTTGGGACATAAAAAGGAAATATACATTTTTTTAAAAGCTTAGTTATTTCAGAATTTGTCTGTAATATATTTTGCTCTATAAATGTAAATTTATCAGACAAAAGTATTAATTATGTACATAAAACATAATTGCATGGGTCCCCAAAAACGATGTTTTCTAAAAATGTATTCAAGGAAAACATAGGTAAATAAGTACCTATGTTATTTAGAAACAACGGTAGTGTCTATAAAGTGGCGATGTTACTTATTTCTAAGGAATTAATAGATACAAAGAAAAATATTCACTTGGAAATTTAGTTAATTTTCTGCTTTAATAAAATTTACATATGTATATAGTCAATAGTTTTTTAAAATTTTACAATCGAGCTTAAAACTTTGAAAAATAAATTTTTTTGTTAAACTACTTTCCCTCAAAAATGTACTTTAATAAGTAACTACCTTCAGTTATCGATTTGATTTTAAATAAAGTTCTAAAACCTTGGTTTATTTTATTCTGTAAGATTAGTAAAAGAACATGTGGAAAGAATTATCAACACTCTAGAGGATATTCAAGATCAATCCAAAGCTAATCTTAACACCAGATCAGATGAAAGATTGCTCATTGCAGCTATATGTGACTTTTACTTCTTCACCTATTTACATTTTCGTAACGCGTAACGCGATACTGCAAGAAGTAAATTTAATTCAAAAATATTCACAGTCTCCAAAAATGACTTTAAATAAAGTCATTGCCAAACTTTTAGCCCTGAAAGAATGAACGAACTAATAAATGAAAATATATGGATATCAACATTGGCCAACAGGGAGAAGGAGAAAAGAAAAATAATTCGAAGTGAATCCACTCAAGCTGCTAACCTATCAAATTAAATATAACATTTCCCAAATCGTTCAAGCAAAGTTTATGCATGAGCTTCTTATGAAGATTTGGCTTTTGCATTGGAAAATCTGCTACATACAGTGGCTCCCAGCCCAGCCAAAATGATGCACTCAATTTCTTTGCTGAAAAATTTAAATAAATAGGGAACCACTTCGAAATGAAAAGAAAACCATTCATTAAATTTATTCAATTGGTATTTTTAAAGAAAAATGAAGAGTTTATACATTACTAATAGCTTAACTAGCATAGTCATAATTCATTTTTTTAAAGGGTGTCCCAAAATTAACGCAAGATTTGAATTTGCCGCCATTTGTGCAGTGAAGTGTTGGCAACCCTGAAAAAAAGCAATTTGACAGCTAACAGTATAGGGTTATTAAAAATGGAGCGTTACACGATAGAACAACGTGTCTTCATTATTAAGGAATATTTCAAAAATAGTGAAAGCTTGGGGGCTGATTTTTCGAGCAAAATCATCCTAAGCGATGAAGCTTTGTCAATCGCCAAAATTGCCGCATTTGGGGTTCGGAGAACCCACATGTGATTGTCGAAAAACAAATGCATCCACAATGCGTGACTGTATGGTGTGGATTTTGGGCTGGAGGCATAATTGGGCCATATTTTTTTGAAAATGATGCTGGTCAAGCAGTGACTGTTACTGGTGCTCGATATCGCGACATGATTACACAGTTATTTCTGCCAAAATTGGATGATATTGATGTGTCCAATATGTGGTTTCAACAAGACGGTGCCACATGTCATACAGCCCGTAAAACAATTCAATTACTGCATGAGACATTTCCAGGTCGTGTACTCTCTCGTTTCGGTGATCAAAATTGGCCTCCTAGATCGTGTGATTTAACACCATTAGACTTCTTTTTATGGGGTTATTTGAAATCACAAGTCTATGTCAACAAGCCCACAACCACCCGTGCATTAAAGGAGGAGATTCAACGCTGCATCAACGAAATTCAACCACATTTATGCAGAATGGTCATGGAAAATTTCAACAAAAGAGTGCGCATGTGCATGCAAAGCCGTGGAGGCCATTTGTCCGATGTGTTATTCCATACATAACCCTATCCTATGTACTTTACGAGTCAATAAAAATATAACTATCAAAGACTAAAAACGGCGTTTTCTATTTAATTCAAATCTTGCGTTAATTTTGGGACACCCTTTATTTAGAAACAATGTCTCAGCTAAAATGATGCAATGTGTTAAGTTCCATAAAAAAGCTGTTTTACCAGTGGAGAAAAGTCGTAAAATCTCCTTAATATTTCGTCGGATACCCTTTTTGCTTAAGCACCGACTCCATTCTCTTTGGCATTGATTGAAGAAGCTTTGAGGTGTATTCCGAGGATATGCTGCCCCATTCTTCCAAAAGTGCCTTTTTTTAAATCTTCTTGGATGAAATCGCATGTTTTCGAATTTCGCGCTCCAGCTTCGACCATAAATTTTCGATGGCATTTAGGGCTGGCGACTGGGCAGGCGGTTGCATGACATGAGGGCAGTTCCAGATTAACCAAGTTTGCACAATTCCATACTTGTGTTTAGGGTCATTATCGTGATGTAGTCGAAAACTGTCCTTGATGTTAAGTTCTTCAGCACTTTGCAACAAGTTTTGCGTCAAAATATCTAGATACATACATGTTTTTGTCCATATTACCTTCGATAAAAACCAGGTTTCCTACGCCAGCAGAAGACATACAGACCTCCACCGTGTTTCACTGTCCCACGCAAATTCTTCGGCTGGAGCTCCGTATTTGGCTGCCTCCAAACGTACCTCTTACTATCCGATCCGTGAAGATTAAATTTACTTTCATCAGTAAATATTACGGTGTTCCAAAAAATTTCGTCCATGTTAAGATGCTCACGAGCAAATTTGATTCATTCTATTTTGTTTTTACTGCTGATGAAGGGCTTTCGGGCGCTCCCTCCATTAAAATCGGCATTCCTTAAGATCCGGCGTATTGTCTCAGCGCCACACTTTTTATGTAAATATGTTTCTGCTTTTTGGGCTAACTTTGGTGCACTTAAAGTAGGATCTTTCTTCACTTTTCTTACAATCCACCGGCAATCACTATCGGAAAATATTTTATTTGGAACTCCTTTTGCCTTACTGACCACTCGATTTTCACGGATATAACGTTCAATTATATGTTGCATTGTCGAAGAACTAATTTTTACCATTTCTGCAATTTTTCGTTGGCTTTTTACATCTTTAAAATGTTTAATTATTAGTTCGCGGGTTTCGATACTCGTATGGCGTCCCATGTCGAAAACACAAATTCGAAATATTTAATTATGCGATTGAAACACGAATGAAAGCTGCTACTTTAATTTCATTATACAACAAAGTCAATACAGTATACATTTTACCGTTAAAACTGAGTGCATCATATTTTTAGCTGAGACATTGTTTCTAAACAAAATAATTATTATGACTGGTTAAGCTATTGAAAATGTATAAATTCTTTATTTTTCGTTAAAACCATCATTTGAATAAACCTAATAAATAATATACCGTATGGTTTTCTTTTCATTTTCAAGCGGTCCTTTTTTTATTTAAGTTTTTCAGCAGAGAAATTGAGTGTATCATTTTGGCTGGGAGGCAGTGTATACTCGTAAATACGACGAATTTAAAAAAGTTAATGTGCTGGAAGAAATAAAAAGATATCATTGCGTCTCCATGGCATCATTCATGATCAATCATCAATGATCTTTTCAAAATTGAAACATATACAAAATTACACTCGATCTAATATGACCCAAGAAAGTTTACTCAATCTCTCAGTTTTATCAATTGAAGAGAAGAGTTTCAAGAGAAATTGATTTCAACGATGTCATTTAGCAGTTCAGCAGAATTAAGATACGAAAACATTTATAAAGTAATTGGAAAAAACTACTAACTATAGCCACATATCTTCTTTATAGACTCTAAAACGACGTGACCGATTTTGATGATTTTTGTTTTGTGCACTGTAACTGTTGTTTGTTTTTCCTAATGCTGATGTGCATTATAAAAAAGCTGTCGTTAGAAACTAAGAAAATATCTAAACACATAACAAACTTAGTCCGCCCGTCAATTATAAGCCAAACAAAACCATACAAATTTCTGAATTGTTACTGTATCAGAAGCATTAAAAGTTAAATTAAGTACATTTTTTCGAAATACTTTTTAACAAAAAATGTTATTAATAATCTCCAACGTTGTTAGAGCACATTTAACAAAATTCCATAAACAAAATTTAAAGTGAGATGAAAATCCCACCATTTTTTGTAGGAAACTTATTTTTTTATACATATATAAAGCTCTTACAATTATGTTTCTTTAATAACATTCTTTTTGAAAAAAAAAAACAAATTATAAATAAAAAAAGTGTAGAATACTACGTGGCACATCGGTTTTTATTGTACTGAAACTCCTTGCTCTTCTCCGGTAGTCATCTAGATCCATCACATGAAAATTAGATGCTGCTATCAACTTCAACTCTTTGTTTCAAGTTTTCCGATAGTTCATTATAAACCTTGATAGGCACACGTGCTATATAAAAATTTTAAAATTTATGTCAAAGTATATAACCAAAGTTTTGAGACCACATTAGATACATACAATTACATTTGTATGCCAAATCAGACCAAATAATCATTTCTTGAGAGAAACAAAATACCCCCAAACGTCCTCCTTTGAGTGTTGAATCGTAGATATTTTTCGAATCGGTCACCAACTCATCACCAGCAAAAATTCTAGAAATTAACCAACAGCATACAAAATATGAAAGTATTAAAAAATAAAGTTATCAACCTCAATCTTATAAGACCAATATCAGGACGATGCATTAGGGCCCAACGGTATGCAGTTTTTTCTTTCCATCCCTCGTTTGCCGGATCTTTCCAAAGTAATTTCACTTGATCCCGTGTATCGCCCGTATGCCACAGGCTATTTCTCAACATCGATCCTGGACCTGTAGAACTATCGACCAATTTAATTTGAATACCTGGCTCAGCAGATGCTCTAAATGGTGTTGAATGCCAATAGGTTTGAGTAAGTTTTTTCCACATGACCACATAGAACTTTCGATTGCTTTGATAACTGAACACAAAACCCACATAATCATCGTCAGTATCGGTGTCAATATAAAATGTGCCTTCGAAATCAACACCACCAAACGCAGGATAACCAACAGCCAATCCTGGATCACTGTTAAGCGTTTGAACAATCTCTGAGCCATTTGCATGTACTTCCCAGTTGGGATCTTTTTGCGAGTCACCTTCTGGGTCCAGTATAACCGTTTGGAACGACCGGAAGTCGGTTGAATATATTTTCGAATTGTTCGGGCAATTATCAAGGAAGTTCGGTACTTTGTCTTGATCTTCGTCTTTCTCGCAGATATCGCCTTTTCCGTTTTCTAGATTCAATGATAAATAAATTCCATAAAGCGATTAAGCAATAAATTAACACCAAATTTACTGTCTAGATCCAATTGATCTGGATTGTAGGTCAGTGGGCAGTTGTCTTTGTAATTAGGTATTCCATCATCATCGATATCATCGTCGCAGGCATCTCCTCTGAAAATGAAAGTTTTTTGTATGTAATCAGTACGATAATATTGTGGATTCAAAAGAATTATTTTTGCATACTTGCCATCTCCGTCCGTATCCAACTGATCGGGGTTACTAACCATAGGACAATTATCCTCACTGTCCTGTCTTCCATCATCGTCTCCATCGATATCACTATCACATGCATCTCCCACTAAGTCACTGTCTCTGTCTTCCTGCGAGGGATTTGGAATGGTTGCACAGTTGTCACATGCGTCGCCGATTCCATCGTTGTCGATGTCCGATTGATTCGGATTAAGAACTGTAGGACAGTTGTCATATTTATTAAGAACACCATCCTTATCGACATCATCATCGCAATCATCCCCGTTGCCATCTCCGTCAGAATCGATTTGACGTCGATTAGGAATATAGGGGCAATTGTCGCATGCATCACCCAAACCATCATGATCTGAATCCCTTTGTTCGGGATTGTACTTAAAGGGGCAGTTGTCTTTGTCATTTTCTTCCAAATCGCCATCTGCGTCATCATCGCATGCATCTCCTATTCCATCTTTATCAGCATCTTCTTGACCGGAATTTGGTATATTGGGACAGTTGTCGGACTTACATTTAACATCGAAGCAACTTAACTGGAAATCAGGCCAACCGTCAAGGTCTCTATCCCTCCCACAATTGAAACCATCACCAGCCCAGCCAACCTTACACTTACATCCATATTCGAAGCCTCCAGCATATTTGCACTGGGCATTTTTATGACAAATAGTTCCATCGGGGCACATATCCGTTATAGGGAAACATCCAAACGTACTGTTTGCTATGAAACCCTCCTTACATTTGCATTGGTAGGAGCCCTTAATGTTGGAATAAGTAAGAATACATATCAAAAGGTATGTAAATACCTCAAAAAAAACCTTACGATTGTGTTAATGCACTCTGAATTCTTATCACAAAGTGAAAGCCCTACTTCACATTCATTTATATCGTGACACATTTGTCGTTTATAGCTTGGCGAATAATATGTTGCAGAGTAACCTTTATCGAAAAAATATAACACATAGAAAATTTAGAAATATGAAGAACTGAGCGTTGTTTTCATTTTACCATTAGCATGATTGCCATGGAAACCTGGAGGACAACGTTCGCATCTAAAACCCGGACTCAGGTTTACGCATATTGTATTGGCATCGCATGGCTCATATAGATCGCACTCATCAATGTCATGACATTTGCTTCCATTTCCAAAGAATCCTCGAGGGCATGATACACATTGATAGAATGGTCTTGAACTCGTTTGTACACATTCCACTCCTGATATATATATAAGTTGTAAAAATTCTTATTGCATCCATATTTTTCAAGTTAAAAAGTTACAATATTTCTGAAAGCAATAAAACTTAAAAAAAAATGACTTATTTGGATTCAGTTTTCGTTAACGTTAAAATTATATTGAAAATATAGAAACTTGAAAATCGCAATTGAATGAAGACTTTTAAAGAACATTCAAATTCAGCAAATCATTTTCTTGAGGCCATAGGTATTATTTACTCGCTTTATCTGAAGCTTAACTATTAAAATTTCAAACGACCAAAGAGAAAGTGGTACTCCGTCAAAACCATCCCATAAATAGAACTCAATTTTATCAAACATTGTTTTTAAAACAACTCGTTACCCCTAAAAGAAGCTCAAAATAATGTTTGTAATGTATTTTCAAAAATACCAACAATAAACAGTAAGGATAGTTAATTTTGTTTGCAGTTTTGGTGAATCTTTTTTTTTGTCGCAGGGTTTTAGGTATTAAAAGCACATTTCAAAACATTAGTTAAATGATTAGGGCACCATAATTATTCATTTAAGGGATATGGGAACAAAGCTGAGTATAATTTAATACCAGAAAATGAAACAAACCAAAAAAAAGTTCACCAAAAATGTATATTTTAACTAAATCATTAAATACCATCAAAGAAAAACACAAGACATTGATAGGATTTTTGTTTTAAAATTTTGTTTTATTTTATTTTTATTGAATAAATTGGCTTAGTTTTTATTCTTACAAATTACAAATTATGTATGTATGTATGTATATCAGTATTCGATATAAACATTTTCTGGCATTAAATATTGTTAAAATTATAGATATTAATATTAAACTTAATTATTGATAGTTATATAATATAAAAACTCCAAGTACTTCAAAAAGTAAACTATAACAATAATTTATAAGTTTTAACAAAATATTTGTTTAGTAATATAAAAATGGTTTGATAATACTTTTGCTAGGTTTTTAATTTTTTTTTATTTTTGTTTGTTATATTACTTATTTACTTAATAATTATTTAAAATTTGTTAAAATTTTGGGAAAACACAAGTTTACGAAGTCATAACGGAATATTTTCTGGATGTATACTGTCTCTGATAATGTTGAACATTATGCGATGGCACAATAATAGCTCCTATTTAAAAAGAATATAGTTTAAAATTAGTTTTGTGTTTTAAATAAATAATAAAATAAAGGTATACAAAATTAACAACAACAAAAAGTTGTATCTATGCAAAGTACCTTAAAGCTATTTTGGAAAAATTTCTCAAATGAAAATTCAGTCTTTAAAAATGGAATAAGCTTACCGAATTTTCTATAAATTTATAAATATTATTTAATGTCGTAAAGTTTGCATGAACTACCATTTTATTAAATTATTGTTGCGTTATTAAATCAGCTTTTAATTGAACGTCTTCGTTACGAACATTCTTCTTTTGAGAAAAAACTTTTTGACAAAATTATGAGTCGTATAGATTAGACGTGTTTAAATTATGGAGTTTTTTCCAAATTAAGAACCTTTTGCGAACCAACTCAAAATTGGAGCAGGGGCCTATTTCATAAATAATAATTTCGAAAGGTGAACATTTGTTAATTGACAACTTGACAATTTTCAAAATTTATTCCATAGACAATTTGAAAATTTTGTAGAATTTTAGGAAAATACCCGAAAATTTACTCTTTACGTTTCATAAAGAAACTACCATGACAATTAATTGTCAAGTATTTTGCTACAATTGTCAGGAATTTTCCGACAATTCTCCTAATGAACAAAAAAAAACAATTTACATATCTGGCAGTATTTAATTGATAATTGTGATAGGAAACTCAGTTACGGTCAAGTGTTGACAGTGATAAAGCTTTATTTATTTTCTAATGCCAATTTTTGTACACTTACATATATTAAGAATGTTATTCATTCGATATATTTTATTATGTTTTATGCACTTCACTTTTTAATAATAAAACACGATTTTGCAAACTTTGACATTTTAAAATTGAAAGATTGTCAGCGTTCTGTCAGTGCACCAAATATCAAACGAATATGCGGAAAGTGTCACCGTTGTAGGCTGCGGTAACGCGATAGGAACTGCAATTCCACCCTAATTTTTAGTTTCACACTAATTTTTTGTTTTAAGTTTTTTTTTAAGTTCCATTTTGTCAAGAAGACATTTTAAAAGTCTCCTTGAAATTTATATCATAAAAGTTGTCTGTTTTGCTTAAATTTTACTTTTTCAGATGAAATTCAACATTGTCTGAGAAAAAAAAACGTATGAGCCTTATTTATAGCACAGATTCCTAATAAGGCCCAATGGAAGGTTTTTTTAAATTATGGAAAAAAATATATTGAGCAGCTTTTTTTGAACTTAAGTTCCCGTCTTATTTTGTATAATTAAACTAATTTTTATAATCCATTTAGTTTTCCTTCATATCTAATATAATATGGGAGTTATTAGGGAAAACATATTAGTTGGGCCTTATTTGGTACAGGTACCTACTTACTTCGTGTTTTGAGCGTAATTCGTAAGAAATGTTAACATTTTTTGCACCAAAATCTTTGGATAAATTTAGGTAATTTTTATCACAATTTTCCCAGTTTCTACACAAAATTCTACAGTTATTATTCAAATTATAACCTGATCTTGTGATAAACACCATTAATAAATGCTTGAAAAAGAAATCATTTCTTTTTTTAGTGAATTTAAAAAATCACGTTTGATGCATATCACATCATCATTATACAAATATCACGCTACTAATAAATCTGTCTCTAACAAAAAAAAAAGATTAAATGTTGGCCAATTCAATCAATATTAATTATAACGTTCAAAAGAAACATAGAAACATGTCGCCTGCCTTCTTTTGATTTGACCCCATTCATATACACACGCATAAATATTAATTCTTAATGGATTGCATTAATTAATATTGAAGTGAATGTTTGATGTGAATGCAGAAGCAAATGATTTATTTTCTGATGGTTCATTTTATGAGCAAATGTCATAAAGATTCACCTTTAACACACACTCGATTTTAAAATTTGTATATATACATATGTATGTACTATACATAAATATGTATATAAACTAGGACGATTTATAAGATAAACGTACTTCTAGCTAGCACGTGATAACTTCTACTTACCGGAAGGACATGGTCCATCTAAGCATGCATTTCTTATTGTACAAGTTTTTCCATCACCTTCATAGCCAATGGGACATGAGTCGCACTGTGCACCATTTATTGTATCATGACATTGAACGCCACTGTAATATAAAACAAAAAGATTACTATGAGTAAAATCAAAATAAAAAAGTCTTTATTCTAAAAAATGATGTAATGCTCATAAAAAAAATATGCGTTAAAAGCTCAATAGGGCAGGTAATTTTCTAAGTTCGCTTCCCCATTCCATACCTATAACGATTCTTATAGGTACCTTGTCAAGACATAGGCATAGATGATGACGATGAGTAAAGAAAAAAGAAATATAGAATAAAAACAAGTTTGATATACGCTCTAGCTGACACTAAAGACACAAACAAAACAAAAACTAAGACCCCATCACTTTGTCGAGGAGGTTTTCAAAATAGTCATACACACTTTCCCACAGATAGGTTTCAGTAGTGATGACGATGAGTGTAGAAGAGACGCCAACGTGAACATGGAGCAGAGCGCAAACACATCGCAACCGGAGTGGTCGCATAACTTAAATCGAGTTCGCCTACGCAACTAAATACTACAGCGCAGCGCAGCGCCTTTGCGTCGTCGTCGTTGAAGTCGTCGTCGTCAACATCACACAAACTTTTACCAATTCGCCATGAGTCTTTTCATGTTTTTATACACACGTTTGTACTACAAGGCAAAAGGAGTTACAAATAACAATAAAACAAAAAAAAAACTTCAACCTGGCTAACAATACCGTGAAGATCTTGAGCCGGCTTGCGCATACGCTTATCTTGAAATAACATCAGTTTAATAATTGAATGCCTATTCCTTTTTTGTTTGGTCTCAGCACTTCACCACCGCAGTGTGTGAGAATAAAAAACATGCGTCCGAATTAAATCCTCATTTATCTCTTCCTTCTTATTGCTGTTTGATAATGTTTATCAAACAAATAAGAATAAGGTACTGAGTATCCCAACCTACCCATGATAGCTACTTCGAAAAACAATACCTGATGTGGTTGTTAAAGGCAGGCGCTTCATTTATTTCCCCATAACTATTCACCCAAAGATCTAATAAATTACAACTTGCCCAGATCGTAGGTGTTAAGAATTAAAAAATGAAATCAATTGCTGTGCATATGCCATGCATGCGCCGTGTGCCCTGCCCATTTGTGTAACGTGGGTACATCCGGCGGCGCACGTTCTACATAGGTACAAACAATAACGTATACATAGTAGATAAAATATCTTTAAAAAAAAAAAAAAGAAAATTCAGAACAAAAATAAAAGAACACATTGTCAACCGGTATGGGACACACGCATTCCAATGGCATCGCCGCGCCGCAACCACAGGTGATATGAAAGATAAAAACCATAACCTACCACTAAATCAATTTCTATAATGGGGTGGTCTATAAAAGTTATGTTGGTTTCAAACATTAGGATACAATTTAGATAAACACGGGATGTGTCGGTTAATTGAATGTACATTTGACAGTTGCTCTTTTGATACATATTTTATTTTGATTTTTAATCAGGCTAAGCGAATGCATAAGAATCAATTGTTCTCTCTATTCTCTCTTTTCGGTTCTAAATTCTGATAGACGAATAAAATTTACGACCACAGATCGATTACCCAAGGGTGGGAGTTTTTTTATGAGTTTTGGTTTGAATTCTAACAGAAAAATCAAATACTCGTATCTTTTGGTTAAATATTTTCAATAAAAGAAAATATAAATAAATAAAATGCGTAGACGTCTTGCTATTGATAAGTTATTTATGATTTTTCTTGTTTTCGTCTTGTTAACTATTCTCGACAAGAAGATAGGTATGTACCTCTTCATTCATTCATTATGTTGATTCAAATCCCACAATCTCCCATACTTTTCATTTGAAATTTTAAAATTTTGAAATTTTTCATAATAGAATTAAATAGAGCACAAAAGCTGCCTGCAACAGTCCATCCAGGTTAATGTTATTAATTCAGTTTTTGTAAACTCTCTTTGTCGGCATTATAAATGTTAAGGCACTTAAATTTAGGACCTCAAGTAAGTTAGTATAATGTGTATACTTACGTAAAGCATGGTCTATCCGCACAAGATACTCCTGGCTTGCAGTTTTTCCCATCACCAACAAGACCATGAGGACAACGGCCACACCTCAAACCGGACGGCGTCTCATAGCATTCGGCACCTACGTTCCGTTGATTATACACAAAACAAAACAACAACAAAATAGATAAAAAAATATATATGTAAATACGTGTAATATACTACTATACAGGTATCTATCCAAATGAAACTTCAAATCAAGATGAAGAGCGAGATAAAAAGCGAAAGCTATAACTAAGTATGATACCGGCAAGATAATATACATACATATGTATACTATGCGTTATGGATATCTTATGGACTAGAAGCAGATACCTTCATCAGCAATAAAAAAAAGAACTTTGATACCCTTTCACACAAGAGTATGACATTGACACACGATCGTTAAGTGCGGGCCTACCTAGTTAAACTTCTATTTTTGTTTTGGTCTCATCATACTGACACCACACAGACACAACTTACCAGGATAGCAAGGATTTGCGGTGCGACATGATGCTGCTTTTAATTCTCCTGGCTTACATCCCGCACAATTCTCTATCAGTGTTCTTAAATATGCAATTTCCTTGCGTTGGTGTGATATATCCTCGCGGAGCAACTTCACTAAGGCCATTAAATCCGCTAGTGATTTTGTGAGGGCGTCTTCATGATAAAAGTTAAGAAGTAGAAAAAGAAAAAGAAGAAGAAATAAACAAAACGAAAGAAAAAAAAAACATTAAAACATAAAAAAGCATAATGATTTAAACTTCAGCGCTCCTTTATTATTTAGGCGATATCCATGTACATTGTACAATACACTGTACATAGGTATGCGAATTTCAGAATATGTGGGCAGTTGTTTGACGAGATCAACTCGCACACATAATGCTATACTATACAACTTATATAAAGATTGTGCTTCATATTGTATTGAAGTAGTATAGTTGGATATTATGGCAAATATAAATTGGCAAAAGGAACCTACGCAGATTTCACAAATACGGAACAACAGTGAATAGCGCTTCTGACTAAAAAAGCACTCGTGCGCTTAAAGGTGAAAACTTGTATGCAGATTGATTCATTTCAAGTTTTAACAAAATAAATACTACAATATATGTATATGGTAAGATATCCATTATCCATGGATACAGATACGAACCTTCACAATCGCCGGGAATCACAGGAATATCTCCACGCCTTTGCACATCATTAATATTTTCAATTGTCGATAAGCCCTGTGTTTGTCGATAGGGTTCGTTGTTATTTCCTGATGGCTCTTGGCTAAACCAATCTCGGACATCGCGTTTCTTATTTTTCTCTGTAAGGTCACAAGTATAGAAATAATGAGTTCGTGGTAAAGAAAAAGTTATATAATATTATGTTAGATTTTGTAGATGAATGTTAAATAGAGAAGATCAATGAATTCTTTATTATATGACTCATGAGTGAAGAGATGATCCCCTCATGACTTTGATAAAATTTTGTGATATTGTTTTTGCCTGTATAGAATTACTTTCATATTAACAATATCATACCCAAGCAATCTATTTTTGTTTTTGATTTGTTTGAGTAAGTTTTGATGTCTTATCCTTGAAAGTCTTATAGCAGCTCATTTCAAAATTATATTCAGCCCAATCACGAATTTCATCGTAATTGAAAACTTCTATGAATCCCAAAAAATCTATTGTCAAATACGTTGGTAGTTGAAAATCTCATACAATTTTGCATTACCAACGGTTTTCAGGACACGTTTTTCCGGAATTCGTAAAAGTTTCCGATAACAATCGAATTCGTAATAGGCCTGATTATTTTATACATTCGATTTTTGCAAAAAAAAATTATAATTACTTTCCTATTTCTTTTTGACTACAATGTTGAATCCAGTTAAAATGAATCCCCTCAAAATACTCCAATGTAAACGCAGTCTTACTTATTTTGTTTCCATTTATTTGACTTTACAACGACTTTTAACCAGTTGTTTGCTTGAAAAAGCCTAAAACACACTGAAAAAGCAATTTATGTATCAGATTTTTGACAGAAACAATCAGAGATGTTGCTAAAAGCCATTTTAGAAATTTACTAAAAATATGATTTTGGTTGTTTTGAAGAAGTTTAACATCTTACTATCTCTCAACATTATCGTAAAGTTTAAATCACAAAATGGCTTCTTCAATCCTAAGTAATTTGATAAAACTATTTACCAGCAAATATTCTAACATTTCAAATTAATAAGGCCGTTCTCCAGATTAAGGTTCGTTTGCTATATTTTAGTGTACGAACTGTCACTGTTGTGACGAGTTCAGGTGCATGGTTTTTAATAAAATTAATAATTTACTGAATCTATTTAGAAAATGTATGACTTATAAACGACTAAGTTCTTAACAATAGACTGTTAAAAATGTCTGTAATAAGTGTCAGGAACTTTGAAAAAGTATGCCCGCCGTGTAAATTAATAATAGCAATTTAAGTAACTGATTTTTGACAGAAACAATTAGAAATGTTGCTGAAAGCATTTTAGAAATTTACTAAAAATATGATTTTGATTGTTTTGAACTAGTTTAACATCTTACTTTCTCTCAACATTTTGCTAAAGTTTAAATCACAAAATGGCTTCTTTAATCCTAAGTAATTTGATAATACTATTTGACAGCGGATATTCTAACATTTCAAATGAATAAGGCCGTTCCCTAGATTGAGGTTCGTTTGCTATATTTTTGTGTACGAACTGTCACTGTTGTGACGAGTTTAAAAAAAAAAAATAATAATTTATTGAATATATTTAGAAAATGTATGACTTATAAACTACTAAGTTCTAAACAATAGACTGTTAGAAAATGTATGTAAATTAGTGTCAGAAATTTTGAAAAAATATGCCGTGTGTAAATTAATAATAACAAAAATCACAAATTAACTGTCAAAAACAAAGCCAAAGAGTATATTTAAAAGAATTGTGTCTGTTTTCATAGAGAGGTCTACTTAGAAGACTCAAATTCAAAGAATAATCATATCATAAGTCTTTTTATGAGGAAATATAAAATTCCATGACATTCATTGACATTCCATACCTATTTATGTACATAATCCATTCCACTATACAAACTTACCCTTTTCACTCGTTCGATTTTTCAACATTTTTCTGTTCCCACGGCGGTGTAATCCTTTCTGGCAATTAGCGCGTGAGAGGGCATCTTCAACAGTACCGTCGAAATGTAGAGGATACTTTCGTTCACGGAACTATATCAAAGAAAAAAGAAGATATAATAAGTAATAATGATGTTATTATTTTAATAATCAGTTTGACTTGAAGACAAATAGCTTAATTATAATGATCAAATCAAGTTGAAAAAAAAACTAGATAAAATGACTTTGCATTAAACTTACAAGCTTTATAATAGGATCTTCCATTTGAGTGTATAGCTTCGAAAGACTCAAATCAATTTCATGCTTTGCAACCTCCTTGCAATCAACTATAAGTGATATTTTATCTTTATGGAAATATAGGGCCAATGAACGTATAGTACTGGTCTCATTAATATTCGGAATTTCAAAGTGTTTAGAAGTTGTAACTGAATTGAAGCTTATATCGAGTGTTACACGTTGTTGTTTTCGGTCCAAAAAGAATGACATTCTATGTTTGAGACTTGGAAAGTCAATCATAAAAAGTGCCTCAATGGATATGTGAAGCTTTCGGCGGGGTCTAAATATGTATAATTGAAATTCCATATAAAGTATTTATATATGTATGTTATGAGCAAACATAAAAAGTTATGAAATTCTTACCTAATATGCCTCATCGATATAACACAGTCTCCTTTAATATATTGTTCCAACTCACTAGATGCCGCTGGAATTAATAATATTTCATAAAATTATGGTTAGTCCCAAATGACCTTCCGCAAACTATTTAAAAATTCGAAGGTATATGGCTAAACTAATTAACACTTTTTTTTCTTAAATATTCCAATAACTTTGTTTGAAATCACATAATTATGTTGATTTGTTTGAGAGGAAAAAACAAAAGTGTTTGAAGCATATAGGTACACATACCCAAAACGATTGAATGTAAATTTTTAATATTTACCTGGGTCCAGTGATAGGGCCGATATGCTACTGCAAACTCCAATGAAAACCAATAACACAAACAGCTTCATGATGTTTTGATTGTTGATGATATAAATTAAACCCGCAAAAATTAGATATTAGGTAGTTTTTAGTATGAGATAACCTAAAAGAATTTCAATCATTGTATACTTAGTTTGAAATGTTCATAAATCATAGACATACATAGGATAGATAAAAAAGATACAAATAATTTCATACACATTTGAAGTCAATAATAGTTAACCGATAGTCAATTGTAAGAAAGAAGAAATGAGGGAAATGTTTACATACGACAAATAATAAACTTACTAATATAATACCTGAACCTAACCCAGGAAAGCACTTTTCAAAACAAACACAAATGGATCGTGCACATAAGAAAGTGTAAGGCTGGTGATCTAGGTCTTAACTTATTTAACTTTTGGAATTTTAGATGCAGTACCGATGACAACGAGTGAGTTTTTATACTATGTCTATACAAATTCATAATAAATAATGGAATTCCGAATTGGATTCGATTCGTTCACTCCATATAGGTAACAGCTTTGTATACCATTTGTTCATTTAAAACAAAATAATCCGACAAATAAAAAAGAAAAACAATTGAGAAATGCATATCTTAATAAACATGTGTGTTTTTTTGAGGGTGATATTTTATTTTAATGTACACCTATACGAAAGATCTCTTTTGGAAGTGGGCAAGGAATTTTAATCAGATTAAATCAAACTGGATGATATGTCAATTCACTTCACTTCCTCATGATACGAAATAATGCGGATACCTTCAAACATGCCTATATTCATAGAGGTATAATAGCAACTATAATCTGGATTATGATGATTATCATAAATTTTAAGCTGGAGCACTTTTAAAATCGCTCAAGGAACTTTGAAGGTATACCTAGATATGTAGGTATAATCTAGGTTCTCGTTTTTCATACACTCATATCTTTATGTAGGTAGTTCAAATCGATCATATATAATTTATCTTTTCTTTAACGTGTCAGAGTTTGATAAAGAAGAAAAATAAAAATCTTGATCGTTAACAGGTAATATAGACAAAGATTCCTAACGATTTTTACAAAAAAGGGGATAAATCTCCAAGTCAAGGTCCCCTTGTCAAACACGGTAGTAGTATAGTCCATATTTAGCAAAATTTTCTCTCTTTGGAACTTATAACCACATCATATACGACCGACAACAACGAGATTGTTGGGTTTATTGTGTACACCACTGTTTACGCCTTCAAAGTTACTCATATACTTTAGGCGTTGAAAGCCATTAGAATTACCGTATTTAAAAAAGTACATATATCTATTAACAATATATACAAATGTTGATATGTACAAATGTTTAAATGTATTAAATTGTTATTAAAAAAAAACAATACACAAAAAATAAAGAATGATGATTAAATTAAAAATAGATCAAGGTCATATAGGTTGTAAGTTAAAAGATCCGGATGTTCTAAGGTTGAATTTAATATAGGTACATACATATGTACTTATAGTTAAAAGAAAAGAAAAGAAAAGAAACATTCACTTTTGGTATTGATTATCACTAAATTATCGATTAATGAATTGATAAGTTTATCGATTTTAACTTTAAAATACAAAACACAAATCATTTCGTTCTTTACAGGACGAATGAAACCACTTTTATGTTATGTCTCACAAATATACCATAAATATTAACAATTTAAATTTCATATGTTTCTTTTTATAATAAAGCTGCTTAGAAAAATTAACTTAATTATTAGAATTTCTATTAAGATTAAGTATCTCAGCAAAATAACTCAAAGAACACTTACAATTTTGTATTTTATCCACAACACTTTAATCCTTTTTGCTATGTTTTTTTTTTCAAATATAAAAATTCAATTTAGGTATCGGAGCCATGTGCAAAGATCAAATCTTCCTACGAACTCAGTTAATATACAAAACTAATTCAGATGCAATCACATATAGATACACGATGGATAGCTACCAAAACAACATCTAGTGCGCTACTAGCATACAGATTTTAATATCTATTTGTCCCGAAGGTTAACTAACATAGAAGGTACATATAGAAGATACATAGAACGAACGAACGTCGTAGCTGGTCGCGTCGTCGTCGTAGTCTTCGCGTTACACTATAACCAACCACACTCTACGAATTTAACGTTACGGAGAAGAGCCACGATCTCAAACGGAGGGAATACCACAAAACACTAAACGTTAACCAAGTAAATCTTAACTCAATACGCTTGAGGAATTGATGCTGTTGCGCTAACCAACAACGTTCAGGCAACGCAGTCCAACACGGAATAATCCAATATCCAACAACTCTGTTATTTGTTGTGGCACTGTAGCACAGGAAAAAATGATGTGATTCTTTCTTTCAGAAAAGACTTGAGAGATCAAAAACAAAAAAACAAAAATAATAAAAAAGAACGGAAAAATATATATCAACATTTTAACGCCTACGTACGATTAGCAGATGCCGATATTATATCTGGTTTGTAAATTCGTGTATCCAAAAGCGCCAGGTAAGTTGTGTGATATTTTTTGGATTTAATATAACTTTTACTGCATATATTGATAATAATAAATGCCTTCTTTTTAATATGACTTTATTATGTTTATTTATTATTATTTATTATTATTTTTTTTTTTGTATTTTTGCTTTATAGCTTTTACTGTAGACTTTAAGCCAAGTTTTGCATTTGTAAAAAATTAACTCGAGAAAACATTGATGAATATAGTATTAATTATGTGGGTAGTCGGTTTTAGTAATTAAATAAGTTGGTTTTAGTCACTTTGAGTCTATTATGGTGTTGACTACTGGCTATGTGCTTTCAATTGAATAAAATGGCGCCCTAGCCAGGATTTAGAATGTCAATTGATGTGTCAGCAAGATAATTTTTAGAAAAAGAAAGTTTGGTTATGTAAAGGTCAAACACTCAACAACAATTAAGGGAACTGTTTTCTTAGAGGTATAGAACTTCACGCTATCAACAATAATTTCCTTGACAGCCATTTTTTCATCTTTTCGAAAATTGGACCTTAAGATTGCACTACATTACCATCAGTAAGCCACTGGGGCCTTATGATAGAAATTAAATAAAATGTATGGCAATAAGTACTACAGCGTTGGACTGTCATGACAGAGGTCTTAGGTTCAAACCCTTCATGTGCCATCTAAAGTTTTTTTTTTCACTGGTACTGCCTCTTGGGAGGAATTGACAAATCCTCTTAGAGTAATTCTTGTCATGAAAAGTGCCTTCTCAAATAAGCCGTTCGGAATCGGCTTGAAACTGTAGGTCCCCTCTATCCCTGACAACAATACTCGCACACAGGAATGAGTCTTTAGTCACTAGGGCCTAGTTTTCAAAGGACTGTTGCGCCAACTAATTTATTTATTTATGGCAAGCAATACAATGATTTGTGTTATTTTCAATTTATATTTTTAAACCAAAAAAATCACCCTTTGCATACATCTTGTTGTACAGAGGAGGAGTTTCTGGACAAGCCTTTGTAAGCCATTATACTTAAAAGAAAAATTGTATCACTGTATTCTAGAAATTACCTTATTTATTTGTTTATATCAATTCGTTAAATGTTAACGTGAACAATGCTTATGTATAAATGCTTAAAAACTACTTAACTTACTTACTTACTTACTTAAGGTGGCGCTACAGTCCGGGGCGGACCTGGGCCTCAACCAACATGCGTCTCCAGCCAGCTCGGTCCCTAGCTAGCTGTCTCCAGTTTCGCACGCCAAGTTGGTTGAGGTCCTCACCCACCTGAGTGCGCCACCTGAGTCGCGGTCTTCCTCTACTGCGCCGTCCCTCGGGATTGGATTCGAAGACCTTCCGGGCTGGAGCGTTGATGTCCATTCGCTCTACATGACCCAGCCATCTAAGCCGTTGGACTTTTATTCTGCTAACTAGGTCAGTGTCGCTGTACAGCCCGTACAGTTCGTCGTTATATCTTCTCCTCCATTCTCCATCTATACGTACGGGACCAAAAATCACCCGAAGAATTTTTCTCTCGAAGCATCCTAAGACGTTCTCATCTTTCTTTGACAGGGTCCAGGCCTCAGCGCCATAAATGAGAACCGGGATGATGAGTGTCTTATAGATGGTGATTTTAGATGCTCGAGAGAGGACTTTACTTCTCAATTGCCTTCTAAGTCCAAAGAAGCAGCGATTTGCAAGAGTTATTCTTCGTTTGATTTCAGCGCTGGTGTCGTTGCCTGTGTTTATAGCGGTGCCTAGGTAGACAAAGTCCTTAACTACCTCGAAGTTATAGCTGTCCTTAACATCTTATTTTAATCTATAAACTGTTACAAAACATAATTTTAAATTTGAAATTCTTAAAAATGTCATTTGGTGAACTTATAAGAAAATAAAATTTTTTGAATACTTGAATTAAAAGATGAAGAGAGCTATGAGCATCATAGTTTGATTTGCTAAATATTTTATTTAGTGGACTTTGGAGTCGTATGCTCGATCGACTAAAACTTAAGTTGAAACGAATAAGAACCGATGGTGATGATATTGTTCCATTTATTATTGCTGCAGCACAACAAAATTGTAAATATTTTCTATGGTTTGTAAACTAAGATTAATAAGAGTGAGCCTTTGTTAATAAGGGGGCAGACAATTTTCATTAAACCAAGGAGACAAAAACGCAAAAATCTTCTCTGAATCGCTTCAATTCTAATTTCGTGTATGGAATAATAAGGTGACCTCAGTACACCAGGCATATTCCAGAATTGGTCTCACAAATGAAACAAAAAGTAGCTTGAGAACATAAGGATCACAAAAATGGCGGCCAAATCTCTTAATGAAGCCAGAGACTCTATTTGCCTTTTTTAACAACAAAGCAAACATGCTCATTAAATGTAAGTTTCGAGTCTTAAACTACACCCAAGTCATTAAAAACAGATACAAGAATCAAACATGTAATAAAAAACAATTGCGTGTAAAACTCATAGTTTTACATTTGTCAACATTTAAAACGAGACGATTTTTATTGCACCATTCCCCTAGTAATGCTAAGGGGGTCATATATATAATATAATAAGGGGGCATATAATGTAGAATAACTAAAAACATGCTTTGTGAAGGATTTGATCGAAAGCATGCTGGTTTACGAGATATCGAGCCTCAAACCCGCCCCCGCCCTGCCTATTTAATTGTTACATTTATCTTTAAACATGTTTTCCCAAAAGTAGTGTTTTTTAAAACTGTTGGCTCAAAAACTTTGTACAGTCTTTTTAAGATTGAAAAACATGGTCAAAAAATGGAATTTTTTTCAAATCGCTGCCATTTTGTGAAATTTTCAACTATTCAAAAAAGCTTGTGTCTAGACCTAATCAACGCTCTAAAAATTAAGTTAAACAAATTTGTTTGTTGTTTGAAGGTTTTGAAGCACCGGCAGTAGTGCATTCAACGACGAGTCAAGGGCAAATTTTATTAAAAAAATCATCCTTTTTTGTTTTCATTAAAGTTCAAGAATTGACTAATCAAATAAAAAAATTGTGTCCAAATATCATGTGTAGTTTTTTGCAATCCATTCTTGAATAATAGGCCCCAAAATTTGAGCGCGAAGGTAGACGACCCCCTTAAGTCTTCTTGTAAAAGTAGGCAATCAGATGTAGTCATAATTCTTTTGAAAAGTTTAATGTCATCAGCATAAATAAGGGCAGATAAATTTTTATATCGAAACCAAGTCATTTATAAATAAAATAAATAAGATTGGGCCTAGATGGCTGCCTTGGGGAACACCAGATTTCATAACAAACGGACTCGAATATCACGAAATATTACCCTACACTGTCTATTTTGTAAGTATGATGAAATGCAATTAATTTAACACTTTAAAAATTAGTATTTTATGACACAACTTGTCAAAAGCTTTACTAAAATCAGTAAATACACAATCTACTTAATCACTGTTCTCAACAACATCTAAACAAAAAGACGTACAATTAAATAAATTAGTAACAATAGATCGCTTTTTAATGTTTTGAGATTAACTCAAACAGTTTAGGTATCACAGATAGCTAAGCAATAGCTCGGTAGTCCATAATTTGATTTTTAGGACCTTTTTTGTGTACTAGAGTAATAAGTAAGGTTTTCCAGATCACTGGAAAACACGAACTTTTTAAAGACCCGTTAAAGAGATCACATAAAGGGTACGACAAATAAGAAACGCATTTTTTAAGATTAACTCAAACAGTTTAGGTATCACAGATAGCTAAGCAATAGCTCGGTAGTCCATAATTTGATTTTTGGGACCTTTTTTGTGTACTAGAGTAATAAGTAAGGTTTTCCAGATCACTGGAAAACACGAACTTTTTAAAGACCCGTTAAAGAGATCACATAAAGGGTACGACAAATAAGAAACGCATTTTTTAAGATTAACTCAAACAGTTTAGGTATCACAGATAGCTAAGCAATAGCTCGGTAGTCCATAATTTGATTTTTGGGACCTTTTTTGTGTACTAGAGTAATAAGTAAGGTTTTCCAGATCATTGGAAAACACGAACTTTTTAAAGACGTGTTAAAGAGATCACATAAAGGGTACGACAAATAAGAAAAGCATTTTTTTTTCAAAATATAAGATGGAATACCATCGGAACCAGGACTTGAGTACTCATCTAATTTCAATATTTTTTGAACAACAGTATGTATGTTCACTTTTTCCAAAATTAATATTATTTAGATGTGAAAAGTTTATAACTTCATTCGAAAGGTTGCTAAAAATGTCATAATAAAAGTCATTAAATTAACACAAACATCAAAGCTTAAAAAATACTTATTGTTTGAATTTTGGAATACCCTTTATATGTATGTAGTACGTCTTTGTTTTCCCTACTCATCAGAATGCAAGTTCGAGCTTTCTGCTCTCAAATCTTTTGTTTAATTCATCAACTTTTCTTCAGTTTTAATTTAAATATGAATAAGCAGAAAAATTGTTATTCTAGTATTGTTATTTTTAGTAAATATTAGTAATTATAAATGACTCATTTGAACTGGTTCGATCTTTACACAGAAACTTAACCTACGTTACATCTATCTGTAGGTACTTGTGATGTATATTTAAGTCTATACTTAATATAGTTTGTTCCAAATAAATATTTCATGATTTATAACTATACACATTTAACAAGACAAAAATGTAGACAACGTTATTATAGTTTCCTGCTACGATTCGAGTTTTTTGTTTCTTACCGCCACCATGCACTGCTACTGCTGCTGCTGCTTCTGTTGCTGCAGGGAAGACCAAGAGAGAAATTTCAGTTTTTTTTTTTAAAGTTTTTCAAAAATTTAAATCTTTTTTTTCTCATCAAAATGAATGAAATTCAGGTCATCTGATTGAATTGTTGACTTATAGCAGCTTAGAACACAGAATATCATAAGAAGTTTCCAGTATAGAAAGAGCTTCACCCACTGTCATTCATGCAATAAAACATAATATAAAAATAAAAACAAAAACCGAAGCGACATTTTTACACATCCACAATACAATCCCGAAAGAGTGTCTAAATTAAAATGATTTCCGAAAGATCTTGCCAAACTTTAATCGTCGAACCACAAGCGATGGAAATAAACTCTGATCGAAGAGTCGGCCGCGGCGACACGATACACGAACGAACTCTGGCTGGCATGGCTGGCTGGCTGGCTGGATGTCCCTTACCCGAAGACTTCCCACGCATCATGTGTGTTGTCAAACAGCTCAGGTACACCGCATGTTAGCTAAAAGTTATATTGCGTGCGGCGCAGCGATGACGACGACGACGACGACGGCGGCAAAGTATAATAGTCCAATGGATAAAAACAAAAGCGTTTCTACATTCGTTCATATATGATGGCTATAGGCCATAGGGCTACCTTACATGCATCTACACCTTCGAGTAAAAGCAATTTTTATTTTCATAATGTTGTTGGTCGTCTTTTTGGTTTTATATTGTTTTATTTTACTCTCATTATTTATAGGAGGTTATATTGACGTATTGTGTATCGAGATCGCGACCAAGTAGGTATAGAGCCGCAAGCCGGTGAAGGTCAATGGAACAAGTGTTTGTTGTTTTAGTTTTTGAAAAAGTGATTGCTCGCTCATCATATGATAATTTGATTAATTGAATTGTGTGTTCACACGTTTTCAAAGAAGAAGAAAGATATTTAAATCGCATCGATTTATCTTTGATGTTCACGAGATCTGAGATCATGTCGTGCATATTTATTTTGCTATTAGTTCTTTTAATAATTTATTATTGATTTAAGACGGTGTAATTAAAATTTTAAAAGGATAGTAATACAAGGGTATTTATTCATTTTGCATAGATATTAAATGCTTTTAATTAATATTCTCTATATCGTATTTTTTAAGTTACATTGTAAAGAATAATTTATTCTCTTTAAATTAAGGTTATGAAGATTAAGTACATAAGTATGTATGTATCAAACTTTTGCCCTGATCAAATAGTTCTTTTAAAACAATCCATTCTTGTATATCAACAATTTGTTAGCTACAAATTTAAACTAAATGGACTCAGAAAACTTAAATAAGAAAAAACGTATTACCTGAAGTTGCTATCCAAATAACGATTTTGATTATTGTGTCAAGTTCGAGTTTTTTGATTTCAGTTCAAAGAATCCGAACTGATTGTATACAAAATGTGTCTTATTCACTCTCCATACTACAAACATAATTACATACCATCTCCAGTGCTTCTCAGTCATATTATTTGGTGGTGTGCGGTGGCGTATGTGCAACATTTGTGCCATTAGTAATTTAACTTTAAATCATGGTGTAGGGCTTTAGTTTCAAAGTAGATATTATACAAATGTCGATGAATTCTATAATCACTATTTGTGTTGAAAATAAATGCACAGACATATTGTATTATTTGTGCTTAATTTATAATGAATTTAGTTGGTCAAAATAATAGGAACACTATATAGATATAAGTCAAATAGCAATGGGTGCAGTAAAATATTGCACTGAAGACTTAAGTGAAGTCATTTTACCATTGCAAACGCTGAAAAAGTGTAAAGGTCTTAAAAAAAAAGAAAAAGAGGCTGGGATGCGACTTACACTGATAACTTCCCATCCCAATTTACCAACAGTTTTTTTGCATATAATAAAATAGTTTTATTTCAAAATCTAGTTTTGTTAACGAGATTTTTAGTCGAAAACCAATTTTTACCAATTTTAGTAGCATATTTCTTAAAAGTTTTTATTTCTTATATAAACAAATACAAATTGGATGAATTAAATTAATTTGAGAGATATCGAGAACCGAACATCAATTTTTACCAAATTCGCGTATACTATTTTTTGTAGATTTTATTTTCTATGAAAAACGGACTGTTGGATTCTTATAAAAAATTACTGAATGTCGAAAACAATATTTTCTGTGAGATAAAACCAACCTTTATCAATTTTTTTACGTTTTTATTTTTTGTAAAAAAAACTGTCAATTCGATTTTTTTCAAAATTTCTCCGAATGTTGATACAACAATATTTTTTTAAAGATAAAATTAGTTTAAAGCCAATACCTCAAAGGTTTGAAAAAATGTTTGAGTCGAAATCAATTTTTACCAACTTTTGTTATATTTTTTTTTAGGTTTTTATTTTTTGTAAAAAAACTTTCAATTCGATTTTTCGAAAAATTTTTCAAAATGTAGAAAATAATATTTCTTATAAGCTTAATTAGTTGAAAGCCATAATATCAAATTTTTGAAAAGATATTTGAATCAAAGATCAATTTTTACCAACTTTTATTAATTTTTTTTTAGGTTTTTAATTTTTTGTAAGAAAATTGTCTATTCGATTTTTCTCAAAATTTTACTGAATGTTGAAAACAATAGTTTTTAAAAGATAAAATTAGTTTAAAGCTAATATCTTAAAGTTTTAAAAAGATATTTGAGTCGAAAACAATTTTTACCAACTTTTATTAATTTTTTGTAGGTTTTTATTTTTTGTAAAAAAACTGTCAATTGGATTTTTTTTTGCAAAATGTTTCCGAATGTTAAAAACAATATTTCTTATAAGATAAAATTAGTTGGAAGCCATAATCTCAAATTTTTGAAAAGATATTTGAGTCGAAAATTAATTTTTACCAACTTTTGTTAATTTTTTTTTAGGTTTTTATTTTTTTGTAAAAAAACTGTCGATTCGATTTTTTTTCAAAATTTTACCAGATGTTGAAAACGTTATTCTCATCTTTTTTTCAAATTGCTATGTTAAAAAAAACCACCCACTCAATTCTTTTGAGAGCCCTTTCTGCATCTTTCTGCACTATTATCTTTATAACAAAATTTATTTGAAGTCGATATCTCTTCTGGTTCTTGAGCTGTCGACGACGAAAAAAACGTCGCGAACGTACGGACGTACTTACGTACGTACACAAGCACGCACACTGCACAGACATCTTTCCAAAAAATTTGTATTTCGACTCTAGGGACCTTGAAACGTCGAGAAATGTCAAAATTTTCATTACAATAACTTCCTATGAGAAGTTAAAAATCTAAAAAAACTATGAGATATAAAATTACTAAACTACTTATTATTATTCTTAAATTACTGTTAAATACCGATGATAAAGACTCCCAATATCCTGTAAAGTCAACAAAGTTTTGAATAAAAGGAGACATGAAATGGATATTTTGAACCTGAATTTCATTGAAAAACTTTCCATTGAGCACCAATTAATGCAAAGTTACTAAACACGAGTCTTAAGTTCAAACAAAACGATTCTGTTGAAAATTGTCACTAAAATGTCAACCTGATTCTAAAACAAGAGTAAATGATGCTTAGCAAAAAAAACAAGGTCCCTCAATTAAATATTATCAATAAATACCTAATAAAAATGAATTGGAATTTCTATCGCAATTTATTGTTTTTATTGTTTAAAGCAAGTATTTCTATTTTATTAGCCAGTCTATGTTATGACTATTGTCGCAACTGCATTCAAAAATCTTCCTAACCAATATTACTTTTTAAATATCACAACTTACAAAATGTTAACAGCTAACTATTTTAATGAAGTGGTACATTTTATATAATATGCCTTATACAAGTACTAAGGACAATATTGTACAGTTTTTATATTTCATAGCCATAGATGTATGTGTGTGATTAAAAAGGAAACATTAAATCAAACATTGAAAAAATAAAAACAAAATCATTAACTATATTCACAAACAAATATTCCACATACGCCACAGTTTCCCAAATGTAGTTAAATTAAAATAAAATTCTTCGTTCTTTTTCAAGCAAAATAGTATAGTAAGTCAAAAGTTAAACTTTTTTCAACAACTACCGATTACTGATACCGTAACTATTAAAATATTACTTGATTCTGTAAAATCTCTTCCACTTTTTTAACACTTCTTTCAACTTTTATTAAGATGATGCCTTTCACTCATTTTGTATATCTGAGTTAAATTTAACAAATTTCAAATTATTTGTGTTTAGTATAACACTAAAAAAATATTCCTTTCATCATTATTAAAAATTTGCATTAATCTCTTATAGCGAAAGTAATTTAAATAAATAAATACACCTTGAAATATGCCTATAACCAATATAATGGTAATATTTTATTGGGGATTATGTATAATATTTGATAGATGTATACATTAAGAGAGACATCATCTTGGAGTGACCTAGCATAAATTTCACGTTTCTATAATTTAATAGGTTTCGGAATGTTTGCACTTAAAAACAACGGAAGCATATAGTGGACAAACATTTATTACACATAAAGAATTCATACTAAAGGCGTGATTAAAATATTTAATAAAGAAAATAACCAAATTTAATATTAATTATTCATAATTTGAGGTTTTTTAATAATTCGTTGTCTGAAAAATTAACGATGTAAAATACATATATAAAAAATATTTTGTTTGTTATATTTTTAAAACTTTGGAAACATGTTTAAATTTATTTTATATACTAATACTATGATAAAACTAAAACAAAGATTTTATTCTTAAATAGGATATATTAAGTAAGCTCGCTGTTGGCTAGCTGTCATGGATAATAATTTAAAATCACACAATTTGTGGATGTACAGGACATATTAATGTTCCCTGAGCTGATAACATAAATTATTGATTTGAGCAAATATTACAAACATTAAATAAGTGCCATACAGATCAGAATTTAACAGGAACATATAATATGTAAGTATTTGTACAATTGTTTTGTTCATAGGTTAGATATGTCTCCTCATATATCTACATATAAATTCTATTATAACGTTGAATAATTAAAATCGTCTATATATTTAAATTTTAAACTAAATTCCTTTACTAATCTAAATAATGTACAAAACTGAAACACACACAAAATACATCATATTTTTTAGCTGACTGTGCTTCATTGAAGATCTGTGCTTTGGTGATATGAATTATTATGGCTTTGTAGATTAGGAAGTTCAATGGAGTCACCACAACTGAAAACGAAAGCTGATAAATTAAATCAGTAAAATAAAATAGCACACATTATTAATATACCTTATGCAAACAGTGAGTTTTGTTTCAGGTGATGATTTAGGCTCCAACGTTGTTGTCTGTGGCAGCGGCCGCGGCGGTGGTGCTATAATTGTGGACAACGAATCGTCTATAGTCATACTATTCGAAGAAATACCTCTGCCATTTCTTAACTGATTGGAATCTTTGAATCGTTTCGAAAGTGTTGTCTGACGATTGTTCACTGACTGTAAGCAAATCCACATAGTATAATATTATAATTGAGCTTTAAAGAAATATAACAAATTTCATACTCTGCTATAACTTTGCTCTCTTCCTCGGATATTAAAAGCTCCATACACCAATGGATTCATACAAGAATTTGTTACTGCAAACAAAAACAGTCCCTTCTGTATCCTTTGATCTACCTTAAGGGCAGACTCCTTATCCAACCACCACCACATGCACATGATGTAATAAGGTGTCCAACAGACGATAAACACTATTACAATTATCACAGTCATTTTAAGTGTTCGACGCTTTGCTCGTCCTAAAACATCATCATTCGATCGACGAAATTTATCTAAAAAGCCCTCATCCAAATCAGGTTTTGAGTTAAATATAGCCTAAAAAGTATATTGCATCAAACCTGTTCCTTTTATGAATCGTTTGCTCTTCCGGTAGATCTCAACATAGATAGATATGTAACAGAATAGGATCACAACTAATGGAATACCGTACATAGCCAACATTCCCAAAATCTGATAACACATTTCGTGGACATCGTGCTTAAAAATGTGAAACGTTACACATTGCTCGTACCAAACGATCTGTGGATGTCTTTCCAGGTGAAAGATGATAGCCTAGATATAGTTAATCGTTAAAAAAAAAAACCCGAAGAAAATAAGAGAAATATCAAAATTAATCAAATTGGTTAATATGTTGTTTTTAAAAAATACTTGCGGAGCACTACAGATAATAGAACCCATCCACGCAAAGCTTAACATAACTTTTCCTCTCGAACTTGAAAGATTCAATGGTTTCAAAACCGCGTAGTATCTATATAAAAAAGAATTATATTCACTCCCATTAACTTCAACGATGCCCAAAATCTATTAGTTATGAATTTTTATACCTATCGATTGATATGCAAACCAAAACAAAACTCGATAAATATAATCCAAAAGTCCTAAAGAAACTCATCAAACGACACATAAAATCACCCGCATTCCAAGTCACAGTATAGGCCCAGGCAATTTCCAATGGCATGAGTAGAAGAGTTACCAAAAGATCAGCGATAGCCAAATGCATCAGCATGATATCAATTCTTGATGGCCCCCTCAGACGGCGCTTTGTCAACAAAACTAGAACTGTTGTATTTCCGATGGTCGATATTACCATCAGAATGCTGAAATGGTTATTACGAATATTATTATATTAAAGAAATGTGCGTGAGAATTGCGTGGAAGCAAAAGATAGAATATGAAATAAGTTGGAAGTTCTTATTGACTTACCTATAAACAATGATTGACAAACGGTGTCCATCATTGAACACCATATTAATTGGCAAATGAATTTCTTTATCCGTATCAACCTCTGACCACTCAGTCAGAGTCCGGTGGTCGTAAATATTTTCCATAGCTCCAGAGTTTGGCATCTTTTCTCTTTTGAGATGAACTATATATGGGGGTTAATAAATTCGATTGTTTTCATCGAAACACATGTCGTTGTTTAGTTTAAAAGGTTACCTTATTGTTTATTCATTTGTACAATAAGCTAAAACAAATATCTATGTATGTATGTTACTTTATATTATATAGCAGGTTGCAGTACAGTGGCGGGCGGTGGCTGCAGCTTAGGCGGTGACGGCGAGCGACGACGGCGGGAATTTAACTATGTGTTGAAATGTAGATCGTTTGAGTCGGTATTATGGCATGAACTACAGAACGCACGCTAAGAACAACTATATTATAATATTTATTATATTGTTGATTTGTGTTGAGATGTTTTCACCATCACCATCATCAAATAGATTAAGATCAACTATATAACAATTGCATTTTGCGTTTGAGTAACTTTTTAAATATGCACACCAAATAATAATAATATTTATAAAATTAGCACTGTTCAAAAGAATCTTAATGTTTATCCAGAGCTGCTTCCGGTATAGTTCGTACATACATACATATATTGAAAAGAGGCAGTTTTTGAAAATGCTATTTTTGTGGTCTATTATTGTTATTCTTATTACACTATTCACATCATTGCCCATGAAATTGAATTTATCTATTGTTTTAATATTTACATAATAGTCAACCAATAAAAACCATCCAATTTAACACTATGTACAACTTTGTTTAAATTAACTTAAAAGAAAAACAAGTTCAGTTTTCCGCTGATGATCAACCGATCCAGCGGATTCTTTAACTAAAATTGAGTTAAGTGTAGCGCAAGATAATCGAATTCTTATGCTGTGTGCTGCTGTTGTTTCTGTTTTTGTTAAATACCAGCAATATTGTCTATAAGATTATTATAGATGTACATAGGTACATTAGAGATAAGAAGCCGATAGTCAGACGCGACCTCACCACCCGCACCATATTATAAAAAAATAAAAAAAAAATACTAACAATCGCTCAAAGTTCAAACTTGTACCTATTTAGGATTGCAAGCAAATAGAAATGTATATTTTAATAAGGGTATATAAATATAGATACATACATATGTACTGTACATTTAATTAAAATGAATATGTATTCGATTCTTTATAATCATTGCACACATTAAAAAAAGGTGTGAGATTCAAGAATAAAAATAATATTACAAAACTACATATGTATGTACATATGTACATATATTGAGATCGAAATATTAAAACGAATTGGTGTTTTCTTTTTTTTTTGTATTTCAAATTTATTTTTCAGTTAATAATATTATTGTTATTTATTAACGACTGACTTGTTGGAAGCGGAACACTATGAGCAACACTTGGACCGACATTGACAGCATTTACTACATTGAAAATGGTTTTATGAAAGCATTTTTCTAGAGGTTTTGAGGATTTTAATAGATATGCATGTACATATGTACACAGGTACATACATACATATATCGACATCAGAAATTCAAAACAACATGTCATTATAAGAAAAAGATTTGTTCACAGTGATTGCAATAAATGAACATTAACAAAACAACAGCAGCAGTAGCAGCAGAAAAGTTACTGTGTCGGTCGTGAGGATAAATGCTTTATCAAGATAACCATGTGTCAAAGCAAATAGGTAGTCCTTTATAAGGACATTGTAATATCAAAATATGTATGTATGTATGTAGTATGTTATGCCTATTCTTAACCCAAATAATTGCGAATATTTTACATATTTACAAAGAAAAATATGAACTTTTATTCTGTTTTCGAAAAAGTAAAAACAAAATTGTTTGTATTTCGCATTGCTGTCAAAATTATATTAAATCACGTGATATTTGTCACAGGAGTTGACAGCAATTAAAAAAACACTACAGACAAACAGCTAGTGGGAACAATATGAACATTTGCATTTACGAGGGGTGTTATTATATTGATAGAGGAAATAATAAATGTTATCAGTTATAACTTATCACTTTACCTTAGCTTAGAATGCTGTAGATAGTGTGGAGCATAGACTCATTATATTTATGAAATTTAAACTAATCATAAGTTTATTTATTAAGGGGGCAAAACTAAGTTTTTGAATGAATAAGGAATTAACATAAAAACATAGATAACGATGCTTTTGTAACTTAAACGCAATTATGTATAGTAAATCAGACAATAATTGACTTTTTAAGCGAGACGTACTCGTACCTACGACTTACAATCAGAGCACTTAATATATCAGAGAGAGAGAGAGAGAGTTTCCTTATTAAAAGTTTAATTTGTAGTTTTTTCTATAAACCTATGATGCATGAGACCAGTCTTAATTTCCTAATAACTATAAGCATTCAGACTCTTATCGAACATTTTGTTCAAAATCTCAAAATATAATTTCCTGAAAATGTGTGTCCTTAAATAAATTACTATTTATTTTTGGTAGTACTCCTGGCTTGATGGTTAGTGCATAGGACTGTTATGCGAGAGGTCCCTGCCTGTGCCACCTAAAGTTTTCTCCACTGGTACTGCCTCTTGCGAGGAATTATTAAATCCTACAAGTGCTTTCTCAAATTGGGCTTTCGGATTTGGTTTATAATCTGTAGTTCCCTTCCATCCTTTACATGACTAGCACACAGGAATGGTTAAGTTTTGAGGGTCACTAGGCCCTAGTTCTCTAAGGACTATTGCCCCACCTAATTTATTTATTTATATTTAACATTAATATTATTTAGTACTCGCCCGACGGCAATTAAAATGTTCTCATACAAAATACATACAAGTAAAGTTTTCTCTTTAAATTTCTATTTCTAAATTTCTAAATTGCGCCAACTACAGAGGCATTAGTTTCCTGAACGCAATGTTCAGATAAGATCTTTTCTGTGAACGTCTGAAGCCCTCCGTCAACAACCTGATAGGTCCTTATCAGTGCGGCTTCAGACCAGTAAAGTCCATCATTGACGAAATATTCACATTACGGCAGATCTTGGAAAAAAACTTCAAATTTTTACCCATCGATTTTAAGCCGCGTATGACAGCGTATAGGGAAGAGCTCTACAGAGCAATGTCTAGTTTTGGCATCCCTGTCAATCTTATCCATTTGTGCAGAATGACGATGGAGAATGCACGCTGCTCTATCAAGGTTGGCAGAAAAGATCTCACCGCATCGGTCAAAAAAAAGTTTTAAAGAAGGCGATGCACTGTCATACGACTTCTTCAACATCGTTCTGGAAAAAATTGTGCAAAACTCAACCGTCAACACTAGAGGCACAATCTTCCAAAGGTCCATCCAATTACTCGGATATGCCGATGATATTGACATAATTGGAAGATCAAAGCGTGATGTTAGTGGAGTGTTCTTGAGCATTGCGACGGAAGCGGAGAAGATGGGTTTAGTGGTCAATTAGGGCAAAAGCGAATATATTCTGTCATCAAAAACGAACATTGAACGATGACATCATGGACAAAACGTCACCATGGACATCTATAACTTTGAATGAGTACATAAAGCATGTACTCATTCCTTAAAGGATACAAAACTTATGAAACAACATACTCTCTCTGACAATATTTCGATTTTAATTTCATTTTGAGTTAATGTGAAATGTAGAACCTACCTGGAAGCTTAAAATGTTCCTAATTATTAAGGACCAGTTATAGCTTTAGCTTTCACTAGTTTTCATAGTTGAACATTTTGTTTTGGGATTAAAAAAGTTTCATTTGTTGTTTGGTATCAAAATCAAGATTGAGAATTATAGAACTTGTGTGTTTCAGAAACACTATCATAAAGTTAGGGGTTAACTTTTGTTTTAGGCAATGGCGGATCCAGGGGGGGCGGGGGGTTTCGTAGGGGTCATGACCACCCCCTGGGAGATAATTTGTTTGCTTTTTCGTAGGAATTGCCTTCAATTCAAAACTAATCGTATTGCGTTAATGGATATGACCCCTTTTATATTTTAAATTATTTATTTTTTGTATATGAAAACAACATTTGTATTTTACTTCCTTAATCTTTGTTGCTAAAAGTACTACTTTTAACTGAGGACTGGACCAAGAACATAATATGAATCGGAAATTCACCCTATTCCAAAAACGCAGCACAAATTCATCAACTTTTGACCAACTGACGATCCAGGGGGGGGTCATATGAGCCACAAAGCTTATACAGTTAAGTTGTATGAGTAAAGATTTCATCTATAGATTTATTAGTAATTTTTTAACGACATTCACCAAAAAGTGGTTTGCTCTCAAAAACAACTAAAACTTTTGTTTTTACTCAATTTAGAATTTGCAAAACTTTAGTCATGCTTTAAATTATTTCCATAAAAATTGTTTCTAAGAAAAAGAGCAAATATTCAGGTTCTTAAGAAGAAACTTGAATAAGAGATCATCAATTTTATATTAAGTTGCCTTTAAGTTCCTTAAACTAGGCTTCAATTTTATTATTAAATTTTGTTGACACACGTAAATAGTGAACATTTAATTGTGATTTTTACTGGCGACATATAGGAACTATATGGCAAGTTTTGCTTTAGTAAACAATTTCGAACTAGAGCTTTTAATCAAATATGACATATTACGACGGTAAAGAAGTAAAAAAAGTAGGTACCCCGATTCCGTCCGTCTGTCTTTCCTGGCTCTTACAGTCCAAACAATTGTTTTGATTGAAATTAAATTAAGGTTTTCAGCCGATTAGCGTAAGGCGTTTTTTTTTCATTTTATTAATACGAAAAATAACAGCAGCCCCCATACAAATTTGTTGGTTAAAACATTTGATTTCTCTAAAACTTTCTCTAAATTTTGTGTTCTTAATATTTGGCTTCTTTTTACAAGAAAAACATACATATTTTGGTATTGCTCCAGAAGGGTACCCCTCAAAAACCTTTATTTTGTTTTTAAGTTTTCTCAAGAACTAATGGACCGATTTCAATAACCTTCTCTTTCTGTGCAAGCTCTTTTTGATGATCAAATTGATGATGATTTTTTATGATCAAAAGTGTATTTTTTTTATTTTTAAAAAAATATTAATTTTGTTTACAAAACTCGATATCACAGAAAGGGGTCAACATTTGTTGACGAAATTTAAATGTAAAATGTACATATATTTATAAGCTCTTTATTTAGTTTTTACCAAAAATATTTTTAAGACAAAATTTCAAATTTAAAATGATATTTTCGAAAAAAAAAATAAGTTAATCTAGATTTTTTGACAAATAAAATGGCATTTAAATTTTTGAGAAAAACTTATTTTGCAGGTACATTTTTAAATCTTAAAATATAGAAAATATTTTTAAACAGACTTTTTGGAAGAAATTAACAAGTTCTAGCGACCCAGTCGTGCATTTTATTTATTTCAAAATTGGTTTTCTGTTGAATACAAAAGATCTTAAAAAATTAAATGAATCTACTTTATATAATATATATGTCCCAAAAATAGCAAAAGTGACACTTTTGTTAAACTAATGGCTAATTGAAAAACATAATAAACGGGTCATATCTATTGATATACAAGCTTTGAATCTCTTGAGATTTGAAGTAAAAAGAGATCCTGAAACGTGTAATTTGTGAGTGCCACACAAACATTTCTTCCCAACTTATTTGTTTACCTTAATTTGTTTTAATTTAATTTTTTAGAGAAATTATGTACTTAAAAGCACCTATTTCCTAAAATTCAAGAACCAAACATTTTTCTCTCTAAAATTTTTAAGTTTTGTTGACTCCTTTAAGATCAAAATACGAGTAAGCAAACTGATAGCGATAGTAATAATAGACTCCCGAAAATTGAGTTCGAAAAAACTTCGTCAAAAAAAGCCCGACATTTCTTTATATCAGATCCTCTCTCATTTTCTGGATTTTTGAATTTTTTTAGCGTTCTTAGCATAAATAGAAATGGATACAAGAAAAGTACCTATATTTTATTTTTGAAAAAAAAAGCTGCGTCTCAAAACAATTTCTTACATTTCTGCGTGAAATGCTGCAAAAACCCTCTAAACTATTGTGTTTTGGCTCTTAGATATAGCATATTTAGAAAAATTTTGGAATCTAGGAATGTTTTCATTTTTAGGGAGTCATCCAAATTAAAAAGTTAGACCATACCTTTCTGGACAACAGTGTTCTAAGATAATTTGATAACTAAAGTTGTCATTTTAGCAATTGAAATGTGTAAAGGTTAGGTTAATATAGCCGTGCACATTATGTTATTTAAATTTTGTTAGCCTCCTTTACAAAACATTAAAGAACATTTTTAAGCGGTGAGTAAAAACTCCATCTAAGTGTGGGACCCCCTGAAAAGTCTGGATCCGCCCTTGGTTTTAGGGGCTAGTAATAGCTATCATAGGGTAGGTTCAGACGACATAAGGGACTTGAAAGTTAGGCAAGATTCTAGTATCTGATTGGCCAGCGCCAAATTTACCTTCCAATTAAGGCAACTTCAATGGAAAGTTGAATGGAAAGTGAGTTACGAAAAATCTCTCTAACTATTAAGTCAAGTCTACTTCTACAAAAAGGACAGTTGATCATGTTTTTTCATTCAACTAAAAGCTGAACTTTATTACTCTGTGATTTATTTATTTTCTGTGCAACTTCATTTAATGCTTTCCTTGTCAATTTGGAAAAGAAATAAGTAATATTTCCTTATAATACAAATAGAAATAGTGATGGACTAATAGATTGCTTGAGGAGTGTTTTATAGACAATAATGTTGTTGGTAGTTTTTGTGCTATGAACTTAAAGTAGAGATTTGTAAAGTAAAGTTCTGAATTTGAAATTCATGACACTTTAAAAACTAACTAGTTACCTTGGTCAAAATTTACGTTCAAAGCATGCAGTTCACTGAAAATGAAGTCCCTTATGTTGCCTGAACCTACGCTTTGGTTTTCATCACTGCACAGGTTCAGACGACCTTTAAGGGACTTAAAGGTAAGACAAGTTTCTAATGTATTATTGACCAGCTCCCAAAAATTACCTTCCAATTGAGGCAACTTTATTGGAAAGTTTACTGGAGAGTAAATCAAAAAATTATCAATTTCTATTAAGTCTACTTCTGTGAAATTGACAGCTGATCATGTTTTTTTTTTAATGAACTGATAGCTGAACTAAATTAATTTGTTTGTATAATGCCATTTAATGTTTGGTGTTAAAGGGTTCCTTGTCATATTTAAAAAGAAGTAAGGATTTTTCTTTACAACACAAAACACATCTTAAGATGGACTAGCAACCAGTGTAAGGAGTTTTGTTTTAAATAATAATGTTGTTGGTATTTCTGCAAGTAAAAGATAGTCAACTAAAGTCCAAAGTTTAAAATAAATGACATCTGAAAAATCAACTACACGCCTTGGTCTAATTTTGCGTTCATAGAATGCAGTGGACTGCAAATAAAGTCACTTATGTAGAGTAAATTATACGCCCGATGATGGATGACAATATCCGAAACGCGTCGCGATACATCATATAACCATTAAGTTGTGAAAATTATTGTTTATTCAAAAATAAAATAATAAATATAAAATTAAAAATTTTAATATTCTTTTTATTTTCGTTTTTTATATCACTTATGTTGTTTGAATCTGTCCATTGACACCAGTCATTGGAATTTTTTTGACAGGTCGCTTAAAGCTTTAATAAGTAATTGGTTTCAATTATGAAAACCAATGAACGCTAAATATAACTTATGTCCTTTTAATAAAAGTTTCCAACCACCAAGCGACTATCTCATTCTTCTATGTTATTTGTTTCTTTTCCATTTATATGTTGTTTTGGGTTCTTATCTCACTAAAACCATTTATGCTAAATTTATGTTTCATATATGACTTCTTAAAAGTGTGTATTTACCATTAAATTAATAAACAAACTCTTAACATGAACGCAGAAAACGGCAACGCCAACCACACGTGGCGTAGTTGACATTTTATGTTGTCATTTTGACATTCTATTCTATAACATGCCTGTATCGCTTCGGCTATGTATTTTTAAAGATTTTTTTGTAATCAACGCGAAGCGAAAAGAAGGAAATCCTCCCATTATTTATCCACATTTTTTTCTCCTTTTACACAATTTAATTTTTAAAAAATGTCTAAAAAATATAAAAATAAATCTCTCTCGGAACAAGTATCGGAAAATTTAAATCGACATCTCAACAATTCAGAGACATCGTCGGAGGATGAAGAAACACCCAAAGTATCACATTTTAATGAGGAAGATTACAATTTTGGTAACGACGACGAAGCAATCAATTCCCTAAGTGAAATTCGTAAAAGAAATGTTAAATTGCTATCTGAGCAAAGCACCAAATACAGTGGAGTAATTGTATCGCGAAAAAATTATGATACATCCGATGAAGATGATGATGAAGATAATGATGATAATGACGGCACCGATAGTCAGACAAGCGCCGTTGGGACTCCTGAGGATCAAGCTATGTTCAACAAAGACGGTTCGGAGGAGGATGAACCTGAAATCAATAGCGATGAAGATCAAGACAGCAATGAAGATTTAAGTAGCAATGAAGATGAAGAAACTCCAGAGAGTGAATTGTTTGTTGCCAAAAACAACAAGCTCGAAGCTGAAAAGGGTGTTTGTGTGCAAAATCAATTGTCTATTTGGGAGAAACTTTTAGAAATTCGAATTCATTCACAAAAAATACTAAACAAGGCAAACAGTTTACCTAATCCCGACGAATTTCAGAAACTTTGCACCCACAAGGAATTCAAAGACCCAGCTCAAGAAGTTAAGAAAAATACAGAAATGCTTCTCGAGAAATTAATAGAAACTCAAGTTACGCTCGCTAACCAATTTTCTGAAATAAAAAAAATTGGTCTTTCAGCCAGAAAAAGAAGTAATTCCCGATCCAATGATGGCAGTGATTTTTCCTCCTCCAAAAAGTATGCTCCGGCCATCGAGGACAATTTCGAAAAGTTTCGCCCTTATCGCAACACAGTTCTGCTTAAATGGGAAGACCGCACCAAGCTCCTGACACCAGGATCGAAAAGAAAACAGCTTACCGATGAATTCGATATTGTTAAAAAAGTCGATAACGTTCTAATGAAACGCGATGAACAAATCGCCAAGTCGCAAAAACTTAAAGGAACCTATAAACTATTTAGTCGAAATCAAACTGAAGATTCAGATTATAACACCGATGGCAAAGATATATCTAGTCCACATATTTATGATGATACTGACTTCTATCACTCCCAGCTGAGGGAATTAATCGAATTTAAGTCCAATGTATCGTCGAATGCATATGATGTAACAAAGCAATTTGCCGAGCTGCAAAAACTAAGGCAAAAGATGAAGAAAAAGGTTGACACCAGAGCCAGCAAGGGTCGCAAAATAAGGTTAGTCAATATGCGTTTGTATTTAAAATTTGTTTTATAAAATATCTTTAAATGATCTAGGTATGTTGTACACAACAAATTGGTAAATTTTATGGCACCCAATGATTCAACCGATTGGACCGATGAATCGAAGAACGAACTCTATCGGTCGTTGTTTGTAACGTAGTTACAGCTGTTTGCGGAATTAAATTAACATTAATGTAAATAACATGTGTCCCTATTAAATTTAACTTATAAACTAAGAAGAGTGGCTTCTTTCTCTATTATAAGAACCTTTTTCTCTTGACAAAAAAAAAATGTCCAACATTTTCAAAACTCAACTTTAAGCAGCAGAAAAAGCATCCTCATCAAAATTTGTCATTACCATGATAAACGAATGTTTTCTTTTTCGTCTACTTCTACATTTGTTCTCATTATGCTGTATTAATTTTAATAAGGTAAGTCAATTGTGTTAAAAATAAAAAATAATCCCATAAAATAAAAATCGAGGGGGGACATTTTTAAAATTTCGCAAATCAATTTCTTAGTCAAATTCTGAGTTAAATGAATAAATAAATTGAGTGGCGCAACAATCCGTTGAGAACCAGAGGGCCTAATAACTTACAACTCTCAAATATTCCTATGTGCGAGTCAAGTCATATATGAAGGTTACTGATATTTAATCCATTTGGTTTTGTTAATCTGTTCATCTGCTGTGCTTTTGAAAGGATACACGAGCTTACGTTGGTTAAGTAATCGTTAATTTAAAAAAGCAAAACAAAAAGACATTCATAATTTTATTTAAATAATTTTATTTATTTCTTTTGAGTGGTACACATTTTTCTTTTGAGTGTACATATTTTTATAATTTATTGGCTCATTGCATTTAACACGATTTTTTTTTTTGTTTTTTTTTTCAAAATATTTAATATAAATTTATGTAGTTATTATTTCACTCCATAGTATTGTTTTAATACACTCTCATTTTGGAGAGCGTTATTTTTGACAAATACTTAATAATCCAAGAGAAAAACAAAAACCTATGAAAACACGTAGGAGGAGCAATTATTATTATTTCTTTTATAAATTTCATAAATCATTTCAAATATACATAATAGGGTTTATCTAAAAATGATTTACTATTACTTTTTTCTTGTTGTTGTTGTCTTTTGTTTATATTTATGGTTAGGATACAAAACGCTTTTATATGTTTTTCTTTTTCTTTGTTTTTTTTTTGTATTATTGTTTGCAGATTTTACAAAAAGTCTACTTGAAAATGCTCACACAATATTAAAAGTAGAAAAGAATATTTGTATGTTTTATATAATATATTTTAAATGTATCAATATTTAACTATCAAATTACATATATTACGTTAATAATTTTTCCAGCAGTTATTTTTTGTTTTCATTTTCATTTTTATTTTACTTAAACACAATAGATTATTTAAGATTAATTTTCTTTATTCATCTGCAAATAAATTGTCATTAATCAAAACTTAACATTCGTAGGTAATATTTTGTGGTTGTAATATAATAATGTTTTTTTTTTTCAATTAAAAACTAGGCCTAGAATAAATAATTTATTAACTTATATAACTATGTTTTACACTTTAATTCGTTCCATTTTCAAACGCATATTGCAGTTTCATTTGTGTTTAATTATTTTGTTTTGTTTATATTCTAATACGAATTGCAATTTTAGTCAGATTTGTATTTACATAATGTTCTAGCATTTGACCTTTTTATATTATTATTATATGAATATCCATTGAAGAGTAAAACTTCACTGTATCAGAGTTCGTATATATGTATAAAAAGAAACAGATAAAAACAAAACTCTAAAAAGGAAGGTTTAAATAGTGTAAAATTGAGCGGTTTAACTTTAAAGAAATAACGTACAGGTTTTCTTTTGTTTATTATCGATAAATGCAGTTTTTTTTTTGTAGTCATGATTGTGCCAATGGGAAAGTATTCAAAAGTTGAGCTGACTTTGCTTTATGCAGTTTCACAAGAGGATATATGTAGATATTAGTTTTTTATTTTTTATCTACCAAGCAAAATAATTTCAAATTTCGGTATAAAAATGAATGTTACTAGTTTATTGAGTTCTTTAACAACAAAGGAAGTCCTGTTTTAGTTTTTGACTTCGATACAAGTATTGTGGCCGTTTTAGCGTTATTAAGTCCTGAAGTATTTGCTATATCTGAAGCAACTTGACCACCACCAACTTCAGGTTGTTCCTTAGTCATCTCCTTAGCATATTTTTTTGTTGCCATTAGAGGCGAAAGATTCTTTTTCAATTCGGATAACATCGTTTTTGTTTTAGTTTCCAATTCTGGATTTTGATTTTTCTGGTGGTATTGAGTCTCTAGAGTCATCTTAATATTATTTGAGCTACCACCACCCACACCGCCAACAGAAATGTTAGTATCATCGAAAGATTTATTTAAATTAAGATGAGAAGGATTTGAATTATTCTCGTTAATGTTACTTGCATGCATTTTCAAAAGTTTTTCTGTCGAACTGTTTATATTAATGTTTTTATAATTATTGTATTTGTAGCAATTTTTTGATGTATCATTGCAATCATATAACGATTGCAATTGAGATTGTATTGATGTTACATTCGAGAGTGTATTTTCAGTTTCTATAGCTGGGAAGTTAACACTTCCTTTATGAATATTAATTTCCATTGATGCCATTTGATCAGATTCAGAGAACTTATAAAATAAGAAAAAATATAAAATTGTTGTTTTAAAAACAAATTCATAGAAATTATCAAGCCTTACCTTATCAAGCAAGTTTAAATGCATGTCTCAAGTACTCTTTGCAGGTACAATTAATTTATCCATATCTTTTTGAACATCTAGAAGATCTGATAGATGTTTAGCAAACATTTGATTAAGCTCACCAAGTTTGGCCATCTAATTTAAATTAAATGATATATTACTCCAAACAAAAATATGAATGATAAAATAAAATTACAGTTTGTTCACTGCTTTTATCAAGTAAACTTCGATTGGCTGCCTTAAGTTCGATTTCTTGATTCATCAATTCTTTTTCCAATGATTCTATTCGTCCCTTGAGTAGACTTATCTCTCTACGAAGGTCTTCGGCTATTTCGTTTCCACCTGGAACAGGTGCAGCACCTTGTCTAGTTGATTCCATTTCTCGTTTAAGCCGGATATTTTCTTCTTTGTAAGTGTGAAGTTGTCGTTTCCATTCATCGACATTTGCTGTCGATTCCTTAGAAAGAAAAAAACAAAAATGATAAGAATCTGCATTGTATATGTTAATGACTACAAAACACACTTACCTGCAGTGCACTGGTTAGACGTATATTGTTGTTTTTCAAAGTAGCAAGTTCAATTTCCCATTTTTTCGCATTGGCGCAACTAAAACCAAGAAGAAATCACCAAACTAAACATTGTTTTTTTTTTTATTTTTACAAATTTAATTACCTCTGAGCCAAGGCCATTTTAAGTCTCTCATTTTCATACTTCAATTGCTGTTCACCTCCACCACCAGGACCACCACTATGACCACCCACAATATCGCCCACGCCCACAAGTTGGGTATTCGGAGGTTTGATATCATTGGTGTTAATATTGCTACTTTGAATTATTTTATGCGAAGGACTGTCGGGATTGGCATTTTGGGTATTTGTATTCGATAGATTTGGTGGCTCCACCGTGTGCTCCATCATGGGAGCATTGTCATTTTGCATAATACCACTACGAGATGTAACCGGTGAAGTATTTGCCGATGTTGTAGGAGTTGCTGCAGCACTTCCTGAAGAAAAAAAAACAACCATTTTATCAAACAGTTTAAATTATTAAATTGTTTAAATTATTACCATTTGCAGATGACTTGGCCATAGCGTTCTTAGTAGCTTCTTTAACTTCTTGAAACTTTTCCACAAACTTCAATGGAATGGAAAATAATGATACAAGATTAAAATGTTAAAAATAAAATCCGATTGCATGTTATCTCACCTTCGTTAGCTCTGCTTCTGATGCAAAACCTAACCCATAGACTGTATTAGCCCGGACGTCACTCCATTGACCAAACTTCTGGGAAGTTTGTGTAAATGTCATGTTGGGAGTTATCGTAGAATTAATAACTGCTTTGCTTCCTTCTACACTTATTATTCGATAAAGATTTCGTGTAGAATCATAGAAGAAACTCACTGCCACAGCTTTCATGCTGGCCGTAATCCATGTTCTTTTCGTTTTTGGATCAATGTGAAAGACATGAGCTTGACATGTAAAAATTGGCTGTTCCCTGAAATATTAGATTTTTTTATTATTGCAATTGTAATTTTTGTAGTAACAAATATCTATATTAATAAATTTTCAATATCATTGAACTTTTTCACATTTCTGTATATAGGTATTCGAGGAAAGCGATTTTTCTTTCACAACTTTTATTAAAGTTCTCAAGCCCTATTTCCGTCTATCAATCAAAATTAAAAGTACCTACATAATTGTTTAGAAAATAATTAAGGTGAATATTTCATAATATTGCCGAGGCCGAGATGAAACACTTCTAAAGTTTAGGCAAATTGAAAATAGCAATACACAAGATGACAGATTTACATATGAAATAAAACAATCGATTTATTTCAGAAAGAGATGGATTTCTCAAAATGTTTCCCTCGACTCGACCCTAATTCACAAACGACCAGCAAATAGTAAATTGAATAAATGTGCCCAAATTGTAATACACACAATTTAAACACAAAAAATTGAAAGTACACACAAATAGGATTAACGAGGCTTTAATATTATTATTAAATAAATAATTAAACAATTCGGGGCGGAACAGTTTGTTGGTGTATTTCTATTTCTAAATTGATTTTCTCATCAAAGCAGCAGCAGCAGACATATTCATGTTCACATTCATATTGCATTTTTATTTATTTACCCCATATTTTCTCTATTTTGACAAAGATTGAATTATTTGATTGATAAATTGATAATGATTTAATGAATTGCAAGCGATTGGTTATTATTTGGCTTTTACAAATTACAATTATTTTTATTTCTCAAAATCACACCACATCCTTCAATTTAGCAGAATCGAAGTTTTTGGTTTTTTGTTGGAGTTGGATTGGAATCTGAAAATTGAAGGAAAATGTGTTGGGAAATTTTCTCGTTGCGTGGTGAGTTTGTCATAATCAAAAGATAAGACACCACGCGATGTTAAGGTGATGTCGCATCTGGATTTGAGTTGATCTAGACATGACACATCAATGACCCGGTTATTGGCATAACATGACGAGATAAAATTAAAGCTAACAATATATATAAGGCTTTTTTCTTTAAAGCCATAGCAAAGACTGAGCACGTTGAGGACGTCATGAGCAGAGTTGTCAGAACTTCCACTGCAGAACTAAAGCGGTCCCTAGACTATCAATATTATTGTGCAATATTTGATATTGCACAATATTATTGAGAGTCTAGGGCTCATATTGAAAGGTTGTGCAATATATTGTACAAAATCAAAATCCTTTTGATATTTATTGTGCAACCAAATTTATTGTATAGTCTGAGGATGTGTTTGCACAATTTTTTTTTTTCATTTGTTTTGAATTTTCATAGTGATAACATCTCCCTGAAATTTCTAAAATCATTGGGTTCGCTCAAAGCTCACTTAATAAATTTTGATGAGTAAACACGTTTCGTTTTTTTACCAATCCTTCATCCATCTGCGTTTGTTTTTTTCTTTTTTTTTTAATGAAATAGCAAGAGCAATTGCCACACAACAATAATTCATATCATCGAGCATGATGTTGTAGCTAAAATAAAGAACTGTTAAATGATTTATTGTGCGAAATATTGTTTAGTGTGGGGTACCAGTCAATAATATTGTGCAATATATTGTTCAATAATATTGATAGTCTAGGGACCGCTTAACTGTCAATATTTTTAAAATCCGCCATCCGTGTATTTCTTACCATACGAATCAAACGTGAAGTCAGCCAATTTTCTTTTTCAGTTCTTTTCTGACAGTTCAGGGGTGGAATCGCGTAAGGTGATTGTTGATTGTTGATCATCAAAATGGATGATTTTGCTCCACGTAAGGTGATTATCAAATTGACTATCACTTTTTTGCTATGGTTTGTTAGTGACAGCTATTTAGGTGTCACTTTCATATATTTTGATTAATTTTTTGTGAGAAAGATAATTTGTGTGAACTTCAGCTCCACTATAAATTTTAAATTTAGTGAAAAAAGTGAAAAGATATCAAAGTTAAAATAAAAATAAGTCAACAGTAATGTATACCTACTTCAATGCAAATTTTCTATGAATGCACCAGAACGGGAAATGACTACAAAAAAGTTCAATTGCTGAGAACCAACTTAAGGAATAAAGCAAATATTTTGGAACTTTCTAACCCAATGTAACTATGAAATTTTCTATGAATATTTATAAATAAGTTATTTACAACATAATGTATGTACGTATAAATTATTTATTTCAGATTCTTGAACAATTTTCGATTGAACAAAGAAACGTTTGTGTATGTATTGCGGTTGCTCGATTTACCATCAGGAATAAGATCAACACATATTCCACCTATCCTTCAACAGGCTGCAACTTTAAATCTTCATGGAGGTGGTGGTTATCAACGACAAGTTGCGGCTGATTGAGCTCCACTGATGGGACAAAGTACTGCTGAAATAAGCGCTGCAGTTATTAAGAAAACGTAGTCGGTTCTATGTCCACTTTTCATTAAATTTGAGCCCTTGGATTCAAGAAAAGAATATATTTTTGCAAAATATAACAAACATTCTTATTAATTTATAACTATTATTAATTATAGTTATAGGTATACTTACATTTTTTAAAGAAAGAAAACTTTGCAAATTGAAAATTCAACACAACAGCTGATCGAAATGACATTTATGTGTTGCAATTTGTACCAAGTTTCCCAAACTTGGGTAAGTGCTGCCAGCAAATAGTAAAGTTTTAGCGATCACTTTACACAGAACAAAGAAAAGGTGATGATCAAAATTGACTATCAAAACAGTGACAATCAACTATCGCCTTACGCGATTCCACCCCAGTTCTCTGAGTTATTTTTTAACTCAGAGTAGAGCTTGAGGCTTGAGCACATCAAATACGCTCTGAGCTGATTTTGATCAGAGCTCTCCAACTTATTTATAAAACAGACTGGAGAAATGAACTGTCAATAGCTTACGAATTCTCCATCTGTCTCTTTCAAACCACACATAACAGACGTAAAGTCAGCCACGCTCGTTGGCGAATAGCAGAATACCAATTTGTATATTTAGCAGAATAGGGCTGCGGCTGATAGTTCTTTCTTTAGCAATGACGTGATGCCAAAAATTCAAATTACTTATTAACACGTACATTGTCTTAAAGGATATCTCATTCTCATTCATCTAGACAATCTTCAAGTGTCAATTGATTACAAAATCAATTTTGCATCATTAACAACTCTATTCATAAAGGGACCTACAGTTTTTATTTTTTAAGAACATTTCATGACAAAAATTACTGTTGGAAGAATTGTCAATTCTTCGCAAGAGGCAAACAAATTTAAGATGTCACAGGCAGGGACTGGATCCTAAATCATTCTTTCAGTTTGTTTGATAAGTACCAATTAACTTTCTCATTCAATAACGATACATCAAACGATCCTAACACCATTTCAAACTTTTTCGCCGCTTTTTTCTAAAAATCTCTTGCTGACGACTCTTTTGTTCCTGATTCGTTCTACTTTAGTACGATCTTGGCCAGTTTCTTTTCATCTAAATTAAATTGAATTGACTTAAAGTCAGTCTTTTGGTCCTGATGGCCTCGCTGCCATTTTTCTAAAAAAATACTCTTCCACACATTGCCTTCCTCTCTCAAAAATCTTCAGTCTATCCCTCAGCCAAGGTGAATTTCTTCAAATTTTTAAATCCTCATTTATAAACCCAGTAAACAAAAAGGGTTCGACGGGATATGTTAAGAATTATCGACCCATTGTCAAGCTATCTCATATACCTATGAAATTTTGAGCTTCCACTCCAAACACTTACGTCCTCTAGGCAGCATGGTTTTCTTCTTTTGAATCCTCTTTTATAAATTTAATTTCTTCTTACCTTTTAAAGCGATATTACAGCGTTCGTTTCCGATCCTTTTAGCTACCTTGGTGTTCATCTTTTGTTCATTCTTACAATCAATGATCTTGAATAGGTCATAAACCATTCTTCTATCTCTCTATATGCTGATGATACATTTTTTTTCAAAATTATTTCATCGATACTAAATCTTCCCTTATTCAACATCATCTCGATTGTTTTTCAACTTATATCTAAAAAACTGCTCGAAACTTAAGATAAACATTTAAAAATTTTTCCCCGTCTCTACCTTTTGCATAATCAACCCCCATACCTACTGTTTATAACATTTGGGACCTTGGCATTTTATGTGAGTAAGAGCTTAATTTTCTCTCCCATATAGACGAGATATCATTCTCAAAGCCAACTCTGCGGCGCTTGGTTTCATTAAACGTTATTCCAAACAATTTATCTGAGTCCTATGTAAAACGGTCCCTATATAACCTATGTTAGCCCATTCTTTGAATACGTGTCTGAAGTTTAGTCCCATTTCCAAAGTATTTATAGTTCCAGAATCGAGAGCATTCACGACGTTTCCCTCGCTTTGCTCTTCGTGGTCTACCTTGGCACAATCATCTTATTCTTCCTTTCTATGTTGACCACCTCGAACTCGTTCTAAGAACGTAGGCAAATTTTAGCTAATCTCTTTATTCATCGACTCGTGCCTAGTTCCATTGATTGCTTTTTCCTCTACAACTCTATCTCTTTTAACACTAACCCTCGACTCTTGTATAATGATACCCACCGAACCTACTATGGCTCCAACGGACCTACATAACATATCTCGTATGCTCCAAAGTGTAAATTCGCACTTGGGACTTTTTTGACTTTTACTTCTTACTAAAAACTTCGTCTTCTGAGTTACCCTTCCCCTGCACAACCTTGGGTTAAATTTTTAGTGTTTAAGTTAGATTAAGAATTAGCTTGTATTAAGCAGAATAAATGGGTGTTTCGCCGTCACCAAAATTATTCAATTAATTTCTGCAACATTTGTGATTATAGAATCTGTCATATTTTTTGTTTTTTTCTCATTCAACATTGTAATGCAGTTACACATTAGTTCCAAAATATTAACATATGTACATATGTATAAACAAGAAAAAATCAAGATAAATATTTTCTTTATATAATATATGTATGTATATTCTTTATTGTTATTCATTTTTGTTGATACATATTTGAATGTTATGATTATTATCACCAAGTTACTAACATTTAACTATTTGATTACTTTGTACTCCCTATAATGGCTCTTCAAGAACTAGATCATTTCCCAAACGCTTTGGTTTACGATTCTCTTTCAATTATCCCGACGCAACGCTCAATGACATAATATAACTGGTAACCTAGTAAACAGAAAAAAACAAAATTTAATTAATCTCAAATTCATACAAAAATTAAATAAAACAAATTTTTTCTAAGTATAAGTCTCAGGCTTGTTGAGCTTTAAAAATTGTTCGTCACAATACATACGATTTTTTTTTATCATGAAATCAATGAGGCAAAATTTTTGATGTTTCAAATTTTGCTTCAGTATAATTTTTTTAATTTACTGTTTTACTAGTTTTTAATTATAACTTACATTTGAATAGAAGCGACCACCACCGCCGGCTACAACATACAAGTGTAGCGATCAAAAAGTAAACATCACCCAACCGGAACAGCTGCAGACTGGTTGAAATTCTATGCAAATACAAAATAAATAAATTCAAAATTAATATTTCAGATTTTTTTCAAATGTTAAGTAAGAATAATTTAATTATGTATTTGCCTCAGGCCTGTTGAGCTTGAATTATTCGTTCATCATATTTACGAATTCATGTTTTCATCATAAAGCAAATATATTTTAAAATTGAAATTTTCTATAAACTTACCTTTATTTTTCTGCTGATCTTAGTTCCATTTACTTTCAAGTGAGTCATCTTTGCAAATACCTGAAAATCGGTGAAAACAAAATATATTTGTAAGACAAATAAAATAGACAAAGTAGCAACAAATAAATGCATAAGAGTTATCAGTGATTGTTCTTCTGTCAAAATATTCAGTACAGGTCTGTGAATCATCACACAAATGCCGTTTCCTTTAAATCGTTATTTTTGTTCTATTTCAATGTCAAATTTCAAATGCCTTGACTTTGGTATTTTTAAGATTAATCGAAAAACCATACTAACAAATTTAACAAAACAGTTCTATGCATACCTTTATAATATTGGCAGCCTCTTCTTTGGCAAGTCTTTTACTTCAGCGAACCTGAAAAAAAAACCAAATAAAACAAATATTAAAATACTACACATTTAACTAGAAAATATAAAATCTAGTATAAACTAAATCATCAGGAATAAAATTTTGTCTTTCATAATTCTCAGTACAGGTCTGGGGTATCATCATACAAAAATCTACATTGTTTGTTTTCATAAAAAAACATACACACCTTATTATTATTTTAAACAGGATTTTCCGGTGTCGTAAATAACCAAAGAAAAATAACTTCAAGTAGGAACTAAAGTAATACATCCTGCAAATAAAGAAAACAACGAGTTTTAGAATTTTGTTTTGTTTAAAACATTTTTAAACTAATTCTTTAAACCTTTTGAATCTCATCAGTGAGCTGGATTAATCTTTTAAAAGAACTTATATAAAATTTGTATGAAAAATACACACATATTTTTTTCAATTCATATCAGTCTCGTCATCCAGTATCATCATTTTATCATTTTGAAATAATACAATTAGGCCTATCACAAATTCCACCGTAGTCTTTAACGAATTTCGAAAAATCGTATCACGAAATTTGTTCGCAATTCAAAATTGTATGCGATTTTTCACTACGAATGTATTTGGTAATTCGTAAAAGTTGTATTCGTGATAGGGTTGAATTTTTGTTTGAATATAAATTTAGTCACGTTTTTGGAACTCACCTTGATTTCATGTTTTCCTTTCGCCATACGAGTTTTGTGCTTCCATCAATGTCCAGAACAGAACTTCACCGCCTCGTTGCTTTGAAGAAGTACCATATGAATCGTCATCGCTATCACCCTTTCCTTTTGCTAAATAAACTATATTTTTCTACCTATACCTAAGCTTTCAATTTTTAATTTTTGAAAAGGAATAAACTTTATTTACCAAACTCGAACAATAATTTTCTTTTGCCTTAAGTTTCCAGTTTATTTGTAAAAAAATGTTATTTAAAAAATAAATCATGAAGAAAAACAAACATAATTAAGAAATACGACCAATTGCTGCTTCTCTAATGGAACACAAAAATAAAATTAACAAGAATTTCGAAATAGACGTTTTAGCAAACTTAAATGAAAATGAAGTAAGAAAAAAATAAATATTTAATACAAATTACATTTATTTTTATGTTGGTACTGATTTAAAAAATATTATCTTGATATAACCTCAAAACTTAAAGCCTTATAGGGAGTATGCTCTGCGCCATTTTACAATTTGTCTAGGTATTGAGTAACATCTGGGAGACCTTCCTTAAGACCCTTACGTTTACGTGTGTCCTGCACGATTTGGTATGGCTTGGTACCGATGTCCATTGGGTCACCGGGGAGGACTTGCCAATGGTCGAACACGCACTGTGGGAAGGCTTGTCCACCGGTATTTGAACGCAAATCAGCAGTGAAACCGAATGATTCGTTTACAGGCAAGTAAGCTTTGACAACGAACATTGGAGTACCAACGACTTGACTTTCTTCGAAGACGTGACCACGACGTCTGTTCAACACACCGTAGATACCACCGACAGCCACTTCTGGACATTGGATTTCACACAAGTACACAGGCTCCATCAAACGTGGTGAAGCTGTAATTGCTGAAGCGTACAAGACACGACGAGCAGTTGGAATGATCTGGCCACCACCACGATGGATAGCATCAGCGTGCAATGTAACATCATAAATATTGAAACGGACACCTAAAAGTGAAAAAATCTCATTACATCACAAGGAATACATTTGATGGCATAGCAAAAGAGAAATTATTTATAATTTGGCATCAGGCCTGTTGAGCTTTGATAAATAATCGACATAAATGTTCCGAGTTCTTTTTGTCATCATAAAAGCCAAAATATACATACGTGAGACTATAAACAAAAACTGGAAATATTTACATACCTCGCATGTTTTCATCAGCCAAAACACCTTCCTTTGTCGCCCATTGGAAACCAGCTACAACGGAATCCTTGATTTCGTTCAAGTATTGAACAGACTTGGTGCAGTCCATGATGAAATTTGGACCAGTACCGTCTGGACCGAAGCACCAGATCTTACGGGCTTCTGTAATATCGTAATCGTATTTCTCGGCCAAGTAACGAGCACGGACCTTGAAATCGTCCTTTGAGCTGACATCACCCTTGTCGATATCTTCTGGGAGTCCATCAGGCATGGGAACAGCCCTCATGAGCAGACGGTTGTGCTTGTTTGGAGATTTTGACAAACACATTTGGTTAGACTCTTCGAAGACAGTTTCACGGTACGACACAACGGGGTCGGATTTTTTCAAAGGAATGCAAGCGTGATCTTCTTCAAGATCCTTCAAACAGATTTCCAAATGCAATTCTCCGGCACCAGCAATGATGTGCTCTCCAGATTCTTCAATGATACATTGTACCATAGGATCGGATTTGGCCAAACGCTTAAGACCTTCAACAAGTTTTGGCAAATCAGCTGGGTTCTTGGGCTCGACAGCGACACGCACGACAGGCGATACAGAGAATTTCATGACCTAATAATTATACAAAAGAAATACACGTGGGGTTAGTCAAATAGGTACGCTCCGCTACATGGAAAGGGTTCAAATTAGTGGGAAAAAGTTTAGTTATCAGTTATTGTTTTTCTGTCAAACCAATTTCAGTACAGGTCTAGAAAAATCATCATTCTATAATATTCTAAAGAATTGAAAAAAATTGTGATCAATAGGGGCTTACCTTCATGTTGTGGGCATCCTTAAAGGTACTGATGGTTCCGGTCTTAACCAAGAACTGATCAACACCAACCAAACCGCAAATGTTACCAGATGGAACATCTTCGATGGCTTCAACATAACGACCCATCATCAAAATGGTACGTTGGATGGCCTTCTCGTACAAATCTTCTTTCTTGCCGGGAACGTAGTTGGGTCCCATGATACGTGCCTTTTGGCCAGTAGCGACTTTACCGGAGAACACACGACCGAAAGCGTAGAAACGACCCTTGTCGGTGGTGGGTACCATCTTGGAAATGTACATCATAAGTGGACCATTTGGATCACAGTTCTTAACAGCAACAGCTGCTTCATCATCGAGTGGACCCTCGTACAACATCTCCATACGGTAACGTTGGGCAATAACTGGTGATGGCAAATGGATGGCAATCATTTGCAACAAAGATTCTCCAGCTGGCAACCAGGTGCGCATGACAGTCTTCAAGAGTTTTTTGCCGTCACTGTCCTTGTCTTCGTGCTTCAAGGTAACTCCAATCTTTTCCAAAAGAGTTGGAATTTCTTCCTTCTTGTAGTTCATGATGGCATCGAAGACCTTGTAGATTGGATCCAAGATGTACATGCAGAAAGAACGCTTGTTGTCAGCTTCCTTTTGCTTGGACCACTTCTTGGTCTTACCGTTGAAGAAGTTCTCACCCCATAGACTATAAATTTGAAAAAAAAAAACAAATACAACTAAATCAGTAAAAAGTCCACATAACTTTTCCATCATCATCAAAATTAAAAAATTCAAGTTTTTAAAATTGTTCCAACAAATGTTCAGCATATTGAGACCATACATTAAGAAAGAGGTCGCCCAATAGCGTTACCATAAGTTGCAGCAAGTAGGCAAGGTATAAGAAAAATTCTCAATACCAAACCAAAACGAGCTCTTTATACTTCTATTTAATTTGCACTCGCCACACGGTCGCAGGACAAATCCGTTTAAAAAAACGAAGCCGTCCTATGTGAAACACATAATGTGCTAGAAGCATTTTCCATATCAAAAAAAAAAAAAAAAAAAAAAAAAAAAAAAAAAAAAAAACTAAACTTACCGGTTCATTAGTTTGACGACATCGATCTTGAATTTTTCAGAGTACATTTCGGAGAACTGTTTCAAGGTGAAAGCCCATCCGTGAAGACCAGAACCGAAACCGACTGAACCCTTTGAGGGGTCGACGCGAACTTCTCCCATTGGACCACCATCGTCGTTGTAGGTAGCAATGATGACGTTGACGTTTTCAACAATCCTCTGGAAAGTTTGGTAAAGTTCTTCGGCATCCAATTGCAATTCCAAGAGAGCACGGTCCATCTTGTTCATGAACAAAATTGGCTTAATACGTTCAGCGATGGCTTGACGCAAGACAGTTTCGGTTTGCACACACACACCAGAAACGCAATCGACCACAACCAAAGCTCCATCAGTTACACGGAGAGCAGCTGTTACTTCAGATGAGAAATCAACGTGACCGGGTGAATCGATCAAATTGATCAAGAAACCCCTCTCGTCCTTTTCACGTTGGTCGGGATTGGTGATGAACACGCAATCCTTCTCCTCAACTTCGAAGTACATAGAGATGGCACTGTAAAAATGGAAAAGTTTCTTTTATCTATCTGTCCCTTTTATAGTTTCTTTGTTGAAGCCAAAATAATATAGTTTTTCTTTAATCAGCGAGCTGCATTAATCTTTTTAAAGAACTTATATAAAATTCGTGTGAAAGATACACACGAATTTTATTGGGTTCCCATCAGTCTCGTCATCAAGTATCATCATTTTGTTTTATATATTATAGGCTTAGGCTTAGTTATGGTGTAAAGTTAAAAGAACTAGGTATAACTAAAATGCATTCTCACTCACGTTGACTTGATGGTGATGCATCTTTCCTGCTCGTCCTTACGCGTGTCGGTGAAACGAGTCTCACCAGCTTTGGCTCCGGCAATAATTCCAGCCTTGGAGACCTGCATATCAAATTCGAAGGGTATATATATTATAAAAATCCATGGAACAGGGAGCGGCTATGCAATTACTTACCAAAGAATCGGTCAGGGTAGATTTTCCATGATCGACGTGAGCAATGACAGACATATTACGGATATTCCGTTTTTTGTCCATCAAGCCACGGATTTCATCTACGGTGAAGTTAACCTACGGAAAAACAAAGTCAAAAATTAAAAAAGAAATCGAATTTTCAATTCCATTTCACAATTATAAAAGAATTGTGAAATAAGCACACGTCACACGTATCAAATATGGAGGAGGAATTTTCAAGAGGAAAAAAAGAAACACCACACATTTTCGATATTTTTGTTTTTATTACATTTTACATGATTTTCAAAGCAAATAAAACAAATTATCAATAACTTGTATAATATTTTACATTTTGAATAATTATTTAAAATTAAATGTTACCTACCATCTTGGATGTTTAGTGATTTTCTTGACCGAATTTGTAAAACACTACACGCCTGCAATGGCGTACTTTCAAAAAAGAAAGAAGTGAATTAAAGAATGGCCCCTTTTTGGAATGACCATTTTGTTGGAAGTGGAACGAAAGTGTTCAGAGTTTGGTTTTATGTAGATTCTGGACACTTCCTTTATCCATTGGAATGAAATCCACAGTTTTTGCTAGTCTGTATTCTGTCATTGTGGAGTTTGTTATAACGGTTGTCAGTTTTGTTAAATTTGTAGTGACTTATAAGTGAGTGTTGTTTGGTTTCAAGTGAATTTCAATTAAAAGTGAATTTATTCGTCCAAATATCTTCTAGATTTATTAATCAAGCAGCTTAAAATGAAGAAAACGTGAGTAACCTACATTTTCGTTATATAAAAGAAGAATTTACGTGCTCTTGGGGAGCAGATTGAACTCAACAATATGTAAAGTACGGAGGAAATTGTGATCGTCAAAACAAGGTGTTTTGAGAATTCGTATCTATTGAGATAGATGAATCATTTGCATAAGAATATTCTCATCATGAAACCCTCAGGGAATGTAATACTTAAAAACTAAATTTCAATGTTCTTAAGATTCTAGACCTTTTTTTAGAATTCTGTATTTGTTTGTTCTTGTTCTTCGTGGGGAGACATTAGGTGTGGAGAGAGTAACATGGATATTATATCCTTCGTTGAAACTTGTTCATCGTTTTTCAACACAAAATATGGCTTCAGCTGAGGAAATGTACCTACGCATTTATGTAGTTATAATGTTAATGGCCATAATGCCTGTTTAAGATTGGAAGCTATTTCTCGACATAATGTCAGAAACTAGATCTTTATCAAGAAATTAGTCGTTATACTTTTGTAGCTTCAATTTAAAAAATAATTAAATGTAAACGCATAGTTAAGGGGTAGTTGAAAGAGCTGAAGACAACCAAGGGGTTATCTATGGTACCACAACCGCCCTCTAGTCAAGTTACAGAGACATAAGGTCATATACTATTAGCTAATTTTGATATTTCAAGTAGTAATTCAAAAACATTTTTTATATTTTGTTCTGAAGGAACTGGCAGCAATGAGGCTGAATTTGTATTAAATAGAGTATTTTAAATGAAGTTCATTCTTGGACAATCTAATAAGAGTGAGAATAGCATCCAATCGGCAGTGGGGGCAATTGGGCGGAACCTCTCTAGTTTTTGTTTTTTGTGTGTGTTCTAATCGAAGTCTTATAAAACATTTATTAATTTTGCCTGTTGTGGTTGTTGGATTTCGTATTGATTCCTGACTTCCTGAGTAATGATTGGAGTACTGACTTCATATATCTCTGTGTTTCTGCCGCCAGTAAGCATCAGCTAGTTTTTAGAAATCGGATTTTGATAGACGATATCGATTGATTGCGTCTGTGTTGCATATTGATTTCGCTGCCATGTCTAGTTTTTCATTCCCATTTATGCCAATGTGTCCTGATACCCAAATAAGATATAGTTTTGAGCATTTTTTAAAAAACGGTGTTTCTTATATTGTTGTTGAGGGAGGATTAGTGCCTTGCATTGCGAACGGATTAACGGAGTTGGAAGATTGTCAGAACAGATGATCGTGGGCTTATTAGATTTTATTGATATCTCTGTGGCTTTGAGAATAGCTAGCGCTTCGGTAGAGAACATCGAGAAGTAATCCGGAATGTATTCTGCATATAAGACATGGCCTATTTTGTTGATATTGGCAAAGCCGGTGCCTAAATCGCTTTTGGAACCGTCAGTGTATATAACGTCCCATGTTGATTTATCGAACTCATCATTTTGTAATGTTCTTGCAAGTACAATTCTTTCGGGGTGAGGTCTTTTTTGAATTTTGATAATGAGATGTTAATTATCTCTAATGGTAGCTGCCAGGAGGTGGTGTTGCACTTAGCGATCACATAGAGGTCATCCGCATAGAGGGAATATTCGAGTTTGTTGAACATGGAAAAATGTTTGCTTATTTCATCGTATTCAATGATAACTAGAATCACCTAAAGAGGCGATCCCTAGGGAGTAAATGTTGTTAATCTTTGTTCTAAATTGTATGTTCATAAGGAATGATTTAACATATCCATATATTTTGTTACCAATTTTCAAATGTATCAGATTATTAAGTACGACGTGAATTCATGCTGCTTTCAAAGGCCTTTTCTAAATCTAAAGACCACGACCATTTTTGAATGCGACTTGGTAAGGGCTCGTTAGTCGTTAGGCTCGAAAATTGTATCTTTGTTTTACAAGGAAACTATTTACCTTCGAGTTCAGTCTGTACAATTAAGTATATGTCGTTTTTAATGTACGTCAGCGGACTCTGCCAGCTTTAGAACTTTTGTGTTCAAGTTTAACACTCGATCATAATAAGTTAAGTTTTCCAGATATATGTGGGTACCGATTTGGAAGCAAAAATAGGAATTTTGAAATTTATTTTGAACTGTTATTCCAAGGCCAAGGGTCGGCCACCCGAACTGCATCGCCACCTTAATGTTCCAGCCAAAAATGAACTTAGCATATAAATAAGTTTCCTTAAAGTTTTGAGAGAAGTTTTACAACTAACATTTAAGTATGTGGTTATGTAGTGAATCTATATTAGTATCCACTTCTTTGGCAGTCTTTTACTTTCTTTCATCAATACAGCTTTCCAAAAATCGTTGTTATGCCTATCTACTAAGCAGTGTCCATTTAAAACACTTATTAGAAAAGATTTTACATAATTAACATATGTAATATGTATGTCTTGTTTAGTCTTTTCACACTTTCTCTTAAATATATTTGAACATGTAACAGATTCACTTATTAATACCATGGTATTTACCAACTTGCCGTAGAAGACGTCCTTGCATTTGTACTTAGAGTCCTTGATCTTTCTTTTAAGTTCACCCATAGATTTTCCTTTTCGTTTAAAGCAAAAATCTAAGACTGGTGATCTATTTAGTTTAATCCGTTTTTTAAATAGTATTCTTTTGCATACTTTTAGGAAAGCAACATGTTATTATCTTGCGTGAACTCTTTCCTAATTGATATGTATGTCCTCTTCTGAAAAAAGCCTCATTACCGAGTTTAAAGTTCCTACGAGGTCAACATCACACATAATCGTTTCAAATGTTGAAAAGCAGACTCATATCATAATCTTTTTTTTTTGGCATCAAGTTCAGAGTTTCTTGGGTGTACATTTTTCCATAATTATTATCTTCAACAAGGGAATCGGCATTTTGGTTTACCTATTGCCCACAATTGAAATGTACATATGTATGTCGTTGGAAAGCTTAGCCCTAGCAAATAATTTTTTTATATGGACACAAAGCTGTAAACCATGGGACTAAGGCAGTTAATTGCAAACAAAATTCTTCCTGTTAACAGTAATTGTATACAACTATTTTTTGTTTATCCAGCTAAGGAACATTTTTGTATGGTAGTTTATTTCCATCATCATTCACTCCAGAGTAGTACTTACTTCTTTTTAAAGATGATTTTAGTATTAAGTTGTTAGAAACTGCGTACAACGAAATACGACAAAGATTGTAAAATGTGATTTTTTAAAAGCTATAGTTTAAAAAAAAACATAAAATTCAGAAAAATGCATGAAATCTTTATTTGAATCGATAGTACGGTCCATATAATTTATTATTATTATTAAAATTTATTAACTACAAATTAAAATTTACAAGTTAATACATATTTTTAAGAGACCTAGCTGCTAAGGCTTCTGACTCTTTATAAGCTTGTGTATTTTTTTTAACTAAAGAATGTAAAAAGTAAATAGTATAAATAGTGAGAATTAAATATTTATGTTTTAAAGTTATTTGGGTTTATAAAGTTTTAAAAATTATATAATTAGATTTTAAAGTTATGTAGGTTTATAAAGTTCTGATGTTATTCGGGTCGAAGTTTCCTATGATCTCGGTTGTTGATAGATTTGTATTGTATAAGCTGGTGTTAGAAGTCAAGTATTTGCATGCACCCATTCCTAGAATGTGATTAACGTCCAAGATTGCTTGCTTGCCCTAGTCGTAGTCTACCCAAAGAAGTGTTCATCTGTCTTGAAGTTGAGGTTGGGTAGCTTGGTTTAGATTTATTAATGTTGATGGAACTGTAGAAATGCTGGTACTTCTGCCAGTCATTTAGTCTATGTGCTTTGATTTTACGATTGACTTCATATTCAACAGATAACAGATACTGATTGCAAAGAAATTTATTTAAAGTATTAAAGATCACGGTCATTGATTGATCTGCGAAATTGCTTATAAGCTTTATTTTTTTTTATTATTGAGATTGATTAATTCTCTGTTAAACCACGCTAGTTTTGAACCACCTTTAACTTTTACTTTTGGTGTATAAAAGCCAATAAAAACCAATGACTAATGCCAATTTAACCAAACTTATATTTTTGACTTTTGTAATTAGGCGGGGAATTATTCGCCTCGAATTTAAGAATATATGTCTAAGGTAAAATAGTTTGTACTCACTACACATTCCTTGGACGCAAAACAAACGCCATAAACCCTTTAAACAAAATTGCCCTTTAAAAATAAATGACTGAAATTTTATTTTCTGATAAAATAGTAAAGTTCTAATAAGAATGCAAAATTTTGTTTCCGTTGAAAGACGAGTATACTGTGAGCGTCAAAAGAAAGTGCACATATAAAGGGTGATTTTTTAAAAGCTTTAGAAAAGTTTTTCAAAAAAAACATAAAATTCAGAAAAATGCATGAAATCTTTATTGGTCCAAATAATTTAATGTTTGAAGATTATTTCATGCAAATGTTGACCTTGACTGCGCCTCAAATGGTCGCACCGTCTTGTTGAAACCATATGTCATGCAAGTCAAGCTCTTGCATTTTGGGCAAAAAAAAAGTTGGATATCATCTCACGGTAGCGCTCACCATTCACAGTTACGTTACGATTTGCATCATCTTTGAAGAAGTACGCACCAATAATGACACCAGCCCATAAACCGCACCAAACTGTGACTTTTTCTGGATGCATTAATAGCTCTTGCAATGCTTTTGGCTGATATTCACTTCAAAATCGACAATTCTGCTTATTTACGTACCCATTGAGCCAAAAATGAGCTTCGTTGCTCGTTGGAAGAAGCGCGCGATGAACTTTCTTAACAGAGCACGCATTTTGACAATAAAATTAAATAATTTGCAAGCGTTGTTCGTTAACGTAAGACGATTCACGGTTAAATTATAGACCAAACTGAAGATGTTTGACAGTGAAACAAAACACTAAACGTGCGTCAGCTGTTTAAACCAATGTTGCCAAAAAGATAATAGCTAAAAAATCACCCTTTATTTGTTTGATTAAAAAAAAGTTAAACAAAATCTGTGGGGTATTTATTTTGGCATCGACATTAAAACATATTCATACCACCCGATTACAAAATAAACATTGTAATTCTTGATGAATATAAAACATTTCGTCTTTGTTTAGTCAAGTTTTCAAAATGTTTTTCTTAATTTTTGGTCGCTTATTTTAGTCAACTCCCTCTGTCTTAGGATAGAAAAACTGCTCCTACGTTGGTTAACTCCTAGTACCTAATAATTCCTATATGTCTCGTTTTGGGCACTATGTAAACCAGGGGTCTATTTCACCAAACACTTTTCACTTTGCAACTTTGCACTATTATATTACTAATTTTGTTTCACCAAACTCAAATTTATAAAATAAAAATTCTTTTCTGAAAAGTAAAAAGTTTTGTTATTTTGCAAAGTTTGAGCAAACAATAAGCTTTGCAAATTATATTTAGAATCTTGAAAATCTTTTCAGTAATATGCAAAGAGAAATTTCCATCTGTTTTGAAAAGTTGTAAACTAGTAGAAAACTAATAAAAAAATAATAATTGAATCGTTTTGAAAATAAAGAACTAAATACAAGTTTACAAGACAATGGACAAGACAAGATTCATTTGTTTTTTTTTTTGACTAATTCACCAAATAACATGAATTTTGAGTTTTAGGTTTAACGCGTTGATTCATCTCAATTTCAAAAACGTCTGTTTTGTAGAGCTTTTCTTTTTCATCGACATTGTAACCCTCCTTCAATGTCATTCAAAAAACGTTTTTTTTTTGAAAAGCTGTTGTAAGCTAATTTATGAACCAATCGTTTTGAAGAATATTTTGAAAACGAAGAAGTTAATGATAGTGACCAAAGAGTAGTAAACTAAGAATTGACTTCGATAACGTTTTTCGTCATTTTTCGACAAAAGAGAGTTTTCGTTTAACGAAAAGTATTATCGAATTTGTGTTGTCTTAAATTATAAATGAACTACAACTCAACAGCCAAAGAAAATGTCTTTAAGACCCTTGCAACAATTTTTGTGTACACGCAAGGGAATGGGAATGGAGCCCAATATCACGTTGGTGAAAAGCAACAGTCTGCAGAGTAGTTCATCGAGTGTCAAATATTTTCATTGATGAATTTCTCTCTAACACCATTTGCTGGGCAAAAAATTGTTCAAACATAGCCTGCCCCTTTTTTTTCAAGGATTCCTTATGTATCTGGATGTGTTGACGATACCGTGATAAATATTGATTCCCAAATTTTCATTGAATATTTGATCTTAATAAACACAATCTAAGATTTACTTAACAACTTTTTACTTACTTACTTACTTACTTAAGGTGGCGCTACAGTCCTGTGTGAACTAGGGCCTCACCCAACAAACTTCTCCATCTAGCTCGGTCCCTAGCTAGATGTCTCCAGTTTCGCGCTCCAAGTTGGGTGAGTTCACTTTCCACTTGTGCGCGCCACCTGATTCGCGGTCTTCCTCTACTGCCCTGTCCTGTGGGTGTGGATTCGAAGACTTTCCGGGCCGGAGCATTGGTTTCCATGCGCTCTACGTGACCCAGCCATCTTAATCGTTGAACTTTTGCCCTTCTGGCTAAGTCTACGTCGCTGAACAGCCCGTACAGCACGTCGTTCCATATTCTCCTCCACTACCCTTCTATGCATACGGGACCGTAGATCACACGAAGAACGACCCAAAGTGCTTTCATCCGCTTTTGTCATAGTCCAACAACTTTTTACTTTTCAAATAAAGTCTGAAGAATTGAAGTCTTTTCACTTTAAAAATTTCGTAAAATACTTCAATTTTTATTTGTAGGGTATTACTTTGTTGGAAAGTTGTAGGTATAGTGAACAGTAAAAAAACGTTTGGTAAAATACGCCCCAGGTCCCATATATGTTTTTGTATATTTTCTTTTTGTTTTCTCAGAAGAAGAGTTTTTATTTTAACTCCTACCGGAAATATTTGTTTCTTATGACCGGTTTTAAATAATTTGACTGAAAAATGAGTATGACAATTTAATTTTAGAAGATAAAAATGTACTTTTCGAAGTTTTTCTTTTTCGAATACTTTAAAATCTGCTTCATTTTGTCCCTTGTTTCTTAATCTGCTCTTAAGTTTTTTGTTTGAAAATTAACTTTTAATACTTATGCAATGTACTCAACGACCGATTTTTATAAAAAATCAAGAATATGATGTATTTATGTTCTTTTTAAAAGAAAGCAAAACCTAAAAAAATATCTGTTTATTTAAAACAAAATAAATATTTCGTCATAATTACATGAAAAATACTATGTTTCTATAATTTTTTTCCTTCCAAACAAAAAACTTACATCAAAACAAATTTTTGCAAAGTTTTTTAATAAAAGGTTTATCATAGTTAGATTAAGAAAGCCTTCCTTTCTAATATCTGTATTTTTCTTATGAAAAATTAAATCAAAAAAAATATCTTTACTTAATATTTTATTATATGTAAATTTTTATTTATTTAAGTCAAGACAAAATTTTAAACAAAGAAAACTGCATCAATTACTGGGTTATAATGTTTTTTTTGTTTATGTTTTATCAATCCAAACGTAAATTGGCCGCCATTAAGCAATTATTTATTTATTTGTTTTTGTTTATAATTTAAGGCGCAAACTTCAACAGACAAAATACAAGCAGTTCATTGTCAAAGAGTTTTTTTTTCAAAGAAAACAAGAGGAATGAATTAAATAAAAAAAAATGTTAAATCTAAAAAATCTACATTTTTTATATTTAAACTCATGAAGCACCAGGTTTTAATGAAAACGATAATTTAGGCCGAGAATTGTTTTTTCCCAATATGACTTTTTGCTCTTCCTTTACACGTTTCTCTTGTTCCTTACGCATTTTTTGTCTTTCTTCGTCCATAAGCCGTTGTTCTTCAATTATTGCTAATCTTTCCTCAGCCTAATAATGATAATTTAATATAAATGTATTCAATTAAAATTAAACCCTTGTCTATTTTACTCACCAATTTTCGCTGAGCTTCTTCGATTTTCCGATTGTTTTCAGCAAGTATTTGCTCTAATTCGTCTCTCTTCTGCTTTTCTTCTTCCTAAAATATATAATTATATTTTAGTTTAAAGTTGAACCATTTATAATTGTACAAATCTAATGACACAAAAAAAACTCAAGTTTGAATATAATATACAAATATACTTTAATATTTCCAACTGTCTTAATTTAAATATCCAAAATAATCAATAATGTTTCTTTTGTAACTCACCGCACCGCAAGGAGTCCATAAATATTATTATTTTCATTTAATGACTGTATTTATTTTTGTTCTAAAAAGGGGCTCATTTAAAATGTCACTGGTGTCCAGCATAACGCATATTATGACATACTTTATATTAAATCTTACAAGCAACTTAATTATAAATGTGCAAAATTATACATAAATAAAACATTTAAATAAATTCAATTATAAAAATTTGCTTGTTATAAATTGTATTCGGATAATCCCATGGCTATTTAAATTTTACTTAAATATAAATGAAAAAAAAAAAACAAACAAAAAGGAAAAGTGTAAATTATATAAAATTATAAACTTAAATCTAAACAAATTGTGTTTCTGTTGTTTGTATTATTTGTACAGAGATTGTTAGGTGAGATCAATACTGGTGTTTTTTGAGTAATCAAATTTATAAGAATTACTACTTTTTGTTTTGTGAAAATTACAGATACAAAAATTAAACACTCTCAAACAAATAAACAACAAGTTTTTACAGATAAATTAGTACAAAAAAATTCACATAAATATTTTGTTAGATATAATGCAAGCAATCAACTTTATTATTAACTCAAACAATTTTTTTTTTTTTCAAAAAATTTAATTGATTCTTCTTCAAAAAGTTCCTCAAAAAAATCCCCAAATAAGAGAATTCCGTAATCATAAACTAAGTTATAAGTTAACAACAAAAACTTACCTAAACAAATGATATTTATTATCTCATAGTGCCTCTTACTTAGACTCTGAAATAGGGCCTTAATCTCTAGTTCGTATTTTTACAATTTGAAACTTTGTATTCTAACAAACAAGGTAACTGAAAATTGTTTGTCCTAGTGCTGTTATTTTATAAACAAAATGTGGGTTAAATTCCTTTGGTATAGTTTCTTAAGGTAACTGTCGACACCAAATTCTAGCACTTTTAAGTTCAAAATATGAGGAACAGTGCAGTCTTTCAAAGTCAAAAAGTAATGACAATTTTATTATTAACTTATGTTATGTAACAAAAATTATTGATTAAATTTGACTTTATGTTTTTCAGTTTCGAAAATAAAGCTTAATAAAATACAGCGATGCATTTTTGTGAAAAAATTTTTTTCCATTATAAAGTTTGGACTTTGCCATTTAGACTATAATGGCCGTCTGGGAGGATTCGCAGCATGCAATTCTGTTAAGTTAATTTTTAACTACTTTTCCACACATTTCTATCGGTATCTCGGCCATAACTTGAGTCATGTTGGCTTTTAATACGCTTAGAGTTTTAGTATTTTTGCTTAAATAATTTTTTTGCGTAGACCCACATCTTTGTGTCAAATTGACGTCGCCAAAAAGTGAAACTATGCGACCAAAAAACTTCTCACACAATAAAGCTCCAATTGACAGCTTTGTTGGGAATGTTGTCTCCTTTTGTTGAAGCAATATATGGTCCTAGCCATGATCTTTAATCGCCGGATAAAAAATCGATTATTATTATTTTATTATTGACTGCAACCGCCATTTCAGCAAAACTTTCACTTGCAACAGCAATATTTTCGACTCATCGTGCAATACGATCGATTGTTACAACCATAATCATTGCGTAATGCACGATAAGTGGACACTCTTGAACCACGACTTTGTAGTAAGTTTTAATAATTTTCAGGAGTGATAAGTGAATATCACATTTTTGATAGTCAAATTGAGTATCACCGATCTGAAAAAATGTTCCAGTCGTTTGTGTAAGCGTATGGTAGCTCTGACTATCACATTTTGGTTGTGACAGATTTTTAATTATCAATTTGACTATCACCTTAAATTAGATCAATTTCTTTCATTTTAATTGTCATTAATCAAAAATCACCTTAGCTAATTCCACCCGTGCTTTCATATTAAAAAAAAATCAATCATGAAATTATTTTGTTTCCACATTTGTTCTTCTGGCATAACGGGAGACGATTGTAATTTAAGGTTTCGATTACATGAGCCAGGTTCAGGTTTGTTAGTCAAGGCCCTATTTTACCAAACACTTCTCAATTTTCACTTTGCTACTTTGCACTTATGCTTTGCAAATTATGTTTCACCAAAGGGAAATATGCAAAGAATTGAAAACTCAAATTTGTAAAGTTCAAAGTCTTTTTTGAAAAGTTAAAAGTTATGTTATTTTGCAAAGTATTTGTTCTTTTTGTTTCACCAAACATAAACTTTGCAAATTATATTAAGAATTTTGAAAAACTTTTCAGTAATATGCAAAGAGAAATTTTCATCTGTTTTGAAAAGTTGTCGAAAACTAATAAAAAAATAAATGAACCGCTTTGATAGCCAACAAGACAATGGACATAGTAGCCCAGCCTTTTTAAATACATTTTGACGATTTTACTAAACATGAACATAAATTTTGAATTTTAGGGTTAACGCGTTGATTCATATCAATTTGAAAAATGTCTGATTTTGTAGAGGTTTTTTTTAATTCATCGACATCGTAGTCATCCTTCAATGGAATTTGACAGTTTATAGCAAAAAAATGTTTCTTTTGAAAAGCTGTTGTAACCTAATTTATGAATGAGTCGTTTTGAAGAATATTTTGAAAACGAAGAAGTTAATAATAGCGAATCTAAGAATTAACTTCCATATTGGAAATGATTTTTCGACATAAGAGAGTTTTCGATTAACGGAAAGTACCATCGAAATAGTGTTTCTAAAATTGTATATTATAAACTACAATTCAATAGCCAAAAAAATAAGTGTTTAAGTTCTTTGCAATTACTTTTGTATACACTAAACTGGGCTGGGAACGAAGCCCAACATCACGGTGTTGCATCTAGACACGAAATTAGCAAAGCAACCGTCTTCAGATTAGTTCATCGAGTGTCGAATATTATCATTGATGAATTTCCTTTTTATTTTTTACAACCTCCAAGACGGCTAATTTTGTATTTTTTTTTATCTGATCGACTTAAGACGGCTCCACGCTAATTAGATACGTACAACTGTCAATATATTTGTTTTAATATATGTATGTATATTTGATCTTAATAAACAAAATCTAAGATTTACTTTGTAACTTTTCAAAATACGAATTAGTTACAAGTTATGTTTTAAATTGGTGAAGTGAAGTTGTAAATTTACTTTTACTCTGCAGGATATTATTTTTTTTTCAAAGTGAAAAGTGTTCGGTGAAATAGGCCCCTAGTAAATTTAATTTTGCAATTCAAATAGGAATGACAAACTGCGTATTTAATTTGGTCCAATTTTTACTTAACATTTTTAATTTTCAAAACAAAGTATAAACATTAAATGCTGCGCGAAATAATTGTATGTGTTAATTAAAGAACATTCTCATTGTCTTTTTATACACATTTAAAATGCCATACAAATAAAATTAAACAAAACGAATTCCAATACAACGATTATTCAATTTTAAAATTAAATTACCTACTGGGAATATAGTACAAATTATAAATAAAAACAATAAATAAATCAAAATGTTTGTATACAAATAATAATACACTACAAAACCCACCTCACGACGTTTTTCTTCTTCTCGAATTTGTTCTCTTCGCTTTTCAAATTCAAGCATCATTTCCTGTTCCATATCTTTTTTGGCCGCTTCAACGCGTCTAATAACCTCTCTTTCGATTTCTTCTTTTCGCTTTTCTAACTCCTCTTCAACACGTTTTTTGACTAACAATTCTATTCTTTTGGCTGCTTCTTCTTCTATTATCTAAATAAAATAAATACAAAACAGACAATAATTAATTTTTGAAGACACGTAAACAAAATAGGTTAGATGTTTAGTCAAAGAGTGAAGGTCATTTGGAAACTTAAAAGTCAGTCTATTCTCAACTCAATATTATCGGTTTGTCATTAGTGTTCGTGAATTTTGCTGCCCACAATTCAGAATGAAAAATTAAGCGAATTAAGTCTTATTACAACTAATCGAATACAAAGTAATTGCGAGGCTCCACAGCTCGAGGAATGTTCCTTACTACACTTTTGCCATATTCAAACAGGAAGCTAATTTTTTCATGGGAGTGGACTTGAACCCAAACCATTGATTCATAATGACCCAAACTAAAAGAAGTAGGTAGGTATAACATAAGGACTTTTCCTGGAAAAAAATCCATATAATGTAAGTCAACTATGACTTGGTCGCAGAAACAAACGGACGGAATTATTTTTCCTTCTATATTTTTTGCTCGATTGCTTCCAAAACATTTTAGCTAAATCTGTTTAAAATTTTTTTCGGTACCCTTAAACGACTTGGATGGTTGACCAAATATAAATTGTCTTTCTGCTAAAGTAAAGAAAAATAAATAAAAACAAAATAGGACCACGTTTTTATGCAAATCTAGGAAAACAAACCTTTTGCTCAGCCTCCTTTTGCCTTCTCTGTCGCTCCATTTCGGCAAGTCTCTCGACTTCATCCAACTTCTTGCTGCGTCCCTTTTTTCTCTGACGACGTTTTTCCTCTGCACTTGATGCATAACTTTCTGAGGAAGAAACCGACAAGGAGCGTTTTCTGCTAAAAATTATATTACAATAAAAAGAAAACAACAGATATTTAATACATATTCTGAGATAAAGATTATGTTTTAATTTATATTGATATTACTTTATTTTATTTGAATTTCTTTCACGGCTTCTATCTCTGTGTCGACTATGAGAATGCGAACTACGTTCAGATCTATCTCGAGATTTACTTTTGCGTTTGTGTTTACTTTTATGATGCCGTCGTTTCGCTGGTGTTCGCGACCTAGATCTTGATTTGCCCATATCGATTTGTATGAATTATTTTGTATTGAAGTTTAATTTAAATTATTTTTTTTCTTTTCACTTAAAACCGACAAAATTTTATTGAAAACATATTAAACAAATAAAAATGGCCACTAAATGAAGTTGATGTAGAACTGTCATTAAAGGTGTTGTCAAAAGCATCGGTTTTTCCTTGTTGTTAGGTTGTCTGCCTGCTAGGTATATTTTTCTTCATGTAAATGAAAATTTCCCTGGAATAAGCATGTACTCATGAGGGAAAGGATTTTTTTGTGCCTACGTAGATTTTGGTCTGAAGGATTTTTAATTGCACAATCTTTTTGTTGTTGAATGTTGAATGAAATTAAAAATGCGTTTCAAAATAGACATTTGGGCTATAATATTCGGAGTGAGAGAAACTTTTGTGGTCGATTAAAAAACATACAAAAAAGCTATTATTGTTTCTATATAAAAAAAAGTACTTCTGATAAAAAGAAATGGACACTTAACTATTATTTCTTTCACTAAAGTACAATTTGATCTACAAAACTTACTTAATGAAGCTTTCGACGTTCACATTTGCACCTAATAATAATATTAATTGCCGTACCCGTGGCGTGATGGTTAGTGCGTTGAACTGCCTTGCCAGAGGTTCAAACCCAGATTTGACAAATCCTCCAATAGTAATTCTTGTCATGAAAATTGCTTTCTAAAATAAGCTGTTCGGATTCGGCTTTAAATTGTAGGTCCTTTCCATTCCTGACAACATTAACATTGCACCACCTAATTTATTTATTTTATTTTAAAAAAATTAAATTATATATAGTGTTTTAAAATTGGTGCGGGTAGATTTTGGCGCCCCGTGGCGCCCATTTTGTTTTGGTGACATCTGTCAAATATTTTGTTTGTTATTCAGTTGTTTATGCCAAATCATCATGGCAAGTAACACGATTGAAGAGCACGTTCAAATGATAAAACTTTATTATCAAAATGAGTGTTCGTTAACGCAAACGTTGCGCGCATTGCGCCCATTTTACGGTAGATGTGGTGGCCCTTCACTCGGCCTTTCGCAGACTTCAACTTGGTGAGTTTTGCGTTGGAACTTGAGCCTTCACCCGTACAAGATTCAACTGACCCAGGAGCTCAAAGTTCATGAAAATAGACAACGTCATTTGTTCGGAAGAGGTTAGAGGACCCCAATTTTGGCCGAAAAATCATCTTTATTGACGAGGCGCATTTTTGGATAAATGGCTGTGTTAACAAAGCAAAATTGCTGTATATGAGACGACTCAGGAGACCAACCCACGCGAGGTTCACCAGGTGATAATGCATCCTCAAAAAGTTACCGTTTGGTGTGGATTTTGGGCCGGCGCCGTAATTGGTCCTTAATTTTTTGAAAACGACATTAGTGAGGCGGTCACTGTCAACAGCGAGCGCTAAATAAAAATGGTAACTAATTTCTTATGGCCCAAATTCAACCATATAGACCTATACGACATGTGGTTCCAGCAGGACGGCGCTACGTCCCACACAGCAAACGCTACGATTGACAAATTGCATATCTACCCTCCCTTATTGAAAAACCCTTCTTAACGAATAAAAAATACCTTCTAACTATCATTTTAAGACTATCGAAAAACACTGTAATATTTTTTGGTTGTCGGGAAATATTTTCCGATTTTTGTTATTATTTTTTGTAGTTTTTCTTTGAAAACCATTTTGTGACACACCTAAAGATGGAGTTAATGAAATTACCGATGCTATATATCAATTGATAAACGAATTAAAACAGTAGCTGTGGCAATCATCTGGTTATTATCACTTTCCATTGTTAATGGCATACCTTCCTTTACATCAAAATGAAACCTCTCATTGGAAAACCCTTTCTTACATTTTGATATTTAAACTAAACCATAGTTAACAAAAATGTCACGCGAAGGCAACACTAAGAACCAAAAGATGAACTCAATTTGGGGATTTTTATTCTCACCTTGAAATATTGTTTTTCTTCACTCAAAGTAGACAGTTTTAACTTTCGAGATGGACATTTTCTACCGTTCAAATTTCGAAAAAGTAAAAGTTTGAAAGTTCTATTGCAAATTTAGAAAATTTGTTTGCGATTGCTCGAAAAATGTGACGGAAATATTTTATTTATCGAATTCGTATTTCAAAGCAAATAATAATAATATGCCTTATCAGACTACTTTGAGACGTCACTTCTTGTTTTTTTTCGGCCATGAATTATTTTCTTTTTTTTAGTTTTGTATTTTTTTTTTTAATCATACAAACAACAGCAATTTAAAGATTCAAAAATTCGAAATAATAAATTTAATACACACGTACATTAATATGTACCTCTGTATCTGTCAAAAATATCCCAGGGGAATTTTAAAAACCCAAGTAAGCTAACTTACAAATGCCAACTCTCGAGTTGAAATTAAAAACAGTGAAGAAAAACGAATTTTGACTTGATTAAGCGGCCAGTTATAGCTATCATTGAAATCGATCCGGAAAAAAAATTTAATCGATATTTGACGGTGTTTCCCTTTGATTAAAAATGAAAATTATGTACCGATCGATCGGAAATCCAACAAACAATTTTTTTGAGAAAAATAGTGTAATTGCGCATTTATTTTTCTCTAAAAATTTATTTTTCTATTTTACGGACGGAAATTCATTTTCCTGAACAGCTGATATTTTTATGTTCAAAAGTGAAACGAATCGTTCCACTGATTTGTGTTTCAATTTCACACTATTCCAATGACAGATTTCTGTCAGTAAAAATTTGTTAGTGGATTTCAATTATTAGGAAATTTTTTTCAATGACAGATATTTTTAATGATAGCTATAAACAACCTGTCAAAAAAATTCCAATGGTTGTTTTGAATGATGAAAACCAACAATAGCTATAACTGGTCCCTAAGGACGTTTTGAGAAAATTGAAAATTAACGAATACAAAAATAAGGTTTTCAGGACTTCCTCCTTCATTAAGTGCGTTTTTTTTCGTATTCCATATATAGTACAGTAAGACTTTGCCAAAAAAACGATCCACAGTAGTCCGATTTTTATATTTGAAAGTTGATACAACTGAATATTTGTCAGAATAATTTATCAAAAAATTCCAAAAAAATAGCGAAATTCAGACCAGGGGTGAAATCGTGTAAGCTGATTTTTAATAATTGACTATCAAAATCAAGAAAATACGTCTGTGTAATGTGATAGTCGATTTCAAAGTTTTAACCAAACAATTTGACATAAAATAAAAACTTCAAGAAGGTTTGTCCGTAGACTACTACATTAACATGTGGTGTTGAAGCGAGCTTGAAGGTCGCCTAAATTCTTTATATACCTGAATCGAGTTGAAATGAGCTTGATTCCGGTCGGGGATCGGATTCGAGTCAAAATTTGTGAAGAAAAACCTGTGTGGAGGAGTTGGTTCTACAGATAATGCGTTATGGTCTGTTTATTTGCATGTTTGTGTACAAAAAATATAGTTTTGTTTTAATCAAATTAAAAAAAAAATTGCACATGGAGTATATTCTTATATGGTGCTGAACTATTCAGTTTTTCATTGTTTGACACGAATCAAACTATCTCACTTGCACTTCATAAGAAACATCGAAACACCATTTGCATTTTAGAAAGTGCTGTCAAACTTATCATTTTTAAATTTTCTTATGCGGTGGAAACACCAAAAAGATTTATTTAATCTAAACTAATATAAACCTTTGGTGGAAACATAGCAAAACTTAATTATCTTTTTTATTGTTTTCTCTTGCAAAATAAGCCCAGTTAGTCAATTTTCACTAACAAAACTAAATTTTTTTCCCCAATGGAAAACACATGATTCCAAATGCACAACTACTAAACGAACACAGCCATCGAGATACAAATGCAATATCAATCGTGCCAACATTTAAGAACGAAATCACATAAGATCCATTCGAGACTCGTATAAATGTCAAAAACCCATCCATAATAAGATTCTACTCTAACTTTTATCGGTGTTATTCATACTATGGATATTGTTTTTGTTATTCGTGTAAAATCCTACTATACTATGGATAGATTTTCCAACAAAACACGGGTATTGGATTAGTATTTACCTTTCAGATCCTTCTATGCAAGTAGTATTGGATGGGTTGAAGTCTGAAAGTCACATAACAACCGCTGGCGTGCCCAAGGGCTCTGTTCTGTCTCCAACACTCTTTCTCATTTTTATTGATAACTCATGTCTGCAACTTCTAATCCAATACAAGGTTGCAAAAATTCCAATGTCAATTCAATGCATTACTCTTTATTTTTTTAATGGATATTGTTCTTTGACTGAAATAAAATATATAATGCTAATTGTCATCTATGAATTACCCATTAAAAATTTAATTTATTGCCATCAATATTAAACTAAAAATTAAAAATGATTTTATTGCAAGTTTTATTGAATTAGTAAATAAATGTTATTTTATTGCAAGTTTAATTGAATTAAAATTAAAAAATAACTTCTATTCAAAATGAGCTACAATTTTTTAATTCAATGTCTAGTGGGAATTTATTCAATTATTTCCATTTATTTCAGTTAATATTCGAAATCTTGACGTAAAAATGTCCCAGGTTGAAGATTGACTGATACTAACAAATAAATTTTGAAAAAAAAATCGTTTTTCGGTCGAACAATAATAATAATAAATTATAATATTTGAATAATTGTTGTTTTTTGTGTTATAATTGCGTGATAACCGTAAGTCATAACATTAATCAGGTTAAAAATATTGGAAATAAAAACTTAAAGTATTTTAATTAATAATTGCGAAAATCTGCCAAATAAAATAAAAATAAGTATTTTTATTTCAAAAGTTTTGCATTGGAAAATAGTATTTTAATTTGAAAGAACACAATTAAAAAATAACATTAATTAATTAATGCCATACGGTAACATTGAAAAATAAAATTTAATAAATAATTTAAAAAAAATAGAATTAAAAATTGAAAAATATTTTCTAATTTATTCAAAATGCATTATAAAATTCAATGCATTATTTGCAACTCTGATCCAATACATTGTTTCGCTAAAAATAGATAGTACTTTTAGCTTTTTATTTTTCTTCGGATGTGGAACTGCAACGACAGAATAATATGATAAGCTCATTAAATTCCGACCTAAACAGCATTGTACAATGGGGAATAAAAAACCGAGTAGAATTTAATGCTTCGATAACCGAATGCTGTCTTGTATCGTTAAAGCGAGATACACCCCCTTGTCTTTATTCATGGATGGCACTTGCATTAATGAGACTGAACATCTGAAAATTCACGGTATGAGTGTCACCAACCAACTCTTGTGAACCGATCACATACGCGATGTCGCCAAAAATGCCGCAATATGTTTGGGTTTCCTAAGGCGATGCAAGAAGTTTGTCTCCCCTTCTGATCTGGCTGTTATCTCGAGCCCAAATTCACTGTCAAGTACAGAAATTCGTTCTTTAGCTGTCCTTCGCTAATGTGGAATGCTCTACCACACTCTGTCTTTGCCATTTATTGCAATATTCAGGAATTCAAAACCAATGTGCACCGACACCTCGTAATGTTCACACTGTGTCTCTGCATAATAAGGTTATAGTAATATCTTCTTAAGTGTGAGCTTATTATAAAAAATAAGCGAATACATTTTGCAAAAGAACACAAGGCTTTTATACATGGAAGCAATCGCTTTTTAGACTCCTACCATTCGAAGGGTATTAGAAATACGGTCTCGAAATGTTCACTGAATATTTTTGAAAATACAATGTCCAAAAATTTAAAAGTTTGATATTTAATCAATTTTAGAAATAACCCACTTTCAAAAAGCTCCTAACTTTTAATGTGCTGTAAGAAACTAGAATAAAGATGAAGATGAGTTTCAAAAACTGCAATGCTGTAAGCACTTTTTCTAAAACAACGTGTAAAGCAAATTTAAAGCAGTCACTTTTATTTGCGATTTTTTCAAGATCTCGAACCAACATAATGCCTAAAATCATACAGTCTGATTTTAAATCGCCTGAACAATCTTTTATTCGACTACGAGTTATGTTTTGGAGGAGTTTGTCCCCTAAGACTGTGAGACGGTAACTTTATGTATAAGAAAAAGATTATATAAAAAAATTTGCACTGAAGATACCATAAATTTCTAATATTCTTCAATTAATGTGATAGCATTGATGCTTAGGCAAATGTCATTTAATGTCTTTTGAAGTCAATATACTGGCTGCGCCTTATCTGTGTCCATGCGTACATGTCCAGCTTCCAGGCATAATTTTTTATCAATTTTTATAGTACATATTTACGTATACGTTATTATTACTTTTCATACTTTTATAATATAATGTTTGAAATAGGTTCTAGAAATATGGATACAAAACAACGCCTAGAGGTTCCTAAGCTCATTAAGCAATTAAATGTCAATGATCTGATTAATTCAATCTAATGTTGTTATACGTACTCGTACCTATACTTTCACCATTTCGGATCAAATCCACTTGAAATTGTTAAGAAATGAAAGCAAATAAAAATTGTTCCGCATCTATGAGTGAATAAGAGCTAAATCGGTTGGACTGAACCGCATTACAACAAGACAAGACCATTTTTGGGCTTGTTATTTTGTGTAGTCATATTTATTTGTTTATACACTTTTTTTTCTTCTTCAAAAGAGCTATGCCGCTGCAGACCGTTTGGCTCTGAAGTCAAATCTTAGATTGGACATTTATGTGTAGGTTGATATCTATATGTATGTACATTAATAGTTGTACACATTCATATATACTCATAATCCATTCAAAATAAGATCACTCTTATGCGAAAATATCTATCTAGCTATGTATCGACACAGAAAATCAAGTTTTAAACTTATGTAGATCTGGTCTGATACCGAATCGGTTACACTGAGATTGCTCATTAACCGGACACAAGTACCTTCATTTCATGTTGAGATTTTTGAGCCCGAAATCCATTAAATTTTGCAATCAATTTTCTTGGAAAAAACTCATGCTTTGCCTAGGCAGGTAGGTATATAGGTGAGCAGAAAGTATATTTGAGTTAAATTATTTAATACACTGCGTTTTGGATTTTGAAGCGATTTTTATATTTTTCGGTTTTATTTTTAACAAACTGCTATTTAACAGGTGCGACAAAACAAAAGCAACAAAAGGAGTAACATAACGATTTTGGTAGCACGAATGAGCTTCTCAACTCCATCAACAAATGCTCGAAGCTTTGAATTAACGCAATGTGATGCCTATTTCTCGTTGGTTAGTAATAATGCCTTAATATTGGATAGTAATAATTTATGTCTCCGTTGTCCACTTTATGACTTAGTTTCTTTTTGAAGTCATCACAGGACCGAAAATCTTAAAAAGAATAAGCAGCTTAAACACTTCTATTTCGAGTGGTTGAGTGAGATGAAATTTCAAAATTTTATCTTCAAAAAATCTGCTTTAAATCTTGTCAATATTTTGATTCATCTTTTTAATTCGAGTGTTTTCGAAGGAATATTTTCAGACAAATTAAAATGTACCTCTTTTCAAAAAGGGAAGTAAAAAGAATATAAGCAATTACAGACCTATTTCTTTGCTCTCTTTTATATCAAACATTTTAGAAAAAGTTATAAAAACAAGAATTCTGAACTATCTTCAAAATATACACTTTTTCTGTGATTCTCAGTTTGGTTTTAGGGAAGGCATGTCAACTGAAGATGCCCTTTTCTAGTATTTACAAGGGGCCTTCAGTTCTAGTATTTACAAGGGGTTGGATGATTAAAAATTCTGTGCTGGACCCTTTTTTGATATTACTAAGGCATTTGATATCATAGTAGATCACGATATCCTCTTTGATAAGTTATATCTTGTCGGTTTTCGTGGCTATGTGTTTTGTTGGCTTGCTTCTAAATTCATGGATAGGTCTCAGAAAGTCAGACTAAATGGTCATTAAAGTGATTCTAAAAATAAAATAAATTAGGTGGCGCAACAGTCCATAGAGAACCAGGCCCTAGTGACTTACAACTCTCAACCATTTCTGTGAACGATTAATGTTGTCAGGAATGGAGGGGACCTGCAGTTTTAAGCCGAATCCGAACGGCTAATTTGAGAAAGCACTTTTCATGACAAGAATTACTCTTTGTCAATTCCTCGCAAGAGGCAGTACCCGTAAACAAAAACTTTAGGTGGCACAGGCAGGGATCGAACCCACGACCTCTCGCATGACAGTCCAACGCACTAACCATCATGCCACGGGTATCACAAAGATTCTGTCTCTATTAATAAGGGAGTTCTTCAAGGCTCAGTCCTTGGGTCTTTGCTTTTTCTTATTTTCAGCAATTCTTTATTCTCTAAACGGTTCAAAGAAAACCTTACAGCCTTTGCTGGTGATCTAGGAATTTCATATAATTCCTGCAGCGTTCTTAATTCGATTGCCGATATTAACCACGAAATCCGTTTAATGAGTTTCTTGTTTATAACTCACAAGGTCACAAGCTGGTTATCAGTAAAAAAAATAAAATAAGGAGTTTCGCGACACACATTTGTTTTTTACTTTAATTGTAATTGTTACAATAGTTTTGCTTATCAAATATTTGATATTTTAAACAGAATTTTCGTATTTCTCATCGCCATTGTTTCTTTTTAGAACATATTTAAATGTTATAACCAGGGTTAGTAGTACCCGTGGCATGATGGAAAGTGCGTTGGACTGTCATGCGAGAGGTCTTGCGTTCGATCCCTGCCTGTGCCACCTAAAGTTTTTGTTTACGGGTACTGCCTCTTGCGAGGAACTGACAAAGAGTAATTCTTGTCATGAAAAGTGTCATGAAAAGCGCTTTCTCAAATTAGCCGTTCGGATTCGGCTTAAAACTGCAGGTCCCCTCCATTCCTGACAACATTAATCGTTCACAGAAATGGTTGAGAGTTGTAAGTCACTAGGGCCTGGTTCTCTACAGACTGTTGAGTCACCTAATTTATTTTATTTTTAGAATCACTTTAATGACCATTTAGTCTGACTTTCTGAGACCTATCCATCTTGCGAGGAATCGACAAATTGTCCAAGAGTAATTCTTGTCATAAAAAGTGCTTTCTCAAATTAGCCGTTCGGATTCGGCATATAAACTGTAGCACCCCTCCATCCCTGCAATTACTCGCACACAGGAATGGTTGGGAGTTGTAAGTCAATAGGCCCTGATTCTCTACGGACTGTTGCGTCACCTAATTTATTATTTATTATTAACCAGGGTTAGGATTTTGTTGACCTACAAAATTAAAAAAAGGCAAAACAAAACACTTAAAACGGCAAAGAAAAGACATTAATTAAAAAATACTAGGAAAATAAACAAAAATACATTTAATTATAGTACCATTGGACTACCAAGAGTTTTTTAAAGTTCTCAGGTATAGCAATCTTCTTCGGTTGTCTTTTACAAGGGCTCTGAAGGATCTAAATGATCTCTCAACAGCTGAAACGAGTGGAGCCCACCTAAAACTTTCAACATTATTCACTTCAATGTTTCCTGGAAGTTTGGAATCCACGTCGCCGCTTTTTACAGAATTTATCTGCTCAATCGTTTTTAGCCCTGTGTTTCCATTGAAAACGGCAGTAAACTTCTTCAAAACTTCCTCTGCAATGAGCCCTTTTGCTTTTTTTAAATCTTTTTCAATGTCTTTCAAAACAGGCAGCACTTCGACAATTGATGTTCCTTGATGAGAATATTGTTAGCTTAAATTATAAGTAGGTACAGGCTCTAAAATATACCTGTTTTTTTGTAGGTCTTTGAAAATATGTTTTTTCGGATCGACTAAAAACCCAAAATTGACTTTAATGTACGTCAGCTGCGCTTGCAGTTCTTCATCTTCAATCAATTTTTTTGCAAATGCAACACAACTTGCACCATCTTCGAGAGCGCTGACGATTTTTTTGATCCGAGCAAAATATTCCGCATAATATGCTAATGCCTCTAACCAAGTACCCCAGTGAGTTTAAATGGAAATTCAAAAATACGACTTCAAATTCAGTTTCAAACAAACTTACAGGTTGAGGTGGCAGTGGCAATACAGGTTCCATATCCTTAAAAATAGCCATCCGAGATGAAGTCTTCAGAAATACTTTTTGTCAAGTTCGACACGAAGGCGTCAACATTTGAGTAGTGATTGCGTATGCTTTCACAAATTCTGTTTACACCGTTAGCGACGCAAGTTACGTGAACCATTTTCGAGTACAACCCTTGCAGAGTTTTGCCACTCTTCTTCATATACGGTGCAGCGTCTGTCACGAACAACAAAACCTTTTCTCTCTTAAGCTCATCGGCCCTCAACAATCGCATTGATACTTTTATGTTCAAAAGTGAAACTAATCGTTCTACTGATTTGTGTTCCAATTTCACACAATTCCAATGACAGATAGATGTCAGTAAAAATTTTTCGGTGGTTTTCAATCAGGAAATTTTTGTCAATGACAGGCATTTTTAATGAAAGCTATAAACGACCTGCCAAAAAAAAATCCAATGTTTGTTTTCAATGATGAAACCAATGATAGCTATAACTGGCGCCTTTAATGGTAAACCAATTATTAGATATTTCTTAACAAAATTTAATAAAAAAAAACACGAATATCCAGAAAAAGGAAACAATGGCGAAGAAAGGCAAAAAAGACAATTGTGGTATAAAAAGGCAAAATAAAATACATATAGTTGCAAACACCAGGGCTTGAAACATGTTTGTCGAAAGTCGATTTCATCTTCCGTTTAACCAAAAAAAAAAGGCAAAGTTAGTAAAATCCTATCCCTGGTTATAACTCTAAGATCGATCTACTGTGCAACTTTTCATTCTAGACATCTATATGGTATTACTTGTTGGGGTGGCTCTTATACGTCTTACCTTAAAAATATGCTTTTAATTTTAAAATAAAGCCTATATCTGCTATAGAAAATCGTATAAGTCTATCTATGTCGCTTTTCAGGGACTTAAGGATTTTTTCATTAAAGAAGGAAAAGAAAAAAAGTATTGCAATTTTGAAATATAAAATTTAGTTAGTAGTACAGGGTTATCCATTTTGTCGTTTCAAAAGTTAACGTAAATAAAACACATAAAATATTTTGTTTTCATGATATTTCTTTTTATCTTCCCATAGGAAGTTATTGTAATTGTAATTTGTCAAATTGAAAATTTTGACATTGCTCGATGTTTCAAGGTCCCTAGAATCTAAATAAAAGATTTTTAGAGAGATGTCTGTACGTGTGTACGTACGTTCGTACGTTCGGGAAGTTTTTTTGTCGTCCATAGCTCAAGAACCAGTAGAGATATCGGCTTCAAATAAATTTTGTTATACAGATAATAACGCAGAAAGATGCAGAAAGGACTCTAAAAAAAATGAGTGGGTTGTTTTTTTACCATAGCAATTTAAAAAAGGTGAACATTTTGGTTAACCCAAAATATCTCACGAACCAATAACGCTAACGACTTGAATTAAATTTTAAATTATGTATTGTAACGTGATAAATAACGTTTTTTTATAAATAAAAAAAAACTGAAAAAATACTTGAATATTTTACAAACAAAAAATGATTTTATCTCCAAAATATTTTTGTGCAACGACGAACAACGTTTTTGACATATTATAGTAAAATTTTGAGAAAAATCGAATTGACAGTTTTTTTTATAAAAAATAAAATCCTAAAAAAAAACCTTACTAAAAGATTGAGATTATGGCTTCAAACTTATTTTATCTTATAAAAAACATTGTTGTTAGCATTCAATAAAATTTTGAGAAAAATCGAATTAACAGTTTTTTTTTCCAAAAAATAAAATCCTAAAAAAATCATTACTAAAAGTTGGTAAAAATTGATTTTCAACGTAAATATCTTTTCAAAAATTTAATATATTGGCTTAAAATTAATTTTATCTTATAAAAAATATTGTTTTCAACATTCAGTAAAATATTGAGAAAAATCTAAATTGAAAACCTAAAAGAAACTATACTGAAACTTGGTAAAAACTTACTTTGGACTCAAATATCTTTTCAAAAATTAAAAACATTGACTTCAAAATAATTTTATCTCACAGAAAATATTGTTTTCGACATTCAGTAAATTTCTTATAAAAATCCAACAGTCAGTTTTTTCATAAAAAATTAAACATGCCTATTACCGATGTCGTCTCGTTTTTTCGACGACTTCCGTTTTTCCTTGTCGTGTCGTTTTTTAAGTGGCATTCCATAACTTTTTTGGCGCGACTATTTTGTAGCAGATTTTTAAACGATGAAAATGTATCAGAGATCTGTCAAACTGAAATCAAATTCTAAATCATTTCATTACTCGATATTCAACAAATGTGTTTTTATTAAATTATTACCAAATAAATAAATTATTAAAATGATAAGTGTTGAAATGTATTACAACACAAGCAGCGATAGTGACAATGATGAAGAAGGTAGAGAGCGAAATATTGCAAAAGCACAATTAATTGTAAAAATAGGACAGTGAAGCGTCGGCATCTGCATTTGTAGCCTGAATTTGCTTTGACTTATGTACATATGTCCGGATGATGAAGACGTTGAAGTGGTTGGGAGCTGCGATACACCAATTGCATTTCCACTCGGGCTTAACCATCTGTTTATATTTAAGTAGATTTGCAACAGGATCCTCAAGCGCAGATAGGATGTGCAATTGGTTTGGCCCTCCTCCAGTTCCTTTCACTTCTATTTTGTTGTTCTGAACAATTTTTTTTTACTTTAAATTCAAAGTCAGTCCAAGCTGATAAAAGCATATTTAAAATGTGTTCATGTAAATAGAATAAACTGATTCAAACCTTTTGCCAACCATCACCATCTCTTATTGGAGGACTTTTGCTGTTGAGTTTATCAGGTATTACATTCCTTTCTTTTTTAAAATCAACTTTGTTCATACATTTCAAAAATCCCCTAGCCAACTGCTCGTTGCTTTCCATCAGCTGAACAAGCGCCTCGAATTGGTTTTGGTTTGTTAATTTTAACTGAAAATGTGCAAAAATATTTATTTTCTTATTTATTGCAAATAAAGTACTAATAAATTCCATAAAATAAATTATTTAACAAGGAAACTTACAGTTTTGCGAACTTCCATTTCTTCGTCGTGAGCAAATTTTCAAAGGAGAGATACCGTCGTTTTTTCTCATTGTCGTCGTTTCGTTTCTTTCGTCTTACAGAATGCTGAATTAAAGCGTTCAACACACTTGACGTTTACACACGACAACAAAACGAGTGACAAAAGTTGAAAACGACTTATGGAATGCAGATTGTATCGTTTCGTATATTTTTCTGTCGTTTACGACATCGGTAATAGGGGTAAAAATCGACAAAAAATAGTACGCAAATGCTACTAAGATTGGTAAAAATTGGTTTTCGTCTGAAATCCCGCTAACAAAAATAGATTTTGAAATCAAACTATTTCATCATATGCAAAATATTGTTGGTAATTTTTAAATTTTTAGAATAATTCAACTGACAACTTTTTTAACAAAACACGAAAACCTACAAACCTTATAAGCAAGCCAAATCGGCAGACGGAAAGGGAAGTTATCAGTGTGGGTCACTTCCCAGCCTCTTTTTTATTATAAAGTTTGAACGTTGACATAATTTGTGAAACACTACATCATGACCTCCACGGCGCGAATGGTTGCAAGCATCGATTCTTTTGAGGTTATTTTCGACCACTTTTGACACATATTGGGCGGTAATTCATCCATAACTTAACGAATATTGGTTTTTAGTTACTCAAAAGTTAAAGGTTTAACTGCTTAAACACGTTCTTCGCGTAGCGTGTCAAATCGCATGATCTTGGTGGCCAGTTGATATTGCAACGGCGAGAAATTACGTGGTCAGGAAATGTCGTCTTTGTCAATAAAGCCATATTCGCTCGAGTTGTGTAGCATGTGGCACCGTCTTGTTGAAACCACACATTCTCCTACACGTATTCTTCAATAGCAGGCAAAAAACAAGTTGATTATCATATGACCATAACGCTCCGAATTGACGGTGACAATCGTTCCATCGTGCGTCGTTTTCGAAGACGTAAGGTTCAATCACATCTCCGGACCAAAAAGCGCACCCAACACTTACTTTTTGTGGATGCAATTTCCTCTCTTCAATTACTTGAGGATTCTCAGAACCCCAAATACGAAAATTTGTTTATTAACATACCCAACGAGTGAGAAATGTGCTTCGAAAATTTTGTTCGAAAAATCATCCACCCATTCGACGTATCTACGACGTTGGGAATGGTCAGCTAGCTTCAGCTATTGTGTGAGCTGGACTTTATATGAATGTAGGTGTAGATCCAGATGCAAAATACGCCATACTGTGCCGTTAGTCCAATCTAACTATGTTCTTGATTCTCTTACGTGTTGTGAAACGATCACTAATTTAGAAAGCTTAAGTTTGTCAGTGGATCAGGTTTTACTTCAGCTTTCATCCTTGAAATCTGATTTTAAGCTTACCCCTGATACATTTTTTCAGCTTTACTTAAAATGTGTGCTCATAGTCTTGCAGTTCCACTTACTAAACTTTTCAACTTATCACTTTCTACCGGTGACTTTTTGGATGAGTGGAAACTTTCGACGATAAGTCCAATATATAAATCAGGCTCAAAACAAAAGGTTATTAATTACAGACCCATTTCAAAACTGAAATTAATACCGAAAGTGTTTGAAGAGATTGGGAAAAAATGCGTTTATGACGACGTTAGCTCGAGTATATCCGTAGATCAAGATGGTTTCGTTAGTGGTAGATCGACGGTAACAAATCTAGCCTTGTTTGCGAATTTCTGTATTAAAGGTATTGAACGTGGAAACCAGGTTGATGCTATTTATACAGACTTCTCTAAAGCTTTCGATAGAGTTCAACATGATATTCTGCTAATGAAATTGAAATGCTTAGGTTTTCACTCTAGCCTTCTTAAGTGGTTTGAAAATTACCTGACTAATCGCAAGCAAAATGTAAAAATTGGAACAGTGGTATCAAAGGAGATTCTTAATAATTCAGGCGTTCCTCAGGGCAGCCATTTAGGACCTCTCCTCTTCATACTATTTATCAATGATCTACCACCTAGAATTCGGAATTCTGACTGTTTGCTATTTGCAGATGATCTTAAGCTTTTTAAGAAAATTAAGTGTGAACTGGATTGTCATAGACTTCAATATGATTTAGATGAAGTATCAGCTTGGTGTAGTGAAAATCGTCTGTTCTTGAATATAGCTAAATGTAAAAGCATTACATTTACAAGGTCGCCTAATGTTATTAATCATTCTTACGTTATTTCTGACATACCGCTTGAGTCAGTGCATAGCCAAAAAGACTTAGGCGTTATTTTCGATTCGAAATTATCCTTTGATTTGCACTTGAACTATATAATTTCTAAAGCAAATAAATTACTTGGATTCATAATTCGTAGCTCGAAACAGTTTTCGGATCCGTACACGATTAAATCTTTGTACATTTCACTTATAAGATCAGTCCTAGAGTATGCATGTTGTATATGGTGTCCATTGTATAGGGTGGGTATAAATCGTATTGAATCTGTTCAGAAAAAAATCCACAAGGTAGGTGTTGCGAAAACTTTATTGGGTTGACAATATCTTGCCTAGATATAGTGATAGATGCTTGTTAATTGACTTAGATGGAGATGGAAGGGACCTACAGTTTATATGCCGAATCCGAACGGCTAATTTGAGAAAGCACTTTTCATGACAAGAATTACTCTTGGAAGATTTGTCAATTCCTCGCAAGAGGCAGTATCCGTGAAAAAAGTTAGGTGGTACAGGCAGGGATTGAACCCAAGACCCCTTGCATTACAGTCCAACGCACTAACCATCACGCTACGGGTACTACAGAGATTTTTTGTATTATGTAAGTTTAATTTCTCTGATTACTCATTTGAAATGCAAAGTAAATTAAAATTTTTGTAAATACAAATTTGTAAATATGGTTTAGTCTAAGAGAGATTTGTACTCTATAGATGATAATAAATAAATAAGTAGGACAGTACTAATTCCTGAGAACGACAAGGAATCGATACATTCGGGTCTTCGGCAACACTTTTACTTACAGCAGCGATATTTTCAGTGGTACGAGCGAAACGATGACGCACATGCCCTATACTTTTGAAACCGCAAAATGGATAACCCGTTATTAGTTTGCTTTTAATTTATATTTTGTATATGTAGATACATAATAAATTTTGAATAATGAACTACCTAAATAAATAAATAAGGTTTTCATTAAAGCGCTACAACCCGATCTTTTGGAAAAGTGACTGCAGTGCAGTTACATATATAATTTCTAGCAATCTTTTTAAGTTAATTATGATCAAAAGCGCTCATAACAGAGCATTTTTATCAACAAAAATTATCACACTCACTAAACACACACAAAAAAAATCTACCTTCAAACATATTTTAGCCCACTTCGCAAATAAAAGGTCCCTATGATAGGCTATAGCTTAGCCATATCTTATTATTATTGATTATGCAATATCCAACCCGTTTAAATTTGACATTCCTTAAACCCATTTCACAATATCTGACATCGTCTCCTGGTCTCCTGATTTTAACAATTGATTAAAATAAACTTTTGGTCCTCGTGGTTGTGCGCTGAATTTAGAAAATCCCCTTATACCACCGCATCGCACCAAAACGAATAAGGGTGCATAAATTTACGCTTCAAATAAAATACGATTGAAAAATGTAATAGAGAGGGCGGATTTGATTTAATATGTGATTTAATAGTACGTCGTCGTCAGTGACTGGGATTAAGCTATTATCTTACATCGACGACGACGTATAGCTCCTTGTTCACCATCACCATATATTCGATTTTTGTTTGTAAGGTATTCAATTTGATCGAAGGGTAGTTAAGTTTATAAGTCAAAGTCAAAGGGGTATGTGGCGGCGGCAGCAATATATACGTACGTATGTATAACTTACCGAATTCTTCGTGTAAATACCCAAATATATAACTTCTGTTCGACACTTAGGTGCTCTAAGGTCCTGCATTCAATTTAACCTTTGTATGACATAAGAATTCTGTTTGAAAAGGAATGTATAAAAATGAAATATAGGTAAGTAATTTAATCGTAGAGGTAATTGCTGCTTTGCGGTTAGAAATCCTCATCTAACTTGCTGGAGTTTCAAGGGATTTTGTGGTTAACGATGGCTGATGGAGACTAGCAAAATGTACCTACCTATATAACTATGTATAATGCTTGAGTAATATAACTCAGATTTCTTGGTCTCGTTTTATTTTGCTTTTTTCATTCTCTCCTGTTGATAGCAATTAAGTTAAATTGATCGAAAGTAAAGCATTATTTATTATTAACCACCTTTTTTTTAAAGGTAGGTGTGTTTTTTTTTCTAGATGGTTGCATGTAAGTACCCGGGACACCACAGATTTTGAAAACGGCAGTTGGCAGAAGACTTAAGGGCGATTCCAAGACTATGTAACGCAATTATCGGGTATTACGTTTTCTTGTGGTTTGATTTTTTTTTTTTCAAAAAAACATATCTTGGAGAGATATAAAACACTTGGTTGTTAATTTTTGTTATTTTCAAACAGATTTCATATAGGTATTGGCTAAATTGCAACCCTAGCTTATTTTTGATTTAAATGCATACATATTATGTAGTTTCAAAAGCAATAATTTTTATTGCCTTTTTTAAACATGCTGATGGGAAATGCTTCAGCCCCCTTAGCCACTTAAATGACCATGATTTGTTACCACCATAACATCATCACTTTACTTCACTATAGCATAATATTCATGCCCATCTATGCAAGTACTAATTTATCAGATCAATTGTGGCAACGCACATTTCCTTAAACAGGATGTTTAGTCTTTGAATACATGAATACTTAATAGAACTTAACGTCCTGGATTAACACATTCACACTGAAGTTTCAGGGGTAAATCGTCGTCTGGAGTACACACCTTCTATTTATTAAGGCGGCGCGGCTGCAAAGTTTGGTCCTTAAACATAGTTTAATACAGAGACATAATTACAGATGCATATACCTACATACATACATATGTACTATACATTTTAGAGTACGTACGTCTATGTTTATGGATACAATTAGTTGGAGATTGTAATTGAAGTTACTCTGGGTGAATTTATTGTGCATGCAATTTATATTCGAATGTTACGTATAATTTTCATTTATCGATTGATCTACCAACAGGTACTCATTATCTTAATGGAAACAATTGCAAAAGTATATATAAAACTGGTGTGTATCTATAAGAAAGAAAATCATGAAAAATAATTGAAGGACTTTTATGGGGAAGTTTGTAGACAAAAATTCATAAGCGCGAGATGAAGTGAATTCCACTAATTGCTGAAAAGTGCTATTAGGTAATTAAAAAGAAATGTTTTACTATAAGATTTTGTGCATATATAGATTAATATTCAAAGTATATATTTACAAGTTCATAAACGCGATATAAATTTATATACGATAGATGCTTTTTTTTTGAATACGCTACATCTCAAAATTTAAGACAGAAAACAAGAACAATAAAAGATAAAAATAAGTCAGTATAGTCTGTAAAAATATTTTAGCTAAGATAGAATTTCGGATTGTGAAATGTATGTAGAAGGTGATACAGAAAGAAATATTTTAAATATAATAGATGTGTTTGTACTAACTACATAGTTGTCCCTCAACTCAAATGTCAGGGAACGAAAATTTTGATCAGGGAAATTTAGAACAGAATTCTATCAGGAAAAATTTTCGGTGGATTTCAAGCAGGAATTTTTTTTCAATGACAGACATTTTTAAGGATAGCTATAAACGACCTGTCAAAAAAATTCCAATGTTTGTTTTCAATGATGAAAACTAATGATAGCTATAACTGGCGCCTTAAGCTAAGACATGACAACAACCTTCAACCCTAAGGCCCTAAACTTACAAAGACCGCACGAATCATTTTGAAGAATTGGCTGAAGACAAGATTACTGTCCAGTTTTTGATTCAAAATCTTCAAATCGAAGAGCCTTTGACAAAACGTAGGTTTCCCATATCTAAATCGTTATAGTAACAAGTGCTCATTACCCTTTAGTGTTCATCAAGTTGATGTTATTGTCCGGGATGGACCTGTTCCTCAACTAATATACGTCTCCAGCCAGCTCAGTCCATGTCTAGCTGTCTCCAGTTTCACACGCCAAGTTGGTTGAGGTCCTCTCTCACCTGCAGCGTGCGGCACCTGAGTCCCGGTCCTTCCTCTACTGCGCCGTCCTTCGGGATTGGATTCGAAGACCTTCCGGGCTGCAGCGTTGATGTCCATTCGCTCTTCATGACCCAGCTATTTAAGTTGTTGTACTTTTATTCTTTTAACCGGGTCAGTATCGCTGTATAGCCCGTACAGTTCGTCATTGCACCTTCTTGTGGTACTCTCCATCTGAGCAGACGGGACCAACAAATTTTTCTCTCCAAGTATTCTAAGACGTTCTCATCTTTCTTTGACAGGATCCAAGGTTCAGCGCCATAAATAAGAACCTGGATGGTGAGCGTCTTAAAGATGGTGACTCCAGAAAAGCAATGATTTACAAAAGTTATTCTATGTTTGATTTCAGCGCTGGTGTAGTTGGTTGAATTTGGCAGTGCCTAGATAGACAAAGTCCTTAACTACCTCAAAGTTATAGCTGTCCATGGTGACGTTTTGTCTGTCCTTTTTTGATGACAGCATTTACTTGTTCCTGAACTCATTCAACACTTAACCCATCTTCTCCGCTTCCGTCGCAATGCTCAAAAACGCTCCACTGACATCAAGTTTTGTTCTTCGAAATTGTGTCAATATCATCGGCGTATCCGAGTAATTGGATGGACCTTTTGAAAGATTGTGCCACTAGTATTGACGGTTGAGTTTTGCACAATTCTTTCCAGAAAGATGTTGAAGAAGTCGCATGACAGTGCATTGCCTTGTCATCGGTGAGATATTTTCTTCCGACCTTGATAGAGCAGCGTGCATTCTCCATTGTCATTCTGCACAAACGGATAAGTTTGACAGGGATGTCAAAAAAAAAAGATGGTGTCATACGTGGCTTTGAGATGGTGGGTATCAATTTGATGTTGGTAGGTAAAATATTTTGTAAGTCTTAATCAAATCCTCATTACCTCCTTAGAAATTTCAGGAGCCTTGCATTGGTTTTCTCACGCAAGGGTGCAAAAATTCTTCTATAGTGTAATATTGTTTACTGTTATATGTTTTCGTCCGTCTACCCTAAAAGCATATGGCAGATCCAAAGTTATCTTGGTTTTAGCAAGTCATTTGGCTCGAGTTAATGACCCAAATGGTTATAAATGGTGAAAATCTAGTAACAGCTTTTAAAATGAAAGTGAGTTTTAATTAGTAATTACTTAACCTTTTGGACATATGAGTTGACTATATAAAGGTCAAAAGTATAGGGCTGCAATTCGACATCTGTCAAACTATGCCAACTAAATACGCATGCTATTGGTAAAATTGTGAAGAAATTTGAAGAGACTAGATTGGTTACAGACATTTTAAGGCCTGTGCATCATCGTTTCGCTCGAACCACTTAAAATATGGCTGCTGTAAGTAAAAGTGTTGCCGAAGAGCCGAATGTGTCGATTTCTCGTCGTTCTTAGAAACTAGGATTGTCTTACCGCACATTATGGCGTATTTTGCGTGTTTGCGAAAGACCGCGTTTTTCTTTCGTGAGCACTTAAGAACCAACATTCGTCAGGTTATGGCTGAGAATCAATGCTTGCAACAATTCGTGTGGTGGTCGTTTAAATGATGTAGTGTTTCACACATATGATGGGTACATGTGTTATATTTACGTTTACTTTCGAAACTGCTAAATGGATAACCCTGTATTTGCGCCAAACTACTTACGTATGATGTTTCTAAAAAGATTGACCGCTATTATGTTTTTTTTTTACATTTGGTCAGGGAAAACTTTAAAATTCATCAAGGAAAGTCAGAAAATTATTGTGAAAAATTGTATTTACACTTGGCTCAATTTATGATGGTTCCCCAAAGACTTCTTTGTTATTTTCACATTAATTTATAACAAAAATTAATCAAATAAAAAAAAAACATATAGAGAACAAAACTTTCACGTTCAGTTTTCCAAATTGAATTTTACCTTTAAATTCAAGTGACCCAGGTCCAAAGGAATCAACTTCGAATTGGTACTCTTTTTAGCGACCCTTAAAGCTTACACGGTCTTTCGTCTTGCATCAGAGTTTGTTCACTTAATGATTTGATTTTCTTCAATCAAAATTTATCAAATGTGTATTTGACTTACAATTCTATTTTTACAAACACAGGTGATTGAACAATCGCTTACGTACAAATCCGAAAATGAGAAAAGTCACTTTACAACCTGTGTTTCCATATGATCTTTTCCCCTAAAACCATAACGCCCGAATCCTAAAATGTTATAAAGCCCAGAGTTGGTAATAACGCCCAAAAATTAAAAATAAATCGTCAAAAAAACCAAAGCGAATGTCGTAATGCCCAAATAAATTTTAAATAAAAGAACGCCCAAATTGTTAGTTCTCAATTTGCCCTAAAGAATGTTTAATTTTGAAATTTAGTTTTATCACATAGGCGTTGGTTTTCAGGGGATAGCAGGCCCCCCACACTTATTTCAATCTTTATACGCCATAATGCTGGGTACTAGCACTGTAGGCAAGCTAACCATTTCTTTTTATTTTACTTTGAAAATTGGCTTTATTTCGCTTTCTGCAAATAAAGCCAAACATATTTGTTACGCTTTCTTAAAGTTCAGAGTTTTTGGGTGATCTGACATTTTTTTCGTTTGATGTTTGCGTTTGGGCGATCAAATTAAAAACTCAAAATGTCGAAAATGTCGTGGTGCCTAAAATAAACAAAAAAATTGCCAGAATTCCCAAACACATGACATCTTTTGGGCGATATGTCAATTATTAATTTTACCGTTATGATATTTAAACAATCAATGCGGTCAATATGATATTGATTTTAAGTTTTGTGGCATTTTCTTCTGTAAAGTTTTTGGGCTATGAAGATATTTTTGGGCGATATGACATTTTTATATGTTATTTTATTGGGCAATAAGACCGACTGATTCTTTTTATTTGGAATTTCATAAAACATAAAAATATTTTAATATCCAAAGGTTCGGTACCGTTGCCCAAATCGTACAACAACAGAATGTTAATAAAATTGTCTTGATTGGTATGACATTTTTAATTTTGGGGGGAAAAACCTAATGTCAGAGAAAAACGAAACTTCTGAACACAGCCCATTGAAATAAATTCAAGAATTGACGTTTGAGGTAGGAAATGGTTTGTTGACAATGCCAGTAATGCCAAATATAAAAATTAAATTAAAAGTAAATTTAGCGTTCTTTTGGGACTTATATCACTGCACTAAGTTTTTACCAAAGAAAAATGAGGCATGAAAAACCGTCAAAGATGTTTTTCTTATTTCTTATAAAAACAACTCAAATAAAAATAGAATCTTAATTTTAGGTGAATAACTATATGTGCCAATGTGTTATAACGTAACTACGTATATGTAATGTAATTATTTTTCCGTTGGAGAAGGTCCCTTATTAAATGTAACATTTTCGATTAGACTTTCGATTAATCATTAAAATTATTCTCTTAGAGAACACACTCACTCCGAACATTATTAAAAAGAAAAATATATTATTCGTATGTATATTTTTCTTCTTCATCCCATACAAAATCACTCCATTGCCTTGCCATCGCCATCACCATCACATCGGTGGTTAATGCACAATCATTCACGATTCACATCAAATCATCATCGGCATTGATTGAAGTACAGCGGTCCTTTTCAAAGTCGACGTAAAGTCTGTCCGTTCGTTCTCAAAATGAGTCATCAGATATCATAACTATCGATTTAAGAGTACAATTAGATCCGCCCATCGTTTTGATTGCAACTCAATGCCAAGAAAACATTTGGGTAAGGCCAACAACGTGTCGTCGGTTGGACGGATGGACGGCAGCACCGCGCCGGGCCGGGTCGGTCGGTGGGTTCATATTCGGTGGAATCGAATATTTATATTTTCTTTTATTGCTCTTATGTGGTGTGGCGTGCTGTGCTGAGCTGAGCTGAGCTTGTTGTTCAAGCCCATGTGAAGTATGTTAAGCAAGGGCCGATCGCCGAACAACACAAGATTTTGAAGCTTTTGATATTAATCTGTTTCTCTAGGTATAAATGTGTGTCGGTAAATGCGTTGTGATTTCCAAAAAATTATTATTTGAAAGTTTATCTTCTTGTATATGTTTATGTATACATAGCGGTACGTGAAACGTAACACTTCAAACATATAGCAATTATGTTATACCAATAATATTTATATAGACTCGTGAAGGTTTGATTTTAAAATTGAACATAAGCTCATTTTCGAGCGCTTGCCGAAATACTTATTTATAATGTTGTTCTTACTTTTTAATGTTGTATTTCACACACATACATAATATCTAGGCTGTGTATGTTATATTTATCTCATATACGGCAACCGCTACTAGGGAATTGATTTGTGTCTCTATAATTAAATGATGTATCTATCTTCCAATTTTTTACAAAATGGCTACTTTAACTTTTAGTATTTTGCTAGATCCATATAACGTCTGAATTTCTGAAATTTCAAATGTTATATTTTTTCCCGACCTGTCAGTGTTAAAGGCGTGTACGTATGCACCGTTTTTAATAAAAGGGAATTAGTATTGTAGAATTTAGAAAAGGACTAACATTTTCATTTCATTTTCCTGATTAGCTGATACTTTTATGTTCAAAAATGTAACGAATCATTCCACTGACTTGTGTTCCAATTGGACGCAATTCGAGATTTCGTGGATTTCAAACAGGAACATTTTTTCAATGATAGGAATTTTAAATCATCGCTATAAACAACTACCCAAACAAATTCCAATGATTGGTTTCAATGTTAAAAATCAATGATAGCTAGCCGCTAATACAAAAATTGAATCTTTTTTGAAAATTAATTTAGTAAGCCTAGATCATCTGCCTAGTATCTGAAGTCGTCTGTGAGTTGAGCATTCAATTTTAATGTTAAGTATTTAGTTTTATATGCTTTTTAATTAGTGATTTTTGAAACGTTATATTGATTGGTAGGGTTTTGGAGTCGATTTATAAATGATATAAGTTTTATAAATGACAGGGACATTTCCATTAAAAAAGCAAAATTATTTTTATTTATAAATGTGTATATGTATGTAATAATATTTTAACAGACAATAGTATATTGAAAATTCAGATGTCCCGGGCTACTTCAGTGTCTTTCAAACGGAAGCACTCGCAGTTTCTGAAGCAGCTAAAGGCTTTTCTTTCTACAATTTCGTAAATAAAATACAGACATTTTTGTTGATAGCCAAGCAGCAATCAAAGCCATATCCGCCAATTTCACAAAGTCAAAACTGGTAAAACATTCCCGAAAGGAGCTACGTTGACTCAGCGAGGTCAGCACAGTTATTCTGCGTTGGGTCCCAGAGCACTGTCACACTAACGGAAATAAAAGAGCACACAAATTGGCCAAAAACAGATCAATGCTTTATTGAAGCTATGTTTTTGCTATGATTTATAAGCCAATAGATAAAGTAATCGGGCTATCACTTCAAAGATTTCTTGAAACTGCAAACAACAGGTGGGCCGGCTTTTGAAACTTGGTTTTCCAAAGAAAAAACAAAACAACTTGGCAAATGGCTCAATTCTCCTTATTGACAATTGACACAGCTCAAGGGGCACCCATGATCTATTTTAGGGGTGCGAAGACTAGTAGAAGGAAGAGGGCACCTTTCACTTTATATACTTTTTCGACGACCTGTGCGAAGTCTCATCCTTGCTACCAGGTCCAGGTAGGGGTCCTCAGCCAGAATCTTTATCATTTTCTGGGGAGCACAATGAATCCACAGTGATCTGAGTGAGATGTTTTTCGGTCTACTGTTACAACCCCCGTCAAACGTAACCTAACCTAGACACAAACTAAAATTGGTAGTTATTTAATTGAATTGAAATTAATACTAAATAAATTTAAACAACCATTGTGAATGAACGTAAAACAAAATAACGAATTGCTCATCTCGGTTGACACTTCTTGTCAAACAATTAAAGTTGAATGTTGGTCCTTCGAGCCGGATTTCTCATGATAGGGATAGATAACAGACTTATGGCGGTCGAAGTGTGTGACCTATTTAAGGCTTCACGATCAGGGTTGCCAGTTCATAATTGGTTGGATCAGTTCCCTCGCTAGAATGACAATGAGGCATTTTTTGGCACTGTAATATTCATACGTTGTATCGGGTAAGAGATCTTTTGATATTAAACTTTTTTTTTCGGGACCACTTGAGAGAGAAGTTCCACAATCAATTTAAGATCTAGAAGATAGAATTTGTGAGGTTATTGAGGACGACATTCAGCTCTAATGTTCGATTTCATAAACAAACACTAAAAGCACTTTTATCTAAAAGTTTTTTAAATTTTATCAGGCCTTTAAATTTTTTCAGTTTCACCAAGCTTGAAATGGGAAATTTCAGGGATATTTTTGTTAAAATAGAGTTCTCTTCACAACCCTGTAAAAATAAAACCCCTTTTTTCTTTCTATTAAGCGAATTGTGTGAGAAAAAATGAGAAAGCATTATATGTTGACAAGAATCGCAAAATACAACAATGTAAACTTCTTCAAAATCAAAAATCGTGTGTCGTTCAAAAATAAAATATGAAAATCTTCTTCAGATGAAGATGACAAATCTAATATTCTGATTAAAAAAAAAAATCATAAAAATGATATTATAAATGCAATATTGAATTTGTTTACCTATTCATTCTGAATCTCCAAGTATTGAGAACACAAATTTTACAAAACAAAACATCAGCTGTCAATCTGTCATATTAATTTTTTAATGACACTTTTACAATTTAATGAGCCAAAAATGGGCATTTAGTTTTAAAAAGGTGTTTAAAAGCTTGTTTATTTTAAAAACGCTTGGTAAAACCAAAATATCCCATTTTACAGTTTAAAATCCTGTTAAATGTATAAAAGCTGTTTATGAAATTGGGCATAAGTTTGCTGATTGGCCATGAAAAGAATATGGTGTAGAACCGTAGGCGCACAGTGGCCCGTTAACGCAAAACTGCTTGAAATATTCATTTTTCGAGTGGATCTATAATGCAAAACTTTTTAGTTCACTGGGTTCACAAATGTTTGGAGCTCGAGTAATCGAAAAAATTATTCAATTTGGGTTATTGGTATGCCTTATAGAGCAGGCCAAAGTTGAAGATTTTTTATGATGATAAATTTTTTTTTTTTTTGCTTGAATGTAAAAACTAGAAAAAGGGCTTCGAAACGCTTTTCATTTTTGTTTTCATTATATGCTTTGCCATTATTTAGATCGATAACACAACAAAAAAAATAAAAAAAAATGTAATTGTTTAATTTAATGTTTTTGGAAACACTATACACACTATTTCGACTTCAAATTGTATAGAAAAAAAAGATTCAACGAGAGTGGTGCTAAGATCTCAACTAATTCAGAATCCTAATATATTTCTTAACATAAATCCAAAAGATCAACTGCGTCATTTTGCATCGAACTGAGCTAGGGAGATCTGAATTGATGAAGTCAGTCATTTTTTCCCCTCTTTTGTTATAGAAAATTCTTTGAAAGTACTCGTACGATTTCTTTGTTTTGTGTGTGGTGTGGTGGATTTAAAAAAGAAGATTTTATTCAAAAAAATCAATTAAATCATTTTTGTTTTATTTTTTTTTTTTTTTTTTTTTTTTTTTACACTTCAGAATTTTCAGAAAGTAGTTAGCTTACAGCAAGCGTCACACTACGATCAGAGGCTCATCATTAGTGCATGTGTTAGTTGTTAGCAAGATAATAATACAATTAAAGCCTAACACACGCACAAAATACAAAACATAATTAACATGAAACATGAAATATTACAGAACAACAAAAAATATAATAAAGACGATTACGATAGTGGAGCACTGGTTCTAAACAATGATTTTAATCCCACCTTATTTAAATTTAAATCTATCGATGAACAGTTTAAGTTATATAAAATGCTCATTCGACTTAAGGCTTCATTCTTTCCATAGTTAGTTCTATGGAAGTCAATATGTATAAAGTCAAAAGTACGTAGGTGATGAGTTCCCCCTCGGTAATTTAAATGTATACAAGACAGCAAATAAGGTGCATCAATTTCACCATTAATAAGTTGATGAAAAAATATTAAATCATTATTAACACGCCTTTGATGGAGAGTTTGCAATTGAAGAAGCTGAATACGATGTTCATAGGGAGGCAGATTATAAGGATCTTCCCACGGAAGACCCTTTAAGGCGAAGCGAATGAAATTATGTTGAATTGATTCAATACGTTTCTTATGAATTTCGTAATAGGGAGTCCATACCTGCGAAGCATATTCAAGATGAGGACGAACATGACAATTGTACAAAGAAAGAGTAACATAGGGATCATTGAACTCCTTTGCCCAGCGTTTTATAAAACCAAGCATAGAACTTGCTTTATTAACAATAAAATTAATGTGATGTGTAAATTCTAAGTTTGAACAGAAATGAACACCTAAATCTTTAAATGTTGAGACGCGACAGAGTTTTTGCTGAGATATACAATAATCAAATACACTAAAGATTCGTTTTTTAGTAAAAGTTATCGTCTGGCATTTTAAAGGGTTGAGTGATGTTATGTTTAAAACCTAAGATTTTTAAGAGTTTTCGAGCTAATTTTTTTAATCCTGTAATAAAATTTAAAAAAATGCATTTGTTTTCGGGTTCGATTTAATTATGCTCAGGTACTTTTATTAATAAGGATTAGAAATTTATTGATACGATTTAAGGATAAAACAATTTTGGAATATGTTAGTATAAAAGTAAAAGTAGACAGACAGGTAGTTTTATTGGGGTGTCTTTAAGTATAATTAATATAAGGATTAGAAGAGTCTTGAGTGCAGGTATTTACTCTAAGGTATAAAAAGATGAAACATTAGACTAAAATAATCATTTAGAATTTGAACGAGCGTTCGAGCAGTTGCTTTTATTTTTTCAAAAAAATTAAAGTGGATATTCCGAATGAGAATTTGTTTGAACTTTTTGTCCCACTTCGATTCAATAGTACAAATGGTGAACATTGGAGGAACCCTCGCCCATCATCAGTTCATTTCTGTCGGCCCATTATGTTCCAATATGTTGAAGAGACTAGTAACATCATAAATACCACAATCAATAATATTAAAAGTCAAATAGCAGATATTCAACCAACAATATATAAACTTAATGAAAAAACAACTTTAACTGTGAATCACGAGTTCTTTTTAACTATGATAGATGGAAAAGTATTAAACAAATTAACGGAAACAAAGTCTACGCGGCCATGTCCGATATGCAAAAGGACACAAAAGAACTTCAATAAAGATGAATCAATTGAGGACGAATATAATTACAAATATGGAATCTCTCCACTGCACGCTAGAATCAGATGAATCGAATTTATTTTGAAGCTTGCGTACACTATTCGACAAGAAGAAGAAGATACTGATGAATCGATTGGGACCAAGGAGGCGGAAAAAAGAAGAAAACAAAAGATCAAAAAGCGTTTTCACGATGAGCTTAGCCTTGATGTGGATAAACCAATGCAAGGGTTTGGAAACACTAATGATTGAAAAACTGCAAGAAGATTTTTTGAACAGTCAGATGCAACCGCTCGATTAACTGGAGTCAATGGAGAAGTTATAATGAGGTTCAAAGTAATATTGAACGTTTTGAATTGCAGATAAGTTGTGAATGCAGTTAAATTTGGAGAGTATACTAAGAAAACGGCAGATCTTTTAAAACAAAAGTATCCTGAAAAACTACTCACACCTACAGCTACTCTACACAAAATATTGGTTTATAGTCAAAATATCATTGAGTATCAATCACTACCACTTAGAGAACTGTCAGAAGAAGCCCAGGAATGCAAAAAAAAAAAACTAAAAGAAATATCGATATCAGAATACGTCAGAATGAGGATCTATTTAACATGCTTGCAACCTCTTCGGATCCACTTATTTCTTCCTTAAGGCATGTGAGAAACCAAAAAGATCAGAAAGAAGGATACTCTTCAGAAATGATGAGCTTATTACACATTTCCTCGAACTTATATGATAGTTTTCAAGAAATTTAGTGTTTATATATGAATTTGTTTTGTCATTATTTCTTTTTCCACTGTTTGAATTGTAATATATCACCAAAATACATTATGTACTCTTAAATACTGGAAAATAAAAAAAAACATAAAATAAAAAAAATACTTTTTTCCCACTGTTCCACTCAAATTGGTTCTTTTTCTTTTTGCTCTACTGTATCAATTCACTCAAATTACTTAAAAAATTGATTTTGAAGATTGCATAATAAAATACCTTTATTTGTATCACCTTTATTAAAACTTCTTATTTTAAAACAAATTTCTGAAACACCCTGTTAATAGTTTTTTTTTTGAAAGTCACAATTTGTATAGCCTTGGAAATTTCCTTCAAGATAAAAAAATTTAAGCAATATCTTTATTCGTTTGGGAGATATGATTTTTGCAACCAAAAAAGTCAATTTGTTTGATATCTTTTATATACATGAAATAAACATTAGATTAATCTTAAAAATTACTCGTTTTTTTAATACCTCTTATAAGAAACCACTACATTTACCGTTAGTAAATAAAACTTTTTCTTGACATATCTTAAGTGAAAAATACTGTTTTAATCAAAATTAAAAAGTGTTTATACTACTTTTCTCATTTATATTTTCTCATCATATATTTTATTGTTTTTATGAAAGGATTAAACACCTTTATTTTATGTTTTTATTTAAGTCAACTTATGAATGCGGCTGTAATAACAGACATACAAATTATTTTAATATAAAAAAATTTATGTATGCCAAATTAAAAAATAATCACGTGTGAAGCAAATTAAAATAATGATAAAAATTAAAACAAAGAAATCAACACATCCGCGACAAAATGTTAACAATATACAAAAAACAACCTGACAACTTAATAGAGCGTCAATAATAAAGTCGAAGTTGTCGGACAGTAAATACATTCAGGTTCTTCAAGAAAAAAAGCTAATAAATTAAACCCAATTTTTCTCCAGCAATCTGTAAACTTAGGGTTGCTTTTTTAGCAGATAAATCATTAACCGGCCTTAAATGTTAACAGATCTTCTTACTGGTATCTAAATAAGTTTAAATAAAATTATTGGTTCGTAATTCGTAGGCTATTTATATAACCGGAAACTTCCGTTTTAACTTAATATCCAATACTTCCATCTAAGATATACTTTGTCGAAATTAGGGTTGGTATCTTACTTGGAATTATTTCACAAAGTTCAGTATATTCGTTCATATGGCCAGGCCACTCCAGTCACTTATCTTGTCATTGATCTGAGGCAGAAATTTTCGTCTTATCTGAAAGCGTGCGTGAAATTAGTAAAACCTAACGACCAAGTGATGTTCTGATTGTAGTCAATTTAGTTCATGACATTCAAAATGTTCAAGGAGCAGGTAGCGTGCATTTAAAAGTATCATAATCACAATTTTCTAAAGTTGTTCGCTTGCTCATCAACATCATCGCACGCATCACAGGTGACGCGGTGTAAGGTAACATCACCACCGAACTAGAATCACCTGTGGCATTCATTATAAGACAGCTAAAAAAAAGTGACGTCATGTCACAAAATAACAACAAGACTAAAATTCAACATAATAAATAACAGAATGATAATAATTCTGTCATCAGTCATATAGAAAGTTTCGACTACAATAATTATCACACCATAACGGGTTAGTAAATCGTGTAGAGATATAAAAGACAGCCTCGCTCTCGACCTGAAAAGTGTGCCAAGTCTAAAAGAATTTCAAGAAAAGACTCTGATGATGATGGCACGAGGGGCCTATTATCGTCACCGATATACTCGTACCAAATGCCACTATCAATTCTCAATGATCCTTCAATAAGTCAATTTCTTTGAGATTCTTACTTTTTAAATTGATTTGCATACTTCTATTCTTTCACTCCAGCCAGCAACGTACAGCCAGCGCAGTGTAGCGTTCTTTCCATTCCATTATCACAAGTGGAACTTGTTATGTTCTTTCCCTTTCGGGTCGAGCAGCGGCCGGCGCGGCGCGGCGCATCCATCGCTTTGGTTATTTTTGTTTTGTTTTTGGAGATCGATTCGATCTTGGTGTTGGATGGCCTACAGCTTGTTCCATGGGTGTTTGTACCTCCGGGTAAACATATTTATTGACCGTGCGCTCGGGTCAATATGTCACTTTCAAAGTGATTTATTGGAGTATCATTAACAGTCGGAGTATGCGCTATATAGGAATTTAACTATGCCTGATGTTTGAATTTGAAGTAAGCGGGTAGTTTTTCTACTGGGCATACATATCTTATAGGTTTGGTTTTGAGATTAAGATAGAAGTAGAAGAAATAGAATTAGAAATATGCGCGGTAAACGAAAGGGAGAAAGAGTTATGGGTCCATGTTTGGACTTTCAAATGAGTTCGATGATATACGCATTTATAAACATGGAACTGCTCTTCGGCCTTATATTTCTATTTATAAGAGGAACGATGCTATGCAAATAAACGGTATGCTGTGATATGGGGTTTATCTTCATTTCCTTTAATATATTTACATTTTTTTTTTGAGAAATTAAGTTGTCACCTATCGCCCAGGTGTAGATTTACCCGTTAAGAGTTAATTTTGGGTTTATTGTGAGTTGTATAAATATGTACATATGTATAATTCTATACATAGGTATAGAGGCTATTGGTTGATGCTGTTGGTTTGGTTTGGATTGGATTGAATTTAGGTATAATTTATTGAAAACACTTTGGGTGGAAATATGCTTTAACATAAAAAAGTAATTTGTTTTAACACTATAGTTAAGGTATAATTTTTAAGTTGATGGGTGCATAACTCAACTCTCTCGAAGGTTAGATATATTATGGTTTATTAGATAAAGATATGTTTTATGTGTTGTGTGGTATATTTTTGAATTTGTTTAAAAAAAATTTCAAACTTTTACAGTTATAAACGAAAGCGAGTCAATACGTTTGGCAATAGAGAAAAAAAATATATTTAATAGCTTATATTTATCTATATTATACAGAATAACAGTAATAATAACAAGATTAAAATAAAACGAAGTAAAACAAATAAAATAGAAATAAATACCTATAGTTTTAGGAATGGGAAAACTATGCTACACACATTTAATCTTTTTTTCTTTTTAAAACGAACACAATTACATCAAAATTGTGGAGTTATTTCCCACTGATGGTTTAAAATAATTAAGCTTTTTATTAATGGTTCTAGCTTAGACATGTTATTTAGTGTAATTTATTTATTTTGGTTGTGTAAAACAATGCTGATGGGTAGTTTTGTTTTGACAACTTGTATTTGTTTATATAATTATGTGTGCATTCAAGGAATTAGTTTAGTTTAGTCTAGAATATAAATAAAAGCTTTTTTTTAAAAAGATGACTATAAGAGTGCGTGTGTGCGTACGTTCGTACGTCCAGTATACATTTTTCATCTGCCATATCTCAAGAACCGTCAGATATATCGACGAAAAGAGAGGGTTATCCATTTTGCGGTTTCAAAAGTAAACGTAAATAAAACACGTAAAATATTTTTTTCATGATATTTCTTTTTTTTATTATAAAGTTTGAACGTTGAGATTTTGTGTGAAACACTACATCATTTAAATGACCACCCCGCGAATTGTTGCAAGCATCGATTCTTTTGAGGTAGTTTTCGACCACTTTTTGATACCGCACTATTAGGCGGTATCTCAGCCTTAACTTGACGAATGTTAGTTTTTAAGTGCTCAAGACTTAAAAGTTTATCTGCACAAGCGCGGTCTTTCGCGTAGCCCCACAAAAAAGTCCAGCGGTGTCAAGTCGCATGATCTTAGTGGCCAGTTGATGTCGCCACGACGAGAAATTACGCGGCCAGGAAATGTCTCTGTTAATAAAGTCATATTCGCTCGAGTAGTGTGGCATATAGCACCGTCTTATTGAAACCACATATTCTCCAAGTCGTATTCTTCAATAGCAGGCAAAAAAAGTCAATTATCATATGACCATAACGCTCCGAATTGACGGTGACGAAGAAGTAAGGTCCAATCACACCTCCGGACCAAAGAGCGTACCAAACAGTGACTTTTTGTGGATGTAATTTCCTCTCTTCAATTACTTGAGGATTCTTAGAACTTCAAATATGGAAATTTTGTTTATTAACATATGTATACCCACCGACACCTAGTGAAGAATGTGCTTCGTCGCTGAAGAAAATTTTGTTCGAAAAATCGCCGTCCACCGCTTTTTGTTCAGGCACCACTTTCACGTACCTACGACTTTGTGAATGGTCAGCTGGCTTCAGTTGTTATGTGAGCTGGATTTTATATGGATGTAGGTGTAGATCGAAATGCAAAATACGCCACACCATTATGTGGCGTAAGATAGTCCTTTTTCCTGAGATCGACGAGGAATCGACACATTCGGGTCTTCGGCAACACTTACACTTACAGCTTACAGCAGCGATATTTTAAGTAAAGGGTGTCCCAAAATTAACGCAAGATTTGAATTAAATAGAAAATGCCGTTTTTAGTCTTTTGATAGTTATATTTTTTATTGACTCGTAAAGTACATAGGATAGGGTTATGTATGGAATAACACATCGGACAAATGGCCTCCACGGCCTTGCATGCACATGCGCACTCTTTTGTTGAAATTTTCCATGACCATTCTGTATAAATGTGGCTGAATTTCGTTGTTGCGGCCCAATTATGCCTCCAGCCCAAAATCCACACCATACAGTCACGCGTTGTGGGTGCATTTGTTTTTCGACAATCACATGTGGGTTCTCCGAACCCCAAATGCGGCAATTTTGGCGATTGACAAAGCCATCAAGATGAAAATGTGCTTTATCGTTTAGGATGATTTTGCTCGAAAAATCAGGGTCCATTTGTTGATGTTCAATAATCCATTCAACGAACTCTCTTCTCTGTCCATGGTCATTAGGCTTCAATTGTTGTGTTAATTGAATTTTGTAAGCATGAAGACACAGATCTTTGGTGAGTATAAATTTCAAGAACCTCTCTACAGCGGGTTCTTGAAATTTGCAATTCTTGTCCACGACGTCGAATTGAGGTTCCTGGATTGTCAGCAACACTATCACGCACTGCTTCGACATTCACATTTGAACGGCTTGTTTTTGGACGACCAGTGTGTTTGGCGTCTCCAACGGATCCAGTCTCCATGAATTTTTCAATTAATCTCTTCACAGTTGACGAAGTTAAAACACTATTCCGACCATATTTTGTATGAACTGCAGCCGCCAAGCTTTCACTATTTTTGAAATATTCTTTAATAATGAAGACACGTTGTTCTCTCGTGTAACGCTCCATTTTTAATAACTCTATACTGTTAGCTGTCAAATTGGGTTTTTTTTTTAGGGTTGCCAACACTTCACTGCACAAATGGAGGCAAATTCAAATCTTGCGTTAATTTTGGGACACCCTTTAGTAACAGCAAAACGATGATGTACAGGCTTTGCAATACCTTTAACCAATCTAGTTTCTTCAAATTTCATCACAATTTTGCCAATTGCTTGCAATTATGTAAACCATAATCTCCTCTTAAAGCACGATATGTGGCTGTGGCCAGGGGCGTCTTTAGACTTTTGGGGGCTCTGGGCCCAATAGGATTTGGGGGCCAACAAAAGTAGGTACAATATATGTTTTTAATTCTTTAGGTTAAAAAATCATTTTAAAATGAATTTGTGTTTTTTTAATTAAATATTTTTACTTTTTAAAAAGAACTTAAAAAAAACATAAAACAGATATTTTCTTATACTTTTATAATTTTTTTTAATTTGCCTTCAATAGTTGAACATTTTTGTTTATAGTTGATTTTTGATAATTTGTATTGTTTTTTTAGTTGATTTCTAATGTTTTTATATTTTTTTTTAATTGTATGTAAGTTTATTTCTTTATATTTGTTTTGATTTTTTTTTTAGATATATGTATATGTAAGCTTAAGTATACAATAAAATATTATTTAAGGCATACTTTTCTGACTTTGTCAGTTGCAAAATCATGAATTAAGTCATCAAATTCAATTTTCTGCAGTTATTCATTTTCAATTGATAAAATTGACGAGCTGTTTAGTCTATCTTGTAGCAGTGTGCTTCGAAGTTCATTTTTTTTCCGGTGCAATTTCGAAAATGAACGCTCTCCACTGCAGTTTGAAACCATCAAAGATAAAAAATTCTACAGGCAGTTTCTACATTTGGAAATGTGTTCCCAATTTCATCCACTGTAATTAGACTGTACAATTTTGATATTGTAATGATCTTCAATTACATCTTTATTGAATTATTTTAAATACTGTACGAGGTGCAGGCATTCTACCTCAAGTTCTTCTGCATTACCATCTCTATATGGTATTTTTTTGAAAACTGTTCGCAAGAATTTTGCAACTCCATTGAAGTCAAATATTGCCATCGACAAAAAAAGCCAAACAATGCATTAATTTCTTGATAGCAATTGGATCGTATTTTTAATTGCAAAGTTATAGTGTCAATAATTGGAAAAATAGTTGATATTTTTAACTTTTCTTTCCCAATTAGCTGGAAGGATCGTGCAGGACAATCAAAATATGTGGCACGAGAACTTCGTACTATTTTTCGTTGCATTAAGTCTTTATAATTAGCATCTGAATTCTGAATATTGGCACACGCGTCAAATTTATCAAAATTCTCCCTTAGATCATTTATGAAAGAGCATAGTGAACAAAGTAAATTGGCATCAACGTCAATCGTTATTGTTTCTTTTTGAAGGCTCTTGCTGGTTTTATGAATTCTTCATAATATTGTGCTCCAATATTCTGTTAAAATGAGGAACTCCAGTTTTGACATTTTCTTAGACAGGCTTAGCGCTTCGCTTTTTGTGTCTGGAGCTTGTTCTGGATCTCTAGAGATAGATGCCAAGGCTTCAGTAATTTGCTTATAACCATGATGGAGCGCGTTAACTGCATCAGCTAGTGCAGACCATCTTGTTTCAGAAAGGCTTTTAAGAACTCTACGTGAACCTAAACATTACATTCAATTTATCCCCGCGATGGGTAGAAGCAGAAAAAAGTTGTATATTTTTTGAACCACTTGAAAGAAACTTGTTGCCTCCTGCACACAACCAGTCGCATGAAGGCCTACTAAGTTAAGAGAATGTGCTGCGCAAGGTACAAAGGTAGCAACTTCGCACTTCCCCTTTAATCTTGCTTGCAAACCAGAATATTTTCCCGACATATTAGACGGATTATCATAGCTTTGTCCTCTACAATCCTCGATTTAAATATCATGATTTTCCAGAAATGTCAAGATTATGTCCGCCAAATATTCAGATTTATGCTCTTGAATAGGTATAAACTTTAAGAACCTTTCGATGGGAACACAATTTTTAACATACCGAATTACAAAAGTCAACTGGTCGATATGAGAAAGGTCGGATGTACTGTCAACACTTGGGGAAAAATATTTTGCCGATCTAATTTCACCTACAATTTTCATTAGGACTTGTTTTCCCATTATATCAATGAATTCGTTGCAAATATTTGCTGATAAATAGGAAGTGTACCTATCCCTTTCCTGAGTTCTCAAATTTGTTTTAAATTATCTGCGAAAAATTAATCATCATGGGACAACTTTGTGTTTGTTTATGGAGTGAGTTGAAAAGTCAACATGTGTGCAGAACTGTAGAGTAGAACGAAAGCAGAGTGGGGGGCCCTGGCCCACCGGGCCCATGCCTATAGACGCGTGGGCCACTGGCTGTGGCATAATAACGATTTTTGTAGTAGGTTTTAACAATTTGTATGCGTTGTGCGATAGTGAGGCTTTCCATTTTCGTAAATGTCAGACTTGCAACTTAAAACAAAATTGGTTTGACAACTAAGTTTGACAGATGTCTAATTTCAGCCCTATACTTTTGAAACCGCATAATGGATAACCCGTTACATATTACCATTATAGATTCACATAAAAAGGATTTTTAACGAGCTAAATGATTAGTACGTCTCGAGGCTTGACCAAACACGAAAATTGTTCTCAATTTTCCAACGAATAAATGTTTAAAAAAATATATATTTAGATCAGAAGTGGTAAACAAAGACCCGAAAGGCACGCAAGTAAAAAATTGGACGATAGTTTGAATTTGGCAAATACAGTTTTCCATTAACTTGTTAAGCAGCGTTGAAAATCAACTTTTCACAATAGGAATAATACTATCGGGTTAAGTGCATTTTTTTATGGTTTCATTTGCCCATCAAAAATTGAACACTATTTCCCTAACATAGAGTTTCGAAACCTTTCCATATGTTTTGGTATTAAGCAGAAAATGAAAATTGTCTGCTTAAGTAAATTTTGTAAACTGATTTAAACTTATTTTTTACGTTGATCAACTTCACTTGTTTCTTTAACAAATTTGAATCCACTTTTTACTGTTTTAGTTTGTAATGGACTTTGGTCTTTCTATTTAAGTATACTATACATATAACGTCATTCTACTTTTTTTAAGAAAACATCATAATAATTTTTCATTAGCATAATGTTCTAATATACTTCTCTGGAACAATAACATATGTATGTACGTACCTATGATAATTCATAAGTCTCTGAAATAATAAAAACAAAAATATAAATATAAATGGTATCTTCTTTTTATTTTCTCTTTCTCATTTTCTTCTTCTTAGTTTTTTGTTTTGTATCTCTCTCTTATTTGTACATGAATTGTTCCTATTATAATCAACAATTGGACCAAACTAATTGATCTGTCAAAACTTCCAGTATTATGAGATACAGTATTTTGACAATACAGCATTTCGACCCGCTCCCCAATGTATTTTTTTTCACTTTTTGCACTTTTGGCATTCTCTGATAGTGATAATAGTAATTTGATGTACTCAGGCGAATACGCACTATTTAATATTTATTTTTATAAAATATCAAAAAAGCTTCTATGGGATAAACTTGTTTTTTTTTTTTTTTTGAATACAAACCGTAAATTCAAAAATCATTAAAAATGACTTTGCTTTCTTTATGAAAATATAATCCGCCCACCATTTTAATGGATCTTTTAACGATAAAAAATGTTCTAGATTTTAAAATGACTCTATTAAAGTATTGGTTAGCCTCTAACCTTAAATTTTACATCAAATTTTAGATTATGTATTGTGAAAAGACATTCAAATGAATTACAATACATTTTAAATGGGGCAATAACATAACATTTGTGTAGGTAAACTAAATATTGGCTCGTTATGCAAAAATACAATAGCTGCAATATAATTTACCTAATCAAAATAATAGGATTAATTTATATCTGTTTACCGCATGTGATCAAGATAAAAATTTAAAGCAACGATAAATGAATCTCTTCTTGGAAATTCAATGTCAAACCAGGACGTCCAGCCGACGCGACGACCGACGAACGATGAACGACGACCGACGACCGACGACGACGCACCGCATGCATTAACATTATTTTATATGATTATCTGCTCGTGATGCCCGCATGTGGGCAGCAAGTGTGCTACGCAATACGCAAATATGAATCAACCTGATGGCAATTCATTCTCAGGGATAAATCTTCAAGTGCTAACTACATGACAACAACAAAGTACTCATAAAACGACCAAATGGAAAACCAACACCATTGAATGAACCAAACGAAGCGTTCCATCCACACCGTCCGTCCGCCGCATCTTCCATCCATGAACTAACTTTGAGCAGCCAACAACCAACAACCAGCAGCCAACAGCTAACAGGCAACAGGCAACAGAGAGGACCAACCAAACCAAACCAACATATAAGAATTTATTGCTAAAGGTTTACTCTGCAGACGTTTATATTGAACATTTTACGGTAGCCAAGCAATAACTACATCACGAAAGTATGATATTGAATATCTTGTGTTTGGTATCTGATCCGCAGCGCTTCGCGGCGAACGAAGTGATGATAAAGGACGTCTGCGATCTTACCTTTAATTTTGATTTGGTGCGAAAATTTATTGCTCAAATTAGTGTACAACGCACTGCTGGTGGCTTCATAAAATGTGCTACCGACTCTGTTCCGTTTATATCTGTAGGTACCTACTTTGCGTCGCGTCGCGTCGTCGTATGAAAAGCAACACACATAAAAAGTGTTATACTTTTATTCTCAATATAGATTTTGTGTTAAACATTTAGAGTTGTGATCTTTTTCCTTGAATCCTTTTCGGGCTTGAATACAAAACCCCCAGCTCATATAGGTATCTATATATTCATACTCCAAAGCAAGACTTACGTAGAAGTTTCTATACACATACATATCAATTAATTCGAGTAAAACATATCTCCAAGTGTAATCGTAACCTTTGGTAGGATACCTTTGGAGATATGTTGGGTTTAATGTAACCGATTTATTTTACTTCTCTTACATGGAATCCCACATTATACTGCATAGTGTCCGCATAGAGCTGGCTAAAATGATTGTACGCGTGGAAGATCTCTCTGGAAAAAACATTGATGAGATTGGATCGCCTCCGCATCACCATCGCACCAGTTGAGGGTGATTGAGAGTTTGCCACGCATAATCAATACTCCAGAGACAATAATCAGCTCCACCCGTAAATTAATTGACTTAACGTTCAATTCCGTTTGTATTTTCGGAACTTAAGAGCTTGTGTCCCTGTCCAATGTCCATGTCGATGTCCACCAACCAACCAACGGCAACGCAACGGTGCTAAATATGAGACTTAAATCATATTCATTCATGCAGCTATATGTGATATTTTAGGTCTCGTCCGTGACTGTGACTAATATACTGCGCTGGAAATATTGTATCTCGTTGCTTGCTTCATTTTTGCGAACACGGCATGAAATTAACTTTTGGCGAGAGGGCTATCTGCGCTTGTAACTTATTCGTATTTCCTCAAAAAAGTTAACCATCAGGGACACAATATAATAACAATAATAACTTTTAACCTTATTTTGGGGAACAGAGAGCAGTTTTAACTGCCGACTAATAAATCGTTACGAAGATACTAAATTAGCGCTGTTTTCAAGGAAGCCTACGACTTCTCGCTGCATACAATTTAGGTCTTAATGTGCTTAAGAGAAAAACACACGCTAGACAGAATCAGCTTCAGCGTCAGCATAGGTTTTCTGTATTTTTTTTTTTATTTTTATTTTTCACCCACGAACGCACGCAATGATCATCAAGGAAGGGGATACAAGTTGATCGCCAACGAACACAAAATTCTTCAGACTGAATAATGATCTCTTGGTAGACATAAAGGACGCGTGTTCACGCAGTTAAATGGCGAATTTGTCAAACCAAATCGTAAACATGAACATGAACGTAACGACAACGTGACCATTTTGCTTGGCACAACGATGATGATGATCTGGTCTTCTCTTATACTTAGGCTAAGGGTGCAGTATGAAAGAACAAAAAAAAAACAGCTGATTTTACCTACATCGATGTTAATACTCTGGTAACCAACTGATCTTCTGCAGCAAATCAGCTCTCGACTCAGTACCGCCACCGCGCAGAGCCCTAGAACGTACGTATAAGAGATTTTATCTAGTCGTTTAGTGAGTGATCACGTGCATGAAAAGAAAAATGGTAATTCGGTTTAATTAAATGATTTATTGTCACATAATTTCCGCTTTGGTATCGTTTTAAAAATACCTGTGTGGAATAGATGATTTTTTTTATTTTCATTTAACTGAAAACGTGACCAAATTTGACAGCCTATTGTACACATAAAAGATACATTTCCTAACACTTACACTATGAAATTAAACAAAAATTATAGTTACTCGTATAAGATTGGTTGGGTTAATTTTTATGACAATTTTCAAAGAACTACTTCAGTAGGGAGTGGTGTTTGGAGGAATTCTAGAATTATGTTGGTATCAGAATATGCAAATTATGTAAAGAATACAATAATTGTGTTCTTTTTTGTCAGTTCTAAAGAGCTTTTATCTTTCTCAAGCAATTAAATTCCAAAACTATATAGAATGAAAAACTAAGAGAAAAACCAAAAGAGCAATTAAACAAATACTCGTTTATTATTAAAAATACAGAAACCGTGAGCGTTTAGTTGTAGATCAGTGTTAACTGAATAAATTCAATGTCAGCATGTATAATAGAAGCTTCAATTAACAGGTAGATGCAAAGCAAAAACAATGGTTTCATAAGAAGAAGAAGAAAGAACACATGCAATTTTTGTCATGTTCCTTTAGGAAATGTTAAAGACACTCATTAGTTAGTTAGAAAAATTTCAAACACACTAAATGAAACAAGGACTACATAGAAAATTAAAAACCTATACATGACCTTCATTTCAAGGTCTTCTCGAAACAGAAAATAATCCCAACCAAATTCAATATTCAATATTGTAGTACCCATGGCATGATGGTTAGTGCGATGGACTGTCATGCCAGAGGTCTTGGGCAGAGAGAAAAGAACTAATAGAGAGAACCAACTTCGACGGTTGCTCTCTTGGCTACAAGCTGTGATTTGCACACCAACTTGCATATGTATTAACTCCATATAAAAAAAATGTGGGGAACAAATACTTATGCAAGTTGGTGTGCATACTCACCACCAGAGAGAAAAAACTTTTCTCTCTGCTCACCACCTTTTAAAAATGGCGACCACCTTTGAAAAATGGCGACCACCTTTGAAGAATGGCGGATGTAGTCAGCTGTTCAGAGGTGTTCAAAGAAAATTCAAAATTGTGTATGAACAACTTTTTGGTACTCTCATTGTGTTTGTTTGGGAGTAATATATAATATAATAATATGAAGTGAAATTAATTACTCTTGTTAGGTGCCAGAACAATGAAGATTTAGAAACAATTCTAAATTACGCATTTAGCGAAATATTAGTTAGTTATTTTAAGCCAGTTTTAATCATTAAGTAAGTAAAATAAATTACGTGGTGCAACAGTTCAATGAGAATTAGGACCTAGAAACATAGAACTCTGAAAGCACTACTACTATTATTTTTTTTATTATAAGCTGCGTTTATGCGTTTAATTTTCGATCAGACCGTTGAAAAATGCAAAAAAAACTCAGATTTGTTTCAATTTTCAGAGTTTATCGATGCGAGAGTTGCAGGAACATTGAAAACGAGAGTTACAGAATAAGATGAAATAAAACAACGCAGGAACATTGAAAACATTTTTATATACTCATCTCTTTTTTCCATTCCTATTTTATTTGTGTGTACTCGTTGTTTATTTTCTTTACATTACTCACGACATTTCAAAAATGCTGAAAATAAGTGATTTAAGTAGAGACTAAATAAAAGGACCATCAACTTGTTACTTCTGTTGCCAATTTTCATTGCATAAGATTTGTGAATAGGTGATAAGCTATTCTTACTGCTTTCCACTAAGCTAGTGTGTTGCTTTTAAAGGCTTAACTACATAAGCCAAAAAGTACTTTTGTACAAAAGTAAAAACGTGGTTTTGTGGAAAGAATATACAAATTTGTTTTTCAACCAAAATTTAAGTCTTATGCAATTTTTTTTAAGTTTTCCAGTTCTATCTTCTTCTTTGAGTTATATACCGACAAGGAAAAATCTGTGAAGGAAAGTTCTAACTACAGTTTTTTCTGAAAGTGCATTGTGGCTTATTCATAGAAGTTTGCTAAACTTTTTAGGCTGTTCATAAATAAATTTTACGTTACCACTAAGTTCCAGAAAATATCGATTGATACGGCAATTGCAGAAGATATGGATATTTTATATAAATATTCCTGGTAAACTGTAGAACTTTATTATTTCCGCCTTTTATAATTCAATGTAAAATAATTCAATGCAGTATATTTTAAATAATATAAATAAAGCCTAGTCTAAAAAACCTTAACCTTGTTACACTCTTTCTGCACACATCCTTTCTTGTTTTGGTTGTTAATGCCATCTATCTGTAACTTAGAGAAAAAGAAGAGAAAAAAAATCACCACGAACTACCGGTATAACTTCTCCCATTATTAATTGACAAACAAAAAAGTTTTGCTAGAATTAATTTGAATTATATGAGTATATTTGTAGATGTTAGCAAAATTAAAAAAAAAGAAATTCATGAGAGTTACAAATATTATAATGAGACTTTAAAAAACATAGCCTTCTTGGCTATCAATAAACAAAAATGAGAAATGTCGCATTTCCCGGAACTGATGTTTTTTTGTGTACTCTTCTCCGAGGTGAAAACATGTATACACCGATATGAATTCAACACGCTATAAAAAATGAGAGTAAGAGGTTTCGAAAAGACGCGGACGAGGAAATTTGGCTCTCTCGATTAGTTTTTTCTCTCTGTCTTGGGTTCGATCCCTCCCTATGCCATCTAAAGTTTTTTTCACGGGTACTGCCTCTTGCGAGGAATTGACAACTTCTCAAGAGTAATTCTTGTCATGAAAAGTGCTTTCTCAAATTAACCGTTCGGATTCGGCTAAAAACTGTATGTCCTCTCCTCACTATAATCACTAGTTACTAGGCCCTAGTTCTCAAAGGACTGTTGCGCCACCCAATTTTTTTTTTTTTTATTTATATTTTGATTTAACTCAAAAGAAGACATATAACCTCATATCATAACAGCACCACCATCACCGTGTTAAAGAGTGGGTTGAGAGTTTCTGGGTAAAATTCTTCTTTCAATTTTAAGATGTATTAAAATTTAGTTTGTAATTTCGACAATTATTCTGAAAAGTATAGTTGTACCAAACAAAATACTTTCGAAAAAGAAATCTACTAACTTTTTTTTTATAAATCGAGAAAAGCGAACAAATTATGTTTCACGTTGAATAGTTTACGAACAAAAGTGATATTACCTTCAAATTAATTTGATGCATCGGAGAATAACGCTTTTAACATCCGATAAAAGAAACTTTAAGTTTTTTTTAAAAATTGTTTTTTGACTCAATTATATTGATAAAAAGAAAAATATTAACAAAAATTATTATCAATATTTTGAAAGGCTTTTAGATTTATCCTATTGACAGTAAAATTAAAACCAAAAACAAAAAAGTACAAAAAGTTGAGTTTTGACTTCAATGTTTTAAGAACAAAGAAAAAACATTGACTTCACTTATTTTTGTTTATGTTCAGTGGCGCAAAATTTTAAGCGATTTAATAAAATGTTAAAGTCATTTTTAGCAATAGCTTAAAAGATGATTTGCCTAATTTGAATTGATTTTAACATCTAGCTATCTGTTAACAATTTGCTAAAGTTGGCTGTTTTAACTTTTATAGCAATATTCTAAACCATTGGCATCTGTACAATTATTCTCATAAGACCAGTGGATAGAATGGTCCTGTCAACAGTTAGGGATTCCAATTAAAAGTTACATTTAAGCATATCTATTATTATAGCAAAACCAAAAAAAGGTTTAAAGTTTTGGATTACCTTAGTAAATTGCTAAATATTTAGCAAATTGCTTACTAGTAAATTGGTAAACTCTTAACAAGAGTTGTTTAAAATTTTGCGCCAGTGTTACTTCATGAAATCAAAGTTCTGCCAGAAATAACTTTAACTATTCGTACCTTAACAGAAAACAGACAAAATTGAAATTTATAGTCGCATACTCTTTCAATTTCTTTAAATAAAAAAGAGACTGGGATTCGACCCACAACTGATAAATTCCCATCATCCGTGCCCGTCTGTTGATTTTTCTAAGACTTCAACAAAATCATCATTATCAGTTTTTTGTTGTTTTTGTAAGTTTTCAATTTATTTTTGTTTAAATAACTTTAAGTTAGCAACACTATTTTACATATTAATAAAATAAGTTCCATTTTAATATCTGTTTTTGTTCCCGAGATTTTTAGTCGAAAAATGTTACCAATTTTAGCATCATTTTTTGAAAGTTTATTTCTTATACACAAAAGTAAAGATTTTTCTAAGGCCATATTATCTTCCGTTAGCAACAAAATTGAGCATAGAATGAAATCATTTTGAAGTCAATGCCTTCATTTATTAACGAGATATCGAGTATAAAACATGAATTTTTAAGAATTTTGTGTAGTAATTTTGTATAGGTTCTAATTTTTATGAAAAAACTGACTATTGGATTTTTAATTTTTAATTTGGGCATTATGACATTGGGACTGGGCTTTGCGATATTTATTTTGGGCATTACGACAATAATTATTTCTATTGTTTCTTATGTCTTATGACCTAACGAAATATAACCCAAATCATAAAATGACATAAAGCCCAAAAAGGAAACGTTGTACAAAATATCACTAAGAAAACGTCACAAACCCCAAATAAAATGTCATAGCACCCAAGTAACTTTCAATGTCGTAACGATCGAATTTAGGAATGTTATAACTAGGGCCCGGATTCTCATGCTCTAAAAAACAAGAAATACGCTCCAACGATTGAATGCCATTTTAAAGCAAATTTCTTAATATGAAAAACTATCTGATTCTTTTGCGTCTAAGGCTCTCTAAAAAAAATGCATTTGCATCGTAATCCGGGACTTGGTTATAACGCACAAAAGTTTTTGGGTGGTTGCGCTTTGTGTCGCGTATAAACAGTGAGATATGTATGGAGGGGCATGATTCCCCCCTGCAAGGTGCGAAATTGGATGTATGCAAAGTTTCTTTGTATTTAAAGAATCTGGATTTAAACTTTGCATACGCACTACCTTACACCTATACCAAATCCTAAAGGGGGCCCAGGGGCAACATACCCCCCATACATATCCACTGTTTGTACATTGTAGCAAACCATTTCATTTTATTTCACTTTGAAAATTGACCTTATTTTGCTTTCTGAAAGTGAAATAAAGCCAAACATATTTTTGTTACGCTTTCTTGACGTACTGAGTTTTCGGGCGATCTGTGATTTTGTTCGTTTAATGTTTGAGTTTGGGCGATGAACTTAAAAACTCAAAATTTAGTATTGCCCAAAATATTACTTTTTGGTATTTTCTTCTGAAAAAGTTTTTTTGGGGGATAGAGCCACTTTTCGGTGATATGGAATTTTTAATATTTTGGCGTTATTTTATTGGGCAATAAGACCGAAAAAATCGTACAACAACAAAATGTTAATACAAAAATCTCAAGTCTCAAAAATGTCTGATACTTTTTTTATGGACTTGGCATTTTACTCATTTGAAATTTTCTAAATATTTGTATAATATGTATGCAGGTATGTATATTGTTATATTTGTGTCAACTAGTAAAGTTATAAATTCAATTTTATTGAAAATATGGATCTTATCACGACAAAAAAAAACGAATATACTCATATTAAAGCCTATCATACTCGTAATTTATGAAATGTCAAAAACTTGTAGGTCATATATGTAGTTGTAGCTTAGGTACTAAAAATTTAAATTTTTTACTCTAGAAAAAGTTAAAAAATAATAAGGTGCTAAAATAGTTTAAAATTAGCAAAATCAAGTGATTTTACTAAAACTGCAGAATATTTTAAAATTTCCCTCAATATTACCAGAAATTAAGTATACCTAGAACATTTTTTGTGGAATTCAGAACTGCATATTAAACAAAACCGAACAGCATAGTTATGAGTAGTACACTTGGGCGAATACGCACTTTTGTATTCTATTCGATTTTTAACAAATTTGTTCAAAATGTTTATATAGATCAATACGTTTGAGATAAAAAGTTCACCTGATATGTACGCTGCAAATATAAGACTATAAATTGCGTTTCTATAATATTCAATTAGGCAAATTTCAGTACAAGAAACATTCTAATTCTAAACTAAAACAGTACACAAAAAGACCATTTTTGATTTCTCGTTTTGCCTTGCTTTACTTTTTTTTTTTAAATTGGTGGGTGGAAGATCCCATACCCCATGTATGGATAATGTCTTTATTACTCGCAATTCTACCTTTATTTATTTGCATGCTTCAGTTTATGATTGATGGGGGCAAAATTTATAATGACCAGTTGTCCCCAGCTAAAAGTAGGTAACTACCATATAGTTTTCTCTCATAGTCAACCGTCTCGTTATGTACACGTATATGCTTGGTTAAGCATCAATCCTGGTTAAAAACAAAAATACAAAAATAAAGTACCTGCCATCAGTTAAATTAAAACGTGTTATGTTTAAATAAAACCTCAAAAAGTAAAACAAAACATTCCACCTACTGCGATCGATTCAATATCCAAATTCAATGCCCACCGACCGCACCGAACTTAACTTAAAATTGTGTCAATGTACTTTTGAATATTTGCAAGCCATTTGGATAAACAATGCAAAACAAGATAATAAAATTCTATAAGATGATTTAAACGTACGCCAGCAGGCTGTAAAGTCATTCGCATATTGTGATGGGGGAAAGTTTAATCTTGCTCATCGAAAAAAATCAACAAAACAAAATTGTAATGAATTTTGTTCAAGCTCTGGAAGATGCATCACCATAATATTCAATCACCTTTAGCATCGTACATTATTGTTTTATTAAATTTTTGCGTGAATCTTAAATTGTACCAGAGTTGGAGTAAATTATTGGTGACTAGCTGGCTATATGTCATGTTTCACGCTTAGCAGTTGAGCAAACAACATAAAGTCAATAACCTATATTTAGGTACATACGTTCGTGTATAGGGTAGGGAAGGAACAGGGACAGGGACTGTGTGTGGCCAACACGTGCATCGAACGAAAACCATCACTGCAGCAAAAACACCCCAACTGAGGGTGAATCTGACTATACCAGGATGTATGTATGTATGTATGTATATGTACTCGTAGATTAACTAGATAAAAAAATACATCTGCATACACAATAATCGTGATCAAGTAGCGACTTTGAGGTTGTAATCTGAATATATCGCCCTGGCAGAGTTTTCACGAATTCAGCACGTTGAAGTAGTAGACTACGACGACCATGGTCACTCTCTCTTTCTCGCTTGTTTTCCCCAATCACATCAGACACAGTATAGAATACACTACACAGGGCTATAGCAACCGGTATCACGGTTATGCGAAGCCCAAACCATCACTGAAATATTGATTTATGCACACTTTAGGATATGTTCTCTTCCTTTAATGGCTTCTTTCGAATATTGGGTCTCTGCTCAGTGCTCACTCTCTCTTTGCTGTGATAGAAACAACGAGGACGAGCTTGATAATAATGACAGCGGCGGCGGCGGCGGCAGCGGCGACACGTCCGACCGGTAGACCATTATCTTCATCATCATCAACTTCACAGTAATTACGGAAAAGTTGCTTCTGCCGAATCCCATCTTCTTCAATATATTGTATTGCTCATTCTAATTGTCATTAGGTCGACTTTTGCCTTCTAAAGCTGAAACTGAAGCTGAATCTGAAGCAGAAGTAGAAGCAGAAGCTGTAGCTTTGTCTTTTTGCCCTTTCGAATAGTACCTAATTATTAATTGCATGACAATTGTAGAGTATACATAGTGTACCTACACTTTGACTTGTTGAAAGTATACATCCATGACTCTAGGAGATGTATGGCGAATTTGCGAAATCTATATACAGTATAGTAGAGGGTGGATATTAGAGTATGTAAGTTGAACGAGTCTGATAATCGACAACCGGTTGAATGCAACGAACAACGTTCGGGTAATGGCATATAACATCATAGTCATAGTGGAAATAAAAAATATGTGGGCTTAACCGGAACCGGATGTATTATCTGCGCTAACTGCGCTCCGCTCTGCGGAGCTTAGAACATGTATAACATTCGTTACGCTTGGAACACGTCGTCGTCTGCATGACTCCATCAAAACCACTGACAGTTGTAGAATTATTGACTTCAAATTTTTTTTCTTTTTCTGTGTGCCACTTCAAATTGGTGCTGACCGAACAGTGAACAGTAAACTGCTCGATAGTAAAACGGGAATGAATTTTTTTAGCATCTAATTACACAAGTTTTGAGAATGAGTCTGTATTTTATTTTATTTTAATTAAATATGTGACTGGCCTGCAGGCATATTAGCAAACCAGGAAACGATTCCAAATGCCTCAGTGGTTAGGTTAGGTAGTTTATTCGTATTCGTATTAAAGGTATATGTACATATAACATATGTATGTACCAAAGCAATAACGGTGTCTTAATTAAAACTGGACCTGATTTATAATAATTTGTGGTATCTATGTACAACACTCGTTCTAAGCTATTTGGATGTTGAAATTATTAAACTTTTTTTTTGGAGTAATTATTCACTTTATGGTATTACCTAAGTACCCTCGTTTTCCTGAATGTTTCTTTTATTTTTTAACTCAAAACCACAAAGCAATACCTTTTGGTGCTGTTGCTGACATTAATTGACACGCGTGAAATATTAAAATATTTTTTTATGGTAGGTATGTAATGACGCAGTCTGGGAAATTATCTTAAAAAACTATCTTCACACCTGTAATTATATAGCAAGGAAACCAAATGTATTCATCCTGTTGAATTTGGTGTGTGGGTTTTGTTGAATCATCATAAATAATAATAATTGCTGAACACCAGTATTTACCGTTCCGTTGAGGGATGAAAAAAGGTTTGATGTTATCGGTGAGCAGAGTGACCGTCACCGTCGTCTTCGACGTCGTCGGTCGTCAGTTCTTTTGTGGGTCGATCAGTCGGTCGATTGAACGGTTGGTGTGGGCAACTACAACTACTTTAACACAACAAACTTGGGCATTCAAACTTAACTGCTAACTCACGAGAATGTCTCGCAAGTTGAGACGCTATTTTGTTGATTTGTCCTTCCACAAAATTATAACTGTTTGGAAATATCAATATCATTCGGCCACACTGTTTATTTTTCATTTAAACCATTTTTTTATCATCACACAAAAAACAAAATATTCTATTATGTAAATTAATTTTGTTATTCAATTGAAACTAAAACAATCAAATAAAATATAAGTTAGAACTTGATCTTATGTTGCCCTTGCCAGTTAAATTGAAACAAGCAAATAAAACATTACTTAAGTGACAGTGTAAGATTTTAAAAATACCAATTTTGTTTAAATTTTTTTGGACAGTATGGTTATGGTATCTCTATAATACTCTCCGAATGCCCCATCTGCCTTATAAGAAATCTTTAAATAGGTTTTTTCTCGAAATCTGATTTTTGTTAATTTTGCTGAAATTTTAACTTAAAGATCAATAACCATCCGATAGGACTTGAAATTTGAACTGGGTACTATTGAATAAATTTACTCTACAATAAGGTAGGATATTTTTGATTGGAATTAGGATTGGAAAATTGAAAATGGCTTTTCATAAAGACGACATTTTGTTAGATATTGATATTTTTCGAAAATCTTGGAAGAACCTTCCTGTTTAGCAGATTATTTATTAGTTCAAAATACAGATTTTGTAAAGCCAAACAACTGGTTATCCATTTTGCGGTTTCAAAAGTATAGGGCTAGAATTCGACATCTGTCAGATTAAGTTATTAAACCAATTTTTTTTCAGTTGAAAGTCTGACATTTACGAAAATGGATCGTTTAACTATCGCACAACGCATACAAATTGTTAAACCTACTACAAAAATGGTGATTCTGCCATCGCCACATATCGTGCTTTAAGAGGAGATTATAGTTTATGTACATAATCGTCGAACTAGGCAAGCAGTTATCAAGGCTCCCGGAAATTACGCCAGAAGAAATTACGCCAGAATTTTTTTTTTGGAAAAAACGCCAGAAAATGTTTTCTGCTTCAAATTGGAAAAAGAAGCAGAATTTTTTGTGGAAAATAAGCCAGAAACATTGGAAATTGTGCCAGACAGAAATGGAAAAAAAAACAGAAACCAAAATGGAAAGCAACTAAACAATAATTCTTACAATAGATGATAGAGACAAAGAGTGTGTAGTAAAACTGTTTATTTATTACAACAATTTATACAAAATACAGTTTTCTGGCGTTTTTTCCTAAACATGAAAATATTTTTTTTTTGCCTTTTTTCCATTTCTGTAAATGGAAAAAACGCCAGAAAATTTTTAGGAAAAAATGCCTGAAATGCCGAAATTTTGCCAGAAAAATTTGGGATTTTTTTCTAGGAAAAAAAGCCAGAATTTTGTATGAAGAATTTTCTGGCGTTTTTTCCGAAAAAAATTCTGGCGTAATTTCTTCTGGCGTAATTTCCGGGAGCCATTATCAAAAGCCGTCGAACTAGGCAAGCAATTATCAAAATTGTGAAGAAATTTGAAGAAACTAGATTGGTTACAGATATTGCAAGGCCTGTGCATCATCGTTTCGCTAGTACCACTAAAAATATCTCTGCTGTAAGGAAAGTGCTGCCGAAGACCTGAACGTGTCAGTTCCTCGTTGGTTAGGACTGTCTTACGGCACATTATGGCGTATTTTGCATTTGGATGTGGATTTACAGATGCAATCATATAAAGTCCAGCTCATACAACAAGTGAAGCCAGCTGACCATTCACAAATTCGTAGATACGTCGAAGTGGTGCCTGAACAAAAAGCGGTGGACGGCGATTTTTCGAACAAAATTTTCTTCAGCGACGAAGGACATTTTTGACTCGGTGTCGGTGGGTAATGGGTATGTTAATAAACAAAACTGTCGTATTTAAGAATATTCAAGTAATTGAAGAGAGGCCATTACATCTACAAAAAGTCACTGTTTGTTGCACTCTTTAGTCCGAAGGTGTGATTGGACCTTACTTCTTCGAAAACGACGATGGAACGACTGTCACCGACAATTCGGAGCGTTATATTCATATGATAACCGACTTTTGTTTTACCTACTATTAAAGCATACGACTTGGAGAATATGTGGTTTCAACAGGACGATGCCACACGCCACACAACTCGAGCGAATATGGCTCTATTGCAAGAGACATTTCCTGGCCGCATAATTTTGTGGCGATATCAACTGGCCACAAAGATTATGCGATTTGACACCGCTGGATTTTTTTTGTGGGGCCACTAGAAAGACCGTACTTAAAAACAAACATTAGTCAAGTTATGGCTGAAATACCGCCCAATATGTATCAAAAAGTGGTTGAAAATTACCTCAAAAGAATCGAAGCTTGCAGAAGCTTGCAACCATTCGCGTGCTGGTCATTTAAATGACGTATAGTCTTTCACACATAATGTCAACGTTCAAACTTTATTATAAAAAATAAATATGAACAAAAAATATTTTATATGTGTTTAATTTACGTTTACTTTTGAAATCGCAAAATGGATAACCCTGTATATTCTCAATTTTTCAAACAAAATTTCATTTAATTAACTAAAAAAAAACTTGAAGGTCACCGAAATTTGCTACATTGGCCCGTTGATATGAATTGACTTAGATCTTCTTATTTTATTTAAAATACGACGTACGAGTATTACAATAAAGTGAGTTTATATTTTGAAAATGGGCAATTCTCACTTCGGTCATTTCCGAATAGTGTAAACTTAGAATTCTTTAGTAGAAATATACTTTGAAGAGTAGTGATATGATCTTCGGATTAGTATCGGTCGTAAAAATAGGTTTTTATTTATTAGGAGTTCGAAAAATGGCTCTTTAAATCTTACATCGTTTCCACCAAAAATATTCTTTTGCCCGATCAAAGATATAAAAAAAGGCGCTTAAAAACAAAAAATCCGATGTAGTTGTGTCTTTTGACATTGAAAAGTCTTTTGATTGCGTCTGGAATGACGGAATCGTTCATAATCTCCTAGTTATCCTATTTATCTTGTTAATTAAATTAAAAGTTTTCTGTTGAAGTTTTGTTAAGCAAACCTCCATTATATCCTATAAAGGCCGGAATTCCTCAAGGATCGATACTTTCTCCTCTGGTATACAATATCTCAGCTTTTGTAAAAAGATCATTTTTCGCAGATGATACATGCATCTTTAGTATCTCATAAAATTGCCAACAAATTTTATCTAACCTACAGAAGGCACTAAGCACCATTGGGCTTTATTTTTATTGCTGGAAAATTAAAATAAACCCTGCAAAGACTCATGGTTGTTTCTTTACAAAAAAGAAAAAGCAATGTAATCTACCACAAACAAATCTTGAAGTGTACACTGTACACTGATCTAGTTCAATGAGAAAAAAATATTAAATATTACGCTTAATTTTGGATAAATCCTTGACCTTTTTTAACCAAGTTTCAGAAAGTATAAATAAAACTCAATTTTTATTCAAAGTTTTGTAATATCTTTTACATGAGAATGAGCATTGAAAATAAATTACTTTATTTATAAAGTAATTTTGCTCCCTGCTATGCTTTATGCTTCCTTCATATGAGGATCATAGACCATAATAAGAATAAAATTCTACAAATAAGATCTCAAAGTTGGGCTTCCTTCCACAATTTCGATAGCTCATTGATTCCTTTACTGCACATATTTCCTGATTCTTCACATTTGAATGTTTTGCTATTTTTTGAACATGAAGAAAGTCCAATTTTAATTTTAAAAGATATACAGAAGTGCTAGTCCACATGTATGGAGAAGGTTAGCTGTTAATTAACAGCGTAATAATTTTCTTGCTTCCTCGTACGAAAAAATATCAACAAGCTTCATAAATCACGGCTTTGGGACAATTTCTTAGGAAATCTATACTCGTTTATAGTTTCGCAATACAACTTGAATATACTCGTACTAGGAAATACAAATAATTAATTTTTTTAATTCGTTTAATTTTCCTGAAGACTTTTTTTAAAAAAGACAATTTTGGGGTGTTGAGATTCCCCGATATTTGTATTTCTTCGCTTTTTTGATATTCTCATTTTCCCAAGTTTATGAACACCTATCAATGGTGGATCCAGGGGAGGGGGTGTCGTAGGGGTCATGACCCCCCCTGGGAGATAATTTGTTTGCTTTTTCGTAGGAATTCCCTTCAATTCAAAACGAATCGTATTGCGTTAATGGACATGGCCCGTTATATTTTGAATTATTATAATTTTTTGTATATGAAAACAAAATTTGTATTTTACTTCCTTAAACTTTGTTGCTAAAAGTACTACTTTTGACTGAAAATTGGACCAAGAACATAATATGAATCGGATTTTCAGCCCTATTCCAAAAAACTGCACAAATTCATCAACTTTTCACCGATGGACGATCCAGGGGTGGTTATATGAGCCATAAAGCTTATAGAGTCAAGTTGTATAAGTAAAGATTTCATTTAAAGATTTGTTAGTAATTTAACGACATTCACCAAAAAGCGGTTTGCTGTCAAAAACAAATCAAATTTTTGTTTTCACTCAATTTCGAATTTGAAAAAAACTTTAGTCAAGCTTTGAATTATTTTCATAAAATTTGTTTCTAAGAAAAAGAGCTAATATTCAGCTTATTAAGAAGAAACCTTGAATAAGAAATCGTCAATTTAAAAATATGTGATTTTTTTCAAAATTTCTCTAAATTTTTTATTCTTAATTTTGCTTCTTTCTATAAGAAAAACTTATTTTGGTATTGCTCCAGAAGGGTACCCCTCATAAAACCTTCATTTTTTTAACAATTTCTCAAGAACTAATGTACCGATTGCAATAATCTTCTTTTTCTGTGCAAACTCTTGTCGGTGATCAAATGATCAAATTGATGATGAATTTTGTTGATCAAAAATGTCATTTTTTTTTATTTCTAAAAAAATATAAATTTTTTTCACAAAACTCGATAACGAAATTTAAATGTAAAATGTATATCTTAGCACTTTATTTACTGCTTACCAAAAATATTTTTAAGACAAAATTTAAAATTTTAAATGATTTCGAAAAAAAAATAAGTTACATTTTTAAATCTTAAATTATATGAAATATTTTTAAACATACTTTTTGGAAGACATTAGCAAGTCGTGCATTTTTTTTCTTTCAAAATTGATTTTCTGTTGAATACAAAAGATCTTAAAAGACCTTACGAAATTAAATAAATCTACTTTTGAAGTGAATTTGCTTTGGATGCTCTAGAACTAAGATTTAAACACGAATTTCAATATAATATAAATGTTCCAAAAACATGAAAAGTGACACTTTTGTTAAAGTAATGGCTAATTGAAAAACATAATAAACGTTTCATATTTATTGATATAAAAGCTTTGAACATCTTGAGATTTGAAGTGAAAGGAGATTCTGAAACGTGTAATTTGTGAGTGCCACACAAACCTTTCTTCCCAACTTATTTGTTTACCTTAATTTGTTATTTTTGAGAGAAATTATGTACTTAAATGCACCTATATCCTCAAATTCAAGAACCAAGCATTTTTCTCTCTACAAGTTTTAAGTTTTGGTGACTCCTTTAAGGTCAAAATACGAGTAAGCAGACCGATAGCGATAGTAACAATAGACTCCCGAAAATTGAGTCCGAAAAAACTACGTCAATAAAAGCCCGACAGTTCTTTATATCAGATCGTCTCTCTTGAATTTTTGTATCGTTCTTCGCATTAATAGAAATGGAAACTAGTAAAGTATATTTTATTTTTCGAAAAAAGCTACGTTTCAAAACAATTTCTTACATTTCTGCGTGAAATGCACCAAAAATCCTGTAAACTATTGTGTCTTAGCTCTTAAATATGGCATATATAGAAAACTGTTGGAATCTTGGAATGGTTTCATATGTAGGGAGTCATCCAATTAAATAGTTAGACCATACCTTGCTAGACAACAGTGCTTTTAAATAATTTGATAACTAAAGCTGTCATTTAAGCAATTGAAATGTGTAAAGGTTAGGTTAATATACTCATACACATTATGTTTTTAAATTTTGTTAGCCTCCTTTACAAAACATTAAAGAACATTTTTAAGCGGTGAGTAAAAACTCATCTAATTGTGTGAACACCCCCCCCCCCCCTCCTGATGAAAAGTCTGGATCCGCCCTTGATACCTATAGGTTTCCGTTTTGGAAAACAATGACCCTTCACTTGTTGGTGTTTTTTTTTTTTTTAGGTTGTACACGGTGAAGTGTTGGTAAAACGTGTAATCATTACTTTCATCATGAAAGTGAAAGTAGTGTGAGCAAAGAAGATTTTTGAAATCGATTCCTTTTGGACGAAATCTAACCATATCATCTAAGAAAAATCCTCATATCATCCCCAAGTTTGTTTTAAACTAGTTCAATATTCTCCTTCTATACCAAATTACGTCAAAACTATTTTCGTAGAAATATTGTAGGTACCCAAGACCTCTGGCATGACAGTCCATCGCACTAACCATCATGCCACGGGTACTACTAATCAATATAAAGGGTTTTTAAATTGGGGGCGGGTAGATTTTGGCGCCCCCCTGCGGCCATTTTGTTTTGGTGACATCTGTCAAATCTTTTGTTTATTATTCTGTTGTTTATGCCAAAGCATCATGGCAAGTTACACGATTAAACAGCTCGTTAAAATGATAAAACTTTATTATAAAAATGAGTGTTCGTTAACGCAAACGTTACGTACGTTCAAGGAAGGCAAGATCGGCCGAGAACATCGCCGCAGTCCGTGAAAGTGTACAGCCCGAGGCAGTCTGTTCCTCGCCGTGCACAAGAACTCGGCGAGCGCTACATAACGATGATAACTAATTTCTTATGGCCCAAATCAAACCATATGGAACTAGACGACATGTGGTTCCAACAGGACGGAGCTATGTACGTGCAACACAGCAAATGCCACGACATCTACACACAACATCTACCCGTCCTTATTGAAAAACCTTACATATGCAGAAACTATGATTTCAATCAAAGAATTAAAAATAAAAATGCTTCAACAAATATATAAACAATAAGCATGCAAAATATTTTATATTAATGTACGCTCTGCAGTAGCTAAAAAATTTCATTGATATTTTAAAATTCCTTGGGACGTTTCCAAACCGCCAGAGTGCTTGCTAACATAGAATTCTTATGATGATCAAAAACTTCTGTTATATTGTCTGTTTTCAGCCATATAGTAGTTCCTATAAAAATAAATATAAAAATTTTCCAAACAAGCGTTTTAATCTTAATATAGGTTTATAATCTCTTTTCGATAACCTCAGCTCAGCTATAATAAACATACTATATAAAGTTAACCATGCATTCGAACGTTTTTGTGACAATTGCTGTCGTATACGATTAATAACGTTTCAATTACGCTTCAAAAATGCACTCAAACGTGAAAAATTTCCCTCCGAGAACAATATGCAGTCATGCCAGCTCAACATAAATACTTGTGAGTGTAATATCCCACGGTGTGCGGTTCACGTTCAAGTAAAAATTTTTATCCCGCTGCTGCTGCTTACATACCTTTTTCAATCATGTTTATTCCTTATTCTAGGATGTTCATAACAAATAAACACGAGGAACACTATAGAGTACCTAAGGAGTTTTAATTTGTGTACAGTCAATTCAAAAAAAGAAAACTTTGCTCTTTGTTATCCTAGCTGGTTATGTCTCCTTGAATTGCCGCGATAGGTTAAATGAAGCGTGTCCTATATTCCTGTCATGTATATGACCCAATTGATTGAACTGCGCTAACTTGTGAAATGGGCGGTATAGTTTTGTTTTTTTGAAAGCTTTCAATTCTAAATGTTTTTAGGTTATGCGGTTGTTATAAAACTACTTTTTTTAATTCTCAAAGTGGAAAAGTGATATTTTGTCAAAAAAGTCATCTATAAGGCTTTTGGGAATATTGTTTAATTTTCCTTCAGTTCATTTCTTTCTCGTCCTTCAAATGTTAGTAGCGTTTGATTTCAGCTTAAAATTTTAGGTCTTCGTCATTCACACCAAAAAATTGTATTAAACTTGCAATCTTCATTTGACTGGAATGTTTTACAAAATTTTAAAAGTGGTTGAAACAAATTCGACTAAGGTGATATGATTATTGCATTTTGTTAGTTTAATATGATAATTACCAAGCCCTCCCTCCTCTTCTGTGTAAGGTAAGGTAAGGTTTTAGTAAATTTTTTTCGCTTGAACAATTTCCAATGAAAATTGTGAATATAATGGCTTTGGTGAACTTTTCAAGAGCTACCGTAATGATATGGACCTGGAAGGACTATATTGTGTTCTATTTTATGATGTTCATATAAAGGGTGGTTACATCTTAAGGGCCGATGTTGATTTTGAATAAAACACAATTAATTAAGGTAATATTGTCGTTTCTTTTTATTATGATAATGTTGGTATGGTTCAATTATTTATGGAACAAAATATCGGCCACACCTCCATCCGATGGTCTACATTTTCGATGTCGCTGAGGCATAATTGAGGCTCAATGTCCTTATTTGTGCCGAAATATATTATCCTTTCGCTCTTGAATTGTTACTGGCTTCTCGACGTACACCTTTTTTTTAAATAACCCCAAAGAAAGAAGCCCAAAGGTGGCAAATCACATTCATTGACGGCTAGTTGTCATCGCCACCACGTGAGATAACCATTAAATTCGTCGCGCAAAAGAGCCATTGTTTCGTTAGTTGTGTGACAAGTGGCATCGTCCTGTTGAAACCACATATCGTCCACATGCATTTCTTACGATTCGGGCCATAAAAAGATCGTTATTATCTCACGACATCGAACACCATCCACAGTAACTGCTTGACCGGTCTTATTTTGGATTATGCAAGTCTGTAGGCATTATGTTCATCAACGACGAGAGTGAGAGGTGCAATCGTTGGGGACGATTCGACGACGAGTTGAAGAGGACCGCTCTTCAGCCACACTATCGCGAACCACTTTATTTTGCTTTTCATCAAAATGTTTTATCATTTCTTAGCCAGCCGAAGAATTAGCAGAGACCCTAGACTGCTATAAAGCAGATATAACCACCGTCCAGGAAATACAATGGGATATGCCTAGCAAAAGGAGAATTAAAAACTGCGATATCTACTATGGTGACTTGCGGCTTTGTCATTGGAGCCCAAGCTTAGGCAACAAGTCTAGAGCTATAGGCGCATCAACAAGCAAATCATGACTATCTGAATCAAGGCTAAATTCGGCAACATTAGCCTAATATGCGCACAAGCCCCCACATAAGAGAAGAATGACAACACCAAGGATATGTTCTTCAAGCTCTTAGACAAAACATATCAGTATTGTCCTAGCTACGGTATTAAACTTGTCCAGGGCGATTTTAATGCCAAGCTAGAAAGGGAAGACATCTTTGGTGGAATAATCGGGAAAAACAGCCTGCACGACAACACTTTTGATAACGAATTCAGGCTCATCGATTTTGCTGCGGGGCGAAACGTCATGGTGGCCAGTACGCGTTTTCCATACCTCAATATCCACAAAGGAACTTGGAGTTCTCCAGATCAATCTACTGTCAACCAGATTGACCATATTGCGATCGACGCTAGACATGCTTCCAGCATCATGGATGTCCGAACTTTCCGAGGAGCTAACATCGACTCGGACCACTTCCTCGTTGTAGCCAAGGTAGCACTTCGGGTTTCAAGACCCAAGGCTTTGAGAAGATACAATGTCAAACGGCTACAATCGCAAGAGATCGCCATATCCTTCTCCGACCGAGTCACAAGTTACATCTCTCGAAGTTCTCTGCCGCCAACACAATGTATCGAGAACCAGTGGCAACGTTGCAAAGATTCAATCAGATATGCCGCCTCTGACGTGCTGGGTTTCAAGCAGCCATCAACAAGGAACCCCTAGTTTGATAAGGAATGTCGGCAAGCAAATGCAGCCAAACAACAGCTACGCGAAGCGGCGCTGCATAGAAGTAGGAGAGCGGCTCACGAGCTCTATAAGCAGAAGAGGCGAGAGGAACACTGACTTCTTAGAAGGAAAAAGAGAGAGCATGAGTAGCGTGCGGTCGAAGATGTTGAGATATTTAAAAGCAGGAATGAAGTTCGAAAGTTTTATGAACAGGTGAAACGAAATTCACAAGTGCATAAACGTAAAACCGAAGGCTGCAAAGACGAAAGTGGAAACATCATAGTGGAACCGCAGTAATGCTGAGGATATGGAAGGACCACTTATGGAAACTGTATAACGGCGAAGACGAACCGAATTCAGCTATCAGGCAGGATGATCTATTCAACATAGACGACAAAAGCCAACAATCCCATCTTCCCGACTTAGCCAAGTCTAACAAAGCCGCTGGAGCAGATGGCTTGAATGCCGAGCTCTTCAAAGCAGTTGCAGATAATTTGGTTAGGCGCATGCACCACCGATTAATGGAACCTCAGTATTGTTTGTCCGATTCTGAAAAAAGGAGACCCTCTTAACTGCACCAACTATAGAGGCATTAGTCTACTTAACATCGCTTACAAAATCTTCTCTGCCATAATATGTGAACGTCTAAAGTCCATGATAATCCAAATCGATCAAATGTTCACATTACGGCAGATCCTGGAAAAAACCCAAGGACATCAAATCGACACCCACCATCTTTTTATCGATTTCAAGGCAGCATATGACAGCATCTATAGGGACGAGCTGTATAGAGCCATGTCTAGTTTTGGCATCCCTGCCAAATCGTCCGTTTATGCAGGATGACCATGGAGAATTCACACTGCTCCATAAAGGTTGGAAACAACTTAACAGAACCTTTCGATTTCAAAAAAGGCTTTATACAAGTTCATGCGCTGTCATGCGATTTTTTTTAACATCGTACTTGAAAGAATAGTGCAGAGCTCTCACTTCAACACTAGAGGCACTATCTTTCAAAAGTCTGTCCAATTACTAGCATATGCTGATGACATGGACATAATCGGAAGAACCAGCGTGATGTCAATGGGGCTTTTGTGAGTATTGAGGCACAGGCGGCAAAAATGGGTTTAACGGTTAATGAGGGCAAAACCAAAGTACATGCTGTCATCGAGAAAGGACTTATAACACCGACGACGCGACGTCTCGGTTAAAACGTCACCATCGAAAGACGTAGCTTTGAGGAAGTTAAGGACTTCGTCTACCTAGGCTCCGCTATTAACGCAGAAAACAACACCAGCGTTGAGATCCAAACGAAGAATAACTCTTTCTAACCGCTGTTTCTTTGGACTAAGTTAGCAATTGAGTAGCAAAGCCCTCTCTCGAGCGACCAAAGTGTCGCTATATAAGACCCTTATCATCCCCGTCCTGCTATACGGTACAGAAGCATGGACTATGACGAAAGCGGATGAAAGCACCTTGGGTCGTTTCGAGAGAAAAATTCTTCGCGTGATCTAAGGTCCCGTATGCATCGAAGGGGAGTGGAGGAGAAGATGGAACGACGAGCTGTACGGGCTGTACAGCGACGTAGACTTAGCCAGAAGGGTAAAAGTCCAACGACTAAGATGGTTGGGTCACGTAGAGCGCATGAAAACCAATGCTCCGGCCCGGAAAGTCTTCGAATCCACACCCACAGGACAGCGCAGTAGAGGAAGAACGCGGATCAGGTGACGCGCACAAGTGGAAAGTGAACTCACCCAACTTGGAACGCGAAACTGGAGACATCTATAGCTAGGGACCGAGCTAGATGGAGAAGTTTTTAGGACTGTAGCGCCACTTTAATTAAGTAAGTAAGCCGAATTGAATTAGTGTCATTTAATGGAACCTTAGCCAATTCCATCCCTGAGTTTCTTATTTTTCGTCTTAATAGTGTTTTCTTTTGTCAGAATATGTTTTTCAAAAACATTAAAGTCTTGAATTCTTCACATTGATTTACAATTATAAGCACTTTATACAATTTTCTAAGAGTATCTATAGCATTATGAGAGTACTCTGAAAAACAACAGCTTCAAAAGTTCACACTGCATTGCATATTATAAAACTACTCGCTATAGGTACATAGGGAAAGAATTTTTACCCTTATTGGTTTCTATTTAATAAGGGGTGCGTGTCCTGGTATACTCGGTATAGTTGCGTTGCCTGACTTATGTATACCTACACTTCATACGTGATTGGAGGAGTTTACTGAGGTTTGGAAGGAATTTTGTTCGTATTTTTCATAACCACTAAGGGGTCTACCGCTCTAAACGCAATTAATGATGGCATCTTGCACCTTCGTTACGTTTATTTATTTTATCTGGTTGAGTTTGTTCGAAAGATCAATATACTTCCCCTTCAATAAATTCTGCACTAATTGTGGTCAAATTGATTGACATATGAATGTCGTATCTATAAATAGAGGTAAACAGTAAGTTTTGGGGTGACAATATGGAAATATTGAAGATCTTCTCACAAGATAGTAAATACTTTTGTTTGAATGTTCCAAAAAAAAAACCAACGTATTCCTTTTTAAATACATAAGTATAGTAAGTATAATTTTATGTCTATAGCATCAGAAGTTGAACAGAACAAGCCTGTATAAATTATGATAGATATTCCTAATTAATTTAAGAAAAAGTTGAATAGATTAACAACGAAATGAATGTTTTTAATGAGAAAAATAACTTACCTTCATATTTATGTATATATACATATGTATCTGCCAAATATCCGCATACATACATTTATGGTATCCGAATAAGTATCTATATAGATATTGGTGAATGGTTACTCGTCTTACGCGCAAGCAATCAATGTTCCAAATCGCTATCCAATCACATTCACGGTGGTTTAATGACCATCGCAATTCATCTTTAACACTTACCGTTCTTGATTCGTATACCATATATAGGAGGCAGAGGCATCAAATGTTGGCATACCGCATCAATGGAGCCCGCAAGAAGTCCATTATACTTGCATTTCAGATAGAAGGTACGAGTACCTAAGAGAATCGAGAAAAAATGCTATATAAACCCCACAAAAAAAGCACCAACAAATCATCATCTTCGGCACACCGCTTCTTGATTTTCGAGATTAATTTGTATCTATACCGCAACTTTATTATTTACACCTGGTGTAATAACAGGCATGGACAGATATCGAGAATACCTTTACATGCGTCCAGGCGTATGTATACATATATACCCGATTGATAACCAAACTGCCAAAGGCCTCGTCTTCTCGTTTCAAACTCTTGTATAGATATGCGGCACGGCCGCAGAGGCATCATCGGCACCGCGGAACGCTCGCCTCAACTCATATATCATTTTCTGGTATAGAGGAACGACGGCTTGACGAATGGCTTTTAGGCTTCACACTTATCTATAGACACCTCGCGGTTGATGCCGACTCGTAATTATGGATAGATTGAGGTGTAAGGAATGTGCCTGCGAACATGTTATAATGGACTCATCAGAAGTTTGACTCTCTAGATACGTCTATACGGCATTTATAGATGTAGATGTATAGAGTGTGTGGTTGCGGGGTTCTCTGTTCTTCTAATTGATTGTTTCCAAGTCACTATATGAGTCAAATTGACAAATGTTTTTAAATTCCTTGCTGGTCATTATTTAAACCAAAGTTTATGTGCCTTTCAATATCTTGCCAAGTTATATGAATATATGAACAGTTGAAAAGTCCCTTAAAGAAGATTATTCAATTTTAACGTTTTTATGATGTTAGGTATATTGGGTGATAAATTGAGTGCAAACCATGCTTAAGGTCATTTTTTCGTTGTACTTTGTAAACCGGAAAAATGACTTAGTACATTTAAAACTAAACAGAGAAAATATATTTAAGACATACCCAATCCAAAGAACTTTATATAAGGGATGAGTTGGATTTCACATTGTCATTTGGATTTGCCCAAGATATTTTTGCACCGCAATTGTAATTCGATACAACTGGGAAGCAGTTTCCCCATCAGGCCAGCACCACCGCATCTGTAAAAAACAAAACAATTTAAATTTTACACTGATGGCATTGAAACTGCACTTAGGCTAAAGGTTCATCATACTGCATATACTGCGCGGTAAATTGATACTTTAAAAGGGCTATTCGTATTCCTTTTCTTCAACATGCATTTCTTTCGGTCTCACTTCAATTAATTCGACATTTGGTTTCGGAAACTGTGGTTTTGAAAGAGGATGTTGCGTGTTGTATACGAATGAAAAGTCGTCGTCCGCGTCGTCGGTATCAATATGGGCTCTTGAAATCATAGTTCTTATATTTCCTTGATACATGAGTGATTAAAGGTGTGCATCTACGGTGGGACTTGCGCCTGCGAAGAACTTCTCTACACTCAGTAGTAATTCACTTTTGAATTCATAAACTATTTTAGAAAGTTCATTATGAACCCAGAAGTAAATTGTATAGCTGATCGGAGACTTTCTTGATTTTAAGTTTTGGCAGAACAGTTTTGAACTCTAAAATGTGCCTGGTAATAATTTTTTGCTTGATTGAAAATAATATTTCCTTTCAAAATTTCTCCTCATTATACTGTTTTTGAACTGTGGATTTTAATATCTTTAAAAAAGGCTAGGTTAGGTATAAGCTTAGATACCAAATGTAACAGCAATATTTGGTATAAAAAGAAAAAAATTTTAAATCTATTTTTTGTTTGTCTCAAGAAATTCGACTAATTCTTAGGAGAATTTTGTTAGTACATACTTTCTTTTGGTTAAAAAAAAACTATTAAAGGTTCAAAGTTCAAGTAGCTTAAAACATCATTTTTTCTAGTGTAAAACTATTTGAAGCTCGACTAATCAGACCTGTTGCAATAACTTTCAACGGGAAGTTAAAAGTGGATATTAATAAGGTATTTAATATACCAAAGGTCTTACTATCCTGTTTCTAAAACTAAAGAACTATTAAATCTTGAGAATTAAAAACATTTAAAAATTAAGGAACTGGCATTAGCATTTTACTAAGTAGAAATTTTCTAAATATTTAGCAATTTACTAGCGACTCCAGGCTCTGCTATTCGTCTCAAGGCTTCATTGCAGTGGATTAACCACTCTGTAATTCTTAAGTATTTAGAATAAATCCCAAAGCACAGAAATCAAAAACGAATGACGGGGTTGTGGAGGAGTCTACTCCGCCTTTCCAATCATTGTAGCGTGTTCAAGGCGGAACTTTTGGCGATAAAAGAAGTCTTGTCCTGGCTTAAAGAAAATGTGATATCAACATCTGATATAAGTATTTTCTCAGACCGCTATCAAATTTCTGAACTCTGTCTCTATAAACTCTATAACAGTCCATAATTGCCGATCATCTCTAATGGAGATAGTACAACAGTTTAACATTCACCATTGCTGGTTGCCGGTCCATAGAGGCATTCCAGGACATTGTAGGCAGATGAACTGCCTGAAATGGTTCATTACAACCCATTCTACTACGTTTTTCTAATGCTGGCATACCAATCGCTACATGTACACTGTTAAACATTTTAGGTGGCATAAGATCTTGTCAGGTCTTGAAAAACAACTGGGATTTAAAGCGCTCAAGGTGTTTTCTCGATAATCGGTGTCATAACTGGGCACATGGCTAGGCGTGTTCTCAATTGACTTTTGCAGAAGCTGCACAGATAAGGAAAATGAGGAAACAGTTCGCCACCTCCTCTGTGCATGCTCTGCTCTGGATCAAAAAGGCGCAAGGCTACAAATACTTGTAACTCCGGTAAAACCAAGCCTAAGATTTGTAATTCGCTCTTATAAGTTTAGGTTTTCAACCAAGAATCGAACTTTAACCTTGTCAAACCCAAAGTAACATTCTCCATCATCCATCTTTTAAGGGACTTAAAACATCACCCTTTTTTGTACAAAGCCGAGGCCTCAAATATTTTGAAATCTTTGCCTTCCGAAAACATTTTCTTAGTTTAAAACAAAACAATTGCAGTTGCAAATTTAAAAAGCACACAATTCGACTCTTTTACATTGGCATGAAATACAGGGTTATCCATTTTGAAGTGTAAAAAGTAAACGTAAATAAAACACATGTAAAATATTTTGTTTTCATATTTCTTTTTGACTAGATAGGGATGATGATAATTCGATTTATTAACATTCATTTATATACATATGTACATTGTTTACAAAAATAATTTAGTAAAATCGTTAAGGCTTGGCTATGCCGTCTGCCGATTGACTTCTGTTTGAAAATTAACAATGTTTATCTAATTGAATTTTTTTTTGTTTGAATTTAGCATTTAGAATGTAAATTAAATAAATTACTGTTTTAAAAGGATTCGTTTATAATTTGATTACGGTAAGACATTGCAGTTCGAAAATAATTAAATAATTGATTTAAGTTTCCTTCACAGTTGAGGAGGGCGACTATTTCTTCTGGTGACTTCACATTGCTGCCGAGCAAATTTCTGCGTATTTCAAATAAAATTGGACAGTTTCCTATAAATGGATTCCGGAGGTCGTCATCGCAGTATTTACCATTTTCATCAACTATTCGAAAGTCCGTTCTACAGTAGGCAGCATGGTCTTCTAGCTTCTTATACCACAGATTTTTCTTCTCAATTGTTTTCAATACCAGAATTTTTGACATATTAAACATTTTTTTGATATAATCAACATGGCATATATGTAATAGTTTTGATGAAGAGGGGTGATAGTCCTGTCTCAATTGAGATCATATAGTTTGGGGTGTTTTTCGGTAAACGAAAGAATCTTTTAATGAAGAACCTCTGAAGTTTTTCGACCGTTTCAAACTTCTCCCCTCCCCATACCTGTGCTGCATAACATCATAATAGATTCCGCCACTGCAACAAAGACCTTATATTTAACACTATGTGATATTGACTGGTTTGAGAAGCATTTCTTCTATGTTGCGGATATTGCACTTTTAGATTTAATCAGCTTTTCTTTAAGGTGTGTTTCCATATTAAGATTGCTGGTTATGGTAAATCCTAGATATTTGTAGGCTCTAACAATCTCGATTGGTTCTCTGTCATAGTGCCATTTCTCATTCCTGGCTGTTCTACCAGAACCATTCCGGAATATCATCACCTTGGATTTGCTCAAACTGACTTTTAGATTCCATAACCGGCAATACACATTTAGTCGGCTAATCATCAACTGTAGGGTTTCGGGTCGGTAAGCAAACAGTATGACGTCATCTGCAAAAAGCAAGGCTTGGATGAGTGTCCTCGATATTTCAATTCCACCAGGAAGAAAATCAATCAGGTCCTCTATGAACAAAGCAAAAATATTTGGGCTTAAATTACATTCTTGCTTGACTCCCATTTTCGATTCGAAGCTCTCCGACTCTCACCATTCCATACCGTTGCCTTATTTTCGTCATAGATGCTTTCTTGTACCTGCCCAAATATGTCTGACATACCATAATTGTAAAGCTTGAACAATAGTGATCGGTGTTCAACGGTATCAAAAGCTGCCTTGAAATCGACAAAAAATACGTAGAGCTTCTTTTTTTTTGTTCAAAGGAGGTTGCCGCTATGCTTTGCAGTACAAAAATATTGTCGATAGTCGAGTAGCCACTTCTAAAACCTGCCTGAAATTCCCCAAGCAACTTATTATCATGGGTCAATCGGTTATTTTATAATGTTTCGAATATCTTGTAGGTGGCGTTGAGGAAGGATTTCCCACGGTAGTTGGATGGATCATCAATGTTGCCTTTCTTATGTATGGGAAAAATTAGGGAATTTTTTAACTGTTCTGGAATACTTCCAGTATCCAAATTTGTACTGAACGCCGATGTTAAATTTAAAGTTAGCCTTTCTGTTCCATATTTAAAGAATTCCAGTGGTATACCATCAGGTCCTGAAGCTTTTCCGTCCTTCAATTTCACTAATACGGTTTTAACTTCGTCATGAATTATGACACTATCCGAAATATCAATCGAGTACGAAGGTTTAGCGTATTGGATAGGAAGCTTAAGACTCTCTGGGTTCAAAAGTAACTTGAAGTGATTATGCAATACATCGATATTTAGTTTCAAACTGATTTTTGGTTTTGCTCCATTTAATTGGTTAATCACCATCCAGAATTCCTTGGAATCCTGGCAGTTTGTAAGTTTAAGAGCCTCGGTTTCATAAAACTTTGTTTTTTTTTTTCTTTGCATATTTCTTTGAGTTCTGCGTTTGCTACTAAATACATTTTTTTGAAGGAATGGCAGCTGAATTTTCTAAAAGCTTTTAATCATCCGAATGATTTTTTGCGTGCTTTTTCGCAATCTACGTCGAATCATTTTTCTTTACTTTTAAGAATTTTTCTCTGGTATTTTCTTGATTCCGGGCATGAAAGTTTTATAATTTGTTCAATGTCGCTTATTGAAATTTGAGTCACCGTTGGAAGATTCCGTTCCAGGTTGCATCGATACTCCTGCGCTCTGTCTTCTTCCCAATTTAATTTTGGTGGCAGCTTTAAAACTGTTATATTGTCTTTTTTATTATAAAGATAAATCCTCTCCTCTTAATGCACGATATGTGGTCTGTGGCAGAATCATAATTTTTGAAGTAGGTTTTAAAAATTTGTATTTATGCGTTGTGCGATAGTTAAGCGATAAATTTTCGCAAATGTCAGACTTTCAACTGAAAGAAAAATTGGTTGAACAACTTAGTTTGACAGATGTCGAATTCAAGTCTATAGGTACTTTTTATACCGCAGAATGGATAACCCATTAGTTTCTTCATATCATATCAAAAATTATAACTTTATAACTATTTTGAAATTATGTCATTATTTTTTTTTTAAAAGATAGTATATTCAAACATTTTTGCAGACTTTAAAGTGATTTCATTTGAAAATATAATTACTGATAAGTGTGCCTATGCCTCGAAAAAATTTAACACAGAAGATACATACATACATATATTATTTTGCTTCATTTTCTCACAGCATCATGAGGCTTCGTCTCGTTCGTCGTTATGGCTCTCTAAAGTCAATCAGAAAATAAACTTTGTTGCGCAACAAATAATAATTAAGGTTTTCCTCCCTCCCACCTTAACTTAGCTACAAAAATATTAATTATTTATTACTAGCAATTGCCTGACTTTCACATTCTCGATCTCTACATCAGAAAAATAGACGTACTTTTTTTTGAATATTTAACCAATTCAATGTCTGATGTATTTTACGAGTTCATTTTTTAAAAAATTGTATTCAATTTATGGATATACCCATGTCCCCACATATACATAATCCCTATATATTTCACCTATACTCGAATAAAATTGTATATATTATTTATTTTTCTGTCGACTATATATTGACTCGTAACTAGTAATCTCTTCTTGGGAGAAGATTTAAGTAACACATATGAATATTAATATAATAAGTCTGATGACTCGATACGCGATACTACCTAACAAAATATATAATTTTTAATTTTTTGGGTTGACATGTAAAACCTTTTTAGAATACTAATGAGAATAATGATTTATGCGGTATTATGAGACCATTAAAAACAAATAAACATAAAACACTTTTTTGTTATTACTATTCGAACTGTGTCATTGCGCGCGGAATATTTTGTTTTCAATACAGGCACTGTCACTGGCACAGGGACAGTCAGCGAGGCAGTGACACTAACATAGGCTTTGCTAAAGTCGTATATACATATGTAGTTGGTTGGATATAGGAATAGGAACAGAACAACTGCAGGAAAGCAGATGGATCTTTGAGTCGAGATCGAATCATGCGTCTTTTGGAATTCAAACAATTTGAATATGATACTTGCATACTAATTAATAACTTACTTAAGATATTTTGTTAGCAATTCACGTAACTTATTTCAGTGTGATGTGCTTGAAGGTGGCAAAACGTCAAAAATATGCCTTTGTTATTATAAAAAGCGCACACATATTATTAATATTAATATTATTATTTTTTTTTTTTTTTTAACTGCTTTATTACCGAAGGTGACATAAATTGAATTGAATGATTTTTCTTAGATTTTTTCATCTTTATCTACATTGAATGTAATTTGCCTTTTTAAAGATTAAAGATTAAAGATGGATGTCATTGGCACGAGTTAACATACATACATCTATACATAACACATATATGTACATATGTAATACAACATATTTAAAACTCTTAACTTATCGCAAAAATATCATAATGCGAACGAAGCCTTGTCACAAAAAGTAATCGGAGAGTGAATAATAAAATGTTGACGGAAACCGGAAACGGGAAGTCCATCTTCCTATCGAACGAAGGAAGACATGTGCACTGTGCAGACCAGAGAAACACATATCCCCTTCGCCTTGCCTTTTCATATCTTTATCGATGCCTCATAGCATGCCACGAGAAAAGAGCGAGTAAATTACGTGGGGGTGTCTAATGTACCATTAACTTCAGACCAACGGCCATCATCCATCCATATAGGATAGGTCCATGGAGTACTAATGTGTTTTCAATCTGTGGAAAAAATGGCAAAAAAAGGGTGGGTGAATATTAGGGGTGATGATGTAGAATATCATCATACATATCCTAACGTATGTGTATATGTTTCTGCCTCATGTGTCATATTTGCCATAGTCTATATGTATGTATGTATATTTGTATATTCATGTGACATGTAGAGGCGCCCTTAGATGTTCGGCAATTCACTTGGTCTATTCTATACCCATCTACGTTTTTATCTCTTCCGCAACCTACTCACATTAAAATTACTATGGGTTCGGTGGGGATGATGGTCGGTTATGTTCGCACTGACATCAAGTTGAAACTAGTGTTTGTATAGTTTTTCCTATACGTCATTTATAGCGTCGTGTCGGTTGTGGGTCGTCGCTCGTAGCTTGGTTGGTGGGTGGGGGGTTCATCTTTTTCGCAGCTTTACACAGCTTGTAGTGGTTTATTTCAAGCATATTTTTGCATTTGCAGGATTTCGAATTATATTTGAAAAATACACATTCTACGAAATATTATAAGTGTTGTTACATTTCATTTTATATCTGCTTACCGCATCTGTTTTCAAACTCAAGTATTGATATACCTACTCCTATCCTAAACCCTACATTACATGTTGAACACCTGAAAATTTGAACACCTGTACGTACATACATATATGCACTTTTAGGTATGCTCATCTTTTGCACCCTGCTAGGTATTGCATTGTGATTGTCAAAAACATTTTCATGATGAAAATCCTTTTGCAAATGTAAAAATGCATGAAGGAATTTACAATGTAGGTAGGTAGGTAGGTAGGTTGGTTCAAAACATCGCAACACATAGACTGGAGTATACAAGACTGGAGAGCATTTCGGTGACCAGGTAGCAAATAAAGCAAGTATTCTTGTGCCCTAGAGAGCATTTAATAATGCCATATAGTATATGTTAACCTTCCCATTCACAGGAAGAAGAGGTAATTATTTCATAGCTTAGGGCCTAAAGACTCTTAAAATGTATGCGCTCCTTCCAAGGAAAATTATAATAATCTCACTATATAGAGGTAGGAATGTGAGCATTCCTATTTCCTACACTCAAGTATAAGTACTGTGCACATACATATATGTACATGTGATACATATTTGCATACTTCTAAAGCAGTTCCAAAGATACCTATTCTTATACCCATTTACCTAAAAAATGAAAACACGCATAAGCCTAGTAAAATTTTCTTCTCTCTGAACTTGATTAAGACGCTTTGAAAGCTTATAACATTCATGTAAAAATGACCTAGCAATTGCAATAAACCTGCAGACTTAAGTGCTTCAACTTTAGAGTACCTTAGTACATACATATATGCTTTAATCCCCACTTCAAAACAACAACAACAAGAACAAAAAAAAAATAAAAACGTAAACAACTTCAGACTGTGTTTTATGTGGAGATCAAATAATTAAGATCAAATGCACATGAACACGAATAAATCATTGCGATGAATATTTGCTCTACAGGGGGACTTTATATCTTTCGCGCGTAAGCTCCGCCGCTGAAAGCCATTATTTATGGACAAGCGTTAATAAAAAGGATACCGTTACAAAAAGCAAAAAAAGCAGCATAAATCGATGAGTGACTTGGGTATACACAGTAGTATACAGTATACACACATACAGCTCCTGTGCCTGTGGGGAATATACGGATCACTTCATTTTGATGCATATGATGAGCAATTCAGTGCAAAATTTTTATTTTCGAATTAAAAAACGAAGAGAAGGTAGAAAGCCTATTTCGGTCACCATATGGTAGTATTTTAATTGGAAATAATGTATATAAATACATCTATGTACATGTACATAGGTGCATAAATTTATATAGTGATTGGTAGTTATGTATAAAGTCAGATATATTATAGACTAAAATAAACTTTAAAAGGCATATCCAGCTGGACAACCAATGTCGATTTCAATAATTCAAAAAAATATTTATACATTTTAAACCCTGGACATGGGTTTTAAATGTCCTTATTTGAATAAATATAAACTTATTTTTATTTATAGTGAGATTAGATGAAACTGTGTCTCTATCGATTTGCAGATATAAATAGACCTGCATTTTCTTCAAAGTTTCGTTTCAATTCTATAAAATAATAAAATGATTTGAATTCTTGGTAAACAAGGAATAATGGATAACTAATGATTGAAGGAGAGTTTTCAAGAGCAGGAATTTCAGTGAACAAACCATTTTTTCTATCACATATCAAAAACGTCATTGTTAGTATAGTTAAAGAATGATTTGAAGTTAATATATTGTTTGTCGGTTAGGTACTCTAGCCCCAAATCAAAAATCCCCAAAACAATATGCCCTAAACATAATCCCCAAATCTAAAATCTCCGAAACTAAAATCCCAAAAATCCCCAAATCCAGAATTCCCAAAATCTAAATCCTTAAGCATAGGTTCACCATATTTTGAGTATATCGAATAAATTATGGCGCCAAACATAATTTCTTATATTTACTTCAAATATGGTGAATCTGTGGTTAAGAATTTAGATTTTAGGAACTATCCAGAACAAATTTAAGCTGTGTTTTTCTTTTTATTCTCTTTTTAATATTATCTATATAAACTTAAACTAAACAAAAACATAAGTGATTAATATCATCTATGTTTTTCAAAATTAAGAAATACAGTTTGAATTCATGGTATTAAATAAACATATAAAACAAATATTTTAGCATAGTGATATGATATAAATTTTAAAAATTCAAGTTTTTCAATTTTTGACTGCCTTGTAATGAAGGACTTTAACTTCTTCTATGTTTTCACGCTCGATTTTTCCAATTGACGTTTTCACCGCTGCTTATTTTCTCAATTGTAGTAACAACATCTATCATTTCCTTTGATAAATCTCTTATTAGTAGGTACATATAATCCTGAATTTGTTATCCCTACAATGCACTTGAGGCGGCGCGGCGATGCCAGGCTTACTGTATTTTGTGTGCGAGGAAAATTATTTTTTAGACTCACTAAAACTCGGGTTCATATTTTCTTTTTGATGCATCCAGAAAATTGGTTTTGAACCAGAAGTAAAGTTTTGAAAAGTCGTTATCTTCCGAAGTTTTGCTTAGCTCCGAAAAGTACATTCAAATTATGAAATACAACATCCATTTACGGATTTTTTTTTGACATTATGTCGGTATCCCAAATTTTTTCTAATAAAATATTCGAGCTGAATTATATTTTTTAGTTTTGTTTTATACAAGAATCAATATGTGATTTTAATAAATTCATAATTTATTGTCTAAATTTAATTGAAGTCGATGTCATTATTAGTTCCTGAGATATTTTGCTTCAATCAAATGTTTTACTTGTAAAACAAAATTTAATTGTAATCCGTATCTCTACTTGTCCTTGAGATATGCAGGACGAATAAATGTTTTCCGAACATACGGACAACGCACAGTGGGGCACCTTGTATGGGAGAGCGGACAAAACTCTATAAAATCTAAACTAATGAACCGATTTTGATGACATTTTTAAAAATGATAGCCAATAGCAAGACAAATCTACACCAGAAAATTCCGCTCACTAAAAGAGAAAATGGCTTTTTTACAAAAGTTGGGTAACTTTTGAGGATATTTTGTTTACGATAGTTTTTAAATCAAACTTCTATAAATTCAGGTGTATATGATAGCTAATCTAATTAATATATTGTTCCCAATCGGGCCAGTCACTTTTTTGAGTACATTGTAAGATATTTACAAATTTCAGAATTTGACTGCCAGAGGACTGACGAGTATACACAGTTTTGAAAGTATTATAATGAAATTTAATACAAATTAGTAAAAATCTCTTAGGATTTAATAATGATCACTTAAAATCACTTAGTAACAATTAAAAATAATTATTAATATGTAATACTAGGAGAAAATACTACATCAGTTTTCAAAACAGACTTTTGACATTTAACGTAACGTTATTCACTTATCTTTTACTACTTTCACATAGTTTTACTAAATATTTCAAAGTAATCAACAAACAAAATCTAACAATATTTATCTTAAAAGTACTAATGATCAAGAAATGAAGAACAATAACAATTTACCTGACACAGAACTGACGCCACACTACTGACGAAAAAGACGAAATTTGAGATTATAATCTGGACTAATGTTTTTTTTTTTGTAATTTCAAATATCAACAAACTACATTTTAACAAATCAAAGTCTAATACGAATAAATAAATATAAACTTTACATCAACAAAAAAATAACGACTCACCATAAAACTTACGTGTTGACTGGCTAAGCACGTGTATAGACAACAAACATAACCCAAACTCTGGTACAGTTATGGTGGCCGTCAAATTGTGCGACCCGCAACTAACTTTATTAAATAAAAAAAATAAATTAGGTGGCGCAACAGTCCGTAGAGAACCAGGGCCTAGTGACTTACAACTCTCAACCATTCCTGTGTGTGAGTAATGTTGTCAGAGATGGAAGGGACCTACAGTTTATATGCCGAATCCGAACGGCTAATTTGAGAAAGCACTTTTCATGACAAGAATTACTCTTAGAGGATTTGTCAATTCCTCGCAAGAGGCAGTACCCGTGAAAAAAGTTAGGTGGCACAGGCAGGGATTGAACCCAAGACCCCTTGCATGACAGTCCAACGCACTAACCATCACGTTACAGGTACTACTTTATTACCAACATTAAAATTCAAAGTGGGATTTGACGTTGAGTCGGCGATATTTCGCACGAATTTTAAATTTAAATGACACACAAGAAACTGACGAATAAAACTGAACACAAAATTTCTTATTTTTTTTAATAAAGTGGAGAACACTGCATTATGAAAGTTGTAGTATATATTAAACTATATACATCGCAGATTGTATTAATTTAATGAGTTTTCTCAAATCAATGATAATGTTCAATAGACAGTCACTTAATGGACTGACGTTTTAAGAACTAATTGTGTTTTTTTAATAACTTGTATTCAAAATGAAGAACTGAAATTGGGTGACTAAATAAAGGTCTTTCCATTGTTTTAAAATAAATTGCAATCTCAATGAAATATAATCAGACTTTGGATATATTGGTTGATGACATCGAGTTACCCAACTTTTGTATAATCACCCATATCTGAAAACAAAGATTTGTTTACCAAATTCAACGTATATTACTTAACTTACTTAAGGTGGCGCTACAGTCCTGTGTGAACTAAGGCGAATATAATAATAAATAACGAAAAAAGCATTTTGAAAGCATTGTAAATTACTAAAAATTCAGTTTTAATATGTGAAAAGATTTGAAAATTATCAATTCGTAATATTTATTAAATAATGTCTATAAATCAAACCAGCAAAATGAATCGACAAGGAAAACACACAATTGTAATTGTAATTGCAATTTATTAAATAATATTACCAGAATGATGTTGTCACCTCGGTGGTTGATTATCGAAAGAGATCGAATTCAATGCAAAATTGTTGACAACAAGACAAAATAACATGATCATACGAGATATGAGAGATTACAGCAATTTTAACAAGAAGCAACTGCCCGTTATTATTACAATGACAAATACAATTAATAGAAATGTAAATTTGGTAAACAAAGTAGTGTAAATTATGCAAGTTTGGCAGTTGGCCACACATATTGCAAAAACAAAAAGAAATTTTAAATTACATTTTAGATAAACAAATTTATGATATGAAATTACAATTAATCAAATTCAAAAACAACTAATAATACAAATTTAACATCAAGTACAGAACAATATGCTTAAAAGCGAATGGTTGTGTGTAAAAAAAATGTTTAGGTTTATTTTGTTTGCAATTCCAAGGATAACACATTGGATTTATAATGATATACATACATAGATAGTTGGTGTTTTCAAAGTTTATCGTTTGATTTGTTTTAAATTTATTATAAAATAAATTTAAATAATAAATAAAAAAAAAAATTATCAAGTAAATAGACCATTAAAACTTGTTCAACGAAAAAATGAAGAACGAAATTGGAAAAATCTTCAACCATCCTCAACCCATCATTCACCAGCTCTTCAATTTTCCTTTTCGAAAGAAACTCCGGAAGAAGTTAGAAAAAAAAAGATCGTGTAGAAGCTGAAGTTCTGAATCTTTGAGAAACTGAAATTCAGTGCAATGGATTCTTCATTAAAATAAAACATGTAATGTATTTTGAAATGAAAATAAAAAAACGCGTCATGGAGTATATCCTGCACTTATCATACAATCTAGCCTTCGAAACCAGAAAAATTGTTTAAAACTTTCAAATTTCACAATATACTGATCATTTAAAGAATACCAATATTTTATCAGTTTTCACGATATTTGAACTTTGAGGGAAAATCTACTGGTCTACAATTTTTTTTTTGCAAAACGGTTTTGATTTTCTGATTCTACAACCAATTAACTATAAGAAACACTTTCTGTTTAAAAAAAAAACCTACTTTCAGAAAAATAGGTTTTGTACGCATTTTCCCCACTGTGAGACGACGTACGCACTAAGAAATTTTGATTCTAGATACCTTGAAGGAATTTGACAATTCTTGACGTTTCAAGGGCCCTAGGATCTAAATCCATCATTTTTATAGAAACGTTTATGTAAAGTGTTCGTACTTAAGAACGTCCGTTTTTGTTCAGTCATTCAGGTTCCGTCAAGTCCCCCTGCAAAATGGCGAAAGCCTGAAAAATTTACATTTTTTTACTGCGGGAAAAAAAAAGAATCTAGAGCCTAATGCGCAGCAGCTAGCTTTTACTGGCAACGAGTCATTAGGTTCTGTAACTTAGATCTTGAAACTCCTATACAGTCCTTTCATTGCTAATTTTCCACAGAACTTGTGAATACAATTTTTGTAGAAACGAACCTTTTTTTAGTAAAAAAAATCCCAAAAACACTTCATGCATCAAAAATGCACCGAAATCAGACAATTTATAGGTCTGGTATATATTATGCCATTGATTCAGGTGCCTAGAGTAACAAACCAGTTCTTGGTTTATAGGACACCTCTCATTCAGCAAGCCATGCCACCAAATAAGTTTGAAAAAATCAGACAGCATCTCCATCTTAACGACAATACTAATGTCTTTCCAGGAGTTATGCTGATGGCGATATGATATTCAAAATTCGTCCAGTTGTTAAGGCCTTAAATGAAGCATATGGAAAAGTTTCGCTAAAAACACGGCTTTATATGTACAAAAGCAAGGAATATGCTAAAACAGTATAACCCCTATATACCTCATAAATGGAGTTACAAATTGTATGTTTTGAGTGTTGTTTCTGGTTTCATTTACAATATAGAAGTTGAAACTGGAAAGAAAACATTGTGAGAGCTGAAGACCTAGATTTGGGAGCATCTTTCAACGTCGTAGAAAGATTATCGCGCATGATTACTCCACACCAAAATTACAGGATCTATTTCGACAACTACTGCACTTTTTTCCATCTTTTGGAATATTTAGTCAAAAACGGCATTTATGGTCTATGCAAGTTGTCAAAAGAAAAGAAATTATGAAGAAAGATCGAGGATTACGGAGCTTACATCAACATCTATGTCTCAACGTTTGTATGAAAGGATAATGAGCTATTTTAATTGCCTTCCACTTTTATTGGCAAAAATTCCATATTTGAAGTACAGAGATATGATAAAAAGAACTCGTGATACATAAACATCCCGCGACCTAATATTGTGGTATTATAAACATATGGGTGGGTGTTGACATTATCGATAGCATAATAGTTATCTACAAAATACGACTGAGGAGCAAACGATGGCAACTATCACTGCTTATACCTAATTTTTCGCTGCTCTACAAAAGAGTGAGCAAATATAAAAAATCTTCCTGACAAAGTCGTCATGGCATTTTCATCTATAAGGTGCCGAAATTCTGCGCCAGATCGGTTCAAAAACTAGTTTGACAACACGTCAAACTATAAAACGTGATATTAATAGAGATCCTTAAAGGATCTTAATATGAAATAATTTAGAAAACCACGTATATGTTTTTATACATAAATCTATCTGATTCCACAAAAATTTGCATTTTGAAGGTTTTGATTTATAAAGGGTTGATTTCTCGAATTTCTGGACGGAAAATAGCTTTGACTTGAATTATTGATCTCATATTTCATTTGATCAAAATTTGTCTTATATACGAAAAATATTTGGTGAAATTTTTAGTTCTTTATTTATTTATTTAGTTATTAGTGTTCGTCGCATCCTAGTCTCTTCGTTTTTTAACAAAACTTGTGGAGCAATATTTGCAAACTATTATTAAATATTTAAAGACTGCAAAATTAAATGTCATCTATAATTGAGGCCTCTAAGTAAGATGAGCTATCTATAAAGTAGAGCAACGATTAATTTGACAGTTTTAAACTTATTGCACTGTACTACCACAAATTTGTTCAATAGTGAAGTGAAACAAAATGTCTTCCAAATCCCTCGTGAAAATGAAATATCAACACAATGTTTACTATCCTTTTTTATATTCATCATAACAAACAAGTGTTAAGGTCTTTCAAGTGGTATATGTATGTTCTACGACTGATGGCCTCCTTAAAATAACAACCACTCTAATGATTTGTTTTCTGTTAAAATAAAATCCCAAACTCACTTGAGACATCTCCTTTTTTTATTTGTTTGTTTATTTGTTTGAGTCATTCTGGAGTCATGTTACGCATTATCACACTTCATGTAAAAGATTTGTCAATTTGTTTGATCTCCTCAATCTTTACGTAACTGTATATTTATATGCGATTGTTATTTAAAACACTAAGAAAACATTCAATTTTTAAGTATTTATAAAAGGAAAAACAATATTTCGGTACCTGCAATTTTGTACAGACTCTTTATTGCAGGTTTTATATTATAAAATACAGATGGAACAAATTTCCTTTAAATTCTTGAAAATCAATAAAATTGGTGACTCACATCTAGATATAAAGTGAAAGATAAAACATGCCGTTAAAACACATACATATTTTGTTTTGGATATTTGAAATACGAATAAGATTTATTTCTAAGAATTGTCATCACTGCAATCAGCTGTTGACATCCAAAAAACGAAATTTCTTACGAAATAAATAAAATCTTAAAGTCGTTTGCCGGAAAATTGTAAACAATTTATTTTTAATGGCTAATCATTTAACTACATTTAACAATTTCATAAATATTTACCAATATCTACTTTAATTATAACAAAATTGTCATTCAATACTAACTATAGTAAACACTTATTCTCTTTTATATTAAGCGAGTGATCTCAGAACCCGTGAACACGTCAAAAAGTGTCAGTTCGTGAGAAAATTTCTGGAATCTTTAGGCTTATAGCGATTTACCAAAAGTTAACGTAAACATTTTTTGATTTAAATTTATGGATATTTTGAAATATAGTCACATGTTAAATTCGATCAAGAAATTATATTTTTAACTTAGTAACTTCCTTAAATGTTTCTTTTTTAAATCGTTAAAAAATTTGTCTTTAGACAACTAAGGTTTTAAACAGCTCTTCGATTAATTAAAACTAGACATCATATGCATATACCAGAATGATACAGTAAACTAATATTGAAAAAGTCCATGAATTAGTGGAATATTTTCAAAATCTTCAAATCAAATTGTCCAGATGCTAAATTTTCAAATTAAAAAGACAATGTTTAAAAACGTTCAAGTAATAAAATAAGAAGGCTGTCTACTTGAGCATATTTATTTCAGACATAGTTTTTAAATTAGAAACTGAATATTGAAGATAGGAAGTATAGATTTGATGACCATTGAAATTTTTATAAGAAAAAGACTTCTCCATGAAATTTGTATGGAATTTTCAAATATTATCTCAAAAATCTGACGCAAAAGTAAAATTTGGTTGCCAGCCAAAAAGATGTCATGACATGCATTAAAAAAGATATTGTTACTAGAAGCTTTTGATTATTGGGGACTTGGAGATTTTGAAAGAAAATAATTATTAAAATTATTTTGAAAGTGAAAGAAAAAGCCATAATATGAAGACTTATGGAACTCAAATATTTGTAGAAAATAGACCAGATATATTATATTTGCGACAGATACCGCTTCTTTTCTATCTTATGTACACAGCTCATGCAATGGACTCGCACTCGTTTAATGACAAGAGCTTAAGGCATATAAGATTAGTGTTACTGTGTAAAAGATCTTCGAAAAGTCTAAAGGAAAACTTAAACTCAAACTAGAAGTGCTAACTCTCTTAAATAAACGAGGTTTTAGTTACCTGATTGAATGTGATTTTATACTTATTTTAGTCATGAATTAACTAAAGTCCTTACAGCTTATTATTTACTTACTTTTTCGGAAGTTTTTCGCTATAAGCTTTTTAATTACCAACAGATTACAATAAAATCCAGAGTTGCTAAAACAATAAAACAAAAAGTTAATACGTGTTCATATTAACCTAGTAGTCTGGTTTCAAATTTATTATTTGTGTTTTAAACAAGTCCACAGTGGATCAAATATTCACATTACGGCAGATCCGGGAAAAAACCCAAAAACATCAAATCCACACCCACCATCTTTTTATCCATCTCAAGGCCGCATATGACGGCATCTACAGTGACGAGCTGTATAGAGCAATGTCTAGTTTTGGCATCCCTGCCAAACTCGTCCGTTTGTGCAGGATGACCATGGATAATTCGCCCTGCTCCATAAGGGTTGGAAACATTTTAACATAACTTTTCGATGTCAAAAAAGGCTTTATATACAAGTTCATGCGCTGTCATGCGATTTTTTTTAACATCGTACTTGAAAGAATAGTGCAGATCTCTCACTTCAACACTAGAGGCACTATCTTTCAAAAGTCTGTCCAATTACTAGAGTATGCTGATGACATTGACATAATCGGAGGAACCAGCGTGATGTCAATGGGACTTTTGTGAGTGTTGAGGCAGAGGCGGCAAAAATGGGTTTAACGGTTAATGAGGGCAAAACCAAGTACATGCTGTCATCAGGAAAGGACCTACAACACCGATACGTCTCGGTCAAAACGTCACCATCGACAGACGTTACTTTGTGGTAGTTAAGGACTTCGTCTACCTAGGCTCCGCTGTAAACGCAGAAAACAACACCAGCGCTGAGATCAAACGAAGAATAACTCTTTATAACAGCTGTTTCTTTAGGCTAAGACAGCAATTGAGTGGCAAAGACCTCTCTCGAGCGACCAAAGTGTCGCTATATAAGACCCTCATCATCCCCGTCCTGCTATATGACAAAAGCGGATGAAAGCACCTTGGGTCGTTTCGAGAGAAAAGTTCTTCGTGTGATCTACGGTCCCGTATGCATAGAAGGGGAGTGGAGGAGAAGATGGAACGAGGAACTGTACGGGCTGTACAGCGACGTAGACTTAACCAGAAGGGTAAAAGTCCAACGACAAAGATGGATGGGTCACGTAGAGCGCATGGAAACCAATGCTCCGGCCCGGAAAGTCTTCGAATCTACACCCACAGGACAGTACAGTAGAGGAAGACCGCGAATCAGGTGACGCGCACAAGTGGAAAGTGAACTCACCCAACTTTGAGCGCGAAACTGAAGACATCAAGCTGGGGACCGAGCTAGATGGAGAAGTTTGTTGGGTGAGGCCATAGTTCACACAGGACTGTAGCGCTACCTTAAGTAAGTAAGTATAAGTAAGATAAGGACCTATCACGTTGTTGACAATGGGCTTAAGACGTTCACATATTACGGCAGAGAAGATTTTGTAAGCGATGTTAAGTAGACTGATGCTTCTATAGTTGGTGCAGTTTAGAGGGTCTCCTTTTTTTTAGAATCGGGCAAACAATACTGAGGTTCCATTAATCGGGCATGCTTTCTTCCGACCATATCTTACAAAAAAGTTGGTGCATGCGCCTAATCAAATTATCTGCAGCTACTGTGAAGAGCTCGTCATTCAAGCCATCTGCTCCAGCGGCTTTGTTAGACTTGGCTTACATATGGCAATCTTTACGTCCGTCGTCTAAGTCGGGAAGATGGGATTGTTGGCTTTTGTCGTCTATGTTGAATAGATCATCTTGCCTGATAGCTGAACTCGGTTCGTCGTCGCCGTTATACAGTTTCCAGAAGTGGTCCTTCCATATCCTCAGCATTGACTGCGGTTCCACTATGATGTTTCCACTTTCGTCTTTGCAGCCTACGGTTCTAGGTTTATGTACTCGTGAATTTCGTTTCACCTGTTCATAAATCTTTCGAACTTCATGCCTGCTTTTAAATCTCTCAACATCTTCGACCGCACGCTTCTCATGCTCTCTCTTTTTCCTTCTGAAAAGTCTGTGTTCCTCTCACCTCTTCTGCTCATAGAGCTTGTGAGCAGCTCTCCTCCTTTTATGCAGCGCAGCTTCGCGTACCTGTTGTTTGGCTGCATTTGCTTGCCGACATTCCTCATCAAACCAGGGGTTCCTTGTTGATGGCTGCTTGAAACCCAGCATGTCAGAGGCGGCTTCTCTGATTGCATCTTGGCAAAGTTGCCACTGGTTCTCGATACATTGTGTTGGCGGCAGAGAACTTGGAAAGAGGTTACTTGTAACTCGGTCGGAGTATAGGATTTGGCGATCTCTTGTGATTGTAGCCGTTCGACATTGTATCTTCTCAAAGCATCTCCCTGTTTTGCCTTGGGTCTGGAAACCCGAAGTTCTACCTTAGCTACAACTAAGTAGTGGTCTGAGTCGGTGTTAGCTTCTCGAAAAGTTCGGACATCCATGATCCTGTAAGCGTGTCTAGCGTCGATCGCAATATGGTCAATCTGGTTGACGGTAGATTGATCTGGAGAACTCCAAGTTCCTTTGTGGATGTTGAGGTGTGGTAAACGCGTACTGGCTACAATGACGTTTCGCCCTCAGCAAAATCGATGAGCCTGAATCCGTTATCGGAAGTGTTGTCGTGAAGACTGTTTTTCCCGATTATTCCGCCAAATATGTCTTCCATTCCTAGCTTGGCATTCAGGACACTGCTCATATGTATGTTTTGTCTAAGAGCTCGAAGAACATGTCCTTGGTGTTGTCACCTTTCTTCTGTGGGGGCATGTGCGCATATTAGGCTAATATTGCCGAATTTAGCCTTGATTCAGATTGTCATGATTTGCTCGTTGATCCACCTATAGCTTAAGACTTGTTGTTGCTTCAATGACAAAACCGCATCCAAATAAGCTTTCGTGGTTTTCTCGGTAGCAGTCACCACAGTAGATATCGCAGTTTTTTATCCTCTTTTTGCCTCTTTGTACTAGTTAGTAATTTTCTAAATATTTAGAAATTTACTAGCTCTTATACAAAAAAGACAGTAAGATTCTCAAATCGTTAAAAATTCACAAAATCATCTATTTAACATGGTAACTTATTAAAATTAGCAATGATATTACGTTTCGAAATTTTGCTACAATATCCGTATTATATTTTAAAACACAACACATCGCCATAATAAGATCTCAATAAATTACTGAAAACATAAAATCAAACAAATCATTGTGTATTTTTACAAAACACGTATATTTGTTCATTAAGTACCAACCAACTGAAATCTGATAGAGGCATAAAATTCGTGTGGGGTATTTAGCTTTTTTTTTAGAACATTAATAGGAACATTGATATCAAATCAACATACACGATACCTAAATTGAACGTTGGAATGGGTATCTATCTATCTAAACGTATGTAGATACAAAATATTGTGTTCGGGCTGCTGCCGCCGCCGCCGTCGTCCGTCCGTCAATTTTGATGCAAATCGGCTTAATTGACGTCTAATGCCAGCTAATTATGACTGCGTGTTACTCACAATGTAAATTGATATGAAAATATAATCTGTTTTGTGTATCTAGGTATCTCTATCTACATATGTACATATATATTTTATTTCTAGCAGATTCCAAATTTCAAGGAGAGAACTCTTGCAAGGATATAATGGTATTTATTTCCTTTTTCTTTTTTGATCCATTGTGTTGTCATATATTCATTCATGCAAACCTATGAATGTGGCGTGGTGTTATACTTAACCACAATATATGGTTTTAATATAAAAGGGAAGTAATCCTAATAGCAATTACGGTATTTTCGATAAAGCAATATGTTTGTAAGTTACCTATAGCGACTGAAGGTCGGTCAAAAAGTTAATTTCATGGGTATTGCTATTGATAAACAAACATTTACCTAATGTGTTCTAAGTGGCAAGGCAATCGGAGACATTACCCGGTATGTGAATTATACCTTAATGGATTCAAAGTGTTAGAGAGTAAACAAAAGGAAAAAAAGCTATAGAATTATATGTATGTGAAACTAAAAACCATTATAAACGCACAATATTGCTTGAAATTAAATTATTAAAAACAAAACTCAACCCTGATTCTTCATCAAAAAATATAACACACAAATTTGTTCTTAGGTACCTTATACCTACTCGCCCAGACTGCTTGGCTGCTATAGTAACGAGACGAGAAGGTTCTTATACACCTTTATGAAGATATACTTAAAAAATTTTGTGGACAAGATGTCTACCATCGAAAAGTTGTAAATTTTTTGGGAATACTTTTGTTTTGGTGTCTTCTTTAAAAAAAAAAATATTTATGATTTTACGATAGTCTTCATTCTAAAATTTAATGTCCTTGGGACGCGCGGGACGCATGGAATTTAATCTTAAACTCCTTATGGTACCATAAATAATCTTGTCCTAAGTTTCCTCATAAAAGATATGACGTTTGAGTGAAAAAAGTCAATGAAAGTAAAATCTATATGTATCAGCCATAACACGTCAACCAAGCCAGTGCATGTCCAATGGAGTTCGATGCTAAGATCAATTAAAAAAAAAATAGATGTCCCGTGGTTATGGTTACTAAAATGTTTCAAAAAGGTATAGGCCTATATGTATACCTATCAATACACCAAACCTCGTAAATATACATACCTCTCTATATGAAATATCCATACAGTCTAGAGATGCCTTTTTGTGATCGTAAGCACTCGCCTAGAAATGGGGAATGCAGCTCGAATGCGTAGGTAGCCGATATAGAGTCGAAGGGCAAAGGTGCACACAGTTTGAATGATCATCTTTGGTTTATCCACCGCAGCGTGATGTAAGCAGAAATCTATTCGAAACAATAGAAGGTGAAAATCGATTTTTTTTTCTTCTTTCCAAAGGTATTATATGTGCGTAGACTTTGAAAGAGCGTAGGTTATAGGTACCTACGACGCGACGGCCCTCCCTATACACTATACACAGTTGGGATCAGAAAAGGTATCTAATTTTTGCTGTAGACAAATCGGCGCTCTTGCTTCATATCCCAGCTGCCGAAGCTGTACCGCATGTACCTTTGTCATTGAAAAAATATCAGGTTTGACTCTATAGGCCTGCAGGTTTAGGTATGTGTACATTGTACATATAAGAGCGAAGCGAAGCGAAGTGGGCGACTGAATGTCTGCTTTAGATGCGTAGATATCGTTTCACAGCCCTGAAATTAAATCACGCACACGTATACGATTTTGAGATCCTTCCATTTATTAGAAAATATGGTTTTTTATGTTATGTACGTTATGGTCTCTATTTCATAATTAAAGAACTTAATGGACAGAACAATTTTAAAGTCATGTTTAAGTTATGTTACATGAAGTGTCTGATATTTGATAAGATCTTGACACATAGAAGTTGTGAACGATGTTATACTCTTGATTATTCGATTCAGAATTCTTTATTCAGATTGAATTATAAACAAAACAAGCTTACAACAGAGTTAGGACTGTTGTCAAAAATATTATTCCTAATATCAAGTCTTCTACGAAAAATTAGTCCATCATAACCCTACCCTTGTAAATCTTGGCTCCTTTAAGCATTGATTAACAATCCGTCTTAAAACAAATATATTTCAAAACAAACACAAAAATCTCAACGTCCCCGATAAGTCTACGTTCTGTAACACAGGTAATAAATAGTTCCAAGAAATGTACGTACATATTGTATACATATATGTATGTACAATGTACATATGTTTGTAGGTACCTACCTGGGACTTATAAATACTCAGTCGTTTTGTAAACGAAGGATCAACTACCAACCTACATACAGCAAAAAAAAAAGAAGATTTATTATCCTCCTAAAGCCTTCATGGAATCGCCCGTAAAATTCAACCAAAAAATATACGTGTGTGTGTGTGCGCCCTGTGAACTTCTAACGTTTTTGAGCAAAATTAATACTCACATGCCCTACCTACCTTTTTTTTTGCTCTGCTTATGTGACAAAAATATTGTTTGCTGAAGAAGGATTTCGAATTAAACTGTACCTATTTCTTTTGTTAACCTGCAGGTGGGCAGTTTTCACTATAGTGAATTTCCTTTTGAGAAGATTTAAACAGGATGTCCATTTTTAGATTTATTTGAAGTAGGTTTCTAACCTCCTACCTATAGGTATTTATGTAGAATGGTGTTTTCATTTGCAGTTTTGGCAAAAGAATATTAATTAAGAATACCGGGAGTTTGTGTGTGGTACCATAAAAAATACATACATATATAGTACCTTTATACATATATATATATTTATAAGTGATTTATGATATTTTCTTAAAGTAATAAATTAATTATGTTTTATGGATAGAATAAATTAGTTTTCAATTTCTTGAGAATTGTTTCTAGTAATTAAGGCAAAAATAGAAATAACCAATAATAATTACATATTTAACTGATTTTCTTAAGAGCCGTTTTAGGGCAAATTAAAAAATAATATTCTCTTCTAAATTTAAAAAAAATCGGATCATATAAAAGTTGACAAAAACTGAGGGACGGATGTTTTGACGGATCTTATTTTTTGTATCATTCAGCTACAGTGATGGAAAAAATAATAGAAACAAGCTTCATGTTAATTCTTTTTAACACATAAAAAGGTATTTGTGAGGAGAAGGAAAATAAAAACAACACAGATGGATTAGTAATAATATATTGCTTAAATGCAAGAATTTTTTTAAAAATATAATAATGGGAAATAATGATAAAAAGTAGACTTGTGATTATTATGCTGTTCCATCCTGGAAAAAATAATAGAAACAAAATTAGAATGGTACTCTTTTTGTAGCGAGAAAGTAACTTAACGGTAAAAGCATTTCAAATTCTTTGAATATTTTGTAGTGGCACCCTTATTATTAATAACTGCCTTCACTGTTCGCCCCATCGAATTCAACAATTTGGCAAATGTCTCTACGGGTATGGAGTACCATTCCCTTTGAATTTTCGACCACAACTCGTATTTCTTTTTGGTTTTATACAATCTCAGATCCTTCGATTTAGGATGCCCCATAAGTGTTCAATTGGGTTTAGGTTCGGGGGATTAGGATGGCCATTCCATAAAATTGGTTTAGTCTTGTTTTAAGTATTTGTTAGCCAATTTGGGGGGTGCTTCGGGTCTTTATCCTGCATGAACTCTCGTTTGATTCGAACCCCCTCTTCTGTTGATGGAAGCACAACTGAATTAAAGATGTGGACATAGTCCACAGCGCACATCTTATCTTTGATCCAAAATATTGGACCTCTACCAGATGCTGAAAAGTACCCTCAAATCATTATATTCCCATCCACCGTGCTTCAATCTTCTTTGTGTATTTTGAGTTAAACTTCTTGTCTTTTGGCCTTCCCACATACATTTTTCCATCGTTTACAATTGATCTTCGTTTCATCCGACCACAAACCTTTATTCCAATAAGAATGGTGTAAGTGTTTGCAAAGGTAAGTCTTTGTATAATGTTTTTCTTGGTTAAAAAATTGCACTTTTCGTGGACTTCTACCAGGAAGACTTGCTTCTATAAGTTGGTTTCTTATTGTTCTAGCTGTCACTGATCACTGATCAGTTTAATTCATTTTTGAGTTCTCTTAAAGAAAGAAATGGTTTCTTCTTACATATTCTTACCAATAGTGTATTAAAACGCGAAGAAGTTTATCTTTTTCTTCATCTTGTTTCTTCTTTAGGCGTGAATGTAATGTTTCAAATACTTTTTTTCTTCGAACACTTTAAGGTTTTTGCAATTTCAACCATCATTTTTCCAGCTTGTCTTAGTTTTTTCATCACTTCGCGTTCAAAATGAGTACAATGTAATTCATGACTCATATTTATTAAAATTATAGATGGCTTTTAAAAATGTTCTTTAGTTTCGTATATGAAACATCTAACAAATGCATAAACAAACTCAAAAAGCCTGTTTGCATAAATTAAAGACTGACCCTTAAGTTAGAATAACAGTTAAAATAGCTTGTTTCTATTATTTTTTCCAGCCGAAATCATCATTGGTCTCAAACTTTTTACAATTAAATGAAAAAGACTAATGACAAAAGATATAATTGCTAAACAAATATTGTGTATTAAAAATGATGAAGACACTTGTTTCTATTATTTTTTCCAACACTGTACTTCTACTCAAAACCAATAAAATAGAACAGCGTTTCCAATATTTTAAGTAAAATAGGGGCTTCTTATTAACTTCCCATAGAAAGGTATTGTAATCGGTCCGATTTGTCGAATTGAAAATTTGACATTTCTCGACGTTTTAAGGCCCCTAGTGTCGAAATAAAAGATTTTTAGAGAGATGTCTATGTGTGCATGTGTACGTATGTATGTACGTTCGTACGTCCTCCGTACGTTCGCGACGTTTTTTCGTCGCCCATAACTCAAGAACCTACGAGTATAAAGATATCGACTTCAATTAAATTTTGTTATAAAGATAATAATGCAGAAAGATGCAGAAAGGACTCTCAAAAAAATTGCGTGGGAGGTTTTTTTTTACCATACCAATTTAAAAAAAAGGTAAAATTTTGGTTTAACTAAAACATTTCACGAACCAATAATGCTAGAGACTTGAATTAAATTTTAAATTATATACGAGTATTGTAACGTAATACCAAACTAACATATTTTTGAAAAAAATCCAACTAACGAATTTTTTATAAATCAAAAAAAAAAAAACTAAAAAAAATATTTGTCACCTCGATTTTACGAACAAAAAATTATTTTTTTCTCCAAAATAATGTTGTGCAATAAAGAATAACGTTTTTTACATCTGGTAGAATTTTGAGAAAAATCGAATTGACAGTTTTTTCTTTTATAAAAAACAAAAACCTAAAAAAAACATTACTTAAAGTTGGTAAAAATGGATTTTCGACTCAAATATCTTTCCAAAAATTTGAGATTATGGCTTCCAACTAATTTTGTCTTAGAAGAAATATTGTTTTCAACATTCATTAACATTTTGAGAAAAATCGAATTGCCAGTTTTTTAACAAAAAAATAAAAACTTACAAAAAAAAAATCACTAAAAGTTCGTAAAAATTGATTTTCGATACAAATATTTCAAAAATTTGTTTTTTTTTTTAAATACTATTTTTAACATTCGGTAAAATTTTGAGAAAAATCGAATTGACAGTTTTTTTTTACAAAAAATAAAAACCTTAAAAACAACAATACTAAAACTTAGTACAAATTTACTTTCGACTCAAATATCTTTTTAAAAATTAAAAATAGTGGCTTCAAACTAATTTAATCTCACAGAAAATATTGTTTTCGACATTCAGTTATTTTTTTATAAAAATCCAACAGTCTGTTTTTTCATAAAAAATAAAAATAGTACGCCAATTGGTAAAAATTGTTGTTCAGTTCTTGATATCTCGTGAACAATAAAAGACATTGACTTTAAATTAGTTTCATTCATCCAATTTGTATTTATTTGTATAAGAAATAAGAACTTTTAAGAAATGCTACTAAAATTGGTAAAAATTGTTTTTCGACTAAAAATCTCGTTTACAAAAATAGATTTCGAAATCAAACTATTTAATCAAATGCAAATTATTGTTGGTAATTTTTAAATCTTTTACAATAATTCAACTGACAACTTTGTTAACAAAACACGAAAACCTACAAACCTTTTAAGCAAGACAAATCAAGAGACGGGATGGGAAGTTATCAGTGTGGGTCGCATCCCAGCCTCTTTTTTTATTCCAATTAAAACAACAATAAGGATGGATATAATACATTTTATTTTACTTATTGATCGTTTTTTAACAATTATTTTCAATCTTCGTCTTAGGCGATTTCCCTATGTCTTATTTTCCGAATCATGTCTATTGTCTATGTCTTATTTTCCAAAGCAAAATTTCTTGTTTTTGAAATTATGGTAAAATTAACTAAAATTATTCCAATTTTGCCCGACTTAATTTTTAGAAACAAAGTGTTTCTCCTTTGGATTCAGACCCAGTATTCGTCTTATTTTAATGTAATTTAATAATAAGTGTTCAGTCTTTTTGAAAGAAAAAATACATACTTTTTTTTTGATATTTTGTTGATTAAATTGCCAAGGATTTAGTTGTTAATCGATGAAAACCTAGGTAGCAGCAAATAAGAAACAATTAACAATTAGTGATGCTAGGCTTAAAATGCTTTGAAAAAAGAAAGTATCCAAATCCCTTTATTCAGACTTCAAGGCAGATAGCGGGAGCAAACGAAAACATCGTTGCGTTTTCATAAACTGCTAACGAAGAAAATGTCATTTTTATCTTCTTATACATAATTTAAAAAATTAAAAAAGATGTTTAGATGTGGCTCTGATAACTTCCCATAGGTATCCGCTAATAATGTTCAAAATATATTTTCTGTAACAAGTCAATTTTATCATCAAGAGAAATTGAAAAAGTAGATATTATATACAATCAAAAAATTAAGTTTAAGCTTTTTTATAACGAGATGTATTCAAGATGTTAAATCAATATATTTTTATATATTAAAACGCTATATATTTTTATATATTAAAACGCTTTAAATATTACAAAACATTAACAACAATATTTCTTTGGCATGAAACATCTTTTATTCTTAAGATATTTAATACAAAAGTAAATTTTTAGTACTTTTTAATATTTATTTGTTTAAAACTTAATAACAAAATTTTGTGTAAAATGAAGAAAGTTTCATGTCAATAATTGTTTTGTTATCAAGATACTCGAATCGAAAATAAATTTTTACTAGTTTTATGTTGTTTTTGAAGTTATTCGTTTTTTTTTATAAAAAGAAAATTTCAATTGATTTTTTACCAAAAATTTTATAAATATTAACAACAATATTTTGTGTAGAATTAAATAATTTTGAAGTTTATACTTTCATTGGTTCTTGAGATATTCGAGTCCAAAATCATTTTTACCAATTTGCACTAATATTTTGAAGGTTTTGATTTTTGTTAAGGAAACTATCAGTTAGATTTCTTTAATTTGTTAAAATTAGTAAGAATTTTCTAAGGTAAAACTATTTTGAAGCCAATATCTTTATTTTTTTTCGAGATATTCGAGTCGAAAATCAATTTTTACCAGTGTTTAGTAGTAATATTTTAGGTTTATATTTTTTTGGAAAAAAATACCATTGATTTTTTTCTTAAAATTATACTTATTTAGTATCACACTACATTATATAAAATACTATACTACATTATATAAATAAACTCCGCGAATTGACATGGCTTATTGGAAGATATTCCAATCTAAGCCTTTATAACAAGCTTCTTATTTATAAGCAAGTACTGAAACCAGTTTGGACGTACGGTATACAACTTTGGGGTTGTACGAACGAAAGAAATATACAAATTTTGCAAACATACCAAAACAAAGTACTTTAAATAATAGTAAATGCTCCATGGTATGTAAGAAATAGCGACTTACATAGAGATTTAAATATAAAATATGTAGAAAACGAAATTAAAAAATTTGCTACAGAGCTAAGATCACGACTTAGAAATCATAGTAATAACTTAATCCAACAATCTGTTAGCGAGGCGTTCGTTTTTCGGCGTCTGCACCGAACAAGACCTTCTGATCTAGCGCAAACAAATTAATCTCTCCACTCGAATTTTGTGGAATCTTCAGGTCCTCTCGTTGGGGAGCTTCCTGACAAAACGCGAACAAAATGACGCTAAAACTACTTGTTAAGCTGGACTTAGCTGTAGTAATAATATAGAAGATAAGGGAGGTGAGTTTTAGTCAGTAAAAATCTGACACTACTATAAGCATCGGGCTTATAGTGTCTCTGAAGATTTCTCACCTTCCTGCGAAAAAAAAAAAAAAAAAAAAAAAAATACAATTTAGTTGAAATCATCAATTGTCAACCGCTCACTTTTTTTTAAAAATTACTATAGTAAAAAAAACCACCCAGTCAATTTTTTGAAAGTGCTTTCCGCATCTTTTGATGTTATTATCTGTAAAAGTTAATTTATTTGAAGTCGATATATCTACTGGTTTTTGAGATATGGACGACGAAAAATGGTATCCCGATCGTACGCACGTCCGAAAATATAAACTTACGTACACAGGCACTCACAGACATCTCTCTAAAAATCTTTGATTTAGATTCTAGGAACCTTGAAACGTTGAGAAACGTCAAAATTTTCAGTTTGACAAATTATATGGGAAGTTAATGAACACACTCTTTTATGGTCGAATAATTCGAAAACCAAAAGCAAAGATTTTTAAGAAAAGCAAAAACCATCTTATTTGAAAAAGTAAAAAAGACTGATAACTTCCCATTCCTTCTGTCGATTAGTCTTGCTTAAAAGGTTTGTAGGTTTTCGCGTTTTGTTAAACAAGTTTTCAGTTGAATTATTCTAAAAAAATTAAAATTACCAACAATATTTTGCATATGATGACATAGTTTGATTCTTTGATTTCAAAATCAATTTTTGTTAACTAGATTTTTAGTCGAAAACCAATTTTTAACAATTTTAGTAGCATTTGCGTACTTTTTTTGTAGATTTTATTTTTTTTTAACGAAAAAACTGACTGTTGGATTTTTATGAAAAATTTACAGAATGTCGAAAACAGAATTTTCTGTGAGACAAAATTAGTTTAAAGCTAATATCTTTAATTTTTGAAAAGATATTTGAGTCGCAAATCAATTTTAACAACTTTTAGTACTGTTTTTTTAGGTTTTTATTTTTTATAAAAAAAACTGTCAATTCGATTTTCTCAAAATTTTACCGAATGTTGAAAACATAATATTTCTTATTAAATAAAATTATTTTGAACCCATAATCCTAAAGGTTTAAAAAGATATTTCAGCCGAAAATCAATTTTTACCAACTTTTACCAGTTTTTTTGATTTATAAAAAAAAAAACGTTATTTGGATTTTTTCCAAAAATATACTAGTTTGGTATCACGTTACAATATATAATTTTAAATTTAATTCAAGTCTCTAGCGTTATTGGTTCGTGAGATATTTTGGGTTAACGAAAATGTTCACCTTTTTTTAATTTGCTATGGTAAAAAAACGACCCACTCAATTTTTTTGAGAGTCCTTTCTGCATCTTTCTGCATTATTATCTGTATAACAAAATTTCTTTGAAGTCGATATCTCTACTGGTTCTTGAGCTATGGACGACCAAAAAAGCTTCCTGAACGTACGTTAACACGCACACAGAGAAATCTCTCTAAAATTCTTTTAATTTAGGTTCTTGGAACCTTTAAACGCAGCGAAATGTCAAAATTTTCAATTGAAAAAACGGGACCGATTGCAATAACTACCTATGGGAAGTAAAAAAGGTTAGCTTTAATGCAATCGAACACTTCCACCTCGAAAATTCAAATAATAATTTATCTTCGCAAAAGCAGTCATAACTTTGTTTACTTTTGTTTTGACAGAAGGCAGATGACCAAACTCTGAATTAGTTCCAAAATATTGGAATAAAACTTGAATTCTAACTTTGGATTTGATTTAAATGAAAATTAGCAATGAAATTAAAATTTTTAAATTTTTATTTGTAAAACTGATTTGAATTCTTCTATAGTTAATTGCAGTTAAATGTTTATCTGTATTAGTGTGACACATGATTATGCCTTTTACCAAAGAGGACATGCCAGTTAGATCGGAGTTCACCCAACATATAGAACATACTTATTGGAGCATCCAATATATCCAACATCTATTGGGTGAACTTAAAAGAAAGATCATTGACTCCAGAGGATCCTGAACCAAAGTTTATTGATTCCATTTAACAAAGATGCTTAACTGTTATCAAAAATAAGGACGTGCTTTCCAAGCATTTGACTATTGTAAACAATTTTAATTTAATGTCTACGAAAACAGAGCAGATTTTCCAACAGTAGATATCAACTTGTCTAAATTTGCCAATTTCTTAAAGTGTAGAGATCAAATAAGTATAGCTTTTAAAAATGTTTATACTCTTCCCAATATATTTTAAATTCCAATTAAATGGCGGAAGAGATGGATTCTGATGTTTTAAAGGGTTTGTCAAAAAAAAACTTTTTTTTGTTTCTTCAGTGGAAAAAAGATTGGAAATATAGCAAAGGTGTAAATTTCTCTTTTGCACCATCAGCCCACCATAAATATTTGCAATAAATGAAGGAATACCCTTTGCGCCTTGCCATCAGTGTATCTGGTCAACCACTAAACTTCCCTTTTTTGTTCTACAATACGTTTCTTAAGTATTTCCATCCCGCAATATTTGTATGTGGTCGATAGATTAAATGTTTAAACTTCTGTTTGAACTATTTTATTAAACTAATCCCTTTTATGCGAGTCTATTTCCCCCTTGTATAAGAAACAATTTACAAATACCTAACCTACGCTTTTATTATTGAAAATCACAAATATGTAACTACGAGGGCATGGCGGCGGCGGCGGCTCAGAGTGGCATATTGCTAAAACATTTTCACAAATCTCTCATAAATTACTAGATTTATAATTTTCACAAGTGACATCTATGGTTGTCAAAATTATTTGGCATGCACCCTCGACACCTCCTGCAATTCGTATTCGTATACACTTTGGATACGAATGCTTTAATGGGTGAGTGGTTATGGTTATGGTTATGATGTAGGGTGACAGTGACAGTTCTACAACTATACAATATTCTCAATGTTTGTTTCTTTTTGCTTAGTGGTTTTTCAGGATAACTAATTGATTGAAATCCATGACGTCATCGTGTCGAATTCTGATTTTCTATTTAGTCATGATTGAAATTATGTATATATTTATTTACAGAGCAAATGGCAAAAACATTCAGCCCATCATTTCCATCCATCATGATGTCCCTATAGCATATTAAGGACGTTCACATTAATCGTCCCCTTGCTTACCTATTGATACCCGCAAAGTACTCACAGTTGTTGTGTGTTGTGAGAGTTCTGTTGCAGGGTTGCAGCTGCGAAAATAAAGAGAACCCTCCCAAAACCACGAGTACTTTTTTTTTTTTTTTTTTATTAAAGATTTAAGAAATGTATAAAAGCAGTTTGTGGAAGCTGAAATCTGCTGTGTGGTAAAGTTTTATAATGTTCTACAAGCAGACAGAATGTGAAGAGGGTTGATATTCCACGTAATTTTTACCTTTGCTAGAATGATAGCTAATCACGCGAATAGTAAAAAAAAAAGTAATTTTTTACCTTACCAATGATACCTATGGATGACTATTCGTTTGAAACAGATTACACATCTCATCGCTTTACTAGAGCATAGCGAGACGTCTAAAAAAAAGAACTCGATTTCTCAGGGGATGAAATTGTTAACAACGTAGTTTCGCTTCGCGTCGTATCGTTATTACGCAGAAAAATAAATTGGTTCACAGAGCTGTTGGAGTCAGGTTTTTCCCAGAACCAATCATAGTCGCTATCAAAGATCACGATCTAGTAAATAAAAAAAGCAACTAGTTTGAAAATATTCGTTAAAATGTAAGTCTAATTTGGACAACTTCCAAACTTAGAATTGGTCTTAAATGTAGGTTTTCCAATAAGTTGTTTCATATTGATAACGAGTTTTTTCAAAAGCTATCAATGGATAATTATTTTAATGTAAACATAATTGATATGCCATAAGCATAATAAAAAAAGATATTAGACAAATGGCACTACATCCTTTTCAGAAAATTTACCATGACCAAATTACCATGCCAGTTGCGGCTGAATGCCTTCGACATTTTCACGGATGCCAACTTTAAGGTAGATTGTGGAACATTAGAAAATACCTTATCTTTCACGTGAAGTCTAAAGGTGTTAAATATTAAGACATCAGTGGCCTGGCCAATTGTGATCGTCTCTTCGAGAAATAACAGGATCAGGAAGCTTTTCCTGCGAAATTGCGTTTCTTCGTTATTTATGTGTGACCTAGCACATTTTTAAGTGAATTTAAACAACTTTATTGCATTTTTGGTAACGGCGTAGTTTTTACTTGTCAAATATCAAGAGATGATAGCTTCAAAAGTAACAGCTCGTCAATTAGCGGGCTGAAACTAAAAAACTTAACCTCTTATTAGAAACGCCTATATGTAAGACTTAGATACTTTATTTGAGCAAACAGAGAAACGTAAGATCTATTAAATTAATACGAAAAACAAACTTTAACTTTCAAGTGATTTATGCCTATTTGTCGAGACCGATTTAAAATATCTCCTTAAGTTGAACATAAATCGTGTGTGACAGTTACAGTTGAGGAACATAGATAAACGCTTATGTTAAACTTAAACATTTAAGTTTTCTATCAGCAAACTAAAATAACTTTTAAGGTTGACAACAAAAAGCCATCTGATTTATTGAATGATGGTTAATTAATACAAACAAATAACTCTTGAGAAATAGTGTTTCGACATTAATCATTAATGCAGTTAAACTTTTTATTTGAATCTTCTTATTTATATATTTTTTTTATAAAATTTGTTACCAAAATCTGTATAGTTGTTTTCTAGATTAATCATCTTTTCCACCACTAGTGTTGCAGGTATGATTTTAAATAAGCCATCTAGTGTGAGATTAAGAAATTAAACATTTTCTTGCATTAATTCCTTTAACATTATTCGAGTGATGGAAAAAAATACCAACTAGCTTTGTCTTCTTCCTACTCGAGTATTACAATTTAAGGGTATGGCCTTTTAATTAATACTTCGAAGTAAAACTAGGTAAAGATGATAAACAAAAATAAAGGTAAATTGTTATAAAAATCACAGAAGTTTTAACGATGGTTTTTCCAAAAATACTAAAAGATGTAAATTAAGTCGAATTTTTCGGTTAAAATGATAATTTTTTTTATATCGGGTGATTTTTTTGAGGTTAGGATTTTCATGCATTAGTATTTGACAGATCACGCGGGATTTCAGACATGGTGTCAAAGAGAAAGATGCTCAGTATGCTTTGACATTTCATCATGAATAGACTTACTAACGAGCAACGCTTGCAAATCATTGAATTTTATTACCAAAATCAGTGTTCGGTTCGAAATGTGTTTCGCGCTTTACGCAAATTTTATGCGTTTTTTTTTTTTAAAAAGTTCTCAAGCTCTTAAAAAATCACCCATTATATTAAACAATGTCCTCTTTTCAATGGAGGACAATAAATACAAAATGGGTGATTTTTTAAGAGCTTGAGAACTTTTAAAAAAAAAAAAACGCATAAAATTTGCGTAAAGCGCGAAACACATTTCGAACCGAACACTGATTTTGGTAATAAAATTCAATGATTTGCAAGCGTTGCTCGTTAGTAAGTCTATTCATGATGTAATGTCAAAGCATACTGAGCATCTTTCTCTTTGACACCATGTCTGAAATCCCGCGTGATCTGTCAAATACTAATGCATGAAAATCCTAACCTCAAAAAAATCACCCGATATTTGTTCACAACTGCATACCTTAGTTAAAATCAGCTTTGCGAATGTGTTTAAATGAATACTGATTATTTATTATTTTTGATCATAAGACAACCTTGTCCTTGTTTTAAGCATCTTTTAAGTTCACCCCATTGATCTTCCATTATGTTAAGATCAGATAACTATAATGGCCAGTTTATTAAGTTTATCCTATTTTACAGGTAGTATTCTTTTGTCAACTCTTAGGAGTGCTCTGGGTCATAATCTTTCATGAACTTCGTATCCAATCTAATGGATATGTCTCATTCGACAAAAGGCCTCATTACCAAGCTGAGAATTTGGAACATGGACGAACTCCAGGTGTTAGAATATTTTGATTGCTCATGATGTGGAGCATTTTTAAGCTTTTGTCAGAAATATCTCGTAACCTGTTTCATTCGACTTGATAGTTCATTTAATTTTTAAAATCATTAGGAGATGAAAATAGCTTCTATCTAATGGATATGACACATTCGACAAAAAACCTCATTACCAAGCTGAGAATTTGGATCATGGATAAAATCCAGGTGTTAGAATATTTTGATTGCTCATGATACGGAGCATTTTTAAGCTTTTGTCAGAAATATCTTGCAACCTGTTTCATTCGACTTGATAGTTCATTTAATTTTTAAAATCATTAGGAGATGAAAATAGCTTCTATCTAATGGATATGACACATTCGACAAAAAACCTCATTACCAAGCTGAGAATTTGGATCATGGATAAAATCCAGGTGTTAGAATATTTTGATTGCTCATGATACGGAGCATTTTTAAGCTTTTGTCAGAAATGTCTTGCAACCTGTTTCATTCGACTTGATAGTTCATTTAATATTTTAAATCATTAGGAGATGAAAATAGCGTCCTCTTCACAATTTGGAATTCGTAAAAGCAACTAATTAAAATGGCTATGCTTTGGTTTGCTTCTTGCCATTCACTATTCTGCCTATTTTTTCTCCATCTGCTCTCGGGGTTTAACTTTAATTAGTTTTTCGGTTTTTCCAAATATTAATAGGTTTTGAGTTTCTGCCGTTTACAAGGATAAAATGCACTCTTTGGCCTCTTTCACACATGACGATTTTCTCCGTACGGAAAAAAACCGTACACGGCCGAAGTATATCTCAGTCATTGAGACGGATGTTTTAAATCGTCCGTACGGAAAAAACCCGTCTCCGTCCAGTGTGAAAGCTTTAGTTAATTTTATTAGTTTACTATCCATGGCTCACGGATAAAAACCGTACGGATTTTAATCGTACGGACGAAACCGTCTCGTGTGAAAGAGGCCTTTCAGTTAGTAAATAATCGTGGCATAGAAGGAAATTCTTTGTTTCCAATATTTTTAATTTGACATAATCAACTAAGTGGGTTTTGACTTTCACTTTCACTCGAAATTAATTCCAAATCGAAAATAATGACGAGTGATGACATTTTTTTTCAAAAATGCAAAATACGTCTTCCCATTTTTTTTAAAGCCTACATTTTAATAAAACATGAACAAGCACATGTACAGAAACCAGAACTTGGCTTGTAAACTATTATTTACGCTGATAATTGAACTTTCAAAAAATAATCTCGATATCTTTTAATTTTGTAAACATTTTTTTTAGCTCCTTTTTTAAGAAATCAAGAATTCCAAAAATGTTCCAACTCAAACCATATTTCCACCAGTTTGTTTCCAAATTTCGTCCAAAACCATAAGCAAATATAGCTAAAGGCGAACAAAAATGAAAAAAAAAAATAATGTTTTCCCTCCTTGGTGCTCCCCCTTGAAGGAATTTGAAATTTTAAACCAAAGCTGTATTCTTTCAAAAAAATCAAAAGGTCTTTTAGATTCCGACTCTATGAAATAAATAATGATTATGCCTATATTCAAAAAAACATCTCCAGCCCCTCCCCTTTACAAAAACCCACATTAAAACAATATTTGTATATAATCACTCACTTCAAATTGTTCCAAAGATTCATTCAAATATGTTCCAAAATAAAGATATTAAGTCCGAATAACACTTAACAGTGTACCGCAGTGTACTAAAACTTGTTCCCTATCCAAAATCACTCAAATCAAATTGTTCCGGGGCTCTTCTAAATTCTTCCAGAGATTTTTTTCTTAAAACCAATTTTTAGTATGAAAAATTTACAAAACATGCTCCCCCCCCCCCTTTTCCAAAATCGAATTGTTCCATCACTCAAGTCAAACAGGTCCAGGGATTCAATAAAAAATGAAGATTTTAAATGAAGATTTAAAAAAGTCAGACAAATCTTGTAGCTAGATTTGATATTTTATTGATTGGCTCATGATTTCTACTTGTCAAAATTAATATCAATATTCACAAGAGGAATTTTGAATTTCGGAAAAGGGGCCAGAACCAAAAATAAAATGCGGAGACGTATTTTGCATTTTTGAAAAAAAACTTCACGCACTCACTACATACCCCCTTTAAAAAAAATGAAAGTAAACAAAAATTTGGAATTTTTTACTTTCCACAACTAAGAACAAAAAAGCTACAATTAACTACATCGTTACATTTTCGAATATCCTTGTTTTTTGCCTGGACTCACGGTGTCAAGTTAGCACTACATACCCCCTTTTTTAAGAAAATGAAAGTACAACAAATTTTTGGAATTTTGTTCTTTCCACATCTAATTTACAACAAATAATTGTCAACTAATTGCGTAATTAGTTTTAACAAAATCAAAAAGTGTAGTGCTAACTTGATATCAACCTAGCACTACATACCACTTTTTTTTTTTAAATCGTCGAACAACAAATTTTTTTTCCACAACTAATTTATAATAAAAAAGCTACAATTAACTGCATACACAGTTTTTTAAATTTCGAAAAATGTAGTGCTAACTTGACAGTCGTAAAATAATGGACAAAATTCCACTCCACTAGATTTGAATAATTTGGAGAAGTTTTGAAATTAGTCGAAATGTGGAACACTGAAAATAATTTTACTCGTTTTTCGAATTCGATTTCATTTAATTTCTAGAAAGTACATAGCTGTACGTATTTGAAAATTTGAACTTTTTTCAAAACCTTATCATGTTCAAGTTACAATTTCTTTATTTATTTGTTGCCAAATTGCTTATGGAATTATTAAAAAATAAATTTAGTGTCTCTACAGCTAGTGGAGAACCAACCAGTACCTAGTGACTTACAGCTCTCAACCATTCCTTTGAGCGACTTATTCCAGGAATGGAGGGGACCTACAGTTTTCATGCCGAATCCGCTAATGGCTAATTTGAGAAATCACATTTCAGGACAGGAAATAGTTTTAAGGTGAATTTGTCAATTTATTTATTATTTATTTATGTGGCAAGACCGCCCTACGTATTGATCACCACACCACGGGTATAATACTGAATGATTATCTTTTTATTTTTCTATGTTGTTGAATTGTAGTTAATGATACTTTGATTTTTGATCCTATTTGTAAACCTTAATTAATATCGGGTCATAACCACCTAACACTTTAAATGGGGGTTTAACCGGACGACTGCCATGGCCAGGGCTACAAACCATCGCCACCCAGTCAACTATTAAATTGTAACCCCTTAATTGAAGCAAATGAATTTGCTTTTCCTATTGTCATTACACTCATTCAATAAAAATAAATATACTATAGAAGAAGATGTATCGTGTGAAGGGGGAACTCAGATATAAATGCGTTTATAAGTTCCTCAAACAGAGATTTTGGCCAATTGCCCAAGAACCAATTAACCGCATACATAAGCGTAAATTTACCATCTGCAATACCGGCATACTGGCGTCTTTTACTTTCGACATTCAACTACGACTACGAATACGACTTCTACTGATGCTATTGCTTTGTTTTCTTATGGGACTCCAATAAAAACAATTCATTTCATCCCCTGATGGCTACAAAATATTAGGTATATGTATGTAAGCAATCAACCCTATATAAATAGAGTTAGTTCTCTTAAAGCAAGTCGACAGGGCATTTAAAATAGATTCGCAAATGAAGGCGGTAACAATAATAGTTGTTAGCGACTACGTGTGTACTAATGCATTTCTGATTGCGTTAAAAATAAAAACGAGGGAATGTGTTTAGCCAGCTTTGCAGCAATTGATTGACAAGTCGTTGACTTTGCTGGTATATTGAATTTGAGCTACCAGACCGTGGCTTAGATAATTCTTTGGAAGTGGATTTGATTTAATTCACCTATAGTACCCATCTACTGCAATGGGAATGGGAAATGTGAATTCTAGTACTAGCGCCTTATAAGACAAGGGGTGATGGATAAATATTGTAGTGTTTGGAATAAATTAAGTTTTGACTCATTGAACAATATGCTATATAAATAAATACTCACCGTGCCACACCGCCGTATGTCGTATCTATAACGTAGTATATGAGTTCTCTCGTTGTTAAATTAGATGTTACTTATGGTTTTACCTTTCGCAATGATGTGTGATTTTTTAAAAAAATTCTCACACCAGATTTACTCAATTACAGTTTCCAATTGACAGTGGTCGCTTTGGGGCACATAATGAGGTATACTTTGAAGTGTCAATTTTTGCGCTTTAGAGCGATAATTGCTTTCACTTTAAAATAAAAATAAAACAAAAAGTAAAAAACCACAACACGCAACCGGTTAAATGAGAAATAAGGGAAGCCTACGGCAGCTCTTAAAGGGCGTGAGTAAAAATTTGATCTCAAAGAAGCTGTCAAACTTCCGTACACGTTCTGTCGCTTAAGTATAGGGAAAAATAATTATAAAGACCATCGTGGGATTATTTAAAGTTTAAATGCGTTGTTTAACTGCAGAGCTTAAGGATTGATATAGTATATTATAGCAATCGTATATACTATTTAGTGTGGTAGGTAATTGGACTCTTTGGACTGCTAAGTTTGTGTAGTTATCACTTCATAGCCCAAACATGGCTTATAACCCACAGTACGTGAGTTTAAAATTAATTCCTAGTCTGCGGTTTAATTTCTGTCAGACTGACAAATTTTCTGAAAGCGAAATTCCAACCAATTTACAACAAAAGTCGTGACTTGGCGCTACGTTTTTTTTCCAAAATAATATTTTTGTTGCATTACCAAACGCGAAAATATATACAAACAACAACTGCATCGCCCGACCAGCGGCGAGCAACGAGCGACGTCGGCCATAGGCTGAGGCGGGCCGAAAAGGGTATGATGGTTGATAGTTGGAAGAATTGTACGTAGTAAAATTTATTTTTAACCGCCTGCAGGCGGACAGCATCATTCGTCATTGAGCCTTAAGCCCTTCGAATGTAGGCATGCAGCGAGTTTAGTTTTCTTGGCACTCTCCGTATATCCGTATATCCGTAGGATCGTATAGTGGTATAAAAAAGTCTACACGAATTTGCATGCCAACAATATTTAAAAAGCCATATTTTACGAGATTATCATTAAAACCGGTGGGAGGACGAAATATGAATACATGAGGAAAGACGATACGTGTTCAGACACTAGGTCCTTACAGCTGTGCAAAGCGTTCTGTCTTGGATAAGAACGGTGGCAGTTGCAGCCAACAAAATAAAAACACAATGGAATGAAACTTTCGAGAGTTAAAAAAATTTATATTCGGGTTAACTCTTTTTTAGCCAGGTCGGTCGACCGCCCGACGACGTTTGTTGATTTGACACCAAAATAGGGATTTATGAAATCGCCAATATCGGCGGATGAAACGTCTACTCATCTGCTTGTTTGCGTCTTTGGTCGACGGTCGTCGTCTGCCCTTGTTGTTCTCTTGTTATGCAATAAGGCCTGATTAAGTTTGATATTTGTTTTTTTTTCTTTTTTTTTTTTGCACTAACCAATTAAATCTAAACTCGGTCTGATCATGGGGGAAGCTAATCACGAATTAATTAACAAATTACGTTATGCATGAATGTACAATTCGGAACTCTACTGAAAATTATTGATGGAGCCTGGAGCCAAATTCTCATTTGGGAAAAGACTTAAAAAATACCACCATAGGTATATACTTACTTATACACGTTATAGGCAAGAAAGAAGAAGAAAAAAAAACCTTCTTATATAAAAGCCAGGAGTTATAGCTGTGTAGCTGCAGAAGGTATAGGTTCTTTGGTGGGTGTTGAAGTAGAAGCAGATTGCTGGATGGAAGGAGGAGGGATGCGCTCCATGTTCGTCTGCAGCGACGTTAATTGAAAAGTCAGAAGAAAGAAGCAAAAAAAAAATCAGATTTACGCTAAAAGTCAAATACAGTCAAAGTCTCCCGCATTTTACATCATCTAAACTGAGATTGGTGGTGCTGCTGCTACTGCTGCTGTCTTTAGCAGCCAGTTCGGTATTATGCAGCCAACAACTTGTAATGAATTTAAATGTGGGGACGTGAGTTTTTGCGAGTGCTACGAGTATATAAATTCGACACAGGAGTGAGGATATAAGAAGTATAGACGCCGCCCGCGCCGCCGAATAAAACGCTTACATATATGAACTTCTAAGAAAAGCATATAAAGATGGAAAAGAATATGTTGAATATATGGATCGAATTTTGTTACAAATTCGAGCTTTTGCATTATATTTGAGAAAGATCTACAAGCATGTGACATGATTTATTGTTTTTTGTGTCGATATATATTATTAGGGAGAGATGTTACGTCTGAGATGAAGACATCTCCAAAGTGTATGATGGGTGCTAAAAATAATATTTCTGAATGTTTTCACTAAGAATATTGTCTTAATGTGCATTTAAAAACAACAACAACAACAGCACATAACAAAAATATAGGAAAAAAGAAAACTTTCCGTCACAGTTGGGACAAAAAACAGACAAACATTATTCTGAAAACCATTGGAGCGAAACTAGATTCGAAGCCAGCTCAAGTTTATGTGTGGAAAACATCAGCACAACTGCATTCCATTCCAAACATATGCAGAGAAGTATTTCATTTAATTAGATGCATGAAAACTCATTAAGATAAGTACCGAGTAGGAATTGCTCTTTTAAGAGCGTTGAATAATTATTCTGTATGACAGGCATAATTGACTGAAGGAGTTCTTCATTAACATCTTAAATGGGGATAATGCAAACAGAGCTTAAGTTTTGTATCATGGCTGGGTTGGCGGGCTGTGAATGAACAAGATCGATTTATCTCTATATTGAATATACTTAGGTAGGTATATACAAGTTAAAATTATGTTTATTATATACAGGTGGAAAGGTGAGTGAGAAAAAATTAATGAATATGAAGGTATTCGAGCAATTCATTTCTCATTTGCTCTGAGATTTTGAATTTTGTTATACGGTTTTTCTTAGAAAAATATGCAAACATTTTGAACCTTTGGAATTTTTCACTTTTTGAAAAATATTTCGAAAATTACCAAAAAATTGATTGCCTAGAAATTCAAAATGGCTATTTAATCCTCTATAAATCGAATTCTTGCTCAACTCTACTTACTTACTTAAGGTGGCGCTACAGTCCTGTGTGAACTAGGGCCTCACCCAACAAACTTCTCCATCTAGCTCGGTCCCTAGCTAGATGTCTCCAGTTTCGCACTCGAAGCTGGGCGAAGTCACTTTCCACTTGTCCGCGGTCTTCCTCTACTGCGTTGTGCTGTGGGTTTGGATTCGAAGACTTTCCGGGCCGGAGCATTGGTTTCCATATGCTCCACGTGACCCAGCTATCTTAGTCGTTGGACTTTTACCCTTCTGGCTAAGTCTACGTCTCCTCCACTCCCCTTCGATGTATACGGGACCGTAGATCAAGCGAAGAACTTTTATTTCGAAATGACCCAAGGTGCTTTCATCCGCTTTTGTCATAGTCCATGCTTCTGCACCGTATAGCAGGACGGGGATGATAAGGGTCTTACATAGCGACACTTTGGTCCTTCGAGAGAGGACTTTTCCACTCAATTGCTTTCTTAGCCCAAAGAAACAGCGGTTAGCAAGAGTTATTCTTCGTTTGATCTCAGCGCTGGTGTTGTTGTCTGCGTTTCTCTAGTTAGTTAACAACTCTAGTTAGCTAAAACTATAAAGCAAGTTAGTTACTAAAGAAAGAAGAGTACATGACCTTTGTTATTCCTTGTTAAAAACATTGTTCAAATATTTTTAAACATGTACAAAATACTCCTACATCCCTGACTTGTTATTTTATAGATACATAGGTTTAAGAATGGTGGTAAAGAAGAAATGCCGAAGCTTTTATCAGTTGTGAATATTTTATTTTGCTAATGATAGAAAACATAATTTTATAGTGTTTGTGGTGCGGAAGGTCGGATCTTGCCAAATTTAAGTTTCATTATCTCAAAATTCTCACACATGATTTTCATAAAACTTCACAAGCTGATTTACCAAGCCGAATGCAATTTTGATCCATTTGATTTGATAAATAACAGAACCGTTTTAAAAATCAAGTAAGGAATTCTTATACGTTGAAACAATCCCTTATAGGTAAAACACGCCACACAGCTCGGTGTATTTTTAAATGACTTTTTCAGAAGCTTTATGAACGAGAAAGCGGAGGAAACAATTCTTCACTCTTTTGCTATAGTTCGAAAACGTAGGACACAACTATCAGAATTCTTTTATAATGATCTCAAAAACACTAATATAATTATGGCTAAACCACAACCACAACATACCCGTGGCATGATAGTTAGTGCGTTGGACTGTCATGCAAGAGGTCTTGGGTCTGCCTATGCCATCTAAAGTTTTTTTTCACGGGTACTGCCTTTTGCGAGGAATTGAAAAATTCTCCAAGAGTAATTCTTGTCATGAAAAAGTGCTTTCTCAAACTAGCCGTTCGGATTCGGCATATAAACTGTAGGTCCCCTCCATCCCTGCAATTACTCGCACACAGTAATGGTTGAGAGTTGTAAGTCACTAGGCCTGGTTCTCTACGGACTGTTGCGCCACCTATTTTTTTTTTTTTAAACCACAACCACGCGTTAGGTTGATCGGGCTTTTGTCAGGCTTTTGACAGGCTTGTAATGAAACACTAAATTCATTAACTTTATAATAATGTAATAATTATAATATTTATTTCCTAGTATACTAAAACTAATCACTTAAAATAAATTAAATTGCATCCACTGCAGCTGGCGATCGACCAGAGCCCACGAAGTTAGAAACAAAAAGAGAACTCCAAAGCTCTTCAACGGATGTTAATGGCCGGTCATGTTGGCTGTCAAAAAGATGACAAGTGACAGGCGGTCAGCTGTGTGTCGCGTTCAAGTGCGTGGTTATTGCAGTGCGTTCAATTTCATTCATTTGGATGTCGCTACAGGCATATTACCGCCTTTACAATATTTTACGATATCATGTGTCATAAGGCTCGACCTAAGAATTTTCAAAACGTAATGTTGCTTTAAACCTCGGGCGTTAAGAAGAAAGTCTATTTACATTTTTGATTTATCGAATAATTTTTTTTTTAAATTTTTATTTATATATTAAATTATAAATTATTTAAAAATTAAATAAATTAAAATATAAATTAAATTAATAGAAAATTGATCAATTCATGCGTTGAGCTTGAGCTTACGATGTTTACGATCTAGCACAAGGCTTGAGGTAACATTTCAGATTGCCTTATGAGAGTCCATTGTTTCTATTAAATATGTCAAAGTCGGCACAAATACCACGTGACTGTGGTTGATTTTTTAGTCTTTTACGTTTAGTAAAGACCTCTAATTGGTTTCATTGAGATTAAAACAAAGATTCATGTGGTATGAAACATATAATAAAATAAAAACAATCATTAAATTATAAAATTGAATGAACATATATGAGTGCATCTAAAAACACTGAAGAAAGTAAGTTTTCTCCAAGCTACAATATTTCGTAGTTCTGTTATAATTGGTTGCATTTTTCTTCTTACAACATTTCAACTTCTGCTATTTAGTTAATAAATAAAATAAACTCAATTAATTAACAGTTTGTATGCAGAATTCGAACGGCTAATTTGAGGAAGCACTTTTCATGAAAAGAATTACATTTGAAGGATTTGTCAATTCTTCGCACAAGAGGCAGTACCCGTGAAAAAACCTTTGGTGGGGCAGGCAAAGATTGCACCCAAGACCTTTAGCACGATAGTCCAACGCACTAACATCACGTCACGGGTACTACGGGTCAATTAACAACTATGAAAATGAATCGGTTTTTAATTTTTAAATAATTTCAATTTCAATTTCAAGCTTTATTCGTATAATGAAGAACCAAGAAGGTTAATAAAGTTAAGAAGTTAGTTCTCATTAATTTATTAACAGCCAATTATAAATGAAGTAATATTGAAAACTTGTTATATTTGAATAAAATATATAACAGCACTATATGAATTGAATTCCTTAACAGCTCAATTAATTTTTGAACAAAACTGTAGGCTTAAGTTTATATTTTTAATTATATAAAGTAAAATTATTGATAATTAAGAGCTTCAATGCGATTACTGAAGATTTTGAAAATTCCAAACTGCTCACCTTTTTATTTGAAAAAATGAAAATGCTTACTAATTTAAATTGTTTTTAATTGTATATGTATCTTAATATTGGTATATTTAATTCTATCAAACAGAAATTAACGAGCCTAGATAAAATTGGTTTAATGAAATTAATCTTTTTGATCTGAATCTGTTTATTTCAAATGTTGAGATCTTTCTCAATTCTTTGTAGCCAGTGAACTTTTCGTTCAAAAACTTTAACTTGTCTCAAGGTCATTCTACGTTTATTTCATATTCTGTATAGAAGTTCTTTTTTTAAATGAAAATAATAAAATTCGAGTCTTTTACAACTGATAGCTCTTTAATGATAAAGAGATAAAGTGAAAAAGCATAATATGATGATTTTGATAATAAAGCTTTTGTTTGAAATTCTATGAAAATAAATTCCACAATCTATTGACAAAAATGACCTACTACAAAAATGGTAATGCTGCCTAAGCCAATATCGTGCTTTAAGAGGAGATTATGGTTTACATAATCGCAAGGAATTGGCAAAATGGTGAAGAAATTTGAAGAAACTGAATTGGTTACAGATATTGCAAGGCCTGTGCATCATCGTTTCGCTCGTACCACTGAAAATATCGCTGCTGTAAGCTGTTAGTGAAAGTATTGCCAAAGATCAGAATGTGTCGATTCCTCGTCGTTCTCAGGAATTAGGACTGTTTTACGGCGCATTATGGCGTATTTTGCATTTGGATCTACTCCTAAATACATCCATATAAAGTCTACTCAACAACAACTGGAAACAAAATTGTCGTATTTGGGGTTTTGAGAATCCTCAAGTAATTGAAGAGAGGCCATTACATCCACAAAAAGTCACTGTTTGGTGCGCTCTTTGGTCCGGAGGTGTGATTGGACCTTAATTCTTCGAAAACGACGCAACAATAGAACGGATGTCACCGTCAATTCTGAGCGTTATGGTCATATGACAGCCGACTTTTTTTTAGCCTGCCATTGAAGAATACGACTTGGAAAATATGTGGTTTCAACAAGACGGTGCCACATGCCACACAACTCGAGCGAATATGGCTTTATTGCATTAGACATTTCATGGCCGCGTAATTTCTGGTCGTGGCGATATCAACTCGCCACCAAGATCATGCGATTTGACACCACTGGACATTTTTGTGGGGCTACGCGAAAGTGCGTGTTTATGCAGATAAACCTTTAACTCTTAAGCATTCTAAAACCAACATTTGTCAAGCTATGGCTGAGATACCGCCCAATAGAGCGGTATCAAAAAATGGTCGAAAATTACCTCAAAAGTACCGATGCTTGCAACTTATCTTGTGATGTAGTGTTTCACACATAATGTCAACGTTCAAACTTTATAATAAAAATGAAATATAATGAAAAAAAATATTTTAGATGTTGGGAACTTGATCACATGTTTAATTTGTGATCAGCAAAGCCCAAGAAACAAACAAATTTATCACATATTTTAGATGTGTTTTATTTTCGTTTACTTTTGAAACCGCAAAATGGATAAATCTGTATCTATGCATAAAACCTTAGTTTTCAAGGAATAATATACCATACAAAGATAAAAAACATCAAAATTGGGATTTCAAAATCCAAAGAAAAAGCACGAACAACGAGAAATGAATTTTCTAAAAAATATTTTAAATAATTATAACAGATAAAGCGATTAGCTAATTTTCAAAAACCATACACATTTAAGTCTCCTCCGGCTTTTATTCCAAATAATAATTGCAAACAGGAAATCACAAATTTGAGTGAATTATATAGCAATCTATTCATCACATTTGTCACTGGGGCGCGGAAGCAATTTAAAGTCAATAATAATTATTAAAAAACATTATCAAAGTGAATTATCACTCTAATGAACTGAAAAGGTAAAAATAATACAAAATAAAAAAATAAGATTATTTGAGTTTATTAATTCGTATGTATATCAACATTCAGCAGCTGTATTCCGTGCCTATAATATACATTAAACCAATTTATATATAACATTGCCAAAAATTGGGCAAAATTTAAACTCTCCGATTCGCAGTTGAGAAACTTAAGCTTTGAATGTATAAAGTTTTCTTAATTCGTATGTATTGATTTCTTATACTTATAATCTAATTTCCTAGTTGTTTACTAATTTACTGAAATTTGTTAAATACTTGCAGATTAATTTCAAAAAAAATAAAGTAAACATCACAAAAATTTACTCATGCTTTTCTTTTTTTAAGTAGATACTCGTATGTATAGGATTTCTATAGGAATAGGTTAACTGATGAGATACTAATTCTCATATCGGCCTAATATGAAAGTCTTCTAATTAAAACGGATGAAGATCTTCTATTCAAATAATTCCCTCTGAAACAGTAAATTCTTAAATGTTTTAAAGTCTTTAAGTAAATAATAGACATCTTGATACAATAAACAATAGAGTAACAACTATATTGAATGTACATATATTGAATTTATCTGAAAGATTTGAAGCTTTTGAAATGCCGCCGCATTGTTTATATCACAAATACTCGTAATAAAACAAAAATCGAATTTGTTTATTTAAGCCGCCTTAAACAAAAACTTATTCCCAGGTATTATAGTTTACACGATAAAGCTTCAAAGGAAGTAATATTGCAAGGTATATTTGCTTATAAAAGCTTTGATTAAGAAAACTCTGAGTTTTAATCCTTCTTTTTCACTTAAAAATATAATTCAAAACCAAAGTGCATAACAAAACAACACAATAACAATTTTCCAGGTGAATGATGCGAGACAAAATTACCACATCAATCACAAAATGGATAAGATATATAAGATTTTGAAGAGAGAGGTTGCTTTAATTGCTGACAACATTGTTCACCTGTTTCTATATACATATGATTGTGTTAGGCCCAAGGTCTTAAACTAATTAAATTTATATATCCACAGCCAAGGGCGGATCCAGACTTTTGATCAGGGGGGGGTCATACACTTAACATAGACGAGTTTTTACTCACCGCTTAAAAATTTTCTTTAATGTTTTGTAAAGGAGGCTAACAAAATTAAAATAACATAATCTGTATATTAACCTTAAATTTCAACATTTTAAGAGCTAAAGTGACAACTTTAGTTACTAAATCATTTTAGAACACTGTTGTTTATCGAGGTATAGTAGTCTAACTATTTAATTTAGACTAATCCCTACATACGTAAGAAAGCATTACCAGATTCCAACAATTTTCTAAATATGCCACATTTAATTTATATTCTTTTTGATTGCCATTTCTATTAGTTAAAAATTCAAAAACCCAGAAAATGAGAAAGAATCTGATATTAAGAATTGTCTGGCTTTTGTTGATGTGGTTTTTTCGAACTCAATTTTCGGGAGTCTATTATTATTATCGTTATCAATCTGCTTACTTATAGATCTGAGCTGATGCTACAAAATATTTTGATCTTAAAGGAGTCAACAAAACTTAAAAATTGTAGAGAAAAAAAATGTTTAATTTGGATCAATCCCTGCCTGTACCACCTAAAACAGTTTTTTTTTCACGGGTACTGCACTGCCTCTTGCGAGGAATTGAGAAGGAAGGAAGAGTAATTGCTGTCATGAAAAGTGCTTTCTCAAATTAGCCGTTCGGATTCGGCACTTAAACTGTAGGTCCCCTCCATCCCTCTAATTGCTCGCACACAGGAATGGTTGAGAGTTGTAAGTCACTAGGCCGTGGTTCTCAAAGGACTGTTGCGCCACCTAATTTATTTATTTATTTCTCAAGAGATTCAAAGCTTTTATTTTAATAAATATGAAACGTTCGTTGTGTTTTTTGGTTAGCCATTAGTTTAACAAAAGTGTCATTTTTGCTGTTTTTGGGACATTTATGTACTTGAAATTCGTCTTTAAAGCTCGGTTCTAGAGCATCTAAAGTCAATTCACTTTAAAAAGTAGATTTATTTTATTTAAGTTTTTGTGTTCAACAGAAAATCAATTTTGAAAGAAATAAAATGCACGACTGGGACGCTAGAATTTGACAATTTCTTCCAAAAAGTCTGTTTACAAATGTTTCCTATATTTTAAGACTTCAAAATGTACCTGCAAAATAAGTTTCTCTCAAAAAAATTAAATGCCATTTTATTTCTCAACAACCCTAAATTAACTTTTTTTCGAAAATCATTTAAATTTTTAAATTTTGTCTTAAAAATATTTTTGGTACCTAAGCACTGAATAAAGTGCTTATAAATATACATTTTACATTTAAATTTCGTTAAAAAAATGGTGACCCCTTTCTGAGATATCGAGTTTTGTAAAAAAAAATGTAGGTATATTTTTTTAAATAAAAAAAAAAATCGTTCCATTAGTTTTTGAGTAAACTTAAAAAAGAAAATAGCGGTTTTATTTTTTACGCTTCTGTAGCAATACCAAAATATGTTTTTTCTTGTAGAAAGAAGGCAAATTAAGAACACAAAATTTAGAGAATGTTTTAAAAAAATCTATCGGTTCATTTTTGAAAAAAAAAATCGAATTTTCGATTTTTAACCAAAAAATTTGTATGGTGACTGCTGTTATGTTTCGTATTTAAAAAATTAAAAAAAAAAACGCATTACGCTAATCGGTTGAAAAACTTAATTGCAATCGACACAATGGTTTGTACTGTAGGGGTCAGGACAGACAGACGGACGAAATCGGGGGACCCACTTTTTTCCTACCATGGTAATGTCATCTTTGATTAAAAGCTCGAGTTCGAAATTTTTTACGTTTGCAAAACTTGACATATAGTTCCTATATATCACAAGTAAAAATCACTTCAATGTTCACTATTTATGTGCTTCAAAAAGATGAGATGTTAATTGAAGGCTAGTTTCGGGAATTTAAAGGCTACTTAATATAAAATTGACGATATTCTTATTCTTCTTAAGAACCTGAGTATTTCCTTTTTTTTTTCTTAGAAACAAATTTTATGAAAATAATTTAAAGCATAACTTAAGTTTTTATAAATTCTAAATTGCGTGAAAACAAAAATTTGAGTTGTTTTTGACATCAAACCACTTTTTAGTATGAATGTCGTTAAATTACTAACAAATCTTAAGTTGAAATCTTTTCTTATACAACTTAACTGTATAAACCTTATGGTTCATATGACCTCCCCTGGATCGTCAATTAGTCCAAAGTTGATGAATTTGTGCTTTGTTTTTGAAACAGGGCTGAATTTCCGATTCATATTATGTTCTTGGTCCAGTCCTCAGTTAAAAGTAGTACTTTTAGCAACAAAGTGTAAGGAAGTAAAATACAAATTTTGTTCTCATATAAAAAAAATAAATAACTCAAAATATAGTGGGGGTCATATCCATTAACGCAATACGATTAGATGTGAATTGAAGGGATTTCCTATGAAAAATCAAACAAATTATCTCCCAGGGGGGGTCATGACCCCTACGACCCCCCCCCCCCCCCTGGATCCGCCATTGTCCACAGCAATAAAGTAAAAGTTTTAATATATTTTTTTCGATCTGCTCAGTATTGAAATTTCAAATTCAAATTCAACTTAAAGGTGGGTGCGACACCACACTACGAGTATATACACACACAAAATTTATTTGTAAAGATTGTCTCGTGTGTTATTGTTTATTGTTTAATGTTTAATGTTTACCTACCAAATCGTTCCGATCATTGACGTATTTTTTAATTAAGTATACCGATAGGTGTACCGACAAACTCAAATTAGATTTTAGATAATCGGATTTCGTTTCACTTGTTGACCTATTTGATGAGCTCACACCATCTGGTGCTGGTATATGGTGCGGGGATAATTTTTTTTCAAATTCACACTGAAATTAAGAGATATCCAAATATAAAAATGAAAGCAATCTACAGACTTGAAAAATGTGTTGTTTTTTTTTCAAAATGTTTGATTTTATTCGTAAAATCTATGATCATTAATATAAGTTCTTAAATATTTTCATTTATTTATTTTAATTGTTTTGTTTTGTTAATTTTTTTGGTTTTTGTTATATATATTTATATAAACTTGCAGCATTTTTCTTTTATTTTCTTTTATTTTACTTTATATTATAATTTTATATACTTAAACTTTAAGAAAAAGAAAATTATACTTACTACAACATAGAACCCTTGAGGTTCCTAACAATTCTAAATACAATTTATGATACATTTTCTACAGTGAAATTTGTTTAGATATATATATAACTTTAATAATTATAATTCAAACAAATATAGGTATATGTATAATTTAATGTAAAAAAATTTGTAAAATTTATATACAAAGTAATTATAGTACACACAAGTTGTTTTTTGTGTGCCATCGGTAATATAGGTAATATTTCCTTTTTGTTTTTGTATGAGGAGGGAAGACGGATTTCCACTTGTACTAATAAAAATGTTTTAAAATAACTTATACGCTTGCAAAATAAATTATAAAAAATACTTTCAAGATTATAAGACAAATGTTGTCATTATAAGAACAAATTCAATCAGAACCAAGAATATCTATAATGTATTTGCTAATATATCAATGAAGACGAAGAGAGATGAAAGAATTTTCAATATTTGTTTTTGATTTTCAAAAAAATATTATAAGCACTTTTTCGTCGTTTTTTTTTCAGTGATAAAGTTTTGATAACGAAGGCTTTAAGATTAAGTAAGTTGCATAGCTATTCGATTAAGTGTTAACAATAATTATATAAAACCTATAACGTATACTATAATACATGATACGGATACCATAACAAAAACGGTGACGAGTGGATGACTGCTGGCTCTCAAAAGATCAAAGATTAATTTGATAAGTATAATACTGAAGATGAGGAGGCTTCACTCCACTCTATTCCACTCCAAGGTATCCATTATTATTGTAATGCACATGTGATTTCTGTTTCTGACAGAATATATTTTCAAAATTGTATATGACGATACGATGAGGAGATTATCTTAAATCTACATTTTTAAATTTTCTGGTATTTTCTGAGGTGATAAAAAAGTGAGATGCGCTAGCATTAAAATTTATATTTATGCTAATTTTTATACGAGTAGGTAAGATACAAGAGTATGTGTGATGTTTCTCTTGACTGACCTTATTCAAAATAAAAAAAAAGAAATACTAAACAACGGTTTTCCTGCTATAAAAAGAAAAATGACAAACTGTATTTAGATGTTATAACAATCCGATTTAACTGTTAAAAAAAATGTGACGTTAAGATTGTTGATAATATATAGGCCCTCTAAAAATCTAAACTTTGATTCATTTTCAGTTACAAATTAATAAATTAATCTCCATATTTTTTTGTGTTCGAAAAGAAACGAAACGAAATGAAAACATCACAGCTATAATAATTACCATAAATGTTTTAACAAAATCGTGAACGTTTATCATTATTTTGTATAAGAATAAAAGATCTCTCATCATTTATTCCATTTGTTTATTAAATATAATATATATGAAGGTAGAAATATAGAGGTACGTATATATTCTATACCTATATATTAACTGCAAAATTATTGGAAGTTTTTCGGATAGAGCGGAGCGGCTTTAAATCGCTCCACATCACATTATTTAATAACAATCAAAAATAAACAAAACGAGTTGTTAATTAATATGACCTCTTATGGGATGTTATGGCTTCCAAATATGCTTAATAAATTTTTTTCTATCACCTATTAATTTAGCGACTAATGGTATGCATGACATATGTCATTTTGTAGCGCATGATGATTAAGATCTTTTTATCTGTAGATAGATGGATATATTATTATTAAATGCAGAAGGGATTTCAGCAATATGTAGGTACGTACGACGAATACGATACGAATGAAACCAATTAGCATAACTTTAATCTTATAAAAATTAAGATAAACGACGACGCATAAAATGAAAATTTTGATTTTTGATTCAAAAAAAAAATGAGAAAAAGAAGCGTGAAGTAATAAATTTGAAGAAAATATGTTTAACTACTTATTGCCAATTTAAAATTTAATTGCCGACGGCATCAACGAGACGTCTTATTTAGAATTTATTGATTTCAAAACAGTTATAGAAGTTAGGATCTAAAAATGTGATGGCATTAAAGAGTTTATGACAAATGAGAAGTTACGTTGAGTGCGATTAGAAGGCCTAGAAGTCTTTTTTATAGCGTCGGGGTTTTTGAGTGTTAGGGGATTTCCCAAAACTAATCAAGATTAAAAAATTTCAGTTGCTTGTTTTCATTTTTGTGAGAAGACGGATTTTTGTTTTAAAATTTCGATTTAAGAAAATGAAATGAAATAATAATAATTAGAAAATTTCGATTTACCTAATCTCTTCCGTTCTATTCTGAAATTATTTTAGTCTAAGCTGTTTTAATTATTTTCTTCATTTTCAAGTGTATAGAAGAAATTAAATTAGTTGGTTTAATTACTAATTATTTAAAACGTTATTTTATTGCTTTAACTTTTTTTAAGATTTAAAAAAATATACGTTTTATTGATTTACAAAAAATGTCATTTTTCCGACGGATAGTAGAATTGAAAAATTTCACACAGCTCAATACGACGAGCGACGGCTTAATTGATCTGGGAAAACGGAACATGTCTTTTGTTTAAAACATCATGAAGAAATATAATCGATAATAAGCAATTTTGACTTCTTGTGTTCTTTTTTTTTTAAGCAAATAGTTTGAACTTAAGTTTTGAAGAGTTTTCATTTTCGACAACTCATGTTAAATACAGAAAATTAAAGCATTTCGTGTGATTTTTTTAAGAAATTTTAGCTTTATTAGAGTTTTTCTGATTTTTAACTGAATTGAATATTTTTTTAAATAAATAAGTCTGGAAGTTTTTTGGAAGTTTGTAAAGGAACGAAAATAAAACCGTGACGATGCGCAAAAAGCCGTTTGTGAAAGCTATGAATATGAATTCAAAGTTTAATTTCAGAATAGTTAATTGGTATTCCGTTTAAATTGTTTAATTTTCTTCAAATTTCTGCTGTTCAGGAATGTTTCAGGAAAAAAAAATTCAACAAAAACGTTCTTATTTGTGTGAAGTATGTTTTTTCAGACCGCACTGTTTTCAATATTCTTCTTTGACTTTTAAGGTTTTATCTATGTATGTAGAGCGCATTTTATCAATATCATCAAACCCGTCGGTAGGTCAGCAGAATCGGCACGTCAAACTGCAAACATTTTGGGCACAAAACGCAGAACTATGCGGGCAAAATTAAACAGAAAAACAAAAATGAATATCTCCTCCGACGAATAAACAAATAAAAACAATTTTTAAAAGTACATTTTTAATATTATTTGTTCTTTTTTTTTGTTTTTTTTTTTTATTTAAAGTTTTTGTCATTCAATCATCTCTCTTCAACGAAAGATATTTCGAAAAGTGTATATGTATAATATAATAAAATATAATCTATATAAAATATAACTTAAAAAAAAAATAATAATAATAATAATAATTAACTTAAAACTAATTTTTCCAAATAGGTGCGAGACACACCTCATCAAATTTTATCCATGCCATTTATTTATTTTGTGCATAAAATGGTAATTTTATATTTTTATAAAAATTTATTACAAAACAAAATGAAAGATAAATCAGAGATAAATAAAATTATATAAACATTTTTTATCACACGTTTCTTCACAGTTCGCTTTCCTAAATTGATATTGCTTTCCTTTGCTCAGGTATACTAGCTATAAAGGTGCTTTTCATTTGCTTTATACGTATTCTTAGCAATTTTGTAAAAATAATAATGCGTTCAAAGGAAAAAAAAATAATATATTTAATTTTTTTATAGATAATTTAAAAGGGTAACATTTATTTACAATTTTTTTTATTTTTGTTTTATAGCAAAAAGCAGGGAGGAAGGCAATACCAGTATTGGTGTGAAATCGGAGCGCGAAATCAATACTTTTGTTAATAATTTGCTGTCTCTTTTTGCATGAACATAAATATATATATTAAATCTACTACTTATGTCGGTAAAAGGTAAAAATTAATTCAATTAAGGAATGTTTGATATAGGTAGGGGTAGGGGTAGGGGTAGGGGTAAGGAATGCAATGAAAAGAAATAACGAGAAGTTTTGAGATACAGAAGTTGTGGTTGTGCTTAGATGAACTATATATCTTGCTATCTGTAGTTTTGTTTTTTTTTTTTTAATATACCTAATATGTAATTATAATAAAATCTTATTTGATAATATGTATATAAAATTGGAAATAATTTACAAAGTGGAAATATCCAAAAGTCCTGGTGATTCGTGGAGTGCGGGAAGGCCATTGGACATAACAACGACGGAGTTGCCGCCGCCGCCATCAGGTGAGGATACGATGCCGACAGTGGAAGTAGTAGAGAGCGTACCAGGAGATGTCATATATCCATGGTGATGGGAGACAGAAACTGGCGAACTAGCTGCCGAAAGCGAAGAACGGCCATTATTGCCGTTGGCAATCAAGCTGCTGTTATTAGGACCACCATTCACATAATTGATAAGCAGCGAATTGTGGCTACCTGGGCCGCCGTTCATTTCACTAGGAATGCCACTGCTCAGTGAAGATACTGAGGACGCTGAAGACGATGTCGAAACAGACGCCTGATTCAGAAGGTGATGATGGTGATGGTGCTGGCTGTGATTGGCGTGTTGATGAAGTAGCTGATGTGGATGACTATTTTGGCTGTTATGTTGATGGAGTTGGTGATGCTGATGCAGGTGATGGTGAAGGCTTGTGGCAGAATTGGCTGAGGGAGCTGAACTTGAATCCAAAGACGTTTGATCGAAGCATGTGGCTATTTCTCACATATGGGCGAGTGGTGCCATAGTTCTCATCGATTGCTGATGCTGGTGTTGCTGCTGTAGATCAGGTGAAACACTGCTTTGATAGTGCATCAGGTTTCGTTGGTGTTCTGCCGCTGCTGCTGCAGCCGCTGCCGTGGCCTGCATACCATCTTGCACGTGGTACATGTTCATGAGGTGACTGAGATCCGATGGCTGTTGGGTTGAACCGTATTCTCGTTTCATTATAAGGTTATTATTGGTGCTCACAGACGATGAACCTTGCGATGAGTTATGCATAGGGCTGGGCGAAACAGGCTCTGATTTAATACTCGAATCGCTGGGGCTATGACTTTGGCAGGATAATTGTGAACCAGGTTGCCCGGCAAGGCCGTATGGCGAGCCCGGCTGTTGTTGGACATTGCTGTAGGGGGAGCTGGGTTGTTGCAAGTTTCCATAAGGAGAAGTTTGGCCACCTGATACCGTGCCATACATACTATAACCAGTTGAAGCGGCTGCATTCATATACGAGTTGAGAGATCCGGCGGCAGCAGCTTGATGCATTTGACCCATATCGTAGCGATGGTAGTTACCCATGTACGCACTGTGTTGAGTTTGGTAGGCTGCTGCTGATGGATCGTGCATCATATAGCCATTGGGCATATAACCGTTCGGCGCCGTCATTTGGTACATGTCCCTGTTAACAGCCGCAGCCTGTTGCACCGCTGATATGGAAGATGTATTGCGCATTGAATTCGATTCGGACGGTTGTAGCAGCGAACCTACTCCAAGTGGGTACTTCTCTTTGTTTTTGGTGAGCGTTTTTGTTTTGCGTCTTGGTCGGTACTTGTAGTCAGGGTGTTCCTTCATATGAACTGCTCTCAATCTCTTCGCTTCATCTATGAACGGTCGCTTTTCCGCCTCAGAAAGATCTTTCCATTGGGCACCTAACCGTTTGGAGATCTCTGAGTTGTGCATTTTGGGATTGTCTGAAGCCATTTTTCTACGTTGACCCCTCGACCAAACCATAAATGCATTCATTGGCCGCTTAACGCGGTCGTTATTTTGCTGGTTTTTGTTAGCAGTTGCTGAATTATTGTTATTGTTAACATTACCAGAACCATTATTGCTACCGTTACTACCCATACCACCTTGAGACATTGAAGAAAGGTGGTGAGGATGATGGTGCGATTGACCACCGGAAGGTGAAGTCATATGATGACCTCCGCTATTGTGCGAAGATTGCGTTGGACTAAGGCCACTAGAACTATGAAGCGGGGAGCCATGCGAACTAACATGTTGCTGGACGCCATTGTTTGAATTATTGTTTATTGAATTGCCTAAATTTGATTGAAGAGTATTATTATTACTTCCATTACTCCCTGAGCTGCTTCCGGCGCTGCCAACACTTCCAGGCGTATTACTGCTTGACGAAATATGATGCGAGGTCATATGATGATGATGGTTTGTCAAATGCGATTGCGTCAACTGTGATTGTCCTAAGTTCATCATGCCGAGAGGCCCCAATGCACTGTAGGGTGAAGTTGAATGTCCATGCAGACCAGCGGATGCATGATGTGGGGGCATTGTGGCGTGCAAAATGCCACCTTTCATATCCGATTCCATGGTTAGCATGTTTGATGATGATGTGGGCTTTATCCGAATTTATAGATATATTTGCACTATTTGCGAATGTTTTTAATTTAATTTTTAATTTGAAAATATGTTATTATGTATTTTGTAATCCTTGGTTCCGCTTGTACAAGCTGAACTTGTACCTGATTGTCACACAACACCCGTTATATAATTTAAAGACACTTTACTATATTTTTAGATTCTTTTTTAGATTTATTTTTTTAATAAATCTACCTGAAACCATTCTATGATTCTACTATTTAATTTGTTTAATTTTTGTGCACATAATTTAAATTTTAAATATGGGCTCACATAAGTTTAATTTAAAACACTTAAAATTCTATGTTATGGCACTTTTAAGAGGGAATTCCATAGGCCACTGCACAATTATGATGCTATACGCGATAAGTTATTTCAAATACATATATTTTATTATTGTTTTTTTTTTTTTTTTCTTAACGATTTATGTTTTCTTTAAGAATTTATTGATTCAAAAAAACACCGTTTGTGCAGCAAAAAGCGATATGCTACGAGAATTGATGCACGAGCATAATTTTATTTGTTTTTTGTTTCAATTGTTTTCGACAGACAACTTTTATCTATTATTATTATTATTAATTTTGTTTTCATATAAACTTAAGGTTTAACGTTAATAATATAATGAGCCGTTATGTAGGTATAGTCCGAATTAAACAATGCGGATTTTGGTTCTGCACGATCATACGGCGGCGGGTACGCGAAACTTTAAACAAAAAACTCACAAAACTATTTAAATTGAAAATCCCTTATTCTGTTGTGAGGCACAACTATAAAAATCGGGAAGCGTCACAAAAATACCTCCACACCGTACTGAATTAAGCACCTTTCTGTTGTCAGTAAACGTTTTGTAAACCTGTTCGAACTGCCCAAAAACAATTCTTGCCGTGTATTTAGTTTGGGTTGGTTTGGTTGTGTGAGTGGCTGGTGAGCGTGACTGACTTCTCCAATATTACCGTACTTCTTACTCTGGCGCCCATCAGAATTGTGCGACAGAGAAGAATATATACTTTTTGTGCCCCCTCTTTTGAAGCCAGTATCGTCGTTCGTCAACACGCTATACCACACCAATACAATCATATTCTACCACTGGTTGGACAGGTTTTCGAAAGACGCAGCTGTGTACGTTGACGCGAATGTCACATCTAGGGGTGGTATTGACAGTGTGTGAAACTGTGAAACTGTGAAACGGAATATGGTCTGGTTCTGGTGGCCTGGCATGGCCTGGCCTGGCCAGTGCCACTGCCATTGAAATAAATCAAACTGAGGACACACCAACACACCGCGGCGTATAGTGAAGAGGGCTGGATTATGCGCGCCACTTGATGTTACTAAAATAAAAGTGACCAATTAGATTGCGACAATCACCAGCGAGTCAGCAATGAAGGAGGAGGTTCTTATCAGACCTTATGTAAGAAAAACAACAAAATTACTGCGGCGGATTATAAGAGGGGATGATCGACATCTATGCCTCAAAACACAGTACGGAATAATATTTGGCAGTGGCGGCAGACATTTTACACTGGGATGAATTTTGCACGTGAATCTCGTTGTCGTTTCGTTACTTATGTGTTGTGTGTTTTGAAAATTGCCTTGCCGTTGCCAGTGTCACAGTGTGTGATGGTGGTAGTGTAGACCTATGAGTTTGGTACTTCTCATTCTCATTGAGATTGAGAAGCCTTTCGGTTTCGAGAATGTTTTATGGAAGACTATGTTGCCGTTTTGCATCGAGGAGTATCCTTTCAACATATTTATGGTAGAAATATGCTTGCTTGTTGTAGCTTATAGCTTATAGGGGTGAAATTAAAATTGGTCTCATGTTTCGGAATGCGCGGTTTGTATTTTTATTTTTTTAGGTATAGGTAGGTTGGTATATTTGTACCTATACTTAGTTGTTTTGAAGGTTTTACTTAGGTAGGTATACTGCTTTAAGGGCAAAATAAATTATAAATAATTAATTATAGGTATAGCTTATGTACCTATCCACTAAAAATACCTATCATGGCAGGTAGGTTTAGATATAAAAAAGAAAGAAGAAAAAAATTCAAGTTTTAATCACCACAACTACTGCGATTAATATAGATACCTAGATAGGTTTAGAACTTACCTTTTTTTCAACAAAACTTCCTATAGGAATATGTATGTATGTAGTAGTTAGATAGATAGCCAATAGATATTATTTTGAAATGACTGTTTTAAACACTTGTTTTGCATCCTTTATAAGATGCAAAGAAAAAAAAAAAAAGTCTGAAAGATAATATATCGCCGATACACAATCTGACACTGACACTGATATTCAGCAAGCCTTATAGGTAGTAGAATGTGGTGTTCACTGCTCGCCATTTTTCATAAGCTTTTGCTTTAGAATGCGGACATTCATTCAAATATCTAGGTAGGTATAAGTAGAGATAGATAGATATACGAACGGAAAGAGGGTCGACAGTAGGTACATATTCAGACCGATTGTAAGTAGGTACTATATACTATACCAGGACACTCGTCGGCCAACAAAAGGACCTACAATCGCCATTATGTGCAAAACAAAAAGAATACTCGCCTTTTGATATATAAAAAAATGTAAAGTTCGATGACACATTTTCTGTCCCCTTCATGTTATTTGTATTATTGCGCTTGAATTTCGTTTCGCTTAGACTCTTGTATCTGTGGTCGATGTGTATTTTACCTACATACTGCTGTCACTTTGCCTTCGCTCTCGCCCTCGCCCACAACCACTGCCAGCTACTATTATTATAACAATAACAGACTTTTCGTACATTCAGATTCACTGACTTTTGTTGGCCAACATCAATGAACGTATACTACTTCGCCGCCGTTGTTGCCGTTGCCATTGCCGCCGCCACCGCCAGTCTCCTGTGGCTGGATTTCTGAATAGAATAAAAAAGTTATATAGAGAATATAAAAAAAAAAATAACAAAAAACAAACAAAAATATAAAAAAAAGTAAAAATAATTATTACAATGTAGCGCCCTCTTCTCCTTTTTAATTCAATTCAATTCCATTCATTCAGTCTTTTCCTTTTTTTTTATAACATTTTTCCATTCAAACAATTAAACTCTTCGCAATGACCTTGACTTTGTTTCTTTTCATTCGGGACTTCTGCGTCTGTGTTTACGTATTTTCTATTGTGGCGGTTTATGTTAAACAATTGAAGTATTATAACGGGCACATTGGTTATATATGTATACCTATCATACCGCATATCTATAGTAGTATATGATGCTAACAATTTGCTTGCAGTTAACATAAGGGATCAGTAACTTTGCCTATTGTTGTGCTGTTTAGACAGATAAAAGCGTTCACCTAACCTACCACACTTGTATTGTTGTCATATATGCACATATCATCATCATACCGACCGGGATGTCATGTATGCGGTAACTGGCAATAGAATTCAAAACCTTCACCTTCATTGGTGACGCATAGGTAACTATCTATTCAAATAGGAATTCCAACTGATAACTACATACTGATCCTATATTTATATTATAATATTATTAAAGAAAGGTGTGATGTCATGATGCTCATGCGATGATGCCTATATCTTTGCAGGCTTTGAAAATTGCTCTCTATTCCTCGTATGTCTATAGGAATTCATAGGTACTTTATACCTACTTGTGTATTGTATTACTTTATTTTTGCAATTATTAATGTTAATAACTATTTGATTGTTGTTTGCATTGAGAGTGAGGCACATCGAAATGCAAATTTCATTTTTAACAAATTAGAAGAAATTGATTAGATTGTTTAATATATATTAACTATATACAGTACGTTCTCGATTAACGCAACTCTCGATTCACGCAACTTCTCGATTTTCGCAACAGCTGAATTTTTATCATTATTGACGCGGTAATCGCAACTCTTCAAAAACAATTGACTCGATAAGTGCAACTTTTGTTTTTATATGCATATCCTTATTTACGCAGGTTCTTTGCTATTTTTGTTTTTGTCTGTTGCGTTACCCTTTGTGTTGGCAGTTATTCTACCGCTACTTTTGAGTAATGGGTACGATGAAGTTGTATGAATGTACATTTATGTATCTATCTATACAATGCAATATGTTCTTATTAGTTTTAATGAATTTTGCTCAGTGAGTTGTGTTTCGAAAAAACAAAAGCAAAATCTGCGAATTTCCAGCGAGGTGAGGTCCTAAAAACAAAGGCGTGCTCATGGCATGAAAAAATTAAAGAGAGGCCAGGGTCTTTTAATGCGAGCAATGGTTGGATGACAAATTTTAAGAAAAGACACGGAGTTCGCCAAACAAACCGCAGCTTGTAGATCCATTCTTGATTAAATTTAAGGAAAAAGTCAGAGAGCTGGATTTGACTCCCAATCAAATTTATAACGCCGATGAGTCTGGGTTATTCTACCGACTTAAGTCCAACAAAACCCTTGTAGCTTTTAAGGAATCGACTGCTCCTGGCCGAAAGACAAGCAAAGAGAGAATCACGTTTCTCGCCTGCACCAACGCATCCGGTTTACAAAAAGTTAAGTTAATTGTCATCGGTAAATCTGTAAACCCAAGATCATTTAAAAATTTTGACCACATGCCTGTTGTATACAATGCAAATAAAATTGCTTGGATGACATTAGCATTCTTTCAACAATTGTTCCATTCGACATTTGTGCCTGAGGTAATAAAATTTAACCGGCCACAGGTATGTCTTTTTTTATACGTTTTTTGTGTCTTCTAGGTACGAACAGAACAGAATTCAGCCCCTGATGAACAAATTTTGAGTCTTCCAAAACATCGAGAAATGGCGATTTTAAAAAATCTAAATTTCCAAAAAGTCCAATTTTTTCCAAAAATAATGATTATGTACACGGAAAGAATTCTTAGATCAGATCAAGAAAAATAAGCTACAAATCACGAAAAATGAATCCAGTTTTGGACCTTGGCTTCGAAATAAGTAAATTGCTACTTTTTGTTTGCAATTTCATAAAATGAGCAAAATGAAGATATTGACACTCAAAAATCATATTTCACTACATTTGAGTAGCACTAATTGGACCGAGGAAATCAAATATTTCAAACAGCGAGTTGCAATTTGATATCAATTTGTATCAATTTAATGTTTGTTTTTATCGTGAATTTCAGCAGGAGTTTGTAGATTGAAATTGTTTTCTTGTAGATTATGATTCGTTTTTTTAAATATGTACCTTCACACACAAGTGGCAAATTTCAACCCTTGTTTTCTGAGACTGCGACTGCAAACTAATGTATATAGTTTGCAAATGACAACTAATGTTTTGCTACTTTTGTTTTTTAAATTGCAACTTTTGAGTTGTAATTTTAAACAGGTTATTCTGCAGTTTGCAAATGACAGTCACAGTTTTGATACTTAGTTATCTTTAAATTGCAACTTTTGAGTCGTAATTTGAAACATTTGCATTAAATAAGTGTTGGTTTTCTGATTTTCACTTTGCATCTGGAATTGAGCCTAAAAAAATATTTACTCGGTTAACAACAACTTCGGTCATTGCAAACACCCTTGTTTTAATTAGTTGCGATAATCGAGAACGTACTGTATATTGTTGTATGATAATTATTCATTACTTTTCAACGTCATCAGGATAACTTGAATATAATAAGTCAATTTTAAGGATTTATAGCAAAAAGCTATTGGACAACGCCGTCGCCAGCCGCCGACGGCCACCGCGCCAACTTAACTCGTAGAAAGCAAATGTTAAGAGCCTTGCACATGAGAGCGAACAACGAATGGACGAACAAACGTGATTTTACACATTTCAAAAAGTCAATTCCAAACAAAAACACATTTAAGTTATAAGAAACCAATTGACAATAATGTTAGGATAATAAAATTTGCATTTAGTTCTCTAAAACAAGACAATTTTGTAAAAACAATTTGTTAGTAACGAATTGCAGTGTGGTTGCTACGAACTGTCAAACTCTATTCGCGTTCCACATACCTACCATCCACACTGCAACGAATAAATTGTTCGCGCTCAACTTAACCTCAAAATCATACCACTCTTGTTTTATTTTTGTGTGAAAGATCATGGCTGAGGAAAATATGGAGAAAAGGGTAATTATAAATTGACAGTTCGCCGCTGTCTGCGAATAGAAATAAAGCTCATGTGAAAGAAAAGTCGAAATATGCGAACATCCACAGTTCGCAGTTCGTAGCTCATGTGCACGATGCTTAACGCAGGTTTTTTAATTTTGCCAGGACTATACAGGGTGTAGAAATCGACATGGCTTTTATCGTTCAGTGATAATAATAAAATAACGCAACAACTCAAAAAAGAGTAAGTTTTAAACTTAGGTATAGGAAGTATTGGAATTTGTAAAATGCACATAACTTTGCATCTATTTCGGTGCAAGATGGTATGTGCGGTCTATCTGAAAAATGTAGATGAATTTCCCCTGTTATACACTTAACTTAGGTACAATTATTTTCTTTTTTCTTTTTTTTTTGTCAAGGTTGGATGAACTTCCTACCTACTTAAAGATCAACAGGATTGAGATAATTGGTTATGTAGACTAGGAACATACATTTGTATATTTTGTCACCTTTGTTTTCTATAGTTTATCTGTCAAAAGGGGTTAATATACCACCCTTAGCATGTTAACATGTGTGCGGTGCGAACATTATGAACGTAGGTTAGGGCTTCAAAAAACAAGTCGAAGAGGAAATACTAGAGTAAATTGCTTAATTTGAGTGCTGTTGAACGTCAAACAAAAATAGATGAAAAGTGACTTTATTTTTTTATTAAATTGATATCAGTAGACTTCAAAAATTGGAAACATGTTATGTTCGAACACTTGTAAAGTTTTTAAATAAAGTAACATACTTTTGATTTTCTTTTTGTAATATGCTAAAAAAATAACACGGTTTTGATTTGTTTTTTATATTATCACTCAAAACGCAAAATGCAAAAAGGTCTTAAGTCAAACAATTGCATTTAAGGTTTTTGATTTGGTTCAACGGTCTTTTTTGTCTCTTTCGTTTAACTACTGCTAACAACTTGGGTCTAAAACAACTGCTAAATATCGTGTTAATTAAGCCCTTATAGACAAGTCGGCAAACAAATTCATATTTGTCGTCTTAAGTTCATTGAGTCTGTGTGACCAATTTCTGACTAAAGTCCTTTTTGCCAAACTTCAAGGAATTTAAAAGTCAGATAAGCAAAAATTAAAAATCTGTAAAGATATCCAAATATTTGTACTAGCAAAAAACAATTGTTTTTGGTCTCTGCGAAAAAAGGCCCCAAAAGAAAAAATGAAATAATGATCCAAAAAATGCATACAAAACAACAACATTGAAAATTCTTAAATTTTGGGGGTTTTATTTCATTTTTTGGGGCCTTATTTCATTTGAAAAAAGACCCCAAAATTAAATTTGGGGCTTAATTTCATTTTATTTTGAAAAACAATTTGGGGCCTTATTTCATTTTGCATAATTTACTTAAAATTGCAAAAACAACATTTTTTCACAAAAAGTATTAAGAAAATCCGCTAATCGAGGACCGACCCAGAGCAACATATACCGCTTAGTGTGGTCCCAGCAATCATGTTTCAATGTAAAACCGAGGTGATGTAAAAGCTTGAACAGGCTAAAAACCGCGCTCACTGATGATGCTTGATTTCGGTGATCGATGGGAACCGATGCTTTATCAGTGACTAGGCCGTTGCCATACGCTGCAAATAATTGAGACTTTCCAATTGGAAACGGTTTGGAACAATTTTGGAGTCTCAAAGGACGAGGCAAATCCAATGCCATTTTATAAATCATGTATAGTTGAGGAAGGGCTGTTCACATTTTGTTTGTTTTCATCATATAAAACAATAAAACTTATTAAAGAGAACGTTCCAACCAACAGAACCATCTTTATGGACGGAATATTTAAAATTGTCCCAAGGGTTGGTTATTTATATATATAATATTTTGATGAGGTAAGATTAATCAATTATTTTTAATGCTTAAATTCGAACATCGTGTTGAAAACCATCAGCGAGTGACAGAATAGCTGAAAAAAATCGCGCGATTTTGTTACAAGTTACAAGTGTCCTTGTTGCAGGGAAATTGTACAGAATACAATCCAAGTATTTGTTTGGGGTATTATTTCATTTTTGAAAATAAACTTTAATATATGTATAAAAAAAAAAACAAATTGGGGTCTTATTTCATTAAAAATAAAAAAAGACAAAACAAGCTGGGGCCTTATTTCATTTATTTTTGGGGCCTTTTTTCATTTCGATGGGGCCTTATTTCATTGGGGCATAATTTCATTATGAAAAATTACCCCAATTTGGGGCCTTATTTCACTTTTTCTTTTGGGGCCTAATTTCGCGGAGCCTTGTTTTTGAATATATGTACATTTAAATATTTTGTTTTTGTTTATGAAGTTGAAATTTAACATTTTGATTTATTTTCAAATGTGTATCATTCCATGTGTAATAAGTTGCATTTAAATCCCTTTTAAAAAAACGTAAAAAAATTGATCTAACTTAAATTTCCAAACAATAAAATCAAATAAATGTATTCAATGTTGAAACCTTGCTAAGTAGATACAGATTCAAGTTTGAAAATAAACTAAATTTTGATTAAATTGATGTTACATCTATTGCAATCGCCTGATTTGAGCCATAAACTGATGCACTTATTTTGAATGAAAAAAATAGGGGTCTTAAATGGTTACGTTAACATCAAACTCTAAAAACTTAAAATTCCGTGTTTCGAAGAGAGATATCTTTGATTTTTTTCTAGATGCAGAAAGATACGCATTTTTAACTGTTTTAAAACACTGGTGCAAAATTTTTGAACAACGTTTTGTTAAAGACTTAAAAATGTTCCTAATTAGAAGTTTTGTAATTATTTAGCAACTTACTATGTCTATTCCAAAATTATCAATCCTTTGTCTTTTTGTAAAATACTAATTCTGTTTTTTAAAAAACAATGATGGCTCTGGAATTCGTCTAGATGGTTACAGTTCGTGAAATGACAACAAATCGAACAAACCTGAATCAGGGAATCTGGTCTATTATTTTAAAATGTCAGAAACTTAGAAGTCATATGCATTTTGTAGGTACTACAATTACTCACTAAAATCGCTTTAAATAAATACGGGACTGCTTAAATGTTTATAGCCTAAAATTACATTGTGGTTATTATTGTTAAACGCAATTTAATTTTGAAATAAATTCTATAGAAAGGTTCGTGCGTCGGAAAATATAAATGACAATATTTGAAAGCGTTTACTCTTATTTAGCGGTATGTTGATATTCTCCACATCAATACTCTACTTTAGAAAAATTCGGCTAAATGAAAATAAGACCGATTTTGTTCAGTCAAAGTTGAACATAAATTTTTAGTATCAACTCGTGATTTTGATTTTATTCACTCAAAGTTGACGTTTTCAACTGTCGATTTCCAACTTAGGAATTAATCAACCTAAGATTTTTATAAGTTTTCCTTTGCCATGTTTTTGAACTTTGAACTTTACAAAAAAGTCGGCAAATGAGTAATTCTCAAAATATTCACTTGACTGCATAACTGTTGAAACAAACAAACAAGTTTTATGGACAACATTTTAAGACGAAAGTACAAAATCCAGAACATTCCGAGAAAACTATGTATTTTTATTTTGCGGTTTCGAAAGTATAGAGCTGGAATTCGACATCTGTCAAACTAAGTTTTTAAACCAATTTTTTTCATTTGAACGTCTGACAATTACGAGAATGGATCGCTTAACTATCGCACAACGGTGACCATACGTTCATTATTATAATGAACAATTCATAATTTGAAGAAAATGTTCATTATGCATTATTGTGTGTCGGAAAACATAAAAATTTTCATTATTTTGGAAATTGTTCATTATTTGTTCATTTATGATTTTTTTCTTCGAGGAAAGCCTAAGCATGAAAACCATTAAATGTTTAATGAAAACGTACCCTTTTTCGAAACACTTCCTAATCTCACAATTACAAGAATCAATCATATTATACATCCTAACATACAGGGGAAGTTAAACTAATACGCCTACACTTGCGCACAGGATGACTTTCACCACTGGAAATTAATTGTACCATTGAGTTTTACTGAACATGACAATGGTAAAAATAACTTTCAGTGAATGTGAATGAAACTCATCTTTTTTGCATTTGGACTAGTTATGGCATTTTCCATAAGTAATTTTGAGAGTGCACTCCGACTGTTGGAATTATTGCATTGTTGAAAAACCCTTCACTCCAAAAATAAATGAAGAGTAAGAATTACACTCCTTCCTGGGACAAAGTGGAGTTGAGTTTAATGTATATTATGAAAAAAAGAAGCAATATTTCATTTAATGACACTGATGTTTTCGACGAGTTTTCATGTGTACAAAATTATGTTTCTTCAGAAAAAATTTTTGAATGGAAGGAGAGCCAAATGAGTGCTGGAGATAGGTGGTTTATAATTTTCAAGTTTTTCAATGAAAAAATGATACAGTATGAAAACGTTTCAAAAATCGTAGAGTTTTGTTTATGCCTTCCTTGGTCTAATGCCCGTATAGAGAGAGTTTTCTCAGTTTTAAACAATATACAGTGGTGGTCCAGTATAACGAACGATATAATGCCCAGAGTCAATTCGTTATATCGAAAATTTGTTATATCGAAACATTTTTTTCATACAAATCTTTAGGTTAATAGAAAGTACATTTGTATTTTTCATTAATTTATTTCAAACTTCATAAAAAAAAATAATTACATACTTCACTTAATAGAACAAAGAAAACATATATAACTTCATTTACATACATATAACGAAACATTTAAGGAATATACTTGTATTAGTTTTGTTCCAAATTATGTACATAAATAGTACATACATATATTTGTACTCATATTTAAGAAAAAAAATCGTTAATATGCATTTGTTTTTTGGGCGTTGAATGTTATTAATAAATGCTTCTGCCCTTAAACTTCTTAGAACTAAGACTTTAAAGTTTTCAATTCCATTTTGTTCTGCCCATTGGATGCAATTGTTAAAATTTCGGACAGCTTCGTGATGACTCATTTTTTGAACTTCAGTTTCTGAGCTAGCATTTTTATCACTATTACAATCCACCATTTGGATTTCTTCAACATTGTTGCTATCAATAATTTCGGGTTCAAGGATTACTCGATCTGCATCATTCCAGGACTCTAAATCAATTCGTTATATTTGTTCGTTATATAGAATACCTAATGGACTTGAAAAAAGTGTTCGTAATATCGATCATTCGTTATATCGGCATTCGTTATCCTGGACCACCACTGTATGGACAAACGAAAAAACAATATGAAAATTGAAACAATCAGGTCCATTTTAATTTGAAAATGCTATTATGAATTAAATTGCATCGAATTTTAGAATTATTAAAACGGAAAGCCAGAATTAATTAAAAAAATGTAGTAATTGCGGGATAGATGCCGCGGTTTTTAAAAAATCAATTTTTATACTATGTTAACGTGAAATATATTTTTTATTTTTAACTAAACTTAACAATGGGTTTATATTCTACCATAAAAAAATACTTAACCTAAAAAAATAATAATAATTTATTCAATTAACAAAAAATAAAAAAGCATTAAGTGCGCCAACTCTCCCTACATGTGTGGGAGAGTTGCCGCATATTAAATTCATTGAATTCATATTTGTACATTAGTGTGGAACATGTTGTTTTCGTTCCTCATCACGCCCACAGTCTGTGCACAAGATGTTACCAGGTTTCTTGTACCGGGTACAATTTTCATGGAGCCATTTCCGACATCTTTTGCACTGGACCCAATCTTCTTTTTTCTTTGTTGAAAAATAATTTTCCCAACATTCGGCACAGTTGTTTGTGTCATCAGCTGGCTCAATTAACTCATCATTCGTTTTTGGGCTTTTAGATTCTTTTTTTGCTTTTTTTGCCTTTGTTGGTTTGGGGATTTTTTTTTGCAATTGAGGTAGGGGTAGTTAAGACCTCTGCAAACTGCCTTCGTCTTGAAAAATTTGGTGTTGGAATCTTTGGCAGTGGTGAAAGTTCTTGAAGAAGTTTGGATGGCGAGGGGTTTTTGAAGCAAGATGAAGTGTGGGTTTCATTTTCTGAATGGTTGCAGGAATGCGCAGTGTTAATAATTGTGGTTGGAATAGTTAATTCTGAGACTGTTGCAGTAATAGGAGCAGTTTCAGAAACCTGAGTTATTGGTCGGTTATCTTGATTTGCAGACGATGATGGATGAAAAACTGTTAATTGTTGGGTTTGAAGTACAATGGATATATTTGCGCGGCATAATTAAGCTGTATTTTAGCTTCTAAACAACAAAAAAACACGAAAATCAAAGTGCGGCATCTTCTCCAAACAAAAATGCGGCATATATCCCTTTTGTGAGGGAGAGATGCCGCACAACACTACACAACAACAACAAAAATAAGAACAAACTAAAATCACACCAACTACTTCTCAAAACACTAACTAAAACCAAAAAAACTTAATTTAAAAAAAACAGGCAATCACTACTTTCCGCAACTTTAACAATATTAATATATTGTAATTCGATGTCAAAGTTATTTGACTGGCCAATACGATATAAAAGAGTTTAAGGTTTTGTTTATTTTTTTTTTGTAAATAAGTTAGAGACTGAAAAAATCTGTGTTATTTTTATGTTTGTTTTGTTTATTATCGATGAAAGTTCCTTTTTTGTTTATTTTATAAATACATATAGGTACCTAATTATACTATATTTATTAATAAATTTATATTAGGTATATTTATTTACTATTACTCAATGAAATACAAAAAAAATCTTGAAAACTGGTCAACATTTTTCATTTTTTAACCAATAAAAACCCCACTACACTTAAGTCTACTTACTTCTGTTTAAGCTTGATCTTATGATTGATATATGTAACTTCAACTTGTTTTAATAGACACTTAAGAAAAATTGAAATGGCTACATCCCACAAGATGCCTCCCTTAAATTGATAAAAAAGATACAAAACTGCATATGTATATCTAGATACAAACAAAAACCATTTGGTTCGCCTCAACTGTATCAATCTTATCATTGTAGGTAGGTTTTATAACATCTTTTACTCGTATATACATATAAATATAAGAGCAAGAAATTGTTATAAGACATAAATAAGATTGAGAGTGATGGACGAAAGAATACAAAAAAAAAAAATGCCGAGAATTTGATTCAATATGAACGAGTTCCGGCTTAAGAGACAATTTAATCAGAAAATTGTTCCATGAGCCACCGAACGGCCATTGTCCAGCATTGGTTCCAATTACGACAAATCACGACGATCATCTCATTCATTTATATAAATATATGTATCTGGGGGAACGCTGATTCAGATTTTGAGATTATGGATGCCGTTTAGTGTCAATTTGCGAAATCCTGTCCAAAGAGGCGCAGACAATAAAAAGAAATGAAACGTATATAGCGGACGGACTGAAGCGGACCGGACAGGCTATATAGGGTGGGTTGCTGCTTCCAACATTCTCTTATACTTATAGATACGTATATATTTAAAGCAAGACAACGAAAGAAAATAAAAAAAAAATTCATGATGCTTTACTCCTTCTTATTCTTTGGATGTGTCCTCCTTCGTCTTCCTAATACTTTACTATGCTGTCATCAACATCGTCCTATTGTATCTTTTTGTCATAGGGAATGCTGACCAAGTGATAATGTACATTTTTTATTGATGCTACACCCAATTCGCAACAGTTCTTTTTTATTATTATTATTATTTGCTTTGGGGTGTGTGGTGTGTGGGCCTGATGGATCTCGAAATTAATTCTACGAGGTGGTGTGTATATGTATGAAGCAAGTAGCAAGTATAGCAAGGGTTGTTGTAATCCTTGGGATTGGAAATTCCATGAGTCGGCGATAAAAAGAGAACGAATGCAGGATGAGTGCACTATGGGTCCATGCTATTCATTTATATGGATGTAGGTACATATATCCTAAAACGAGAAACGAGATTCATTTCATTACAAAATAAAAAGAAATGCACTATCAGCGTTTGTTTTATATAGGAGTTATTATAGGTATACCTATAAATAAATACCAACTGTCGGTTTAAGCTGAAAACATTTCTATATATGAATTAACTGTGAGGCCCACAACACGAAGCTACCAAATAATTGCTTCAATGATTCGACCTTAATTGATGGTAATTTGTGACAATCCAATGTTGAATACATAAACTGTATACCTTACCTACTGCAGATAATTTCGCTGGAATTTTGTAAAAGGTGAACAATTACCTACGTCTGGGATACCAAGAAGAGTTAATCTGACAATTACACCTGATTCCACTTTTTTGTATGGAACATTTTCCGTAAGCTTCGCATGTTGATATTTTGAGTAAAAAAAAGAACCTAAGCTGACTTGAACCTAAAGATCTGTTGGCTCAAAATCACCAAAGTTCCAAATTTCAAAATTGGTTTTATGACAAAAAAAATTGCAAGCTATAATAATGACTTTTAGTTTATACTGTTTTAAAATTCGTATATTAATAAACTTTGACAGGACAGCGCACAGAATTTTAGACTTTTTTAGTAATATTTTTTAGTATTACATATCTTACATAAAACCATTAATTCGAGAATGTTTTTCTAAATTTGATAAAATCAACAAAAACAAAACAAAACACATAATTTAAGCTTTGTTTAATAACATGGGTAGGTATATTATGTATCTACACTGAGTTACAAAAAAAGTGGCGCAGTCATACTTTTTGATGTGTTGTTATTATTTTGATAATATACCGCTATGTTTTTGCAGAGATCGTTTAACTGTATATTTGTGTGTATGTTTGCATATTCTTTTTCGATTTTCCTTATCACATTAGTGCATTAAGTGCATTATATTGAGGAAAGCAGCAACTTTATCATTTTTTTCATAATAGACGCGAGTTATACAAATGTTGGCTTCCGTGTTCCCGTAAATGTTTTAATTAGTTTATTGTAATGGGTTTATTTTTATTTGATTCATTATCAGTTTTTTAGTGATTTTTGTTGGCAGAAGAAGTCGCCAGGGCGCTGGCTTTAGTTGAGGATGGACGAAGTGCGCGGTATGCCGCTGTTATGATCGGAAAACCGGAGACGACGGTAAGAAGAGCCATTCAAAGGTACAGGGAAACCAACTCCTGCAACCGGCGGAAAGGCTCAGGTCGCCCCAGAGCAACATCTACAAGGGATGATCGATATTTGGTGCTTAAACGCCTTCGAGATCGTCAACACCCAGCGGTTGAGCTGTCTCACAGACTTCGATCCGTTAGGGGGAGAACTTTGAATGCTCAAACGATGAGAAGGCGATTAGTGGAGAGTGGCCTGAGAGCAAGAAGACCTGCTAGTGTACCAAGACTCACGTTAAAGCACAAGCGACGTCGGATTTAATTTGCTCAACTTTATCGAGATTGGACCGAGGGCGACTGGGGTAGAGTTCTTTTCACTGATGACTCCAGGTTTTGTCTGCGCTCACCAGATGGACGTAGCAGAGTGTGCAGACGATTATGTGAAAGAAACTCTTCGGAAACGGTTGCCCAGCGCGAAAATTTCTGGGGAGGTTCGGTTATGGTGTGGGCGGAAATTTCCATGCACGGAAAAACCGAGCTGTGCATCGTGGAAGGATCGGTAAACTCCAGTTACTACATCAACAACATTCTGGAGGAATATGTGGTTCCATTCGCACCATTTATTGGAGACAATTCCTTGCTAATGCAGGACAATGCTAGACCACACGTTGCTAGGTGCGTTACCGACTACTTACAAGAAGTGGATATCGATGTAATGGCTTGGCCTGCGATGAGCCCGGATATGAATCCCATCGAACATGTTTGGGATCTACTGGGAAAAATGATAAGGAGGTGACCCGCCCTTCCAGAAACACTCAATGGGCTGAGATCTGCCCTAGTGAAGGAATGGGAAAATTTGGACGATACCATCGTAACAAACCTTATCCAAAGTATGCCCAGGCGAATTAAAGCTTTATTAGATGTTCGTGGAGGCAATACCCACTATTGAAGAAGCTAGGACTAGTCTAAATTAAAAAAAAAAAATGAAATTGCCAAGTTATGAAGTTTTTGCCTATTTTCCTTAATTTATGGTTTATTTCAAAGTTCTTCCATTTTTTCGTTTTTTTTACATGAACGACTTACTTTTATGTTAACAAACAAAACTTTACCAGAAAAACGTTTATTTTTTTAAGTTACTTCAAAATGTTGCAAAATTTCAAGGTGCTCCATTTTTTTGTAACTCAGTGTAGATACAGGCAAAATACGTCAAAACAATGCCCGGGAACGTTCCCGAAATGACCGTTCACGAAATGACGATTTCAAATAAGCGAGCGCTTTGCTTATACGCCGGCCATCTTAAATAAGATCTGACTTTGTCAATAGGAAAATATTTGAGGTTACTTTGTTATTTCGTGTCGTAAAAAAGAATTTTATCAATAATTAAATCGATATGTTCACTGAAATACTTGTGCGGTATCGGACAAACTATTTTTGCATTTTTATAGTTAAAAATAAATAATCTTTTAGTATCCTTTCTAAAACTAGATTTTGTATATACAAAATACGGTGTATTAAGTAATGACCGGGGTTAAATACCCTACATTTTTCAATCATATTTTGGACTTGTTGTTGAAGATTGTACCTACATTAGGACGCGTTCCCGAAATGATTTTCTGTGCATGTATATTGATTTCATTTAAAATTAACTTTATTAATAAATTATATTGTTTGATGGAAAAACAAAACAGGTTAGTTTTAGTATTTTATTAATTTTGTTTTCTCAATTAAGTCCAGATTTAAGACATTAAATTGCTAGCAAAGCCAATTCTGCACCTTGATGATTTTGATTTTAAGCCTGTTATATTTTGACATAGACTAGACGATTAAATAAGTTCACTTGGAGTTTGAAATGATTCATGGACTTCTTTTTCTGGAAGCTTTAGATAATGTTTTAGACTAAACAATGAACAAAACAATAGAAAAATCCTAACACAAAGTGTAACTGTTTTAAAGAACAAAAGTTGTCAAAAAACAAACTCCAACAAAGATCAGATCTTCACTGTCTTAATGGCGGTTGCGGATATGTCTGCGGGCGTTACCAAAAAAAGCTCGATCGACACGCCTCCTTATACAGGGGTAAAGTACGTCTTATATTTTTCTATTTTATCACAAAATAACAATTATCTGACGGTTGAATTTGTACATTTGTGTGAGGAGATGCACATACATATTTATATGTCAACTAATTTAATCTTCATCTAAGTTAAGTTTATAAATAAAGGTAACACAAAATTAAGAAAATATTATTTTTTAATTCCAAACAATACAAATTTTAGGTTTAAATTTAATGCATTGTTGATAGTAAATGTACACGGAAAAAATTCTTAAATCAGATCAAGAAAAATAAGCTACAATTTACGAAAAATAAATCCAGGTGATGGTGCGGCGAATTATACAAATTCTTGTATGAAAATTAAAATTTATATATTTTAAAATTGCAACTTTTGAATATCAGTTTGCTTATTTTATCCAACATTTTCGTATAGTGATTTAAGAATATTTCTTAGTAAATGCAAAAACTATCATTTGTAATTCACCAATATATCAACTTTATTTGTGAATTTAAGAGTTTATAGTTGTATTTTTTGAAGTTTGTTGTTAATTAGAAAACTGAAATGGTTCACTTGTTAAATGGGAAGAAAAACTCTTATCTACAGTGTTGAAAAAAATAATAGAAACAAGTGTCTTCATCAAATTTCGATACACAACATTTTTTTTTAGCAATTAAGTCTTTTGTCGTTAGTCTTTCTATATTTTAATTGTACCTAATAATGCTCTTAAATGGCAAAATTGTTTTGTGGGCACAACTTTTTGTTTTCACTCAACGGTAAAAAGTTCGAGGCCAATGACGATTTTATCTGGAAAAAATAATAGAAACAACCTACTTTAACTGTTATTCTAACGTAAGGATCCATTTTTTTTTTGTATGCAAATAGAAGTTTTGAGTTTGTTTATAAGTTTGTCAAATGTTTTATATTCGATACTAAACAAAATTTTTAAAAGTCATCTATAATTTTAATAAATATTGGTCGTGGATTACATTATAGATACTCCCTTTAAACGCGAAGTGATGACAAAACTTAGACAAGCTGGAAAAACGATGGTTGAAATTGCAAAAACTTTAAACTGTTCGAAGAAAAAAGTATTTAAAACTTTACATTCACGCTTAAAGAAGAAAGATGAAAAACAAGATAAAACTTCTTCGCGTTTTGATACACTATTGCAGCGGTTCCTAATCTTTTTTAGTCGCGGAGCACTTTTTGCGTGAGAAATTTCAAGCGGAGCACTTGGTTGCGCATATGCCATTTTTCGCAGTTAAATGTAGCTAATTAAATAACTTTTTTTCAAATTTCGTTTATTTTATTGAGTTCAGGAAACAGTTGCTACAACGAAAAACTCAAGAACAGTGTTAACTTAACCTAATAAGAAATTACTAATTATATTATATGTATATCAGGCTCTGCATCGAGACGGGATCTATAATTTGTTTTGGTTCCAACATATGCAGAGAACCCTGATTCGCGCATGTATGTTGTTGCAAACGGCAGAATAATTATTTTAGCTGACAGTAAACGGAACTCGTCTTTCAACATACACCAGAATTCTGATAAAGACTTCTTTGTTGCAAAAAGTTGTTTTATCGAAGAAACTGATGTCAGGTCAATCAAGCACTCAAGCTGCAGAGATGTCAGGGAAGGTAGTTTTTCCGCGAGAAAGCTACCTTACTTCTGCGTGAAGAAGTAAGGACGTATGTAGACTACCCATGTCGTCACACAATACTCTAAAAAGCCTTTTATTCTTTGGCCGTGATTTATTAAAGTTAATTATTTTCACGCTTTCCTCCAACACCTCTTTAAGGGAGACCGGCATTTTTTTCATTACGAGGGCATGGCGGTGTAGAACGCAATGGCTACTGGTGCATCCTTTAACAATTTGCTTTATTTTGGCGACGGCACCGGACATTTTTCCAGTCATGGCCTTGGCACCGTCCGTGCATACCACGCAGTTAACCCATGGTATGTCATTTACAATAAAAAATTGGAAATCAAATTAAAAATTTCAGCACCAGTTTTAGTAGTTGGCAACGGCTTGCAGAAGAGCAGATCTTCTTGAAAGGACTGTAGACATTGGTAGCGCACAAATACTATTAAAATAGCCAACCCTGCAACATCCGTTGATTCATCCATTTGCAGCGCAAATTTTGTGAAAGTAAATTAGCTTTCTTTTGTCTCCGATTCATCTTGATATTGTGTTATTTGACAAAGGAACGGTGTCAACTAATTTTGTGGCCTTTTCACCCAACAAAGATTCATTAATGTCTTTAACACATGGCTTTATTAAGTTTTCAGCAATTGTATGGGCTTCACCAGTTCGCGCTATTCGGAAACTTACCAAGTAGACGCCATCAACGCATTTTCGCTCTCTGTCTTTGAGTGATAAATAATAATGGTTTGAAATTTAGTAAGTTCAGCATACTTTCTTTTGAAGAAATCAGTCGGTTTGCTTTTGCAATCTGGATGAATCACTGCAAAGTGACGTTTCATTTTTGCTGGAAACATTGCACTGTTCGGCAAAACTGCCGCAAATTACGCATTGAGGTTTGTTGTCACTTGTCTCAGCAAATCCAAAATTCAAATATGATTCGTACTTCCTTTTAACTGATTTTTTTTTCTGTAGCATTGATCACCGTGGAACTAGTACTAGGTAAACTATAAAACTCAAAACCTTCAAAAATCTCTAACGCCGCTGTCTCTATTGCGTCATTATCCTTCGCACTAAAATAAGTAGATATGTATATGGAAAACCGAAATTGAACAAACAAAATAAAATCATTGAAATCATTTTGTGCGGTTAAATGCTTAAAAAGCAGAAGTTATTAACCGGGGATTACTATTTTACGTAAATTATGATTTTGTTTGGAAATACCCGTCAGTTGGTGACAATTCGGCAGCTTCGGGTGCTTTTGCGGAGCATTCACTTGCTTTTTTCAAAGATCCGGACTTAAGCCAGCGATCCATTCGAAAATTGTATGTATAAAAACAAAATAAAATAAAACTCAAGCGCTAAAAGCAACTGGAAATTAACTTCACCGTACTACGTTTAAAAGTTTGCATGAATTGAACAAAAAATGTTTCTATTTCAATCGTCACTCTCACTAGTCTTCGTTGTATTGTATGTAAATGTATACGAGTAAGATAGAATAAAAAATAGAATTTGTCCATGAATGTGTTTTTACCAGCAGGCCTACTATGGCTGCATGAAGATCAATTTGTTTACTTGCGATGGAAAAATGTACCTATGTGAGAAGGCCAAAAAACAAGAATTTAAACTCAAAATACACATAGAAGAAAGTGAAACACGTCCAATATTTTGGATCAAAGATTAAGATATGCACTGTGGACTATGTCCACATCTTAAATTCAGTTATGCTAACATTAACTAAAGAGTAGGTGCCAATCAAAGGGGAGTTCATGCAGGATAATGACCCGAAGCACCCCTCAAAATTAGATAACAAATACTTACAACAAAATAAAATCAATGTTATAGAATGGCCATCACAATCCCCCGGCCTAAACCCAACTGAACACTTATGGGGCATCCTAAAGCGAAGGATCGGAGATTTTAAAACCAAAAAAAAGGAATACGAGTTGTGGTCGAAAATTCAAAGGGAACGGTACTCCAAACACGTAGAGACATGTGCCGAATTGGTGAATTCGACGCGGCGAACAGTGGAGTCAGTTATTAATAATAAGAGTGCCACTATAAAATACTTAAAGAATTTGAAATACTTTTACCGTTAAGTTACTTTCTCGCTACAAAAAGGGTACCATTCTAATTTTGTTTCTATTATTTTTTCCAAAAGGAAGCAACATAATAATCAGAAGTCTATTTTTAATCATTATTTCCCAATGTTATATTTAAAAAAAAAAATTGTTGTATTTAAGCAATAAATTGTTAAAAATCTATCTGTGTAGTTTTTATTTTCCTACTCTTCAAAAATACCTTTTTATGTGTTAAAAAGAATGAACACGAAGCTTGTTTCTATTATTTTTTCCAATACTGTATATCTTTCTGAAGGAAACTGAAAATAATTTCTGTCTTGTCTACAAAATCTGATGAAGTAATGCAACTAGAAAATACATACCTTGAATTTTACAATTTTCTCAATAATTTTATCATAAAAGCGTCTTGTTTTACTAAAAAAAGGTTTTCGTAAATTACAACCTCAAATTTCGCAATTAGTGATTTTTTTAATTCTCTCCGTGTAGTAAAAATAACTGTTATTAAGAAAAGAAGAAACAACTTCATTAGAGTTTTGTCAATGTTTAAGCTCTACGTTATTTCACTTGTATAAGTTCCTCGGATATAATTATACTGCTTATCAATCTAGTATCCTCTTTTATCCACTTGCAACTAGTTTAACTTCCGTCAAACAGTTGTTGAAAGTATTAAAAAAAAAGAAAAGAAAGTAAATAAATTCATAATTATGTATTTCATACAATCTTCTTAGTTAAATTTATTAGGTCAAAACATTCGTGCGATCAAAACAACAACATTTTTAATTATAGTTTCGGTATAAGAACACAATCAAATCTCTGTATGAATGTTGAAACCACATCTGTTAATCTGTAAAACAAAGAATAACTAACAAAGAGGGTTAATAATAATAAATATCCACTAACATTAAATTGATAATGAATAACATATACACTATGCCTATATAGGTATAGGTTGTTTATAATGATGACACATCAAAAATGGCGTCAAACTGTGTTTGAAATTAGATAAAACTGTATCATACAATATATCAGTTAATTAATTAACTTTTGTAATTTTTAACTGTCTAAAAGTTAACTTACTAAGGGCGATTTATTTTACTATTGCTTACTTAAGGTAAACTTTCAAGTTGATCGACTTTGATTACAACTGAACTGTCAGTTTCATAATAAAATTAGTGTTAATATAATGTGTTGAGATTAAAGCATCTTGCACATGAGCTACGAACTACGAACTGCGAACTGTGGATGTTCACATATTTTGACTTTTCTTTCACATGAGTTTTATTTCTATTCGCAGACAGCGACGAATTGAATTACCCTTTTCTCCATATTTTCCTCAGCCATGATCTTTCACACAAAAAAAAAAAACAAAACAAGAGTGGTATAATTTTGACGTTAAGTTGCGCGCGAACAAATTATTCGTTGGAGTGTAGATGGTAGGTATGTGGAACGCGAATAGAGTTTGACAGTTCGTAGCAACCACACTGCAATTCGTTACTACCAAATTGTTTTTACAATTTTTTTTTTGTTTTAGAGAACAAAATGCAAATTTTATCATCCTAACATTAATGTCAATTGGTTTCTTATAATTTAAATGTGTTTTTTTTTTAAATTGACTTTTTGAAATGTGTAAAATCAGGTTTGCTCCTCCATTCGTTCATTCGTTGTTCGCTCTCATGTAGAAGGCCTTTAAAAGTACTTATCAAGCGAAAATATCGTGCCCAAAAAGACACGGGGTTCAATTTTTGGATTGAGGGATAATAACGCATTATAGACTATATGCCCAATATTTTCAAGAATATTTATAATACTAATTTAAGTGATTAGAGTGTGGTACAAAGAACTCATATGTGATTGTACCGTTATCGTCATCATGCGTAACGTAAAATTTCACTTTTCTATAAGTATTATATCACCTCGGGTTTTCAAATCGTAAGCTTAAAATTTTTCATTCCTTATTTGTAATAATAGTCTCAAAATGCATTTGGTTTAAAAATACCTTTTCCCAGCCCGTTTTACGCTTTCAATCATTCTTCTTTAATAATTTAGTAGACATTGTCTTTTCTTTTCAACCAATTGAAATGAAAACATTCTAACTTCATCGACGTTAGGGGTCTTGAAAGTATTTTTTTTTAAATTTTCCTTGGAATTCCCTAGAATTACAACCTAATCGCATTGCGCCCCATGTATCGGGGTTTTTTAAAAAGAGTGCTACAAAATTTTGTTTTAAATAAAATAAAAACGGTTTTGGATATCAGTGAAATTCTTTATTATTATATTATGTGATAGTACGTTCGATGCCATTATGTATGGAACTAGATGTCCAGACGCTGAACCCAATTTGGACGGTTTTCAAGCATAAATCGGCCGATACTGCTGCAATTTCACGTTCGATATTTGTACGAAGTTTATCAATCATCGCTGGCTTGTTGGCATAGACCACAGACTTGACGTAGCCCCACAGGAAATAGTCTAACAGAGTCAAATCGAACTACCGAGGCAGCCAAGCGACTGGATCATTTTGTGAGATAACACGTTCTCCAAACTTGGTTTCCAACAAATTGATTGTGACATTCGATGGAACCACATGTTGGAGGACATGTCCAAATCATCCAATTTGAGCCAAAAATATTCGGTTATCATTGAACGGTAGCGATCCCCATTCGGCCCAATGACGCCGCCAGCCCATAAACCACACTAAATCGTAATTTTATGGGGATGCAATGATGGTTCATGGAGTACGTGTGGATTGCTGCCTGACCAATACCGCATATTTTGTTTATTGACAAAGCCATTCTGCCAGAAATGAACCTCATCGCTGAAGATGATTTTTCGATGAAAGTCCGAATCATTTTAAGTTGTTGCCAACATACGACACTTCTGGTAGTCAAGCGGCTTCAGTTCTTGCGTCAATTTAATCAATCTTGTAAGAATGTAGGCCAAGATCTTTTCGCAAAATTCGAACCAACGACGTCACAGAGATGCCCAACTCTTGAGAACGACGTGTGAGCGACACATTTGGGCTTTCTGCAACTGAAGCCTCAGCGGCAGCAATATTCTCGAAACTACGGGCACTTCTTTGTCTCACTGGCTCGGGAACATTTTGTACTGTGCCTGTGGATTCAAATTTTTCCACTAGACGCTCAATTGTTGATCTGCTAGGACGATTATGACGATCATAAATTGGACGTAGAGCTCTTAACGTTGAGGCCACTGACTCCGAATTTCGATGTAAATTGTAATAATTTCGACTCGTTGGCTGGTATATCTTTCCATCATGAAATGGCAAACCTTACTGAAGAGAAATGTCAAAAGAGCGGCAAGAAATATGGCGTCGTTTGCTGTCCGTTGTTCTACATTTGTAGCGTCCCTGTTGAAAAACCATGTATTTTAAATTGTTTATTTATTATATGTATATGTGTGTAGTGCCCGTGGCATGATGGTTAGTGCGTCTTGGGTTCGATCCCTGCCTGTGCCATCTTAAGTTTTTTTCACAGGTACGGCCTCTTGCGAGGAATTGACAAATTCTCCGAGAGTAATTCTTGTCATGAAAAGTGCTTTCTTAAATTAGTCGTTCGGATTCGGCTTAAAACCGCAGGTCCCCTCTATCCCTGACAACAGTACTCGCACAGAGGAATGGTTGAGAGTTGTAATTCACTAGGCCCTAGTTCTCAACGGACTTTAAACGGACATTAAATTCAGAAAAATGCATGAAATCTTTATTTGAATCGATAGTACGGTCCATATAATTTAATGTTTGAAGATTATTTCATGCAAATATTGATCTTGACTGTGCCTCAAATGGTCCATCGGTATCTCACGAATAAATGCTTCCATGTTTTCCTCCAATGCGTCAATTGAAGCGGGCTTGTCTGTATAGACATGAGCTTTAGACCCACAAAAAAAAGTCCAGAAGCATTGGTAGCTCTTGCATTATTTACGTACCCATTGAGCCAAAAATGAGCTTTGTCGCTGAACACAAGAAGGGCGCTATGAACTTTCTTAACAGAGCACGCATTTTGATAATAAAATTCAATAATTTGCAAGCGTTGTTCGTTTGTAAGACGATTCATGGTTAAATTATAGACCAAACTGAAGATGTTTGACAGTGAAACAAAACACGAAACGTGTGTCAGCTGTTTAAACCAGTGTTTCCAAAAAGATAATAGCTAAAAAATCACCCTTTATAAAGAGTCTAAGGCTTCTTTAATTGCTTTGTTTTTTGTTTCAAAATTGATCCTTATCTTAATAAATTGAAGAAAACTTTTTTTTTAAGTAAATTTGCTTATGATGCTCTAGACTTGAGATTATAACATGAATTTCAAGAATAAAAATGTCCGAAACACAGCACAATTGTGTAGTGTAAATTCAAAAAATACAATTTTTTAAAGTTGTGTTGACTAGTTTTTGATCAAATTATTTGCAAAAGGTTGACGCAAAACAGTATTTTTTTTAGAATTTGTCTTCTAGCATCTTTTACGCAAAAAAAAGCCAGAAAGTTCTTTATATTAAATTCTGTTTTATTTTCCTAAGAAAAAGGATCACATTTTTGTGGAAAATTTTTGGCTGTTTGCATCTACATTTTTGAATAGCATACTTCGCATTTAAAGAAATTGCAACGAGAACATATTATTTTTGGAAAAATAAAAAAGGTTTCACACAATTTTAACATTTCTGCATGAAATGCACCCACCCAAAATCTCTTTAAACTATTGTATATAGCTCTTAATAGAATACTGCTGGAATCTTGGAATGCTTTCACATGTAGGGAGTCGTCCAAATTAAATAGCTAAGACTATAACTTGCTGGAAAACAGTGTTCTAAAAAAATCTAATAACTAAAATTGTTACTTTAGCTCTTGAAATATGCAAATGTAAGGTTAGGACACACTCTTTTGATATTTGCATCAAAATAAACAAAAATAAATAAATATTTCTATGTCAATACCCAAGTTTGCTCTTCAAGTTAATTAATTTTTTGGGATTTAATAAAAATCTAAAGTTGCAAATCTTCAGTTGAAAACGTAAATTTCGAGTGAATAAAAATAAAATCATGAGTAATACAAATCTTCAAATTACGAGTATGTTCAACGTTAAGTGAACAAAATCAGCCTCAATTTATTGAGTTAATTCGGATCCTCAATTGACTAAAACACATTTTTCATGAAAAACTGGTCTTTAATTAATTTATTTTGTTAATAAGTGGAAACAATAAATTTTTCATTTTAAAATGTTTCCAGTAGTTTCCTTATTTTAATAACACAAATTGCCGCTCTCCAATGCAAATCCTTAAACAGAAATTCATAAAAATGTATGAAGATTATAAGTTTCTTTTTTTTTGGAACTATTTAGATGGTCAGATAACTTTCAAATGATTTGTCTATTGTATACAAAAATAAAACGCGATAGCTCTTATATAGAACATGCAAAACTTTACCCTTAGATGTATAATGTTTTCTCTTCTGGATGGCAAACGAACGAACGGTCAGTTACTTATCCTTATACCTATACCTACTCGTACACTATGAGGTGTTTGATGGAGTTTATCGTTAACTTTTACCCTTTGTAAAACTTTTATTTAAGTGATTCAGATTCTTATACGTATATTTTCTATATCAAAAACACAATCTAGTCTGTCTTCAAGAGATTTTTGTTCGTGTTAAGGTGTATAAGTACTTGGGATGGCTTCAAAAAAATAAAAATGAAAACGTTTTTAGTTTTCATAATTTAAATTTTGTATTTAATTAGATTTTATTTTTCACATTAAACAAAAATATTTAAACACTAAAAATAATAAAAAATAAATGAATGCATCATATTAAACTACATGTTAAAAGTTAAGTTATATATTAAAAGTTTAAATTAAATTTAGTTACTCTTACTCAATCCGTCCGATACCTTATCTATGTAATATATTTAATAATTTTACTTCGATTATATGTGTCATAAGAGATTTTGGTCTAAGATTGTATGATTGAGTTAAAATCAGAAAATGGTTTCGTACTTGAACTTTAAGTAATTTGATAAATGTCTCGTATTTATGAATTTTGAGTTTTTGACTTTTCAAGTTATATTACTGTTTAGACAGAGATAAAAAGTGTTTAATAAAAGAGAAGCATTTTACGAGTTAGCAACATTATTTTAATTCCCGCACAGGATCTTAATTGCTAAATATTTTGCAGATATTTTCACACTTTTATACATAGCCAATTCATGAGTGGAATGAAACTAAAACAAAAACAAAAACCTTAACATATTTACCAAAGTTAGACTTTAAACCTTTTGTTACACGTCGGGAAAAAGTCATAAAGTGCTTTATTAATATTCAACTAACTTATCAGATCAACTATCAGACCAACTATCAACCGATTGTCTGTTTATTGAATTGAATATGTGAAAAAGAAATACAACAGCACAATGCCTTCAAATTTTGTTTTGTGAATGGGATGTTTCGCCTCACAAATGTATGGGCCTTTTTCTTGAAGAATGTGCGAAGCAATAGTTTAAAAATTAAAACTAAAGACTATCAAAACTAATTTTTGTATGTTTTTCCTGGACCTATAACAACCAAAGTCATATTTCTCCAAACAATTCTTCCTTTGCAACTTTTCAAAAAAATAATGTCCTACAAAGTAAAATTTGCAAAGTGTTTCACAAAATTCTTTTTACTTTTTACTTCTGCATAACTTTATATAAAAAGTAAAAAGTAAAAGTGTTTCAACAATTTAAAGTACAACTTTGCAATTAATTGGTATTTTGAAAAGTTTCAAAATTAATTTTAGAATATGTTTATTAAGATCAAAAATGCATTGAAAAAATTGGTGAATCAAGAATCTTTCTTGGGAAAATATTTTCTGAACACATTTGTGGTGTTAGAGAAAAATTCATCGATGCAGACGGTTGCTTTGCTTATTGCGTGAATAGTTGCAACACCGTGATATTCGGCTCCATTCCTAGTCCAATTTAGTGTACACAAAAGTTGAAAACACTCTTTTATCGAAAAATCATTTCCGATATCGTAGTTAATTCTTAGTTTCACTTATTAGTTTTCGACAACTTTTTAAAACAAACTCTTATTTGCAAATGAAAAACTTTTATTCGCATATTACTAAAAAGCTTTTGAAAATTCTTAATATAATTTGCAAAGTTTATTTCTTGGTTAAACAAAAAGAACAACTAATTTGCAATATAACAAAAACTTTTGACTTTTCAGAAACGATTTTGCACTTTGCAGTTTGGTGAAACGCATTTTGCAAAGAGCAAAACTTTTCAATTCAATAATTTCCTCTTTGCAAATTTGCATTTGGTGATGCGTAATTTGCAAAGCAAGAGTTAAAAGTGAATAAGTGATAAGTTATGTTGCTAAAGTTACTTTCGAAACTGGCTAAAGTAACAGATTATCACATGACGTAAGAAATATTTAATGATTGTAAATGGATATGAGATCTTGCAGGCCTTCTTAGTTTTTTTGTTTTTGTAAATTAAATCGAAATCCAAATCCAAATCCTGCTTTTCTAACCAATTTGACTACTTTATAGGTTTTATTATTCCGCCTACAAAAAAAAGTATTGCACTCCTAAAATTGTTCCCACGTTTAGCAATGCTATATAGCATCAGCATATATTTAGGTAGGTACCATAAAATCTGATCTTTTTCAAGTACTCTACCCGACAACGTTGAGGACGACCGAAGACGACGACGACGTACATAGACATGTATTTTCAATAAGTACTCCAGTCTTCAGATTTTAAGAAAAGATTCGCATCTAATTCGCCCAGAATTCGACCCTCTTCAAGAGAAGAAAAAAAAAACCCTCTTGCCAAAGGTATTTACTTCGCCGAGTTGCAAAGGAATTGAAGACCACGCAGAACAGGAAAATTCATCTCAAGTTACGTATAGCAGTGGTATATTTTTCATTTTTTTTATTCTTTCTAAAATACAATAATCAACTGGTAAATGAGGGACTGCATGCCACTCATCATCAGATAACAAAGAACGGTGGCGTTCTGATATATTCCAATAGAGGCAGCCGTTGAAAAATCCTTCCTTGGGATAAAGAAGAACTTCAACCAACCGTGATGTGCGTAGTTTCAATCTCAGGTGATCGTATTATTCGTATGTAATTTTAGATTGAGGAAATCTAGGCAGTACCTGAGTATAAGTATATATGTATGAGTATGAGAATGATTATAATAATTGTGGATTAAACAAGATGAAAATTGCAGAAACATCATTGAAGAATATGCTCTTCAGACGGTATGGGAGCAAGCATATGAAAATATTGTATTACGTCTCAGAAGAATTTCTTTCTGCAATGATGCACCTAACAGAAATTAGAAAAATATAATATTTTTTTTAACTAAGTAGGCATAAGTATACCTTAGTGTAGTTTATATGCGAGCCAGAAAGTATACGAGTGCGTATTTAAATTTCTAACTTTAGTGTCCTTGTGCTTCTGTTACAATTTATTTAATATAACTTTCGGTTTGCAAACTTCTGCCTGAAAATATTGTGTAAGTTTCTACTTACTTTTGTTTCTTTTTTTTTTTCTTGGTTGTACGAGGAAGTAAGGTGCACTTGGAGTTTTTAAGATGAATGAATTTTAATAAAATGTTTTAAAGTTAGAATTAAATAAAGAACAAAATAAAGTTATAAGTATCAAATTTCGAAAAACTGCCGAAAAGCATACCTGTGTGAAAGTAATTAGTTACAAAATTCCGGAAAACAAAGTAAATTCATTAATTAGGATTAAATTCGAGGAAGGCTGATAATATACATAACTGGTATTTATCGTTTAACTAAATTCATGGGTAGATACGATTAATTAATTCAAGAACACTTTTCAACCAGGGTCAGGAACTAAAATCTTGACTGATTAAAGTTTAGTAAAAACATCCACTTTAGTTGGGACAACTGTTTCAAAAATAGACCTAGGGTGTAATGACATTAGTGGACAAAATAAAAAAACAAGGTTCTTCTTCTTTGTTTTTGTATTGCAATTAAAAGTAAATTGAGAAGAGCATGACTCTTTATTGTTTATCAACAAAATACTCAAATATTTAATTGGTAAACCAAAATGAAAAGAAATAATGATAAAACATATAAAGAATATACTAATATGAGTTTTTCTTGAACAAAATAGTAGAAAAGAACAATTATTAATAAGGGTACTTAGCGGTCAAAATTGTTTATAATCTTGTTTATTAATCTTGTGTTCTGTTCATAATACTTGGCCTTTACACCCTTATTTTATCCTTAACTTTGGATTATCAGCAAGTGCTAAAAAGTCATTGTGTAAAAACGATAGTTAGAAGCCAGTTATAGCTATCATTGGCTATCATCATTGAAACCAATCATTGGAATTTTTGACCGGTTGGTTATAGCTTTCATTGAAAATTTCTGTCATTGGATACAAATTTCCTGATTGGAATCCTACATTTGAGGATTGAGTTGATTATTGAAAGTAAAACTGACAGGTAGCAATGTAAAGAAAATGGACCACTTTCAGTGGAACGATTTTGTGCTAAAATTTGAAATCAACAATCAGCTGTTGATTGAAAACAATTTCATCATTGAAAATTTAAATATGAACTGAAAAAAGTTCTCGTTCGAGTTATGTATTTTGTTTTTAGTAGAAAAAATCTACTATTCATTAACTTCATTTTGGCACCAGGCATAACAAATTTTACTTTCTTAATCGCTTTTAAATCTTGAAACAAAATTTTCAATGAAGAAACCCAATGGTAGCTATGACTGGCCCCTTATACGACCTCCAAAAGCAGTTGTAAATAAAAACAAGTATTTTAAAACGTAATTGCATCGAAAAGATAATCTCAACAAATTAAGATTAACTAATCTTTTATTTATGTATTTTAACAACTTGACATATCTAACCCCAGAGTTCGTCGAAAACACAAACAACACAATTAATAAAAGAAACACAATGATTTTAAAATGTTAAGTATACTTAAGTTATGGCTCAGGTATAGCAAAAAAGGAATGCATTTTTAAATTAATATGTGAATACGAGTATATAAATAAAATACAAACTATTATATCTTTATTATTAATTAATCACCAAAATATATTTTTTAGTTTAACGAGAATCCGTGTTAACTCTATACATTTCCTAAGTTAAAACTCAGTGTGTTCAAAACAAAGGCGGATTCAGACTTTTAATCAGGGGGGGTCACACACTTAGATGAGTTTTTACTCACCGCTTAAAAATATTCTTTAATGTTTTGTAAAGGAGGCTAACAAAATTTAAATAACATAATGTGTATCTTAACCTTAAATGCACACATTTTAAAGGCTAAAGTGACAACTTTAGTTATCAAATTATTATTTTAGATCACTGTTGTCCAGCAAAGTATGGTCTAACTATTTAATTTGGATGATTCCCTACATATGAAAGCATTCCAATATTCCAACAGTTTTCTAAATATACCATATTTAAGAGCTAAAACACAATACTTTAGAGGATTGTTGGTGCATTTCACGTAGAAGTGTAAGAAATTGTTTTGAAACGTAGCTTTTTTCCAAAAATAAAATATACTTTTCTTGTTTTTATTTCTATTAATGCGACGAACCCGTAGCGTGATGGTTAGTGCGTTGGACTGTCATGCCAGAGGTCTTGGGTTCAAACTCTGCCTGTGCCATCTAAAGTTTTCTTTCACGGGTACTGCCACTTGCGAGGAATTGACATATCCTCCAAGAGTAATTCTTGTCATGGAAAGTGCTTTCTCAAATTAGCCGTTCGGATTCGGCATATAAACTGTAGGTCCTTCCATCTCTGACAACATTACTCGCACACAGGGATGGTTGAGAGTTGTAAGTCAATAGGCCCTGGTCCTTCATGGACTGTTGCGCCACCTAATTTATTAATTTTATTTTTTTAATTCGACGAACGCTACAAAAATTCAAAAATCCAGAAAATAAGAGAGGATCTGATATGAAGAAATGTCGGACTTTTTTTGACGTAGTTTTTTCGAACTCAATTTTCGGGAGTCTATTTTTACTATCGCTTTCAGTCTGCTTACTCGTATTTTGATCTTAAAGGAGTCAACAAAACTTAAAAATTGTAGAGAGATAAATGTTTGGTTCTTCAATTTAAGGAAATATTTGCATTTAAGTACATAATTTCTCTAAAAAACTAAATTAAAAGAAATTATGGTAAACAAATAAGTTGTGAAGAAAAGTTTGTGTGGCACTCACAAATTACACGTTTCAGAATCGCTTTTCACTTCAAATCTCAAGAGATGCAAAGCTTTTATATCAATAGATATGAAACGTTTATAGGGTTTTTCAATTAGCCATTATAGCTTAGCAGAAGTGTCACTTTTGCTGTTTTTGGGACATTTATATTATTGAAATCCGTGTTTCAATTCTAGAGCATACAAAGCAAATTCACTTCAAAGTAGATTTATTTAATTTTTCAAGATCTTTTGCATTCAACAGAAAATCAATTTTGAAAGAAATAAAATGGAAGACTGGGTCGCTAGAACTTGCTAATGTCTTCCAAAAAGTCTGTTTAAAAATATTTCCTAGATTTTAAGATTTAAAAATGTACCCACAAAATAAGTTTTTCTCAAAAATTTAAATGCCATTTTATTTCTCAAAAAATTTAGATTAACTTATTTTTTTTTCGTAAATCATTTAAATTTTAAATTTTGTCTACAAAATATTTTTGGTAAGCACTAAATAAAGTGTATAAATGAGCCGTTTATTTTGAAAGTGGCATAAGTCACTTTTTCAAAAAAAATCGAGTTAATGGCAACACTAAATACAATTGAACGGTATCTTTTCATTTTTAAAAAAAATTGCACTCAATAAGTTGAGAACTATTGAGATTTCTTCGAGAGAAGTATTTTTAATTAACGGTATAACAAATATCTTAAATATCTCGACTTAAAAAAAAGTGACTTATGCCACTTTCAAAATAAACGGCTCAAATATACATTTTACATATAAATTTCGTTAAAACATGTTGACCCCTTTCTGAGATATCGAGTTTTGTAAACAAAATTAATATTTTTTTTAATAAAAAAAGATATTTTTGATCATCAAAAATCATTATCAATTTGATCATCGACAAGAGCTTCCACAGAAAGAGAAGATTATTGAAATCGGTCCAATAGTTCTTGAGAAAACTTAGAAACAAAATAAAGGTTTTATGAGAGGTACCCTTCTGGAGTTTTCTTGTAGAAATAAGCCAAATTAAGAACAAAACAAAATTTAGAGAAAGTTTTAAAAAAATCACATATTTTGACTAAAAAATTTGTATGGGATCTGCTGTTATTTTTCGTATTAATAAAATGAAAAAACTCCTTACGCCAATCGGCTGAAAACCTTAATTATTTTAATCAACACAATTGGTTGGACTGTAGGGGCCAGGAAAGACAGACAGACGGACGGATTCGGGGTACCCACTTTTTTCGACTTCTCTACCGTCGTCGTCGTAATGTCATGTTTGATTAAAAGCTCTAGTTCAAAATTATTTACTAATGCAAAACTTCCTTTATAGTTCCTATATGTCGCAAGTAAAAATCACTTCAATGTTCACTATTTATGTGTGTCAAAAAAATGTAATAATAAAATCCAAGGCTAGTTTTAGGAATTTAAAGGCAACTTAATATAAAATTGATGATCTCTGATTCAAGGTTTCTTCTTAAGAACCTGAATATTTGCTATTTTTGTTGGAAACAAATCTTATGAAAATAATTTAAAGCATGACTAAAGATTTTTCAAATTCTAAATTGAGTGAAAACAAAAATGTTAGTTGTTTTTGACAATAACCCACTTTTTGTTGAATGTCGTTAAATTACTTACAAACCTTTACTTATGCAACTTAACTGTATAAGCTTTATGGCTCATATGACCCCGTCCATTGGTCAAAAGTTGATAAATTTGTGCTGTGTTTTTGAAATAGGGTTGAATATCCGATTCATATTATGTTCTTGGTCCAGTCTTCAGTTAAAAGTAGTACTTTTAGTAACAATAAGTTTAAGGAAGTAAAATACAAATTTTGTTTTAATACACAAAAAATAAATAATTCAAAATTTAATGGGGGTCATATCCATTAACGCAATACGATTAGTTTTGAATTGAAGGGAATTCCTATGAAAAAACAAACAACTTATCTTCGTAGGGATCATGACACCCCCCCTGGATCCGCCATTGGGTTAAAAAGATATATATTAAAATTGTGTTACAAAAACCAATCAAAAATATAAGTTATAATATCTCACATTAATTTTGATACATTTTTGAAAATTACCAATAAATTATATTGTAAAAATGATTTTCTTACAACATTAAACACGCTTTATATTTATAAGTTATCATCGCATCTAAATTATTAAATGAACTTGAGAAGGGGTATCAATTTGATGTTGTGTCTAGGGATTTCTTTAAAGCATTTGATCGGGTTAATCATGATATAATACTTATAAAGTTACAAAAAATAGGATTCCACTTTAACTGGATAGATGCATATTTAAAGGATCGTATTCAGTATACTCGTATTAAAAACAATCAAATGGCTATCTGCTACCGCTACCTCAGGAGTGCCTCAGGGAAGCCATTTCGGTCCTTTTTTTTTTACTTTTTATCAATGTCATTCTCAACGTCTTTTTAAATTCAAAGCGCCTCATGTATGTGTATGATTTAAAAGTCTTTAGTTGTACAAAAACAGAACTGGTTTGCACTTTATTGCAAGAATATCTTGAGACATAATCTAATTGGTATTTGATTAAATGTCAAAGTTTAACCTATTCGCGAAATCGTTTATCAATTCACTTTTCTTGTAAAATAAACAATTAATTTCTTTCAACAGTAACCTCTAAAATGGACCTTGGTGTAATTTTTGACCAACAACTTGATTTCTTAAAACATATAAATTTTTTAGTAGCAAAAGGTAACTGAATGTTGGGATTTATCTTACGCAATTCAAAGAGTTCTGTGATGCATACACTTTGAAATGTCTGCTTTAGTCTTGAGTATTGTAGTACTATTTGGTTCCCTTCGTATAAAGTTCACTTTCACTCTTTTAGAATTGAAAAATCCAAAAAAGATTCACTGAAGTATTAATAAAAAGGCTTAATTGGAATATAGAAATACCCTTCTATGGAACGAGATGTAAATTATTAAGAATCCTGCCTCTCAACATTCTAAGAAAGTTCTCCAGCGTTATGTTCATTCGTGACGTATTTTCAAATCATATTGATTGTTCCGATATTTTAGCTTTAATTAATTTCTATGTTCCTGCAAGGTTGCTTAGAAAACGATTGTTTTTTAAGATTCCATACCACAGAACAAATTATGCACCCAACGAACCATTGTCTATAGGTGTTTAAGAGTAACTAATACCGTTTGCGATATGATCAAGTTTACTCTGAGTAGATTATCATTTAAAAATAATTAGCTTTTTATTTTAAATAACCTTTGTGGCAATGATTAATATAATTGTTATTTTGTTTTTATATTATATTAATACCACAAAACTTTCGACTTCTTTTATATGAGTTGAGAAACAAAGACTGGTGGTTTGCAAGATGGCAATCTGTTGGCAATGAGTGTGGAGTGAGATTGGATGATGATTTCAGCAATGTAAACCATTTGAAAGAACAAATGTACAGCATCATAGAGAGAAATGAGGACATAATGAGGCATTCACTGACAGAAAAAGCTCAAGACTCATTCAGTAGGATAATCTACAGTCAGCTCAACTATAATCTTGGTTCCAGAAATTATTTCAAGGATTCACTGAGTTATGAAGAGATATCCCTCAACTTAAATGGAAGTCCTTATAATGATAGTTTTAACCAATTCTGTACGCTGTGCAACTTAAAATCAAAAGAAGATTGTCTACACTTCATTGGTATTTGTAAAATATTCAAAACTCAAAGGCGCTACTTTTTCGGGAAAAATACTCTTCCCTACATCCTTAACGAGCATGATTGGAAAACATTAAGTACATTTTTGAAAGATATTTACAAGTGTAGATTGTTATAAATAACAGAATTCTATTAAATTCAAAAACATACATTTAAATATTCTTAATTTTTTTGGGTCAACCTGGCTGACGGTATAGCCATAGCATTTAAATTCAAAGTATTGTATACAATTCTTCTAAATTAATTTAAATAAATGAATTACTTACTTACTTACTTACTTATATTATTATGAAGTAATCAAGGAAGTAACCGTGGCGTAATGGTTAGTGCGTTGGACTGTAACCCGTCAAATCTTCGGTCGACAAGTCTTCTTCCGAGCATCAGCAAAGTTTTCGAAAAGATCATCAATAGGGCTCTGACTAAGTGGGCTGCGGACAACAAAATAATTCCGGATAAACAGTTCGGGTTCAAGGCGGGTCATGACACAATTCATGCTGCGTCTAAACTCGTTTCTGATATCCAATGGAATAAATCAAAACAACAATGCACAGGTGCTGTTCTGGTTGATTTGGAAAAGGCCTTTGACACCGTATGGTTAGAGGGTCTTTACCTAAAACTGAGCAGGCTTGGCATAAGCAAACCATTGTTGTATATACTTTATGATATGCTTAACGGTAGAAAGTTTGTTGTCAAAAGTGGCAATGTAATTTCTACCACAACATTTTTAATTAAAAATTGTCTTCAACCGGGAGCGGTGAATTCGCCGATTCTCTTCAGCATTTACACCAGCGATCTGATAGGTAGTCTTACAAAGGCAATTGCGTACGCCGACGATCTAATTGCGTACAGAACGGCCCGAAAGGTTGAGGTTATTAGAATTCTCTGGCAGCGTGATTTCGACAAGATTCAGCGATATTGCGACGACTGGAAACTGAAAATAAATGTCCAGAAGTCGGAGACAATTCTGTTCCGGACTCCGTTGGCTAGGGCCACGGGGGATACGTGCGAGAATTGGCGCAAGATGGTCATCGTTGATCTTCACAGGCAGCGATTAGCGAGCAAAAGTGTAGTGAAGTACATCGGTATCTGGTTAGATCAGTATTTATATTTCGACAGACATATAAATGCTGCTCTGACCAGGGCCAGAGGAGCCTTCGCTCTGACGAAACGGCTGTTTTACAGCAGTCGGCTTGACCCCAGAGTGAAGGTAATTTGCTACATGGCCCTTATACGACCGATGATCGTTTATGGTTGTCCTGTGTGGTTCAACGTTGCCCCTTCCCAGACGGAGAAGTTTCGGCTATTCGAGCGGCAGTGTTTACGACGCTGTACCGGCTTATATCGAACAGCCGAATCTTCTTACATGCATTACTATTCCAACGAGGTCCTATACAACGGGGTCGAATCAACAGAATTGACGATTTCGTGATAAAACTCGTTCGAGATCACATTCCAAGAGCTATGTCTTCGACCAACAAACATTCTCTTCTTAGATACATAGATGCCGTCTGATACAGGATAGATTGGCTGTTCCGCTAATCTACCACGCCAGACGACGAACCGTGGATAGGCGACTCCTGTACAATCGGGACGTCATGGCACAAGACGGAGCAGAGCTCCTTCGGTTCAGTAGGGCCGTGTCCGAACGGGACCGAACTCATAGGGTGAAGCAGGAGAACCAGTTTTGGTAGCTTCAATCGGCACTTGATAGTAGATAGTCGGGATGGGGTTTTAAGCCGTGGCCGGCTTACATACTTGTTTTATAGTTTTATAGGGTTTAGTTTTAAGTACAAAAAAATACAAAAAAAAATATACACAAATAAAAAATAAAAAAAAAAATAACATGGAATAAAAAAAAATAAAAAAAAAAAAGACAATAAAATATGAAAAACAAAAAACGTTAGACAGTTAGATTTGCTGCTGTGGTTGTTCTAGTTTTAAGTAGTTTATAGGTAGAATAGGTAGTTTAAGTTAGCTTTAAGTTTTATATTAAGGACCTTATAGTAGATTTTAAGTGAAAATAAAAAAGGATATTGATATTAGTTTTTTCTAAATTTTCTAATGAATACAAAAATAAATAAAATGGAATTGAAGTTAAATAGATCTTAGGGCCGAAAGGCATTAGCATTAAGTATTATTGTTTAACTTAGAGTGTTCGTATGGGACCAGTAAGTTAGTTGTAAGTTATGGTTAATTAGGCTAGTTTTATGAATTTTTGTCTAGCTTTAAGATAGGGTTAAGATTGAAGTAATAAAAATGAATTTTGGAAAAAAAGTGCGTTGGACTGTCATGCCAGAGGTCTTGGGTTCAAACTCTGCCTGTGCCATCTAAAGTTTTCTTTCACGGGTACTGCCTCTTGCGAGGAATTGACATATCCTCCAAGAGTAATTTTTGTCATGAAAAGTGCTTTCTCAAATTAGCCGTTCGGATTCGACTTAAAACTGTAGGTCCCCTCCATTCCTGACAACATCACTCGCACACGCAGGAATGGTTGAGTGTTGTAAGTCACTAGGCCCTAGTTCTCAACGAATTGTTGTGCCACCTAATTTATTTTATTTTTTATTTAATCACTGAAGAATTGTAACTTTGTTTGATGAAATAAACTAAACTAAACTTCCAAATAAAATTAACTGTTTCCTATAAATTTCAAAGTCTCAAATCTTGGTTTTGACTCAATTTCACTCAGTTCCCATAAAAATCTATCAAATTCAGATTATAGAATCACTTTCTCAAGTACTATACATTCAAATCCTATCTATTTGCCCACTTCCATAGCTTTTTCGATTATGTTTTAAAAAATTAAATTCCTAAGTGGCTTATAATGTGTATAACTTCTAAATTCTATAATTATGTAATCCTCTTTAGCAATACAGGTTCATGTATTCTGTTAAAGCTACACTTGAAATTTAAATCAGTATTCAGTGGGTTCCTCTACCTAGTTTATTATTTTTAGATTTTGTTTTTCTTATGTCCTATCAACCTAATGTATTTCAGCAAAAAGAAAAATTAGTTGGCTCGTATAATTTCACAAGCATAACTACCTTTATGGCACTCAAACTAATAGCTGCTGCTGTACATTGGTAGAAAAAAAGCTATTCCTACATATGTATATAACCTATCTACAGCTTTAGCTTGAGCTTCAGCTACAACTAAAGAATCTTTGTACGACGACGCACACTTCTTACATAAATAATGTTGAGAGCGGATTCGTATCCAAGACACTGGTCTTCTTCTCCACTTGCTTCATCAAGCAAAGTATGAATTGATTTTGTCCACTCCACTTCGCATTTTGCAAGATACTGTTGCTGCCGCCATCGCCATGGTCCTAGGGAGGAAACGAGAAAGAGAAACCCCAGATGAATATAAAATATATATATATATGTATTTTATACTATACATATGGATCCGTATATTCCGTACACCCTCTCATAAGTTAGAACTCTGCATAGAGCATAGTATACCGACAAAATGTTGCCCTGTGTGTGGATGTGGATCCTTGAAACAGAACAGAGTCACATTTACGTACATGGACGACGACGACGACGACGTGCATATGGAGGTTGGGATAGAACTATATCCACAGGCATGTACTCATTTATTATTTTATCCCTTTGCATTGGTTGTTTTTGTCTACTTACTCCATGCTGAAAGGATGTTTATTTCGGGCAGTCTCCATGATACTCCTATATACATATGTACCTATAGTTGCGCGTGTAGGTAGATATAGTCAACGGCAGCAGTAGCAGTGGCAGTCAGGCAGTTAGGCAGTCAGCTCAGCTCAGCAGTAATGGGAAACAGTATGGCTGCTGCTCGTGGTCAATGTGAAAAAATGGAGAAGTGGAAATTAAGTGGGTGGCAGTCAGTGGTGGTGGTAGGGCTGGCGATGCGATGGGAGGCTGTATAATGTGCTTTACATTTTCTGCTTCTAATTTTTGAATACGTTACATATATCTACTAAAATGTATAATACCTCCTAGAATAAGGTTTGAGGTAATAGGGGGTGGCAGAGCAGAGGGGATGTGATGCCAGAAATGTTCCTGCATTTTGTTTAAATAAATTTAAATACCGCAGCTACCAATATTTTTCACTTTAATTCAGGCCTTATGGTATAAGGGTATATAAGTCTGCATTACAGCAAGGCAAAAGGTACAGGAATATTTTAATGGACTAACTTCTTGAGCTAAGACAGCATACTTATCACAGAATGCAACCCCAAGCATCCTGTAATAAAGCTGCGTTACACTCAACAATTGCCTCGCTTAAGTATGAAATATCGATTTAAAAAATGTATTGGACTTAAGGAGCCTGCAACGATGTATACAACCGACGAACGACCGCTTAAAAAATAAATTTCAAGAGATGGTTGATATACCTACCCATATTTTCTTGTACTTTTCACAGTACACGTACAGATACCTATAAAACATACAATTATTATGTGTACATGCACATTTCACATAAACACCCACACCACAAGTCTTAAGAACATGCCAGAACAGGGTGATTCTATATAACAAAGTTCAACTAAAGTTTAAAGTAGATACTTTCCGAAATTAGAAGCAATATAAAAGTTTGAAGATGACATAATTATTGGTGGATAGGTGTATTGATAAAAAAATTGTCCTAAGCGTTGCTTTCTAGTTTTGAAGATGTGACTTTGAAGAATATTTCGCAAAATTGTAACTACTTAGGTTTAAAAATATAGCTTAAGTGTATGTTAAAGAAAAATATATCATTTTGTTTTAGATTAATCAACACTCCAGTCATTATATATTTTTTCTAATTTGAATCACCCTGTGTGCCTAAGAAATATTATGTTCATTTGCATTGCATGTCTAAGGAGAATTAATAGTGAGTCGAGTCGTATTCTCAAATCATCTCCCTCATTATAAAACTGTACCTACTAAAAAAACTAACAATTTAAGGCAACAAAAAAAAAAGAATTTTGTAAATTTATTTAATTCATTGATATTCAAATTGTTGATTTATATATACATATGGATATACATATGTATTTTGGCAGAAAATATATCAAATTGATATCTTAACCTATATTGCACAATTTACAGAGTTATGGTTTATAACTACCTTGCTAATGACAATAAGAACAACAGTTTTTTAAGTAAATGAAAATGTAGAACAAATGTACAGTGAAGGAAAAGCTTCTTAAAACCTTCATTCAATAAGTTGAAACTAATGGAAGGCGGTGAAGCTCTTAATAGAACCAAGCTTTACAATATATAGATATATAAATAAATGAAATAAGTAAATAGATACATAAATCAATAAATGTATAAATAAATAAGTAAATACATAAATAAATAAGTAAATAAATAAATAAATAAATAAATGAATAAATAATAAAAATAAATAAATAAATAAATAAATAAATAAATAAATAAATAAAAGTAAATAATAAGTTAACAAAAATATAGAACATTAACCTAACGGATAGCGAAATAAAGAATGAACAAATAACTTTTATAAAAAACATTTTAAAACAAATTAAATAAATAAATAAATACAAAATAAATAATTAATAAATAATAAAATAACAAATTAACAAATACTTGAAGTCATTGAAAAGTATCAATCATACACTACCGGCCATAAGGTTAGAAGCAAGCATTTTCGAGAAGTAAAATTGATATTTCTCCCGTTACATGATGGATTATAAAAAAACAACTATGGTAAATGAGGGACTATTTTCTTAACAACAAAATATTCAATTTTGGGTATGGGAGAGATTAAGCTTACGGAACTTTTACGACGAATTGTTAATTGAGTCAAAAATATGTGAAAATAAATCGGGTCATTAGATTAGAAGCAGTGAATAAATCAGCGTTGTTTTGTGAAGTGCATACATTTTTTTTCTGAAAAACGGTACAATTTATAAATTAATTGTTTTTGATTGAGTGTTAACAGAAATGGCCAACAAAAAATGTTTGACAGCGGAGGAAAGGGCAAGAATAGAAGTTTATTGCTCTAAAGGTCTTCAATGCTTTGCTATAGCCCGAAACAAAAATCGAAGTGATCATTGTGTCGGCGATTATTTAAAAAACCATCGTCTTACTGGGTAGTACCCGTGGCATGATGGTTAGTGCGTTGGACTGTCATGCGAGAGGTCTTGGGTTCGATCCCTGCCTGTGCCACCTAAAGTTTTTTTCACGGGTACTGCCTCTTGCGAGGAATTGACAAATTCTCCAAGAGTAATTTTTGCCATGAAAAGTGCTTTCTCGAATAAGCCGTTCGGAATCGGCATATAAACTGTAGGTCCCCTCCATCCCTGCAATTACTCGCACACAGGAATGGTTGAGAGTTGTAAGTCACTAGGCCCTGGTTCTTCATGGACTGTTGCGCCACCTAAAAAAAAAAAATCGTCTTACTGGAAAAATTATAAAAAACACTTCCTCTGCCTTAAGACTTCGCGAAACGCGAATTATCCTTAGAATAGCGTAAAATTCATCTTTATCGGCAGCTAAAACTAGGCAAAAAGCTAATGTTAAGGCCAGCTTATCCACTGTAAAATACATGATTCGCCATGCTAAACACTTAAAGCGCCTGAAGCTTAAGAAAAAACTACCACTTAATGACGCAAGGAAGAAGCAACGCTTATGTTTCGCGAAAGATCACATGAGCTGAGATGTGCAAAATGAAATGACCGCAAATGATTGGTGGATGGTTATTTTTTCCGACGAAAAAATTTAACCTAGATGGGCCAGATGGTTATAATTATTATTTCTATGACCTGAAGAGACGGTAGTGATTTTTAAACCGTCATCACCATAGCAAAGAAGGAGGCGTTATCGTCTGGGGCTCAATTTTATTGTATGGCGCTATAGACTTGGTAGTCCAAGATACCAAATGACTAGGAAAGCATACAAAGCTTTGGTGGAATAAGTGTTCCCCAATATTAGGGAGCTTTTTGGACCAATTCCATGGATTTTTCAGCAGGAAAACGCTACCATACACACAGCCCGAGAGGTAAATTCCCTTATTGCCAACCAAAACTTCCACTTGCTGCCTTGGCCACAATTTTCCTCGGACCTTAACATAATTTAAAATGTGTGGGGCTAGCTTACACGTTAGGTACATGAGAAAGGGAAGCAAAACGATGACAAGAGAGCGCTAATTCATGGTATCAAATTGGCCTGGAGTGAGATTTCTCTGGTCTACTTGGAATCTCTTTATACATCCTTAAAAGATGAATTTTTTGAAGTTATTATGAAGGCTGGTGGTAGCACACATTAAAAAAAAACCTAATAAAAGCTAAAAACATAACAAAATACTAATACTTGCATTTTATTTCCATTTATTTGATGTGCTTCTAATCTAATGACCCGATTTATTTTCGCATATTCTTGACTCAATTAACAATTTGCCATGAGAGTTCCGTAAGCTAAATCTCTCTTTTACCTAAGTTTTATAATTTGTTGTTAACAAAATGGTCTCTCATTTACCATAGTTGTTTTTTTCTAATCTATCATGTAACGGGAGAAATATCGATTTTACTTCTCGAAAAAGCCTGCTTCTAACCTTATGACCGGGAGTGTATAAACAATAGAATGAATACAAATTTTTTTAAAAATTTATCAATAAATTAACAAGTGATGAACGTCAATAAAGTTGGTATAATGAAAAACAATATAATAAATTTAACAAATTTTAAACCATCAAAACAATTAGAATAAATAAATAAATTGATTTATTTTTAGAGAGTTGTATTTTTGTAACGAGCTAAAAAATAAAATTCCTAAAATATCAGCCTTTTCTATATATGTAGAGGTACTTCGCATGCAAGGGCGGATCCAGACTTTGAATAAGAAGGGGGTTCACTCCATTAACATTAAGAATAGTTTTTTGACCCCGCTTAAAAATGTTCTTTAATATTCTGTAAAGGAGGCTGACAAAATTAAAATAACATATTGTGTTATTTAACCTTAAATTTAAATTTTTCAAGGGCTTAAGTGACAATTTTAGTTATTTGATTTTTTTTAGAACACTATTTTATTAAAGGGTTCCCTAGATATGAAAGCCTTCCAAGATTCAAACAGTTTTTCAAATACGTCCTACTTAAGAGCTAAAATACAATAGTTTAGAGGGGTTTCCTTGAAACCTTTTTTTTATTTTTGCAAAAATAATATAGTTTTTGTTGCCATTTCTATAAATGCGAAGGACGCTATAAAAATAAAGATGCAAAACACCAGAAAATGCGAAAGTTTGTCAGGAAAATTTGGTCTTTTTTCTTCTAGAAAAATAAAACAGAATCTAATATGAAGAATTTTCTGTTTTTTTTGGAATATTTTCTTCCGACGTAATTTCCGGGAGTCTTTTACAAGGGCGGATCCAGACTTTCAATCATGGTGGTGGGGGGGGGGGTAAACACTTAATATAAAGATGAGTACCGCTTAAAAACTTTCTTTAATTTTCTCTAAAATATTTTAAAGGGTAAAGAGACAACTTTAGTTATTTGATTTTTTTAGAAAACTATTTTGCAGCAAGGTATGTTCTAACTATTTAATTTAGACGACTTCTTACATTTGACAACATTCTAAGATTCCAACAGAATATTTAAGAGCTAAAATACAATATAGCTCAGAGGTTTTTGGTGCATTGCACGAAAAATTATTAGAAATTGTATTGGAACGTACATTTTTTCCAAAAATAATACATTCTGTTCTTGTCGGCAATGAGAAGAACGCTACAAAAGTATATATCCCAAAAACCCATAAAATGAGATAGTTTGCTTGAAAAATGTGATATTTTTTCGTAGGAAAATAAAACAGAATCTGATATGAAGAATAGTCTGACTTTTTTTTACATATTTTATTCAAACTCAATTTTTAGGAGTCTTTTGTTACTATCGTTATCAGTCTGTTTACTCGTAGATTGGAGCTGTTACTAGAAGACAAATTCTAAAAAAATACTGTTTTGCGTGGACTTTTTGAAAATATTTTAATCTTAAAGAAGTCAACAAAACGTACAAATTGTAGAGAGGAAAATGATTGGTTCTTGAATATAAGGAAATAGGCCCATTAAAGTGCAAAATTTCTCTTAAAATTAAATAAAAACAAATTAAGGTAGGTAAACAAATAAGTTGGGAAGAAACTTTAGTGTAGCACTCACACGTTACACGTTGCAGAATCTCTTTTTTATTCAGTTCTCGAGAGATTCAAAGCTTTTATATTGAATTAATAGATATGGAACGTTCATTGTTTGACGAAAGTGTCACTTTTGCTGTGTTTGGGACATTTATATTCTTGAAATTCGTGTTTAAATTTCAGTTCTTTAATTTTTTAAGACCTTAACAGTTTTTGTATTTTATAGCAAATCAATTTTGAAATTAAAAACTTGAATATTTGCTCTTTCTCTCAGAAAAGATCTTATAAAAATAATTTTAAGCATTACTAAAGATTTTTCCAATTCGTAATTGTGTGAAAACAAATATTTTAGTTGTTTTTGACAGCAAACCGCTTTTTTGGTGAATATCGTTAAATTACTTAAAAATTTTTAGATGAAATCTTTACTTATAAAACTAAACTGTATAAGCTTTATGGCTCATATGACTCCCTGGGTCGTTGATGAATTTGTGCTGAGCGATTGAAATTGGGCTGTATTTCCGATTCCTTGTCCAATCCTCAGTTAAAAGTAGTATTTTTAGCAACAAAGTTTAAAGTAGTAAAATACACATTTTATTTTCATTTATAAAAATATAAGGGGGTCATATCTATTAACGCAATACGATAAGTTTTCAAATCAAGAGAATTCCTATACGAAAATTAAAAAAAAAAAATCTCCCAGGGGCCCGTAACCCCCTCCCCTGAATCTGATATTGTTCTCAAGAAAATTATTTACTTTGGAGTACCCCTCGAAGATGCTTGATTTTCGATAAATTCCCTTTCAAAAGCTATCATTGCGTTCAAAAATTAAATCTAAAGCTTGAAGTGTTTGGTTAGTTTTTTTTAAAGGCTGCTCGAAATTATATTTTTCTAGTTTTCTCAGTCCAAGTGAAAGTGAATGAAAGGAGTAGTGAGCGAAAATGTTTTGAATGAATTGTTTTCCGAATGAAAACCCATAATAATGCCGACTTTTTTCAAAATCCTGGTTAAGCATTTTTTGATATACATATTTCAAACCTAAAATTTCACATCACTATCGATTTGATAAATTAAACAAAAAGTTTAAAAATATCGGATCTATCTAATTAAAATTATTTTTTTTTGTCACTTAAACCATACAGTGTGAGTCGTAAAATGTACTCTCCTTGAAATTTTATAGTTTTACTTTTTCAAATAACAAAACACAATGTTAAGTAATTTTTAAATAATAATTATTTACTTATAATGGATTTATTGCTCTTTTTAATCCATATGATTTTTTGATCAAATTATTTGGATGAGTTAAAGTCTTCTATGGATAACTTCAATTTAAGCCAGTTATTTTATGATGCCACGCATTAGCATTACAGTTTTAAGTACCTATATAGCATGTTTCCACGAAGAGGTCGTAAAAATAGGATTTCCTAGTAAGTATTGAAGTTTGAAGGAAAATGTTTCCTTACTTCCTAACACCTTTAACCTATACCTTTACCTAAACTACAAACTTATAATAACAGTGTGAAGTTATGCACTGACAGTTTTCAACAAATGATATAAAATATTGGTTCACGTGAGGACCGCCCATGTGCGTTTTAATGTCGTTTTTCAAATTTTGATTTCACACGCGATCATATGTTTATGCTACTTAACATCAAATAAAAATACGACATCAGATATAGAGGGATAAAGATTAAAAGTCGAAACCGGGGGAAAATGTTCGTTTATACATATATTTATATATATATATGTACATATGTATGTTGTGCATCTAGCCTTGCCGTATCCGTCTCGCCGTGGTGCGAAATATGATCCCTTTTTATATTTCTCATGTATATGAACTTGCATCGCTTGTACCTACATATATAGAAAAAATATAAAACTATCAAGATTTATGAGCACGAACAGTGAGTCTAGAGATTTTTCAGGAGAGGTGTGATATTTTATATTTTTTGAATTAACGATGTTTCTGGAATTGCGTGTGAATGGGATACTTAACTTGGAACAGTAAGTTGCATATTGATAGATGTTCGAATGCCCAATTTTTCACATAAATTATAAGTTCAGCTTTATATATGTATACATATATATAACTACTTTAAATGTATGTGCCTTGAAATTAATGGATAAGTATATTTATATGCATGTAGAAAAGCAAATAAGTCTCTTATACCTAGATAATTAAGTAAGATTTAGTAATGCATAAATAAATCAAGTATAACCACTTTGAATTTAAGGGATTTAAAAATGAATCCAACACATGGTTTCAAGATAATTCTCCACTATAAGTTAAATACACCTCTTTATAGTTAATTAGATTGAATGAAATAAGGTTTAAAGTTTTTTTGACGATTTTGAAATAATTCCAGGTCTTTGTTTTGATGTTTTCAATATTGCCTGACTAAAAATATAGTTGGCTTTAATTATGCCCAACATTATTTCCATGCACTTAGTGGCGAAATATCTTAAACAATGTTATGATATAAGAGCTTATCATTTGACAAGCTAGGAATTTTCTGAATATTTAGAAATTTAGTAATACCTATTCTAAAATTTTATTCCTTTAGTAATTATAGTAAAATAAATAAAGCAACAAATTTAAATATAAGAAACGGAACAATTTATTTTAAATGCTAGAATCTCAGAAGTCATTAATGGATTCAGCAAATAACAAACACTTAAAGTAGCAATTTTGTGATTTTAACTTTATTAAAATGTTAAGCGTGGTAATAACATCATCTTTTTAATTTACAATAAGAGGTTTGATTTTGATATTTATAAAAGACGAACATTTGTTAAGGGATATTAATGGATGTTTATTTCATTTCATAAAGAGGAAGGTATGGCATAACAGTGGACAGAATATATCTAATATTTCCGCCATACTGCTATGGTTGCAGCACTATTTCATTTCCTTTTCACTCAGTTTTCGATGATCAATTCGCACATTTTCAGCTGTATTTTCTAGATTACTTTACCAATTTCAGATGGAGAATCTTTAAGGTCTTGAATTGATTGTGGAACATTGGCATATACAACTTATCTTTCATGAACAAGATCTCTCTTCGAGAAATAACACGGTGAGACAACTTTTTTGCTTCTAATTGCTAACTGTGACTGCAAATTCTTCACCATTTTCGTAATGAAACAATTTTATTACATTGTTTGTATCGTTTCATTTTTATTAACAGCGTAGTTTTTACTTGTCGAATGTCGACAGCTTCAAAAGTAAAAAGTTCCCAAAAAGCCTTATAAAAATAAACATCTTTTTGGAAACTAAAATGGCCTTAACATTTTACTTTCTTCCGAAATGTTAAACAAATCTCAAAAACGGCGAGTTTTGTCTTATGTCCACTTTCAAAGTGTTTCCTATGCAAAGTAGAAGTAAATTTTGGATTCAAGTGAATATGTAAAAAATCCATTTATATTGTTGTTTATGAGCGTGCTGGATAATTTAAATCAACACTTTTAGTGAAAACAGTTCTTAATCTAAAATTTTAAGAAAATTAGGTACATTTATCTGCCTTAGCAGTTTTTAAAAGGCTAACATCGATTTGCTTAGAGACCAAGGCGTAACCGGACGTGTAATAGCTGACATAAATTGACCAAAATGTTAATGGTTTTAATTCTTGCTTAAAAAATAAAGATTCGTAAAGAAAAAAGGCGAGGAATTTTAAAGTTTGTATCAGATTCTTCTGATTCTGTGGCAAAAATAAAACAAAAAGTCTCTGACGCAAGTTGCCCAATAGATTTAATAGTTATCCAAAATTTGAGCTATTTTATAAACGGATTAAACTTAAGAAAACAACGATAATTGAAGAATTATTTATTTTTGTATACGAAAAAACATATTTTGTTTTACTTCCTTAAACTTTGTTGCCAAAAGTAACACTTTTAACTGAGGACTGGACAAAGAAAATAATATGAATCGGAAATTCAGCCCTATTCCAAAAAGTTTGCACAATTTCATCAAATTTTGACCTCCAGGGGTAATATTAGCCATAAAGCTTATACATTTAAGTTGTAATGTATCTATAAGCAAAGATTTCATTTAAAGATTTGTTACTAATTTAACGACATTCACCAAAAAGTGGTTTGCTGTCAAAAACAACTAACATTTTTTTAACTGTAGTAATTTCTTAAATTATTTTCATAAAATTTGTTTCTAAGAAAAAGAGCAAATATTCAGGTTTTTCAGAAGAAGCCTTGAGTTAGTAAGAGATCGTCAATTTTAAATTAAGTTGCCTTTAAATTCCTGAAACTAGCTTTCTATTCCATCTAATTGTTTTGATGCACATAAATAGGGAACATTGAAGTGATTTTTACTTCCGACATACATGAACTATATATAGCTAGTATTGCATTCGTAAAAAAAAAAATCGAACAAACATGACATTACGGTGCTAGAAAAGTCGAAAAAAGTGGGTATGTCTGTCTGTCCTGCCCCTTCAGTCTAAACCATGGTGCCCATTGAAATAAAGGTTTTCAGCCGATTAGCTTTTTTTTTCAAAAATGAGCCGATAGATTTTTTTAAAACTTTCTCTAATTCTTTTTTTCTTAATTCGGCTCCTTTCCACAAGAAAAACATATTCTGGTATTGCTCCAAAAGGGTACCACTCATAAAACCGTTTTTTTGTTTTTAAGTTTTCTCAAGAACTAATCGACTGATTTCAATAATCTTCTCTTTCAGTGCAAGCTATTATCGATGATCAAATTTTCAAAATTATGATGATCAAAAACGTCATTATTTTTTTTTTTATTTTTAAAAAAATAATTGTTTTTGATATCTCAGAAAGGGGTGAACATTTTTTAACGAAATTTAAATGCAAAATGTATATTTATAAGCACTAAATAACTAAATTTAATTTAAAATTTAAAGACCAAATTTAAAAATTGTATATAGCTATACAAATTAATTTAAAAAAAACCGCTCCAATGATTTTCGAAAAAAAAAAATAAATTAATCTCGTTTTTTGAGAAATAAAATGGCATACAAATTTTTGAGAAAAACTTATTTTGCAGGTTCATTTTTAAATCTTTTAAAATAGGAAATATTTTAAAACAGACTTTTTTGAAGAAATTAGCAAGTTCTAGCGACCCAGTCGTGCATTATGTTTCTTTCAAAATTGATTTTTTGTTGAATACAAATTTTAAGATCATAAAAAATTAAAAAAATCTACTTTTTGAAGTGAATTTGCTTAAGATGTTCTAGAACTGAGATTTAAACACGAATTTCAAGAATACAAATGTCCCAAAAACAGGAAAAGTGACATTGTGCTAAACTAACTAACTAACATTTTTCTCTCCACAATTTTTAAGTTTTGTTAATTCGTTTAAGATCAAAATATTTTCTAGCACTAGTTTCAATCTACGAGTAAGCAGACTGATAGCGATAGTAAAATTGAAAATTGAGTCCGAAAAAACTACGTCAAAAAAGCCAGAAAATTCTTGATATCAGATTCTTTCTCATTTTTTGGGTTCTTGAATTTTTGTAGCGTTTTTCGCATTAATAGAAATGTCAACAAAAAAGAATATATTCTTTATGAAAAAAAAATAATTTCTTACATTCCTGCGTGAAAGCAACAAAAACCCTCTAAGCTATTGTGTTGGGCTCTTTAATATGGCATATTTAGAAAACTGTTTGGAATGCTTTCATATGTAGAGAGTCGACCAAATTAAACAGTTAGACTTGCTGAACAACAGCGTTCTTAAATAATTTAAAAACTGAAGTTGTCACTTTAGCCCTTGAAATGTGTACATTTAAGGTTAAGATACACATTTTTTTATTTACATTTTGTTAGCCTCCTTTACAGAACATTTTAAGCGGTGAGTAAAAACTCGTCTATATGTTAAGCGTGTGACCCCCCTGATAAAAAGTCTGGATCCGCCCTTGGCCATAGGCATGCACAATATCTTAACATGGGTGAAATATTCTTACATTTTTTGGACCATAAACTTGGCCTGCCAAGAAGATAACGCACCTATTCACTCGATGCGCATAATAAAAGCTTAGACCGAGGAGTAAAATGTGCACATCGTTCAATGGCTGCCAAAGGTACTCTTCTGATCTAAACATTATTACATATACTTAAGGATAGTTAGTTCTGACTATTCATAAAGATGGTCGTCAGTTTGAAGACAAGAAATCATTACTTTCTGCAAATAAGTTAGCGTGCAGCCAAATTTTGTTGAACTATATGAAATATGAAATGCTGTATGATTCATATTGGAACTAATTTATGAAACGATTAAAAGTAAAGGTGGAAGTACCCATTATCAAACTTAGTAAAATCTTGTTTTAGTCAGATCCACAAAACTAGTGGTAGCATAATACTTTTGAAATTCTTTTCTTAACATCTTGAGTTAGTTGTTGGTACACTTATATCAATAATTGGAAAAAATGTAAAAAGTATTTTCAATTGAAGCGGAGTGTATCAAGAAAGTTTTAGTTTATTAGAAGTTATATGCATTTTTTAATTGGTAATAATTTAATAATTTTCAATCGCCTAGATTCTTTCGATATTCCTACAAACAAACATAATTAAAACAAAGTTACGAAGATTCAACCTTAAACATCCGATTACATTTTACATATATGTATTTACACACATTCTTTTATTCTCTTAAATTAAAGAAGATATGAAAACAAAAAAAAAGCGGGTAATAAAATATGAAAACCTTCAACTTATTGGTCAATTACTTTCTTGGTTACATTTCAAATACCTAAGGCCCACCCAAAGACCTGCTAAACATACCTATTGCTTGGTAAATTCCTTATACCCCCACTGCACCGAACCACTACTGCCGTGCTTTGTGCCGAGGGCCTTACGCAGAATCTTTAGAAAAAATTAATTGACTGGACGGGCGAGTAAATATTTACTTTACGTATGCGAAATAATATTCTAAGAGGAAAAATGGTTTAAATCGTGCGGCGAAACACGTTTATGCCTACAAGTACTATACTACAAGGATCAGAGTATACATTATAGGTCCATAATATGAGTGGGTAAGGTACATACATTGGGATCCCCCTTTTGTAAACACAAAATTTTGATTCCTGTGCTACTACTATACTCGTACTACTGCCTGCGTCATAATATTTTCCTTGATAATATTTAATGAATAATGAAATCAGAGCGTGAGATGTCAGGAAAAGGTTTCACAATTTGTCGATTCTTCGATCCCCAGGCGAGAGTAGACCAAATGAAGGGATACAGCCAACCTCTCCACAGAATTGTTGGTGTTGGTGGTAAATTATATTTGCACATGGTTGCAATAAAAAATTCACAACATGTTCCATTGTGCGCGGTTATTGGCAAACTTTCAAAATCCAGCAGAGGGCAAAATTAATAAAAAATGCATTAGCTGTACTATGCTGGTACCGTTTTCGTCCATATCATATGTACATACCTACGTATACATACATACATAATACTTTGAAAAGCAACGCTTAAACAGCTTCGGGCTGGGTTGAAGCTTTAATAAATCCGTCGTCGTCTTGGTCGTCTTATAATTTTCAATTTTTGTGCGCTGCGCTGAGAGGACACATTTTTACAAATGCATGAGTGCGATGCATTTGAATTGATTCATCTAAAAGTTGTATATGGACCTACTGATAACACGTAAAAATTGATGGCCAAGTAGATATTTAAAAAAACAATTAGTCACAAAAACCTTGTGAAGATGCAAATATATACAAAACTTCGTTTCAAAAGATTCATAAATTAGTGAAAAAATAACATTCTAAAGGGGAAAAATTGTTGTAAAACAAAAGGTGAGGTGAACATTTTCCTGTGGTATTGTGGTTATACCCTTTCCAATGTCAAAAACACATAAAAACCAATAAAAACATTATAAACCTTTAAAGGGGGTGTCCCAAAATTAAAGCAAGGTAGAATTTGCCTACATTTTTGTAGTAGAGCTGACAACTTTTTGACAGCTTATATAGTTAAGGGTTGGGAAAAAATCTAACATTGCACGAGAGAACAATGAACCATTTTATTGTTAAATAATATTTTAAAACAATTATAGTTGTAAGACTTTAAGACTTGAAAAGACCTCGAGAGTAACCCAACAAAAACTCTCGGAATTGAAAGCTATGTTTTGAAATATAAGCCATGTTTTATTTTCCCCCTGATCCAGATCAGATGTTCTATTTACACACATGGAGAAAAGTATTGGCACACTAGCATTTTTCAAATGTTTATCAATATGACATAAAAACAAAAAACTATTTTTATAAAATTTGTTTTAAATATTTTGTATTTATTTATTTTCTACTAATGTGCACCAAAAAAAATAACCATTTATGAGGTTTTACACAAAAAACTTTAATAGTTTAAAAAAAAAAACTTCAGTTTCACAAGGAAAAAACTATTGTTGCCCCCTATAATTTCTCTTGAATTTTACCGTTTTTTTAGTAGCATCAACAAAGTTTTACTCTCACAGCAGCTCATATAACGAAAGTCGTTGTCATGATAACTCATTTCAATTGAGTCACAGTGAAGAATAAATTCAATAAATAAATTTAAACATCAAAAAATGGCTGGAAAAGGAAAAGAAACTACAACATTTGAAAGAAAAATAATTCTAGATCTGCAATCGAAAGGGAAATCATTATCTGAAATCTGAGAAATTGTCAGCAGAAGCCGTTATACAGTTCGCAGCATAATAATTCGATTTAAAATTCAAAATCTTTAACAAGTTGCAGAAGAAGCGGTCGTCCTAAGAAGTTGACAAACAAAGAAGAGCGGTCAGTTGTAAATTGTATCAAAAAAAATCCAAGAACCACTTCCTCAGAACTTGCAGCAGGGATATATGAACAATTTGGTAAGACCGTCTCAACTAAAACCGTTAGAAATATCATACACAAGGCTGGTTACTTTTCTCGGATTCCAAGACCTAAGCCCTTTATCAGCAAAGTGAATAAAGTTAAACGTTTAGAAACGTTGAGCAAACCGTTACGTTAATAAGGAAACGGACTTTTTTACTTTCTCAGATTTTAAGAATTTAATATTTTCCGGAATGATGGCCGAGAACTAGTATGGCGGAAGCCTAATACTGCTCTGCAAAAACAAACCTTACTTCCAACAATTAAACCTTAATTAACCTTATTGAGTTTGTGTCAATATTTTTTTCCCTTAAAAAACTGAAGTTGTTTTTAATTTTAAGTTTTTTTTTTTCATTTACTCGTATAACCGAATAAAAGTTCTTTTTTTTTGTTACATTAGCTGTAAAACAAGTTAAAATAAAATGTTTGAAATCAATTTTATTAGAAACATGTTTTGGTTTTATTTAAGAATAATTGTATTTCAAAAATTATAAGTAAGTAGGTGTGTCAAGACTTTTATCCATGTGTGTATGTATTTGCGTTACAACAACAATGCGAAATCCTGCTATATGCTTGGATTTATTTTGTGATCTAAAAATTAGTTTTTCTATTTCACACCAGGGCCCTATTTCATAAATATTGACAGGTGCGACAGGTGACATATTATGTAAATGACGAACCTGACAATTGTATAAATTTGGTCCCATAAAAAAATTGACAACTTTGTAAAATTGTCGGGGAATTTGCCACAGTTGTCAAGATTTCGAATTGTCATGACAATGAAATGTCAGGGATTTTTTGAAAATTGTCACAAATACCCCGACAAATTTGTAGTGACAATTTTTTTTATGAAACAGAAAAAATAGTACAAATTCCAATTTTGTCAGTATATATCGGGTGATTTTTTTGAGGTTAGGATTTTCATGCATTAGTATTTGACAGATCACGCGGGATTTTAGACATGGTGTCAAAGAGAAAGGTGCTCAGTATGCTTTGACATTTCATCATGAATAGACTTACTAACGAGCAACGCTTGCAAATCATTGAATTTTATTACCAAAATCAGTGTTCGGTTCGAAATGTGTTTCGCGCTTTACGCAAATTTTATGCGTTTTTTTTTTAAAAAAGTTCTCAAGCTCTTAAAAAATCAGTGATTATCAATTTAAGGAAAAATTTCGCGTCTGCAAAACAACAGCAGAATATGTTTTGTTAAAAACCGGTCTGCATCTCCAGCATCCCACAAAAAGAAACCACGCTCTTGAAGCTAAGACCCTAATTTTATGTGCTTTACACTGGCTTGGAAGTGAAGCTGATATACATTTTGATAATTTTTCTTGTGTTGCTGGCATTGTTGATGGGTCATTAATAAGAATTGATGCACCAACTGATAATGAGTCAGCATTTGTTGCCAGAAATGGTTCAATCAATGCCATGTTTGTATGCGGCCCAAATTTGGAGTTTTTGTATGTTTCTGCACGTTGGCCTGGATCCGTTCACGATGCTAGGGTTTTAAGGAATAGCTCATTAGCACGACGCTGGGAAAATAGATGGAGGCCATTTCCAAATGCTATAATTTTAGGAGACAGTGGTTATGGGCGAAAAAGTTGGCTGATAACACCAGTTATTCCACCCCAAGTTGAACAATCTGAAGCATTATCAAGATTTTTGAGGGCTCATAAGAAAACGAGGAGGCTTGTAGAAAATGCATTGGGCATTCTGAAGGAAAAATTTCCTTGCCTTAACTATTTGAGATTGTCACCAGCAACTGTATGCAAGGTTATTTTGACCTGCACAGTACTGCATAACTTGGAAAATCGTTTGGGAAGTGAACATCCACCATTTGAAATGATGATAATAGGTCACGGCAAAATTGTCATACTATGACAATGACAAAATTGTCAAGACAAAATTGTCGTTGCATTTAACTGACAATTATATCATCTGCCAATACGTTATGCAATGAAAACTTGTCACATAAGTGTGACAAATTTGTAGAATTGCCACCTGTCAATGTTTATGAAATAGGGCCCAGGTGACATTTTGTCTTTTAAAGTTTGGTATCACTTCCAACTATTTTGATTAAAACAGTGCTTCCATATTACCATTTTCATTTGTCTGAACTGAAAATGGAATATTTTTTAATTACATAACGAAAAGTAATCGATAAAATAAAATAAAATGTTTAATAAAACAAAACAAAATTTCTAAAAATTAAAATGAAAAAGATCTTGATAACTTCCCATCATCCCGCCTGTCGATTTGTCTTCCTTAAAACTTAAACAAAACATTCATAACAATATTTTGTGTTAGATAAATAATTTGAAATATTGAGTCGTTTTGACCAATCACTTTTTGTTGTCTTTGTAGGTTTTCGTGTTTTGTTTAGAAAGTTGTCAGTTGAATTTTTCTAAGAAATTACTAAGAATATTTTGCATATGATGAACTAGTTTGATTTCAAAATCTATTTGTGTCAGCCAGATTTTTAATTGAAAACCAATTTCTTACAATTTTAGTAGCATTACTTGAAAGAGTTTTTGTTTCTTATTTAAAAATAAAAATTGGATTTTTCTAAGAAAATTTAGCACAGACTAAATTAATTTTGAAGTCAATACCTTCATTTATTCACGAGATATCAAGAATCGAACATCAATTTTTACAAATTTTGCTTACTAGTTTTGCTAGATTTTCATTCTTACAAAAAAAAAAAACTGACTGTTGGATATAAGACAAAATTAGTTTAAAGCCAATATTTTTAATGTTTGAAAAGATTTTTAAGTTGAATATCAATTTTTACCAAGTTTTAGTAATGTTTTTTCATGTTTTTATTTTTTTTGCGAAAAAAACTGTCAATTTGATCGTTTCCAAAATTTTACCAGATTATAAAAGCCTTATTTTTCGTTGCATGCAATTATTTTGGAGGTAAAATCATTTTTTGTTCATAAACTATTCGACATGACAAATATTTTTTTTTATTTTTTTTTTATTTGTAAAAAAAACGTTAATTGATTTTTTTTAGTTTGGTATCAAGTCACATTTTTTGATATAAGAATAATTTGAGGTCTTTTAAGTTATTCGTGAAATATTTTGGGCCAACCAAAATTTTCATTTTTTTAAATTGCTTTAATAAAAACCCACCCACTAAATTTTTTGGAAAGTCATTTCTGCATCTTTCTGTATTATTATCTGTGTAGCCACATTTATTTGAAGTCAATATATCTGCTAACTCTTGAAATATGGAAGACAAAAAAAGCGTCCCGAACGTAGGAACGTATAGGTACACATGCACAAACAGACCTCTCTCTAAAAATCTTTGATTTAGATTCTAATGGCCTTGAAACGTCGAAAAATGTCAAAATGGGAAGTTCATAATATAATATAAATATGATGATCTGAGCTCTTGTATTTTCTTGATCTGATCTAGATTGGATCAGTGTGATAATAAAACGCTGATATTGTCTTTCAAAATTTGTATATATGATCAACATTCTGTACCACACTGGATAATACTGCTTGTTTTTAATGGTGTATGTTTTAAATTGTATATTTCAAAAAGATGTAAGATAATGCGATTTGAAACCGATAGATTTATTCTCAGTGGTGATAAAAAAATTCGTAAACCCCCTGTAGATGCATTAAAAACCAACCTTTCTCAAGTTATGACTGGAACTCCGCTCGAAATGTGCACACAAATTTAAAGAAATTTAAAAAACACCTTAAAAGTATCGCATGGATTTTAAAATTTTGTTTTGAAGAACTATCAATTTTTTAATACGCATTATAAAAACATTTGAAAAACGAATTTAAAAATTATAAGTTTACTGAGTTCGTTGAGTAATGACCTCCGATTAATAAGCGGCTTTAACAGTCTTATACCTACCTTATACCTTTTTTTCAAGTCAACCACAAGATATCACAGTTATTCAAATTGAAATGACAGCTGGTTTTCTGTTAAAAACGATAGCTTGCTTTTTCCCAGAAATAATTTTAACCATCTAGTGTTTCTAATACTCGAAAATAATCTATTGATTTTTGAAAAATATTCATTAAACTCACAGGATCTTTACCGTATGAAAATATTGCAATGTCATCTACATACATTCCAAATTAACAATTTTGTGGGGTTTAAAAAATCCTGATCCTGATCCTTGAGGAACACCAGTAGGAATAGTTTTTGACACGAAATTTATTCCATTAAGTGAAACTATGAATTTTCCAACACTTAAGAAACTTTGTATAAGTTTGGTTAAAAAAGTTAAACAATCACACAGTGTCAAAAGCTTTTTCAACATCTACCGAAACTAATGCTGTTGATTTCTATTTCTACATTTTTCCTTAACCTGTCTACTGATTCTAAAAAACTGATGTGATGTATTGTGTTATGATCTTTCCAAAATATTGGTATTTTTGTTGAAAACCATTTTTAATTTGCAACGAATTAGCTTCTCAAAAGACTTATGCTATTCAGTATTCTTATTAGCCTATAGCTTAGTGGATCATTTCTGGGGTTTGCAGATTTCAATATTTTAATGTCTTCAACAGAAATAAATTCGCCCGATATTGTACTCCTATGCAATGATAGACGTTATCTACAAGGCTTGTTCAAACAGGATCGTTGTGCACAGAACGAGCAAAGTCATACTATTGACTATTTTGGTAGTCAATTTTCAGCCGATAACCGCTATAGTCAATAGAACAATTTTTGGTTGTCAATTTTGGGATCCGAAATTTTTTTACAAATTGGCAGTTAATACGAAAACTGTAGTAGTCAATATGACAACTTTGGTTGAAGGACATTGAAACTAGGGTTGTCATATTGACTAATGTGGTGGTCAATACGACAACTGCTGTAGTCAATATGGCAACGGCGGTATAGTCAATACGACAACTGCGCTAGTCAATACGACAACTGCAGTAGTCAATATGACAACTATGCGGATGTCAATATGACAATTTTTGTTGAAAACCGAAATCTAATTTGACTACCGGGTAGTCAATATTACAATCCTCGATAGTCAATTTTGGTAGTCAATAAGATAACCAAATTGTCATATTGACTACCGAAGTTGTTCTATTGACTACTTTTGTTGTCATATTGACTACCCAAAAAAAATTATCCAGTAGTCAATTTTTTAAAATAAGGTTGTCATATTGACTATTTTGTATTTTTATTTTTCTGTGTAAAGACTAATAGTGAAACAATATTTTGAATACAGTTTTTTGGCCAACTAAGTATTTCAGCACTAACCACATGATCTTTTATGAACAGAATTGATAATAATTGTGTTTCATTATTTTTCCAACAACTGTTGAAATTTGTACTAATTTTACAGATAAGTCTAAAACAAAAAGCAACTGCATGCAATTTAGGAATGGTTTTTTAATTTATATTTTAATGTTTCTGGCTGATGAGATTGTCTAAGTCAAACACTAAACTACTCATATATCGGTTGAAAAGTTCCCACATTGAGTACACATATACATATGTACATACCTAGGTAAACATACCTACTCAAAATCCATTTTAAGTTAAAAAAAAAATAACAACATTCCCTTTACTTGTTTACAGCATCAATAGATCAAGTTCTGTACTCAGAAATACCATTTGCTGGTTCATATGTACATTCTCTATACTCGTATGTATACATAGAGAAATAAACACGTACTCATATGTACTCATAAAGTTATAAATATAACTGTGCGTCGTCGGTCGGTCGTAGGTACGAGTACATATAAAAGGTAGCAACAGGACAAGTATCCAAAAAATAACGATGCTTACTATACCTTGGTTGGTGAATGGTGATGTATCTAAACGAAAGCTTGCTTCATTAAAGTCTGTATATGATCTTTTTCCTTTGGTTAATGCAGAGATGTATTTGCTTGACATTTAATTTTGAGATTTTAATTGGATACTAACAGCATGGTTGCTATACCAACATAAAATTGCTTTTTTTTGTTCACACAGAAAAATCAATACCAGATACAGTTAGTGCGTAGTTGTAGAATAATTATTATACTTTTGGGATGTATTGCGAGTGCCCTGTGAAAATAAATTAAATTGATTAAATATGGTCAATTACTAAAATTTAGTAAATTCCCTGTCAAAGGACATTTTGAAAATATGTTGTATGCCGGTTTATTGTTTAATAAAAGTAAGCCAATGCACGCACTAACTCTTTAGACATGAGTTTAAAATTAAATTCGAATATTCTCTTCAAAAAAGGATAATGATTTATTGAACTACTCGGGCGTATACGTATTTTACTTGTTTAAGTGAAATTTTAAACAAGTGTTTCAGTATTCTCATTTTGATTTGGTCACGTTCATTAAAATATTTCCTCAAAGTTTCTGTTGGGACAATCGGGTGTATATGTAATATATATATATAATATACAGGGTTATCCATTTTGCGGTTTCAAAAGCAAACGTAAATAAAACGTTAAAAAATATTGCAAGCATCGATTCTTTTGAGGTAATTTTCGACCACTTTTTGACACATATTGGGCGGTATCTCAGCCATAACTTGACGAATCTTGATTTTAAGTGCTTTAGAATTAAAGGATCTGGTGTCCAGTTGATATCGCCACGGCGAGAAATTACGCGGCCAGGAAATGTCTCTTGCAATAAAGCCATATTCGCTCGAGTTGTGTGGCATGTTGCACCGTTTTGTTGAAACCACTTATTCTCCAAGTCGTATTCTTCAATAGCAGAGACAAAAAAATCGGTTATCATATGACCATAACGCTCCAAATTGACGGTAACAGTCGTTCCATCGTCGTTTTCGAAGAAGTAAGGCCCAATCATCACAGGGGATGTAATGGCCTCTCTTCAATTACTTGAGGATTCTCAGAACCCCAAATGCGACAATTTTGTTTATTAAGATACCACCACCGAGTGAGAAATATGCTTCGTCGCTGAAGGAAAGGTTGTTCGAAAAATCGCCGTCTACCTCCTGTTGTTCAAACACCCATTCGACATATCTACGACGACTCGACGTTGTGAATGGTCAGCTGGCTTCAGTTGTTGTGTGAGGTGGACTTTATATGGATGTAGGTGTAGATCCAAATGCAAAATAGGCCATAATGTGCCGTAAGACAGTCCTTATTCCTGAGAACGAAGAGGAATCAACACATTCAGTCTCTTCAAATTTCTTCACAATTTTGGACGATTATGTAAACCATAATCTCCTCTTAAAGCACGATATGTTGCTGTGGCAGAATCACCATTTTTGTAGTAAGTTTTAACAATTGTTATTGGTTGTGTGATAGTTAAGCGATCTATTTTCGTAAATGACAGACTGAGAAAAGTCTTAACTGAGAAAAGAAATAGTTTAACAACTTAGTTTGACAGATGTCGAATTTCAGCCCTATACTTTTGTAACTCCAAAATTGTTAACCCGTTATAAAGTATTCGAAGAATTCTTAGTTGCTTTTATATCGCTTTTTGAATTTTTCGTAGAGTCAAAAATAATTTTTAAAGTTTTTAAGTTGCATAAACAGCTTTGGCCAAAAGAATAGAAGCTTCTTAATATTTGGTTTTGTATTATCTTTTATCATGCTTGTTTTAATCTTTAAATGTTTTTACTTGAGTCTTTTTTTCTCAAAAATTACATTGCTTGAGGAGTTGAGTACCACAGTTCAATGACGATTCCCCAAAGATTCGATTTTTTATAAGACTCATGCCAACCAATACCATATTTTATATTTTTATAATATTTCTGTTTATTATCGTGAGGGAGACGCCAGCTACCTAAGAGGCATATATATAATACATCCATACTGAAGTATGTAATGTCTAATTGTTAATTTGTATTCACAAAGGGCCACCAAAGAGAAAAATCCCTGCTATTATTCTGAAGAGGTGTTCTTCCACGCTAGCAAAACCACTGCGTAAGCTTTTCCATCTATCCTATTCTTTTGGGCTCGTTCCGAGTAGTTGGAAAACTGCATTTGTTCAGCCAAACCCCAAAAAAGCGAATCTTCTTCTCCCGCAAATTATCGACCGATAGCACTAACGTCCCTTCTTTCTAAGGTTATGGAAACGCTGCTGATTAATTATCATCAGCGTTAGAAATATTTTGAGGAATGAAAGCTTCTTAATGAGCGGCAAAACGGCTTTCATAGCAATAGGTCCACTGGTGATCTCATGGTTCATCTCACTGAACAAATCTTTACATCGTTTTGAAGAAAGTAAGATTATTGCACTTGATATTTCAAATGCATTTGATAAAGTCTGGCATCTTGCTCTCTTATCGAAAATGCGTACTTTCGGTATCGACGAATCTCTTCTTCGTTGGATTAGAAATTTTCTTTCGAACCGTTCAATACAAGTTGTTTTAGACGGATTCAAGTCAAAAAACCCGTAAAATAATTGCTGGTGTGCCCCAGGGCTCCGTTTTGTCTCCGACCCTTTTCCTCATTTTTATAAATGATCTCCTGTCTGCTACTACTAATCCAATACATTGTTTCATTTTCGTTTCCAGACTTACAACCCTCCTCTTCGGTTGTGGAACTGCAACGGCAAAATATGATTAGCTCATCAAATTCCGACTTACACAACATTGTACAATGGGGAATACAAAATCGTGTGGAATTTAATGCTTCATAAACCCAATGCTGTCTTGTATCTTTAAAGCGACATAAACCCTCTTTGCCACTATCTGTGAGTGGCACTTGCATCAACGATACGGAAAATCTCGACAACCTCGGAATGTGCATCAGCAACCACCTTTTGTGGAGCGATGTCGCCAAAAATGCCGCAAGATGTCTAGGTTTTTTGAGACGTTCCAAGACATTTTTTTCTCCGTCTGATTTGGCTACAATCTACAGAAAATATATACGTCCGAAGCTTGAATATAACTCTCATCTCTGGGGTAGTGCTCCAGTAACTTATTTAAGCCTCTTGGACAGTATTCAAAGAAGAGCTTTTAAAATGATTGGTGACATTAACATCATCTACTCGATTACGTCACTCGAACATCGTCGCAAAGTTTCTTGTCTCAATCTTTTTTACCGTTATTTTAACGAACTATGCTCTAGTGAAATAACCAGTTGCATTCCTTCCCTTAAACAATTTAACCGTAATATCCGCGCTTCTAGGAATGCCCATCAGGCATTCTTCGGCCGTACTATGAAGTACAGAGATTCATTCTTTAGCCGTACTACGCGAATGTGGAACGCCTTACCACGCTCTATCTTTCCCTATCATTGCAATGCTCAGGAATTCAAAATCAATATACACCGACACCTCCTATCCAACCCTTCCCTCTTTTCTTAATACTCACGCTGTGTCTTTGGCATATTAAAGGTACTCGTATATTAAACCCTAAGTTCGTTAATTATAAACAAAATCTAAAATAGGCGATATCATCGTTCAAATTGCAATATGAATTTGCTCCCTACTACTTATTTTTGTTTGCATTATCATTTTCTTTTGAGTTCAGTCTTACTGCACATATCGTTTATAAACAACCGTTAGTAGGAAATTGTGTTTTTTTTAGCATAGAACGTTTTTGGGCCAACTTACTGTATGGGCCATAGTACTCTTCTTAAAATACTGTAGGCCATACTATCGTATTTAATATTCTGTATTTCAAAATTTTGGTTGGTCAAAATACTGTATTTCAAAATGTTGTAAATAGTCTGAAAAAGAAAACTCGTTTTGATATCGTAAAAATGTGCGCACTTTTTTACATTACCAAAACGATTTTCCTTTTTAGTCTATTTCGATTAACAGATTTTTTTAAAACAAAATATTTTTTTTAGAATAAGGCAGTATAACAACTTTTCAGTAACACTACTTTACAAAACATTTTAGGACAGTAATATGTACTTATTACTTTTTTTATTTTAATAAACGTGAATTTTTTTTGTGTTCCCTAAAAGTTGTAAGTTTTTAATTTTTGCTTTTTTCTACAGGTAGTTAATAAAGGCTATCCAACAGACACTTTGTAAGGATACAGTACTTTGTCATGAGAAATTCGGAGATACAGTATTATGACATACAGTGTTTTGTTCTTACAGCATTTAAGAATAAAGTTATTTAAGTTTACAGTGTTTTTAAAAACAAAATTTAACTTTTAACTTTTTTTCAGGAAATCAAATTTAGAAACTTTGAATCGCCATGAACTGTAATGTACCAGTGCACCAGCCAGCGTTAGTTAAATTTTGTGAATTATGATGGCATAAAATACCTTTCTAAAAAAATGGTTGGCTCCAAGTTTTGCATAATGATGACATAAGATACGTCTACATTTCTATTAAAAAATGTATGATTGGCCTCAAAGATTAACGCATTTTGTCTTCATGGACTATTTAAAAGGTAAATAAAAAACAAAAAACATGCTTGAGGTAAGTATGTTTGTATTAAAACTTAAAATAAGTGAATGAATAATGAATAAGTGCGATGTTATTTGAAATTCCGTGTAAAAACTCAATACTCCATTATATTTAAAATTAAAAAATAATACCCAAAACATCATTTAATCAATTCCTTGAAAAATATTATCTATTTTTCTGTTAAGCCGTTGGCTTTTTGATTTAAAATAAAAATAATTAAATTATTTACTCCATAAAGCTTCCTACCCTATCAAATATCCAGCCTTAAATATATTTAAAGAAACTTGCTAGTAACCGAACAAATAACTTCCGTTTGATTTCCTTTCTTAAACAATTAGTTGCACACACATTATCATCCTTATTTCTAAATCACCACAGGGCTCCGCTACCACAGCACACAGCCTTATACAAATGTCTTCCGGAAAACTTGTAAAAGCGGCAAAAAGGAACACACTCTGGGAGCTTAAGAAAATAATACGAGTATAAGAAGCTATACGAGTATAGTGGGAGAAGTCTATGGGATACGACAACCGACACGAGCACAATCATTTTCGTAAGTAGCTATTTATTTGTTCTTTGTAGAAGTTCCCCTGTTGTGATTGTTTTATGGTTATGATATATATGAAGGACATTATTTTAATGCCTGTCCTGGAAGTACAAAACTAAATACAAAATCGGACGCTTTTGTGTTTGCCAAAACTTTGGTTTTGAATTATTTAGCTAGAGCTGCGTTACGTTGTTTTTAAGATGTGAGCATATTTCCCTAAGAACAAGTCTATGTTATTAAGAAATTAAGTAGTTAAGCAAAAGTTTTAATTTATGACCTTAGACGTAATTCTCTTTTTGAGAGTAAAGTGCTAGATACTCGTACTATAGTATAGTCAAAAGAAATAAAGGCTTTTGAAAAATTAATTTTTCGATGAAGCAAAGCAATTTTGTAAAAGTTTATTTAAAGTGTACAAAAAGCAAGATTCTTCGGGATTAGGTTCCTTTAAAGAATCATAGCTTTAAAAAAATATTAAAAAAGAGTTTGAAAGTGGTGGGTTCACTTTGTTTTGTTTGTTGTTTTTAAACATGCGCAATGAACAAAGCTGAAATTAGTTTTGAAACACAGATAAGTTTTCGTCCTTGAATTACGTTCAAACTTATTGTTTATGTACGCATATTATGTATATTACATTTTTGGAAAAATTGCTGAAAAGTTCTAAGTTTTACCAATGTTTTATAGACCTGCTAATCTATGAATTTTTCAATCACTCCACGTCTGGAGTATCCGGTGCGTCCCGCAAGCAGTTGATGTTAAGCATTCGGATGTTTTCTTTAGACGTTAGATTTACAATCTGGCATTCTTTTTTTCGGAGTTTGGTCTTTTTGACAGCTGTCAAATTTATACTAATTTCGGTTTGCCATTTTATAATGAAGAAACTCACTTCTGGACGAATCGTGTTAATTTATTACCAACAAATTGGCCACTCGAAGTATCAATTATTCAATTATTATATCGAAACAAAATTTTTGTGAGTGCATTATCTTGCGCCGCCATGGTCCTGTAGCGTGGCCTCCATTAACGTGCGATTTAACACCACTTGACCTTTTTTTGTGTAGCGAAGGCGCTTGTCTACGAAGATAAGCCCGAGACGATTGACGCCGATAATATTGGGTGCGTTATTGCTAACATACGGCCCCAATTGCTGCAAAAAGTGGTCGCAAATTAGACCTCTCGTCTGAAATGTATTAGAGCCAGCCAAGCCGTGGCAGCCGCTTACCCGAAATCATTTTTAAAATAAAATGGCAAACACTTATCCTTATAATGAAGCTAAATTATTGTCCATAACATTAAACTATGTATGGGTTTTATTTCTTCTTGAAAGCCGCATAAAAAAACACCCTTTTTTACTTACATTTATTTATTTTAATGATTCGTCAATGTGAAGTACATAAGTAACAAGTATGAAATTATTTTTATCGTTCATTTGCGATTTAACTTAGTTACTTATCATGACAGTCTTAATATTTACTTCTTTATCGTACTTATTCTCGATAGTTCAAATCAATGAAAACTATTGGAGATTTTCTATACCTACTTAAAAGCCAAAAACATTATAATGATTATTGGCGTAGACAGACATATTTTTCTAGGAGATAAACCGGCCAGTAGCACTTAAAATAAAAAACGAGAAATAAACAATCAAAAAATAAATTATACTTTTACAAAGGATTTTTGTGCGAAATCAATTTCGATAAATTCCATAAATTTTCTATTTTCTAGTGATTTAATTTTTTAAAATTTAAGAAATTATCAATGGGGTGAATTTCAATATGTCTCGCATTAAATATAGCAAAGTTTTCTTATCCATATTTTTACATAACATAAATACCCTATTTTTGTACAGATTTTATATGGCATGTATTGGTTTCTTAAAAAAATCTAAAATTTCGATTTCATCAAATAGTACGGGAAGTATTTTGTGTGTAAATATGATTAGATCAAAATTGAAAGCCTACCAAATTATCCGTCTTGTAAAAATTAATACATTATTTGGCAGCCTGTTACAGAAATGAGTATAATTGTCATATTCCTACAAAGCAACTGGTCAAACTTTTTATCTTCTTTTGCATTTTTAAAGATAAAATTAAAATTGACTTCATCAGCGAATCGCATTTATATTTTTTCGAAACTTATTCTTACATGGATTTATTATAGATTGGAATTGTGTGCCTTTATAGAGTACTTAACATTGAAGTCCTGATAATCAAAATCGCTTTTAAGCGATGCATATTGAGTTATTTTTCCCATTTTGAATTTTTAACGCTAATGGGTTGTCAACTTTTTAGAAAAAATCGTATTGTAATAGTATTCGGTGTTTATTCTTAAATATCGTGCGATAAAACTTGTTTTGTATATGAACACTGTGCATATCCTAGGTTTACTGACAACACAATGGGACCTTTAACACTATTACAATTTTCATTGACATTTCATTGGCAAGAGTACGATAACTCAGGCGACAAGATATTATAACGGATTTATAAGAACAGTTAAAAACAAGCATTTTTTGCTATGGGAGGGGGGTCTATCTCCCCCCGTTTATGCGGGAGGGGCAATTAAAAAAATTATTATTTAAAATGGAAAAAAATAATTAAAAAATAACGGTAATACTTACAATTAAGTTTTATACATTTTTTAAAGCCAACTATGATTAGCCAGTTTTTAAATCAAGTCAAAACTATGCGTAGTTTTTGAAAAATTTAATTTTAAACTCAAAGTTTGAGTACAAAAAGTTAAAAAAGGTTTAAATTGTAATTTTTCAATACTTCAAGATTATCTACCATTGTTTTTATTTCAGAATTTATTGCTCTTATTTGTTTTTGATCAAAAACTGAAAACTAGATGATCTTATGTCTTTTAGTTTTTGAGAAAATTGAAAATAACCACAACTACTATTTTAATTTAATTCTTTTTTTTGCTTGAGTGGGTTTATTTTGATAGTAATAATGGTAGATGCGAGTTTGGGTGTATACAACAGTAAGGTGTGTGTGAGTTTCGGTGTAGGCAACAGTGGGATGTGTATGGTGCAACGTGGAGAGGGTGCAGGGTGGGGAGGGTGCAAGATGGGGTCCATGCAAAGTTTCTTTTGCATTTAAATAAGCTGGATTTAAGAAAAATTAATTTACCCTAGGTATATCTTAATCCATATTCGATTATTTCTATCAAAATAAAACTAAGTTAATATTCAAGCAAAAAAAAGTAATTTAATTAAAATATTTTTGTTGGTAATTTTCAATTTTCTCAAGAACTAGAAGACATAAAGTCATCTAATTTTCAGTTTTTGATCAAAAACAAATAAGAGCAATGAATTCTAAAAAAAAAATAGTAGATAATCTGAAAGTTTTGGAAAATTACACTTTAAACCTTTTTTTAACTTTTTTTGCACAATTTTTGAGTTTAAAACAATTTTTTTCAAAAACTATGCATAGTTTTGACTTGCTTTAAAAACAAGCTAATAGACAAAAGTGTTGGCTTTAAAAAAATGTATAAAACTATGTTGTAAGTATTACCGTTATTTTTTAATTATTTTTTCCATTTAACGTACATATTTTTTTAAATTGCCCCTACCGCCTAAACAGGGGGAGATAGACTCCCCCTCCCATAGTAACAAATGCTTGTTTTTAACTGTTCTATATAAATCCGTTATTAAACTTTGTCGCCTGAGTTATCGTACTCTCCCTTATGCCTTTTTCTGCAGATGTTTTAAGATTTAATTTTCGACCCAAGCAATCAAACCTAAAACTAATTATTTGGAAGCAGATTAATACAATAATATAAATAATTTTTGAATGTCTTAGAATTTAAATGTTTTAAATTTGATAAATATTATTCATTTATTGATATAAATTAAAGTATTGTAATTTTTAAACTATAAGATAAACTTAACTATTTGGATAACTTTATAGTAATCGATAATTTTACTCAGTTCTGTAACATGCTTACCATTTTCTTACTATTTTTTTTGGAAGGATGGCAGTAAATACTACTTTCGTAGAATTACGTACAATTAACTTATACCAAATTTTAAGCTTACCAGGAATGACTTAACTTTTTAATAAACTTCCCCAATCTATAAGATCCATAACAATTTCTGGAATATTTTTAAAACGCATAAAACAATGGCTTTTCAATTTTGATTACCTAAATATTGAATCACTTTTCACCGATATTTTGGTTTGATAGAGAGTTTATCACTATTTCTTTTCGTTTAGCTTTTATTAAATTTTATTTGGAGAATATACAAATTTCTAAAACACTACTTTTTTTCTAGTTCTGTTAAATTAATTATAGAAATGTTAATTTTGTATGCATTTTTATAGATTTTTATTAATTGAATTCATTAAATTGTACTTTGGGTCACCCCACCCTCATTAATCTTTTGAATTTGTTAAGCCTATTGAAGTGGCATTTAACACTATTTTTAATGCTTTATTGTATCAAAAAATACAAAATGTCATTATTATTTTGATTAATTATTAATTATTTATCTTTATTATAATGTATTTGAATTTTAAGCGAAATAAAATATACTCTACTCTACTCTAATCTGTCGCTATATCCCGTTCTAAAAACAATGCTTACAATTCTTTGTTAAATATTTTAGGTACTAGAGGCTAGTAGTTTATTTTCTGCAAATATTGTAAAGTTGTTAATTGTATTAAAAGTAAACTTTCTATGAAAGAATTTTTTTTAGTTTCAGACGGTAATTTATTATCTACGAGTATAAAGCTAAAGTTTTGTTAGAAACTAAGTTAATCTATATTATGAACAAACTAGACCCAATAGTTTAATTGGATTTTTAATCCTATCATCCTATGAAACGTCCTATAGCGATTTACTAGTTAGCAACATTTTAATATTTCATTAAAAACGGTGCATTTGAACGCATCTTAACAGTGACAATTCTTGGACAAAAAAATCAACCTGCAAAATTTGATTTTTTAAATATCAGGAACTCATAAGTCAAATAAGGGTTTAAAAAATGATAAAAATTATCGATGTCTCATTTTGACTTACCCCGTCCGATAAAACACACTTTTGCCAACGTTTTTTCCAGTCCTCGAAATAGTCTTTTACCGGTATTGCCATCACGACCTTTTTCCATTCCGATTTTATCTCCTCCAATTGTGTCAAAACGGCGGCGGCTTTTTTGTTTTTTGAGTTTGTCGAATAGCCAAAAGTCTCGAGGAATAGCTTGACGAAAACGATATGCGCTAAAATAATATTGTTTGTTGATAGTTTGGCCCGGTCGGCGGTGGCAGAAGGAATTCGTAGGTCACCACACCACGATAATAATCAAATAAAAGAATCAACAAATATGAGTTTGGATTCTCGGGATTTTGGCTTTTCAGGATTTTGGAATTTCGGGATTTTGGATTTGCAGGATTTTGTATATTCGGGGTTTTGGGCTTTAAAATTGTGTCCGTCTCCCGAAAAAATATGGTAAGATGGTGAGTGGTGACCGATGGTATAAGAGATGTTAACGTTCGTTTTATAACACAAAGTTAACTTTTTAACTTAGTAATCACTTTAACTAAAAAAAGAGGCTGTGATACAACCCACTCTGATAACTTCCCATTCCGTCTGTCGATTTGTTTAAAACTTTAACAAAATGTTTTAATAACGATATTTTGTTTCAGATAAAAAATTTTAAGTTAATATCTTTCTAAGACCATTTCTTTCATTTTTTTGTTGTTTTTGTAAGTTTTCGTGTTTTGTAAGAAATGATGTTAATTTGAATTTGTTGAATCTTTCTAAAAAGTTCAATAAATTTTCAAAACAATATGTTTAAAAAAATTAGTTTGAAAGCACTATCTTTAATTGTTTTCAAGATATTCAAGCCGAAAATCAATTATTACCAACTTTCAGTAGTGTTTATTGTTTCATTTTTTATTTATTTTTTTTTGTAAAAAAACCGTTACTTCAATTTTTATAAATTTTTTACCAGATTTTGACATCTTAATTTTTTGTTCGTAAAATATTCGAGGTTACACAAATTTTTTTCTCGGTTTCTTTTTTTGATTTATAAAAGAAAATGTTAATTCATTTTTTTTTTTTTTTTCAAAACTATGCTAGTTTGGTATCACGTCACATTATACATATATATTTTTTTCATGATATTTCTTTTTTATTATAAAATTTGAACGTTTGTGTAAAACACTACGTCATTTAAATGACCACCACGCGAATTGTTGCAAGCATCGGTTCTTTTGAGTTAATTTTCGACTACTTTTTGGCACCGTCTTGTTGAAACCACATATTCTCCAAGTCGTATTCTTCAATTGCAGGCAAAAAAAAGTCTGTTATCATATGACCATAACGCTCCGAATTGACGGTGACAGTCGATCCATCGTCGAAGAAGTAAGGTCCAATCACACCTACGGACCAAAGAGAGCACTAAACAGTGACTTTTTGTGGATGTAATGACCTCTTTTCAATTACTTGAGGATTCTCAGAACCCCAAATACGAACATTTTGTTTATTAACACCCACCGAGTGAGAAATGTGCTTCGTGTCGCTGAAGAAAATTATGTTCGCCGTCCACCGCCTGTTGTTCAAGCACCCATTCGACATACATACGACGTTGTGAATGGTCAGTGGCTTCAGTTGTTGTGTGAGCTGGACTTTATATGGATTTAGGTGTAGATCCAAATGCAAAATACGCCATAATATGCCGTAAGACAGTCCTAATTCCTGAAAATGACGAGGAATCGACACATTCGGGTCTTCGGCAAATCAATATCTTTAACCAATCCAGTCCTTCCAAATTTTTTCACAATTTTGCCAATTGCTTGCGTAGTCGGACGATTATGTAAACCATAATCTCCTCTTAAGGCACGATATGTGGCTGTGGCAGAATCACCATTTTTGTAGTAGGTTTTAACAATTTTTATGCATTGTGAGATAGTTAATCGATCCATTTTCGTAAATGTCAGACTTTCAAGTGAACAAAAAAAAAATTGGTTTAATAACTCAGTTTGACAGATGTCGAATTCCAGGTCTATGCTTTTGAAACCGCAAAATGGATAACCCGTTATAAAGGGTGTCCCAAAATTAACGCAAGATTTGAATTAAATAGAAAACGCCGTTTTTAGTCTTTTGATAGTTATATTTTTATTGACTCGTAAAGTACATAGGATAGGGTTATGTATGGAATAACACATCGGGCAAATGGCCTCCACGGCTTTGCATGCACATGCGCACTCTTTTGTTGAAATTTTCCATGACCATTCTGCATAAATGTGGCTGAATTTCGTTGATGCAGCGTTGAATCTCCTCCTTTAATGCACGGGTGGTTGTGCGCTTGTTGACATAGGCTTGTGATTTCAAATAACCCCATAAAAAGAAGTCTAATGGTGTTAAATCACACGATCTAGGAGGCCAATTTTGATCACCGAAACGAGAGAGTACACGACCTGGAAATGTCTCATGCAGTAATTGAATTATTTCACGGGCTGTATGACATGTGGCACCGTCTTGTTGAAACCACATATTGGACACATCAATATCATCCAATTTTGGCAGAAAGAACTGTGTAATCATGTCGCGATATCGAGCACCAGTAACAGTCACTGCTTGACCAGCATCATTTTCAAAAAAATATGGCCCAATTATGCCTCCAGCCCAAAATCCACACCATACAGTCACGCGTTGTGGATGCATTTGTTTTTCGACAATCATATGTGGGTTCTCCGAACCCCAAATGTGGCAATTTTGGCGATTGACAAAGCCATCAAGTTAAAACACTATTCCGACCATATTTTGTATGAAATTTTCGAACTGCAGCCGCCAAGCTTTCACTATTTTTGAAATATTCTTTAATAATGAAGACACGTTGTTCTCTCGTGTAACGCTCCATTTTTAATAACCCTATACTGTTAGCTGTCAAATTGCTTTTTTTTTCAGGGTTGCCAACACTTCACTGCACAATTGGCGGCAAATTCAAATCTTGCGTTAATTTTGGGACACCCTTAAAATAAAATGTCATTGTAGTCGCTATAGCATTATTGGTTCGTGAGATATTTTAGGTTAACCAAAATGTACCTTTTTTTGAATTGCTGTATTAAAAAAACACCCACGCAATTTTTTTGAAAGCCCTTCCTGCATCTTTCTGTGTTATTATTTGTATACAAAATTTATTTGAATTCGACATCTCAACTGATCCTTGAGAATGGACTAGGAAAAATGTTTCCTGAACGTACTCACATATTCTAGGGACCTTAAAACGTCGAAAAATATCAAAATTTTCAATTCGACAAATCGAATTAACTTCCTATAGGAAGTTAATAACTTTAAGATTTGACTAAATCGTTCAAAATGTTGTGCCTTTTTTAAATCTTATATTTAGGGACTCTATATATCTTTAAAGATGAGCATGTTCGTGCGATCCAATCGTTCATTTTATATTATCTTATTTTTTTGTTGTTGTTGTTAAAATATGAAATTTTCCCTACTTCTAATGAATAACTGCTTCGTAATATTAATATATATGTAGATAGTATATAAAAATTGTCAGTCACTGTGGTATTAAATCCCATCCTTCTTCTTTTGAACCCCATAAAGTCCTGCAAAATAACCCTTATGCTGACAGTTATAAATTTTAATTTCTCCACAAGACATTTTCCTACCAAGCTATCAATCATCTCTTAAAAAAGATGTGGGAGGGAAAAATGATGTTTGTGTAGGTAGATTGTATTTATTAAAATATTTAAGTAAGCAACATTGTGAAATATTTTTATTTTTATTAAAGCTCCTTTAATATCTATCTATTATAATATCGGTCGGCAAAGCTCTTCCTCATAATTTATTATACATACCCACCGAGCGATGTAATAAAATTCCTACATATATGGAAATATAAAGAATTAAAATTCTGAAAAACATACATATAGCTAGTCAAATTCAAAACATCAGGTGAAAAAAAAAAAAAAAATAAATAAATATCTAGTTATTTTGTTTTTAATTTAAACAGACAGTAAATGTTTGGCAGAAATAAAAAGTATAGGTATATAATAAAGCATCTAAGATATGGCACATGGCAGTTAATATCGGGTGATTTTTTAAGAGCTTGAGAACTTTTTTTTAAAAAAAAACGCATAAAATTTGCAAAATCTCATCGATTCTTTATTTGAAACGTTAGATTGGTCCATGACATTTACTTTTTGAAGATAATTTCATTTAAATGTTGACCGCGGCTGCGTCTTAGGTGGTCCATTCGGAAAGTCCAATTTTGGGTAACTTTTTCGAGCATTTCGGCCGGAATAGCCCGAATTTCTTCGGAAATGTTGTCTTCCAAAGCTGGAATAGTTGCTGGCTTATTTGTGTAGACTTTAGACTTGACGTAGCCCCACAAAAAATAGTCTAAAGGCGTCAAATCGCATGATCTTGGTGGCCAACTTACCGGTCCATTCATTGAGATGAATTGTTCTCCGAAGTTTTCCCTCAAAATGGCCATAGAATCGCGAGCTGTGTGGCATGTAGCGCCATCTTGTTGAAACCACATGTCAACCAAGTTCAGTTCTTCCATTTTTGGCAACAAAAAGTTTGTTAGCATTGAACGATAGCGATCGCCATTCACCGTAACGTTGCGTCCAACAGCATCTTTGAAAAAATACGGTCCAATGATTCCACCAGCGTACAAACCACACCAAACAGTGCATTTTTCGGGATGCATGGGCAGTTCTTGAAAGGCTTCTGGTTGCTCTTCACTCCAAATGCGGCAATTTTGCTTATTTACGTAGCCATTCAACCAGAAATGAGCCTCATCGCTGAACAAAATTTGTCGATAAAAAAGCGGATTTTCTGCCAACTTTTCTAGGGCCCATTCACTGAAAATTCGACGTTGTGGCAGATCGTTCGGCTTCAGTTCTTGCACGAGCTGTATTTTATACGGTTTTACACCAAGATCTTTGCGTAAAATCTTCCATGTGGTCGAATAACACAAACCCAATTGCTGCGAACGGCGACGAATCGACATTTCACGGTCTTCAGCAACACTCTCAGAAACAGACGCAATATTCTCTTCTGTACGCACTGTACGCATTCGAGTGGTTGGTTTAATGTCCAATAAAGTAAACTGAGTGCGAAACTTGGTCACAATCGCATTAATTGTTTGCTCACTTGATCGGTTATGTAGACCATAAATCGGACGTAAAGCGCGAAACACATTTCGAACCGAACACTGATTTTGGTAATAAAATTCAATGATTTGCAAGCGTTGCTCGTTAGTAAGTCTATTCATGATGAAATGTCAAAGCATACTGAGCATCTTTCTCTTTGACACCATGTCTGAAATCCCGCGTGATCTGTCAAATACTAATGCATGAAAATCCTAACCTCAAAAAAATCACCCATTATATGTAGATACGTATATTTATATATGTTTCACTCTACCTAAGTGTATTAAATTTGACCAGAAAAAAAAATTAAAAGTATGAACTCGGTCGCGGCACGTGCTGCTTGTTCAACATAATGAAACGAGGACTCAAAATTCCATTGAGATTGCTCTTGTTGTTGCTAAGGCCACGCATCCAAATCAACGTCATCGACATCACCGCATGTCAAGGATAATTGTGGCCGTTCAATAGGTGTTCTAAAATATCCACTTTTCAGCAGACGTCGACGTTGCTGAACACTTCATTTCCGATGCAATCGTGAACCACGACGACAACGCAACGGCCCGGTAGCGATGAATTCGACTTCGACTTCAACATTGAGTCGCAAAGTATAGGGTAGATTAGTGGGAGTTGTTTTTAAGAAATCAAATTTTCATAGGATGGGGTGTAACACAATAAATGAATTAATGACCCACCCAATGCCACATTTTCATATATTTTATATATATACATATCTATATAGACTATACAAGGGATGAAAATTTCAATTAATTGATGCCATATCTTTACGGTGACAGATTTTGTGCTATTAATTATCAAGAAAAGTTTGCCACTTCACTGAGTTTCACTTCGCTTAGAAAGCCCTATCTATAGCTGTGTATACATTATCAGAATTTACCAACACAAAATTCCTGCCACAAATACACGGAAGCTTATACATGAAAAGGTATATACATATACCAATACCGAAATGCGTGGTACTGAAAAGTGCCATAGTTTGACATTAGCGTCTTTTAATTTGCTCCTAAAGACAACGAGCTTATACTATAGGTTAGTTTCAATTTCTTAGATTACTATCAATGATACATTTTGGATGATGGTGGAATGGCACAAGAAAAATCAATCAAAATAATCTTCTTAGTGGATACCGTCGTCGGTCGGACTCTGTTGACGGAGAGTTCTTTTTTTTTTGTATCAAATCAGAGAATTTGCAGTCATTTTTCAATCTTCCCTTTTAGCGAATTATGAATATAGTAGCCACCATTTTGTTCTAAATTGATTGAAGCACCAAAGCACCCAACGTATTTGCTGTATTCCCATTTTTATTTTATTTCTATCTATGGAATTGGTACAGCAACGAGAATATAGAAAACGGAATGGGGACAAAATAAATGTAGATAGGTACTCGTATTCTATATACGAATATGTTGGGTACTCACCTATGGATATATCCGTTTCCTGCCCAGCGTTGTACGAAGCTTGATAAAGGGATTAAAACCGACCACCCAATAATTTTCGAGTGTCACTTACTGATGTATCCAATGACAGGAGGTTGGTTGTGTTAGTGGGGTTTTGAAAATGAACATTGAATGTGACCATCATACCATGTCACAGATTTGAAAAATATTTTAAAGGGGTTATTTTTTTGTGTGGCAAGGCAAGCTACATACATATACGAGATATAGGTACTTGTACTCTTGAATGTATAAAAATATAAATTAGCTGCACATCGTCACTGTCTTAAATCTTGATTTTTTTTTTGTTCCACGCTTGCCACTTAAAGTCTGTGACAAGTGTTTTAGAATAGGCGGCTCTAGTGCTCCTTGAAAAACTAAACATACATAGCTATGTATATACTAGATATGTATATGTTTAAAAGACACCGTTTGAACAGCAGATGTATGTAATTCCAAACTTCTTCATATAGGTATTAAGTGTATACTTTATAAATCGAAACTTCTCACCCACTTTTCAGACAATAGATGTCAAAAGAGCTTCGAGAGGGGCTACAAGCACTTTGTCGGATACTTATGCTTACTCTGTGAATTAAATTTTTAAAATTCTTTGTACAGGGTTGGAGGCAAAAGGAAAGCTTTCAAAGAACCATCACTTGTCGTATATGAAACGCACTCCTTAGAGCATCTTTTATATGACGACACTCTACAGAACGTATCATATTTTTCTAAGTGCATGTAGTATCTAAGCTTGTATATATAGATGCAAGAGGACATTCTATATGTACTATGAAAGGCAATAAACTTGAATCAATCTCTTAGTCAAAAAATCTAAAAATAATGCTTAAAGCTACTTATAGTTATTATTCACAAGTATAGCTGTGTATGGATCTTCTTAACCATATGTTAATGAGGCGTATGTTCCGAATTTCATTAACTGCCGCCTCGCCGGGGGTCAAACAATGTTTATTTTAAATTCGGTCGAGGGTGAAAGAAGATGTTTCAAAATATAATCAACAAAAAAATGCACCGAATTAGATTAAGGCACATAGAGATGATGTGGTATTGCAATTCGAGTGAGTTGTGATGCGAAGAGAGGTGGTTAAAATCAGTTTCAAAATCCCTGCAATCCATGTGTACTCTACTCACCAAACAAAGGGAGGAAATTTATCCTGCTGGAAGATAATTTAATTTGGATATACGAGTAGCATATTGACGCAATCATCTAATCTTCGCGCTTCCTTACTCACATAAAGAGAGATTTACAGAGAAAGCTGAGGGGCTTATTTTTGTGAAAGGGATGATACCCATGATCACGATTTTCTTGCTGCCTGTCTATATTCTGTCTCAGAGCATAGTCCTGTGAATTGATTGAATCTATAGTCACAGATAAATATATGTAGACATGTATTAACTGTATATATATTCTCCATAAGTATATATATCTTCTGGAACTGTTGTAGGTCGCTCGGTTAGTGGTTTTCGTCGTTTAGTTACATACATATAAATATTTCGTATGCCATGATGCGTCAAAAGTACTCCTTTGTTCAACATTGAATATAATCACATTCATCGACTTGCAAATCGAAAGCGATGATAGATAGCAACTTTTGCCCTTTACGTATTTTGTTCATTCGAGCGTGAGGCGTGCATTTGAGTGATTAGATACTTAAGATCCGTCAAAAGAGAACTAAATCTATACTCTCCGTCTCAGCAGTTTCAGTAGATATAGAGATCTTATGCTGTTCCTGTGCGTTCGACCATTCTTATATACATTATCAGAGTTGCATGTGGAAAGACTCCTTCCGATAAAATTTTCACTTTAATTAAATTTTCTTATAAACTATAATCATATAAAATGTATAACAAATTTAAAGTACAAAAAATATGTTTTATTCTGCAGTTTTTTTTTTAACTGTGCCTTGCAAGGATATATAGTCGAAGGTATTAATCTTCGGGAAAAGGAATACAAATTCGTTATATTTTGAGTTCCTGCAAACGTCTTCTTTTACATAAACAAAATGTATATACATATATACGAAAAAATCAATTAAAAGAAAGCCCAGTGTCTGGTGGAGGATACAACACCATCACTCGCATTTTCATCCGCTTGGGTAAAACTTTTAAATCAGAGATAAAATTGGGAGCTGAAAAGAAAACTTTCCCGTTTCTTTATGAAATGTTGGCAAATTACAAAAATATATATATATACGTATGTATGTAAGCTTTTATAATATACATAGATACATACATACATAGATTCTTCTGTGTATTCGTTTAATATTATAGATAACTTTACACTTTTCATACATAGTTAACTGTTTAAATACCAAAATTAAAGCCTTTTTAAGGAGGCTCCTGTATATCGGTTTATATATATTTTCGAAGAAACTTTTCCTTAAAAATCCATTACTTTATGTATCCCTTAGAAAATTCTACAAACTGAGAAATAACATCATTCTTATAGCAAAATATATATAATATCAAAAAGCCTTTCTTACTTTTGGGGATGATAAAATATTTATGAGAAACATTAAAAAACAAATTTTAATATGAAGTATATTTACAAATTTAGTTTCTGCACTCTTTTGTATAAATTTGATTTTTTGACGAAATTCTTCTACTAAAAAGTAATAAAATTAAAGGCCTTTTACAATGCTCTTAGTTTAAATAATTCTTATGCACCTAGCGCTTACATAGTCTTTGCAAAAGGTGATTTCACTTTCTTTTCCTTCAATTTCAGAACAAAAAAAAGTAAGCATACGCCGCAGTGAACCACTTTGTAAAGCACTTTGGTTAGTGTAAAAATCTTAAATTCAACGAATAATTTCTTAATTTCAATAAAAATTCAGAAATCCGTTGGCTGCAGCCCTCCTAGTCTAGCCAAAAAATGGAAACATTGTTCGAAACTTTGAAATAAAAAAAAAAACATTTCGATAACAAATCCAATTTTTGTTTTGTGGTTGATAGATTATTTTCAACATTTAATTGGAGGCTTGGTATTTTTAAAAGACTTTTTATTGTGTTTGATTTAGAGTCAACTAGACTGATATTTTTCTTGAAATAATTGCTCAAAAACTCGTTTTGCTAGAATGCGCATGATTGCTCACTTTAATCTTGTACTCAATAGAAAAGTTTTCAATGAAAATTAAGTCCAGTTATTAAAAATATTACTACAAAACAAAAGTTTAGTTCCTTAATCAGTGCTTGGTTAACTTTTCATTTAACATTCTTGACAAAATTGTTCACATGACCTTCTAAGAAAAACGAATTCTATCAATTATGTTTTCAAAACTACGTTTCAATCGTTGGTTTTATGAACTTGAGAGTCACTTTTTTTGCAGCTATGTATTTATTTGGAAAAATAAGTTTCTTTTTCATTCCTCCAAGTGATTTTTCCTAATTGATCTGCTATATTCCCAAAACGTATCATTATCGGAGCTTAAGGTCAGTCTACTGGAGGATACTGCAGAGTTTTGCTGTACCCTGTACCTATTGCTGTATCATATTCAAAATAAAGACTTGATATAATTTCGAAATCAATGATTACAAATTTTACCAAAAAGTTGACTTTTTCAACAAATATTGTAAGATTTTGACAAGTGTTGTTATTATTTTGACCAGCTTAATTGCAACTCATACACAAATTGTAATAGGAAAAGCAACAAACCAACCAATTTTTAAACAATTTAGAAAATTATACCACAGAATAGCGACACTTTATTATTTCTTCTAAATAAATCCTGCTATCGATTTGTATTTCCAATTTTGCATATTTCTTTAAAATAGTTGTTTTTATTTCTACCAAATTATTTTTTTTTCTTTTTGGAGTTTTTTAAATAATAACGTTTCTTAAGATAAGGCAGTTTTTTTGACGGCCTCTATATGACTCGTTATGGACTTAGCAACTTTTTGACATTTCCTTACCGGAGAGGTGTTTCATTTCTTGTGTACTTCAAATCATAGTTGTTCTTTATTGTTAAAAACTTTGGTGGTTAAAGAGTATTTCAGATTCGAACACAAATTCTCAATGGGGTTGAGATGGAGGTACTAAGATGGCCAGGTTATCACAGGGACTCAACAATTTTGAAAATTGGTTTGAATCTTGATAAAATGTCATATTTGCCTTAACATACGGAATCATTAGCTTTTTAAAAATATTACAAAATATATATTTCCTTGATCATTATTATCATACATTTGGAAGATCGCTGCATTACATAACCAAGAAAAGCAACCCCACACCATGATGCTACGGCCTCAGTATTTTAACGTTTTTTGTATAACGGAGTGGAAATCCTTTACTTCAAGACGTCTAATATTTCTTCCACAGTTAAACCCTAAGTTCCAAATAATGGAAACATGCATCGTTTGCTTTGTCAAAGCAATTTCCTGTACAATTATAGTTATATTAACTGGTAAGTGACCCTAACGTGATGATTATTGCGTAGGACTGTCGTACTAGAGATCGTGGGTTCAATCCCTGCCTGTGACATCTAAAGTTTTTTTTTCACGAGTACTGCCTCTTGCTAGGATTTGACAAATCCTCCAAGAGTAATTCTTGTCATGAAAAGTACTTTCTCAAATTTGCCGTTCGGATTCGGCTTAAAACTGTAGGTCCCCTCCATCCCTGACAACATTACTTACACATAGGAATGGTTGAGAGTTGCAAGTCACAACCACTAGTTCTCAACCGATTTCTGTGCCACCTAATGTATTTATTTGTTTAATTACTAATATTGTAAGGCATATTTTTTGTTTGCTCGTTTAATCCATTGCTAAATATAATATAGATCTTCTCTTGAGATGTTAGCTTTACTTAAGTTTAAAACCAGTAATATTCAGAAGTCATGAAGGTTCCTATTATTTTGTATCGAGTTTTTCAATAAGAGCTTGACAATTTTGTTTTTAAGTAAAACGTAAACCAATTGAAACATTTCAAAAACTTTACTTCCGGTTCGAAGTACAATCAAAACATCTATGATCGGAACTCGAATTCCTTAATTTTGTCACCACGTTTGCAGCGGTAGATTCCAATATTGGCTTTCAGCTCTTCCTACGTCGTATCGTCAGCCTGTTAGCTTAGATCAATAACTTAACGGAGCCCAAAAAAAACAGTTTAGAGGCCTTGAATCGCACAAACGAGGCGAAACGAACTGGCCCATTTCTTACGATAAGACTTCCGATTCGGACTAAAAAATTATCGGTAATCATAGTGCGATAACGTTGGCTATTCGCGGTAGCGTTATCGTTGACGAAAAAATGTGGCTCATAAATGCAGTCGGAATGCTAACCGCATCAAACATTAATTTTCTGTGGATGAAGTGGTGATTCCTGAAGCAAATGTGGGTTTCCAACCGAACAATAAATTGGAATTAAAATTGCGGATACCCATTCCGAATTTTACTTTACCCATGATAAAAATATCGAGTTAATTATATAAATTGATAATAAAAGTTCGATTATTGGTAAAAGGGTGCGTTCACAAATTAAATTCAAAATTGTCAAACCCTTTACTTACGTTCATAGCGATTGAACCTTGTTAAAGTAAAGTACGCAACTATAACCTTAAGTTTTTTCGTTTTTGATGCTCAGATTTTCCCAAAGATCCTATACATCAGCTTTTATATCATCTTCTTCTTCCCCGCAAATTATTATCGACCGATAGCACTAACGTACCTTCTTTCTAAGGTCATGGAAACGCTGATTACTTATGTATCAGCTTAAGAAATATCTTGAGGAACGAAAGCTGCTTAATGAGCATCGTTTTGAAGAAAGTAAGATTATTGCACTTGATATTTCAAATGCATTTGATAAAGTCTGGCATCTTGCTCTCTTATCGAAAATTCGTGCTTTCGGTATCAACGAATCTCTTCTTCGTTAGATTACAAATTTTCTTTCTAACCATTCAATACAAGTTGTTTTAGACAGATTCAAGTCTAAAACTCATAAAATAAATGGTGGTGTGCCCCAGGGCTCCGTTTTGTCTCCGACCCTTTTCCTCATTTTTATAAATGATTTCCTGTCTGCTACTTCTAATCCAATACATTGTTTCGAATACAAAATCGTGTGGAATTTAATACTTCGAAACCCCAATGCTGTCTTGTATCTTTAAAGCGAGATAAACCCTCTTTGCCACTATCTATGAGTGGCACTTGCATCAACTAAACGGAAAATCTCGACATCCTCGGAATGTGCATCAGCAACTACCTTTTGTGAAGCGATCACATACGCGATGTCTAGGTTTTTTGAGACGTTGCAAGAAATTTGTCTCTCTATCTGATCTGGCTACAATCTACGTATACGTCCGAAACTTGAATATAACTCTCATTTCTGGGCTGGTGCTCCAGTAACTTATTTAAGCCTCTTGGACAGTATTCAAAGAAAAGCTTTTAAAATGATTGGTGACATTAACATAATCAACTCGATTACGTCACTCGAACATCGTCGCATAGTTTCTTGTCTCAATCTTTTTTATCGTTATTTTAAAGGACCATGCTCTAGTGAAATAGCCAGCTGCATTCCTCCCCTTAAACAATTTAACCGTAATACCCGCGCTTCTAGGAATGCCCATCAGTTTACCTTTGAGCCCAACTTGGGCCGTACAAAGAAGTACAGAGATTCATTGTTTAGCCGTACAACGCGAATGTGAAATGCCTTGCCACGCTCTATCTTTCCCTATCATTGCAATGTTCAGGAATTCAAAATCAATATACACCGACACCTGCTATCTTACCCTTACCTCTTTTCCTAATGCTCACACTGTCTTTGGCTTATTAAAGGTATATAAAACACTTTTAGTGTTCGCTAATAAAAAAAAATCTTTTATGCTTCATTCAAATATTCAAGGAACTCAGTTAAAATAAGTTACTAACACCTATCCCAAAAATATCTAATCACTCTCCACAAATATGTAATATCTAACTTTTGCAAGTCGTTGGCTGCTTTGTCTGTTCTGTTCACGTTAAGCATACATCTGAAGAAATATATATTTATTAGTATTCTAATCAGGTAAACATATTCTTATCTGCATATGCCAATAAATCAGCAAAACCTACCTTATTGTGTGCCTCACTTTTCTATCGAGTCGTTTAGTATAAGATTCAAAATGGCTTCTGCATAACAACTTTGAATCCAACCCGGCGTTTCTTCTCAGTTTATAGTTAGTTTAGAAGTCATTAAATGTAAACACTATACCTACTTTATATTTCTTTCAAAATAATATCTTACTTTATTTTTCCTAATATGAAATTCTATGTGCAGCAACACTGATTTAAATATTCACTTTTAGCTTACGACTCTATTATTTGTACCTAGCTACTTGTAATTAATTGAGGTTTCATCCTGCAGTAAGAAACATGTCATTCTGGCAAGAAATTGCCTTCGAGAGATGTATACTTTGTGGAATGTCAACAAAATACGGCGCAGACAAAAACAAAAATTAAAAAAGAAACCGTTGAAAAGAGTAAAAATAAAGTTTTGAAAAAAGTGAAAAATCAAAGGAAAACACCCACAATGTTGACATATTGGACACAGGAGAGGAGATATGATGCTGGTCTCCGCAGAATTTATTTCAGTGTTGACCAAAATGCAAATTTACACAGTTCATATGCAAAGAGCAATATACATTGCCAGTCCAGATTACACCAGATCCTATCTTTATGGTACTTGCTGTGTTGTGTGTTTAGCAAGCCCCTTAAGCATTCATTTGAATCTGTTTACAGCCGTTTACAAGGCCTTTTTAATTTTCTCCTTTAGAAGGAAGATCCTGTATACCGAATGGAGGTATCTTGCTACCATAGAATGTTGATTGCATAAATATGTAGAAGCTTATTAATATTAAAAGAATGTCTCGCGGTTCTCTTCTTTGACTATAAGCATAGGGTTCTAGTTTTATGTTTGTTTAACTAAATTTAAGGGAATAAATGCTGAGTTTTTAGGGAACTTACTTTATACTTATTGACTTTTTGGAAGTTATCAAATTCAACTATATACAGGGCTTGCATTTTGTATTCAAGGTCATGAAAATTACTTCGCTGACCCTGGACCTAACAATGTAAAATACAAAATAATAAAAATCAACGTAATCAAAATCTTTTTCAAACCTTTTTAAAACCGCTTAACTGTTTTTAACAGCAAAATCTAATATATAAAATTCTCCTCCGAAACGGCATATCCAATGCCAATGAAATTTTGCATATACCTACATACATACATACATTCGGTATATCTGAGAATAGGTTTTTATCTATTTTTTATATTCCTAAGTGCTATTATTTAATTGCATCAACATCGTACGCGGTGCAACGATCTTACGATAGCTATTGAGGATCTTTGCATTTATCATTGCCAACTTACCACTCGGGCATTTCCGTATGCATTCACCAAATCGAAATGCGTCTAATTTAATAGACACTGAATTGAATCGTGAACTACAATACATACTGTAGAAATGGCAGTGATTGTTGATTGCAATGTCCCACTAATGAATGAAGAACAAAGAACCATTTATGACCACATCATGCTCGCAGTTTCGGCAGGACAAGGTGGATTTTTTTTTTTTGGGATGCACCAGGTGGAATTGGCAAAACATTCCTTATTTCGCTAATTCTTGCTAAAATAGGATCAAATAATGGTAGGTATCGCATTGGCTGTTGCATCTTCTGGCATTGCTGCAACTTTATTGGATGGAGGCAGAACAGCTCATTCAGTATTTAAACTGCCACTAAATATTCAAAATAACCCAGACGCCACTGTGGCGTAATGTTGAAAAAGTACAACTGAAACATTCTCAAAACAACTGTTTGATATAGGCGACTGAAAAGTGTCTACAGATGAAACGGGATGCATAAAATTTCTGTTCGATTTCTGCACGATTATTGATTCACAAGATGATATCATTGACCAGATATTTCCCGATGTACACAGACAATATACAAATCATGAGTGGCAAAAAATGTGGAATGTGGATGTGAACGAATTAAATCTGAAGAAGTGAAGATACAACATTTGATACCAGGAGACTTGCTGTCATACAAATCTATTGATACAGTTTGTGATGCTACCGAAGATGTAAATTATCCAACTGAGTTTTTGAACTCATTGGATTTACCAGGCATGCCACCGCATAATTTACAAGGTTGGATCTCCGGTAATTTTGTTTCGTAATTTGAACCCACCACGGTTGTGCAACGGCATGCAATTAGACATAATTCTAAATGGAAAATTCCGAGGTGAAAATATTATATTATATTACCGCGAATCCCTATTATACCCACAGATGTGCCAATTCAATTCAAACGCCTTCAATTTCCAATTGGATTGGCATTTGCAAGACTATCAATAAGTCTCAAGGCCAAACGATGTCTTTCTGTGGCTTAGATTTGATCACTTCATGTTTTTCACACGGATAATTGTACGTGGCGTGCTCTCGGAGGGCAAACCATCCAGTTTGTTTGTATTGGCGAAAGATGGGATCACAAAAAATATTGTACACTCTGTTGCATTAATGGATTAATATTGTTTTTTGTAGTATTGTCATAATTAGCGATATGTATGTATGTATATAATTTTAAGGAATTAATTTTAATAAATTAAAAAAATTTGTTCGGTGATTTGTTATTTTAATATTTTGTCACCGTTTGCAGTGCTCTTTACCTCTCCCACTTACATATATACCACATTCTTACACACTTACAATAAGTTATTTATTTTTAGCAAAATATTCTCTAGAAATTATTTATATGACAAAACAACGTGTGTCGGGTCAGCTAGTAATAATATATATTTAACAGAATTAGTTTAAAAGATTTTTAAAGTCTTTCAATACACAAATTGGGCTTTTAGTTTAGCTAAAACAAAGTTTATCATTAGACCGCATGTGTTAAAAGTTAATATACATGTTTCTATATGCTAGACCCTCTGAAACAAATCGAATGAGATTTTCCATCCACTTTCTCCATTTAAAATTGCAAAACATTCTTCAGTTGTAATAAAAAACTTTTATTAAAATACATATAATCTTCGGATTTCCTGTATGATTGGACAAAAAGCTAAGAAATGAGAAATATTTTCAGCCTGATTGAGGTTACATAGTAAACAATTCAATTCGGATTCAAATCATTTCTGTGAGGACTACAATATTAAGCTCAAGCATTTGAACGCGCATTTTAAAGATTAGACTTATCTCATTGGCAGTAAACTCGTTTCGAAAATAGTTGTCATACCCGAGACATAAGTTGAGTTTAGAGTAAGCTGTTCTTGTAACAGACTCTTTTGGCCGGATTATTGATTTTTGATACATTGTTTCATCTATAATAGAAATAAGGTTATACAGTTCGTTTCTAAGTGCTTCTAAATTATCAATACTTAGTGACAACAGATAGTTATATTCTGATGCCAAATCAAATCAGTCTTTAATAGGAGAGTACCTACCCCATAGAGCTACAATAATAATAATCTACGCATTACTTTAACAATATAGTCTGCGTAAAGCTGGCCATAGACGGTGAACATGTTGGTGTGATTTGTTGGTGTTGGGCTGAAAATTATTCGTGTATGGGCATGTTGGCCAACAAATCCACGGTTTATGAAATATTTTATAAACCGTGAAGTTGTGGCGTACATGTTGGCTGTGTATGGGCAAGTTTACAACACGTTTTGAAGTTTATCAACATGTTCGTCGTGTATGGCGTTGTGGGACAACAATTCGTCATTTGTGTTGTTATTTTCATTGAATTAATTAATGTCGTCGCAATGCATCATCCGCACTTCTATCGCACATCTTGACTTCAAGACAGTCACACAAAAAATTAAGTTTATAAACATGTTGGGCCGTGTATGGCGAAGCGCTGCCCAACAAATCACACCAACATGTTCACCGTGTATGCCTAGCTTTAGCTTTGAGGTTTTTTAAGTAAACTAGAGGCATCTCAGATTCAATGTAAATAGCGTCGTTTGGTGTATTAGAAGGGAGTCTGAAAATACGTTTGAAAAACTACCGTTGGACTAATTCGATTACTTCTAATTTCTTGTATCCATAAACTTCATTAGCATATAAGAGAGAACTTTTGATAGTTGTCTCAAATACTTTAGATTTAGTCGACGCATCTATAGAGTTACTTTTAAAGAAGTTTGACCATATACAATTGATAGCTGCTTTTGTATACCTTTGTCTTTAAAATGAGCTCCAAGATTTAAGTTATGTGTTATAGTAAATCCTAGGTATTTGTAATCAGTCATTACTTCTATGTTTGAGCCGTCAAAGTACCAGTTGCGATTAGTCCTGTTACTGCGTTTTTTGAGATTTAAGAACCATTATCTTTGACTTTGAAGTATTTATTTTAAGGCCCCAAGTATCGCAATATTGTTGTAATTTGTTAATCTAGAGCTGCAAAGTCTCTGGATTATCGTTTGGAATGACAAGGTCATTCGCATATAAAAGCACCTTAATAAGTACATCTCCAAAAATAACACCACCTGGAATTTGATCTTCAATGTCATTGATGAAGAGGGAAAAAATCAAGGGACTCAAAAGGCAACCCTGTGGAACTCCCGTTTCAGATTTAAATTGATTTGACATTCTCATACCAATTTTTATAACTGAACTTGTATTTGATATTAGTTGTTTATACTCGTATATTCCGTGACATGATGGTTAGTGCGTTGGACTGTCATGCCAGAGGTCTTGGGTTCGATCCCTGCCTATGTCATCTAAAGTTTTTTTCACGGGTACTGCCTCTTGCGAGGAATTGACAAATCCCCCAAGAGTAATTCTTGTCATGAAAAGTGCTTTCTAAAATAAGCCGTTCGGATTCGGCTTAAAACTGTAGGTCCCCTCCATCCCTGACAACAGTACTCACACACAGGCGTGGTTGAGAGTTCTAAGTCACTAGGCCCTAGTTCTCAACGGACTGTTGCGCCACCTAATTTATTTATTTTATTTTTGTTTATATATTTTTATGAGCTTTGTAGACAAGCCTATATCTGTAAGTTTGAAAAGTAGTAACCTTCTGTTTATAGTGTCAAAGGCGGCTTTGAAATCTAAAAAAAATTGCATAGAGATTCTTTTTTTTTGTATCAATAAAACGTCTAGTAACACTCGTTAGAGTCAAAATTTGGTCTATTGTAGAGAGATTTGCTCGGAACCCAGCTTGGAAACAACTTATTTTATTATTCCTTTTAACCCAGGAAACAAGCCTTAGGTACAGTAATTTCTACTATTTAGTCGAGTTGAAAAATGTAAAAATGTATGGAAACGCAGGTTGGCAAGTTCAGAATTTTATTTATTTATTTAATCACGTTAAATACTAACGCTAAATTAATAAACAAAACTTCTAACTAAATAAACAATTAGGTAATATATTTCAATTTGTATGGATACGTTAAACATTAATGGTAAAAATATTGAACGCAAAGTTAAGAATTTAAATAATGTGAGCAACTACAGAAAGAAAATTATTTTCATTATATGTTTATATTAATTGACTGTTTAGTTGGACTATTAGAACTCATTGGACTGTTAGTTCGATAGTCTTAAATTTGTTCGAATCGGCACTCGATTTCTCAAGTTATTTTGGCTAAAATTAAAGTGAAAACGACACAAAACTGATGATGATGAAATGGACCCACTAAAAATTCCAACAATAAAGCAAAGTTGCAAATACTTTCGGTGATTAGTTAGGGACGGAAGACCTATTAGTTTTAGCCTATTAAGATAAGCTACTCCACGTGATCATGTAATCATGGGAGAAAACGTAAAGTAAACCTTAAGAACCTCCTTTGTACACCTTCAAGGCTATATATGAGTGGAGTAATTAGGGGTCCAAATTATACAACCACATTCAAGGATTTTAAGGACATAGGAATATTGGAATACCCTTCCAAATCTTTTTATAAAGCCTAGAGTTCTATTAGCTTTTTTTAAATTGTAGTTCATATGATAAGTTAAAGTTAACTTTGAGTCCAAAATTATGCCTAGGTCTGAGAAGTTAGAGTTTTGCCAAGTTCGTAGAGTTTAACTTTTATTCATAGGCAAGCATGTTATATTTGTGTGTAAAACACATTGTTCTTCACTTGTCAATTCAACATTAAACGATTTGTATAGCACCATTCCCATAGTCGAAGAATATTATTTTGTAATAACTCGCAGTCCCGGAATTAACTATTCGAAATATTTTCACGCCATCATGCGTATATTAATGTCATCGATTTTTTTTAGATAGAAGGAAGGTCATTTATAAACAAAACAAATAACAACGGACCAAGATAGCTACCTTGAGTTACACCAGAATTAACAGTAAACTAAAGAATGGTCATTTTTAAAGACAACACTAATAAAGGTTGATTTTTTAGCTATTATCTTCTTGGCAACACTGGTTTAAACAGCTGACGCACGTTTCGTGTTTTGTTTCACTGTTTTACAAACGAACAACGCTTGCAAATTATTATTGAACTTTATTATTAAAATGCGTGCTCTGTTAAGAAAGTTCATCACGCGCTTCTTCCATTTTATGGTCAGTTCAATCGATCCACTGAAGCAGTTATTCGGGCTATTGTGACTACATTTCGCACTAAATTTACATTGTTGGACATTAAAAAACCAACACGCTTACGTAGAGTGCGAACTGAAGAAAATATCGCAGTGTTAATGATGACCATCAATTATCGATTCGTCGCCGTTCGCAGCAATTGGGCCTCTGTTACTCAACAACGTGTAAAATTTTGCGGCAGGATTTAGGTGTGATGCCTTTTAAAACACAGCTGGTGCAATAATTGAAGCCGAACGACCTACTGCAACATAAAATTTTTGGTGAATGGGCTCTTGGAAAGTTGGCCGAAGGTCCACTTTTTTACCGAAAAATTGTGTTCAGCGACAAAGCTCATTTTTGTCTCAATGGGTACGTACAAAATAAAAGAGTGAATATCAGCCAGAAGCATTGCAAGAGCTACCAATGCATCCAGAAAAAGTCACAGTTTAGTGCGGTTTATGGGCTGGTGGCATCATTGAACCGTAGTTCTTCAAAGATGATGCGAATCGTAACGTAACTGTAAATGGTGAGCGCTACCGTGAGATGATATCCAACTTTTTTTTGTCCAAAATGCAAGAGCTTGACTTGCATGACATGTGGTTTCAACAAGACGATGCCAGATGCCATACAGCACGCGCAATAATGAACTTATTGAGAGGCGAATTCGGTGAACATTTTATTTCACGTTCGGGACCGGTCAATTGGCCGCCTAGATCGTGCGATTTAACGCCTTTAGACTATTTTTTGTGGGGCTATGTTAAAGCTCATGTCTATACAGACAAGCCTGCTTCAATTGGCGCATTGGAAGACAACATTGAAGCATTTATTCGTGAGATACCGTCCGAAATGTTGGAAAGTGTATGCCAAAATTGGACTAAGAGGATGGACCATTTGAGACGCAGTCTAGGTCAACTTTCCTATAGCTTTTAAAAAATCACTTTATTAGTAAGGTAAGATGATATTCAAGCAATTAATTTGCCGTTTATTTACTTAAAAGTACCTACTTCATGGCAAAGTTTGTCAAATGCTTATTGAATTAAGTAATAAGTGTTATTTGGCATGATTAAAGTTTATGTGCCGCACAAGTTTCGTCATTATTGATTGTCGAAAATCATATCACTTTAGCTTGACAATTGATTGATTCAGTTAGTTTTTCGATGTACGTACTCTTCAAAAACATTCCATAAAATTAAACCTACACTTAGAGATCAAAGCAAAAAGAAATGTTAAAGTGTGGTAAATTTGAAGGATTAACATTTTATACGGTAACCGTCATCACAGACTGACGCCCCAACTTAGTCGACAAGGTTTTTTGTCGAAGACAGGGGTATATTGTCACAAATTTCGTTGAATATTAAATGAGATTGAGGTCCGGTCACTGAGGTGGTGTCATGTCGTGAGCTAGTTTCTGGCATTATAAAGCATATATTTCTTGTTTCGTTATATTGATGGAAGTAAAATGTTGCTGGAAATTCCGTTTTTCTACGTACTGAGGCATATTACTTCTAAGAATATCCAAAAATGTCTATTTGCCCAAAATTGTGTCAATGAATTCAAAGGTTGCCAATAGGCCCCAATTTACATAATATATTACATTCCTCATTTTTAATAGTGGAACGAAAATGTTCTCTCTTCAAATGGGTATTGGACTTTCGCCAAACAATTTGCCTTCCTTTAGATCTAAATTAAATAAATATTTAAAAGAATTTGGAAGAAACTTCGTGTCTTAAATATTAAAAGTACAACGAATTACTTATTTTCATGTGAGTGTATAGGCTTAATTTTTAGAGTAACTGTTTAATGATAATCACTAAGCCATAAATTAATGTGTTAGAGAAAAAAATACTTAAAGCCGCCATAACCAAGAATTTGAATTGGAACTAAATTTGTTCGTTATTAGTTTTTTTTTTTATTTTAAGTAATATTTTCTGGATAATGAAGTGTTTTGAATTTTTCAAATAGGTAGTATTTTTCCTATCGATTTTTTAAGACTAAATATAACAGAAGTCCCCAAAAAATGAAAATTCGAATTTTCGCAAAAACGAACCGATGGATTTTTATTAAATTTTCTTTAAACTTTTTTTTCTTAACTTGGCTTCTTTCAATAAAAAGTAAAAATATGTTTGTATTACTTCAGAAGGGTACCCCGCATAAAACCGATATTTTGATTTTAAGTTTTCTAAGGAACTAATTAACTGATTTTAATAATTTTTCTGCTCAAGCTCTTATATTGACTTAATGATATTTGATGATCAAAAATGTTTGGATTTAAAAAAAAATATTTATTTGTTTTTTTTTTTTTTTTCAAAATTCGATATCTCAAAAATATGAGTAGGTACTATTTGTAAACAGAGGCTTTGAATACCTATAGAAGCAAGTTCGAGCGACCCAGTCTTGCACTTTAATTTTTTTATTTTGAGATTAAATGACTACAAGATAAACTCTACACATGGTTTAAAGCTATGCCTTGTACACGACTATGTACACAAATCTATAACCTTCATAGTAGAAGTTTGATCCAAAAGTAAATATTGCAACCGCCCCTTGCGCCTTGCGGCTTACTAACATCAGAAATGGTTACCGATACTGAACAGTATTTTAAGTAGACAGCCTATTTCACGTTCGAACGGAGTAGGTTCAAAATAGACTAAAAAAAAAAATAGATTGATGGATCGATTCCGGAAGGGTGAACCTAGGAAAGACAAAGAAACACACAACTCCATCATCACCCGATAAATTCTTTTCCAAACATCGCCATCGCCATCGCATCCATGCTTATAGATGCTCAGATCTCGGTATTCGGTTCGCTATCCTGCTACGAGTATTTCGTCGTATGCTGATGATTTTTCAGCATTTGCACCCTATTTCCAATGCCTCCAATGGAGTACCGTCACACTGTGCTCTGTGTACTGTGTTTGCTAGAAAAGCTAAACTCACTGCCATAAAGTCATCGTCATCCATGCAAGTATTACATAAGCCCCCTTCTTTCCCCACACAATATTTACATGAAATAGGCAACAAAAAATCGACATTAATTACTACTTTACAGTTTGCTTTGTTAGTCCCAAAAGAAAGACAATGAAAGTAGCAAAGCGTTATAGACAAGTTGTGATAATCTCGGTGCTTACAATTGTCACTCTGTGCGAAAATCCATTTTGAACTTAATTCGCGTTTCTGCACCATCGCCAAAGGATTAATTGAATCACTCGAAAATGAAGTGTAGGTAAGGTACAATACCCATATTCTTTATACCTACTATATCTCCTTGTTCAAGGTATAGTGTATGTAAGAAAAGAGCCACTTTTTTAATTGGGACTTATAATAGGCGCGTGTCTCGACGTAAAAATGTTGCACCAAAAAATATAAAAATACACTTTTCCCTTTTTTGTGATTTTAATCGTTTGACTCCGGTTTTCTGTCTAAAGGCGATAAGTAGAAAAGTTTACATTTATAGAAAACAAAAGCGACATACGAACCTGCCAGTTTTTTAACTGAAAACTGGTGTAAAACGAATGAGAACTCAGAACTCGGAACTGAGAATTGGAGAAGAGAATTCGGAATATGGTCTGGGAAATGCACAGCACATGGCACATGAAGTTTGTGTTTACGGTGACTTTTTTCTTGTTGTTGTTGTTGTTTTTATTTCTGGTAAGAAGAACTGCGCAATTTGTGTGAAAAACAAGCACTTGATCCTCTTGGCAAAAATTCTCTTCTGCATGAGAAGATGTCAGGTAAGTCTTTGTGTTTTCAAACAACAAATATGTATTTTGTTTGAAAATGCTTGTTCTGCGTTTATGTTTTTCTCCATTTTTCTTTTTTTTTTTTCAAAAACGGGTGTTGGAGGCTGAATGCTGGTACCTACACCTAGGGCTAGGCAATCAGCTTAAGATATATCACTTGTAGGTAAAGTCATCATCGAGTGGTAAAAATTCAAGTGTGTTACAAGTTTTTCATTTACTCGTATAAATCTACAGAACCAACGATATACGTATGTATATGAAATAAAGAAATAAGCAAAGTTTCTTTTGATTTCTGGGATTTTGAAAAAAAAAAAAAAAATAAACAAGCAAACTAGCATGAACACCGTTTTAATTACTCGTCTTAATCCTTTTGAAGACAATAATGCGGCAAACAACACTGCATAATGAATCACGACGGGGAAAAAGGATATTTTGATGAAGCCGTGTGCAACAAAACTCTTCTACACCTCGCGAGATGACTCACAAAGATCCTTTGAAAAACAAAAAGTTTTCATATATCTTTTAGGAAAATTATGTTTTTGTTAGAGTTCCTCCTTGCGTTATTGTCATAATATGCGAGTGACGTGTTAATGAGGACTAGGCCTTGTGTTTTTGCAGAGGCAGACCTAGGATTCGTTCGCTTATGATGGGTGTTGCATATTTTGTGTGTTTGAAAATATTCTTAATATGACAATAGACAATAACAAAGTTATGCTAGGTTTCTTCTTTCTAAGCATTTCTACAGCATTGCTTACAGCATTTTTAAATTTGTATACAATTATTGTTCCTCTCCCTACACCAAAACACAAGCAGGTAGCAATAGGCAAGTCGCAGCCCACAGAGAATACATGAATTGAGAGCAAAAGTGAATAACAAATGCATAAGTGAGATTAGGGAAATATATCATTTTATAAACAATATTTTATAACTAGATATGATGATGATGATGGTAAATGTACTGCAGAGTCTGATGTTGAATTAATGAAGTGTTATTAAATCAGAATACCGAAGTTTCTTCATTTTGTTAACTTGAGTTATTTTGATTAAAGTGTTGTGTGGGGTTGTGGTTAATTCGTTCGTGGTTGGAGTACGCCACAGTTCTTTGTGTAAAATTGAAATGGTAGCACATTCCTTTAGGACTTTATTTCAATGCGTTACATTTTCAATTCTTCTCTGTACTATTTAAATAGAGAAAAAAAAATACGTCGATTTAAAAATAATATATTCTTTAGAGCCTTGGTTTGCTATCATTATAGAGTGCATTGGAAAGAGTATACGTATTTATAAACTTACACGTCAACTCTATCGAAAAAATAGCATGTATGTACCTACATACAATTTGTAAAATAAAACATAGTTCAAAAAGATGGATTATTTTTAAAAGAAATTAACGGATATTTATTTCATTGTAGAGAGAAGGTTATGTGATTATTTGATTAACAATGGAAAACAATTTCCGCCAAACGGCCTCCAGCAAGAGCTACGGTTCCACGTTTATATACTTTTCATGAATTTTTCAATGACTAATCCATGTATTCTATATTTAAGGTTTTGGGTCAATTGTAGGGTAGTGTAGGTGATACATCTCAAGATTTTGGTGACAAATTGTGTTTACCTCTGGGGGAAAATAGCACAGTGTTTGTATTCAATAACATAAACATTTCGTTGAAGCGTGTATTGTTCCAGTCCTACTATTAGCATCATTTAAAAGATGACAGCTTCAAAAGTGACACATGCCGAAATACTGGGATATTGAAAAACCCTTTGGCTACCTTAGTTTTGCTCAACGAAGAATGCTAATTTTTTTATTTAGATAAACGTTTTTAAATGTTTTAAACTGTGTATGATCTTTTATGATCGCACGAATAATTTAATAACCAGTTTCGGATTGTTCGAATTGAAAAGTGCGTTCATACATCATTTAAAATATTAAAACAATTAAAAGATGGAAGATTGCTTTTTTTCCAAAATAGTCGAACTAGCAGTTTATTAAAACACTACTATACTTTTAGTATTCTTCTTCTTTTTTCTGAATTTGAATGAAGGACTATGAACACCTTGTTTTTGAGTTCTTCAAGAATTGTTTTTTTTTTTAATTCCCATAGAAAGTTATTGTAATCGGTCCCATATGTTAAATTAAAAATTTTGACATTTCTCGACGTTTCAAAGTCCTAGAGTCTAAATCAAAGATTTTTAGAGAGATGTTTGTGTGTGTGTGTAAACGTACGTTCGAGATACTTTTTTTGTCGTCCATATCTGAAGAACCAGTAGAGATATCGACTTAGGTATAATTAATTTCGGTCTACAGATAAAAAACTTTCAAAAAAATTAAGTGGTTGTCTTTTTCGAACCAATAACGCTATTATAACGGGTTATCCATTTTGCGGTTTCAAAAGTAAAGTGCTGGATTTCGACATCTCTCAAATTAGGTTGTTAAACCAGTTTTTTTTTTTCAGTTCTGACATTTACGAAAATGGATCGCTTAACTAACACACGACGCACAAAAATTGTTAAAACCTACTACAAAAATTGTGATTCTGCCAAAACCACATATCGTGCTTAAAAGTGGAAATTATGGTTTACATAATTAAACAACAGGCGGTGGACGGCGATATTTCGAACAAAATTTTCTTCAGCGAAGAAGCAAATTTCTCACTCGGTGAGTCGGTGGGTATATTTATAAACAAAATTGTCGTATTTGGGGTTCTGATAATCCTGAAGTAATTGAAGAGAGGCCATTACATCCACAAAAAGTCACTGTTTAGTGCGCTCTTTGGTGCATATAGATGTGATTGGACCTTACTTCTTCGAAAACGACGATGGAACGACTGTCACCGTCGTTTCGGAGCGTTATGGTCACATGATATCCGACTTTTTTTTTGCCTGGTATTAAAGAATATGACTTGGAGAATATGTGGTTTCAACAAGACGGTGCCACATTCCACACAACTCGAGCGAATATGGCTTTATTGCAAGAGACATTTCCTGGCTGCGTGATTTCTCGTCGTGACGAAATGAACTGGACACTAAGATCATGCGATTTGACACGGCTGGACTTTTTTTTTGTGGGTCTACGCGAAAGACCGTGTTTATGCAGATAAACCTTTAGCTCATGAGCATTTAAGAACCAACATTCGTCAAGTTATGGCTGAGATATCTCCCAATATGTGTCAAAAATGGTCGAAAATTACCTCAACAATTCGCGTGATGGTCATTTAAATGACGTCATGTTTCACACATAATGTCAACGTTCAAACTATAATAAAAAAGAAATATAATGAAAACAAATAATTTATATGTATGTGTTTTATTTACGTTTACTTTTGAAACCGCAAAATAGATAACCCTGTATAAAGTGACGTTATACAAAACTAGTATAATTTTGAAAAAAAGTAAAATATCGTTTTTCTTAAACATCAAAAAAAAAACACTGAATACAAATATTTTTCACCTCAAATAGTTTACGAACAAAAAATGATATTACCTCCAAAATAATTTTATGCAACGAAGGAAAAGCTTTTTGACATCAAATGGACATTTTTATTTTAAAAGATAAAATAATATATTGGGTTCAAACTAATTTTATCTCATAAGAAATGTTGTTTTCAACATTCAGTACAAATTAATAAAAAACATAAAACTAAAATCTTCTAAAAAAATTGGTACCTAAATGCTGATGTTCGATTTTTAATATCACGAGAATAATTAAGTTATTGACTTCAAAATAATTTTATTCTTGTTAATTTTAAGATAATGTTCTTAAAAAGATCCAATCCGCTTATTTTTATGCAAGAAATAAAAACTTTCAAGAAATGCTAATTAAATTGGTAAAAATTTGGTTCCGACTAATAATCTCGTTAACAATAACAAGTTTTGAAATCAAACTTATTTTATCATATGGGTGATTATACAAAAGTTGGGTAACTCAATGTCATCAACCAATATATGTATATACAAAGTCTTATTATATTTTATTGAGATTACAATTTATTTTAAAATAATTTAAAGACCTTTATTTAGTCACCCAATTTCAGTTCTTCATTTTGAATACAAGTTATTAAAAAAACACAATTAGTTCCTAAAACGTCAGTCCTTTGGCATGTCACAACCCCGAAAACCAACAATTATGTGACTGTCTATTAAACATTATCCTTGATTTGAGAAAACTTATTAATTTACTAAAATCTGCGATGTATATAGTTAAATATATACTACAACTTTCATAATGCAGTGTTCTCCACTTCATTTAAAAAATAAGAAATGTTGTGTTCAGTTTCATTTGTCAGTCCCTTGTGTGTTATTTAAATTTGGAATATGTGCGAAATATCGCCGACTCAACGTCAAATCCCACTTTAAATTTTAATGTTGGTAATAAAGTTAGTTGCGGGTCGCACAATTTGACGGCCACCATAACTGTACCAGAGTTTGGGTTATGTTTGTTTTCTATACACGTGCTAAGCCAGTCAACATGTCAGTCCTATATGGTGGGTCGTTATTTTTTTGTTAATCTAAAGTTTATTTTTATTTATTCATATTAGACTTTGATTTGTTAAAATGTAGTTTGTTGATATTCAAAATTACAAAAAAAAAAAAAAAACATTAGTCCTGATTTTAATCTCAAATGTTGTCTTTTTCGTCAGTCCGTTGGCGTCAGTCCTGTGTCAGAAAAAGACGAAAAAGATGTTCCCATAATTCAAATAATAAAAAAACTACCCGTACCAAACCTTATTAAAAAAGGAAAGAGAGTTTTTTTTACCAATTTTAGGAAAAAATTGATGTTTTCGAAAATTAATTCTATTATTTTGCAATACGTTTTTTGTGGAGAAAAATATCTTATTTCATTTTAAGTATTACTATCTTTTTAGATGCTTTTAAGGCATAGCTTATTATATTAACTTGATTTTTTAGAAAAATACGCACCGTAAAATAACCTCAAAATAATAATAATAAAGTTAAGTATTATAACATTATAATATAAAAATGTTAGAAGGTTGTTATGTAGACTGGGATAGTTAACTTTCGTAGTATTATATTGTTATTGTTCTTCATTTCTTGATCATTAGTACTTTTAAGATGAATATTGTTTGATTTTGTTTATATTGTTCGTTGATTACATAGAAATATTTAGTAAAACTATGTGAAAGTAGTAAAAGATAAGTGAATAACGTTACGTTAAATGTCAAAAGTCTGTTTTGAAAACTGTTATAGTATTTTCTCCTAGTATTACATATTAATAATTATTTTTAATTGTTACTAAGTGATTTTAAGTGATCATTATTAAATCCTAAGAGATTTTTACTAATTTGTATTAAATTTCATTATAATACTTTCAAAACTGTGTATAACATGTATCAGTACTATGTTATCTCGTCAGTCAAATTCTGAAATTTTTAAATATCTTACAATGTACTCAAAAAAGTGACTGGCCCGATTGGGAACAATATATTAATTAGATTAGCTATCATATACACTCGAATTTGTAGAAGTTTGATTAAATAACTATCGTAAACAAAATATCCTCAAAAGTTACCCAACTTTTGTATAATCACCCATATGTAAAATATTGTTGCTAACTTTTATTTAATTTTTTAGAAAAATTCAATTGTTTTCTTTTACAAAACACGAAAAACCTATAAAAACAACAAAATATTGATAAGAAATGTTTTCCGACTAAAGTATTAGGAAAACAAAGATTTTCAAATTAATCATCTCATACAAAATGTTGTTATATTTTGTTGAAGTTTTGGAACAAATCGACAGACGGGCACGGATAGGAAGCTATCAGTGTGGGTTGCATCCCATTCTCTTTTTTTTTAAATGGTTTTCCCATATTATGTGGTCGAGTTTTTTTGGTATCAATGAAAGGTTGGTTATATTCTTGCCATCAACGTCACATTTTCATAAAATATCAAACAAAAAATAGCTCTTCTTAGAAGACTGAAAAACCAAGTATGCTCCAAATGTTCATGTTCATGTTCATGTTCATGTTCAGCGGCATAACTCTTAAATATAAAAAAACGTATATTTTATGTAAAAACGAATGAAATGTTTCCAGGTTAGACGTTGCTGTTTCCACCATAATTCCAAACAAAGAATTGAAAAAAGTGCTACAAAATGTAATTAGAAAATTTAATTACAAAATTACCTAATTCAAATTATTATAATTATACCTGAAAGGAAGAAAAGCACTGTTAAATGCAGTTATAATTAAGTAAATAATAGTAGAAGCCTTTCTGTTGTTTCTCCTATCACTGTCATTTTAAGACCACATCCACTTTTTCATCTTATTTAATTAATTAATTGAATTTATGGCTTTTCAATTTTTACAAGAAATCAAATTTTGTCAAAATTGATTCGATACTGGGTTAACACTTAAAACATTTCTATTCAAAACGAAAACACACATTTTAATTTAACAAATGTTCTTGAAAGAATAATTTTCCGGTATCCATATTTTATTATTTTACTATTACAAGTATCTAAGCATTTATTTTTCCGAAAAAGTATTTTTTTTTTTTAAGTTGTTTTCCAAGAAAATGCCAATGAGACAATATACTGATTGATTGCTTCTTATACTGTTGGAGATCTCATTCCCACCTGTATCCTTTTGTTGGCGAAAAGAGAACATTTTGTATATAGGCATATACCCGATCTTATATATTAAAATGTGCCGTAATACCTACGGAAAGTAAAAGAAGAAATAATTTATTACTTTCAACATTCCAAAAAAGTCAGAGATCAATTTTTTCACACCTACACCGGACCATAAGAACACCTAATTCTACGTTCTTATAATGTTGGATTTGAGAATATGGCGGCAAGGAGTCTGGAAAAAACATGAACCTTGTCGTCGCTCGTCGCTAGGTACAAAGGAATGTGAGCATCAAAAAAGAAAAAACTTCATCAATCATTAAATTACACTGTCATTTTATCTGAGAAGATGACGTGCATTGACCATCAATTTGAATAGTTGCGTTGTAAGGCAATAACCCATTTCCACTCACTGAGGCTGCCAACACATACTTAACGTCGCGTCGTAGGTTCAAAAAATGTTCATGATTTAAAATAATTCTAGAAAATGGAGGTCGTTGGAGTTTACTTATAGTTTATTAAATCAAATTTAATATACCTAACTGAACAGTGAATCACAGAGCATTAAAATATGTTCTAGCAAAATTTATTTACAAGACTTCTTATATTTCTATATGGGCAAACAAAGTTGAATCGAATAAACGCTATAACTATAAGTACTATTATAATGAACTCATACCTACTTTAAGAGACAACTGAAGGAAATATATTCATTTTTATGAAGTTCGCCGCAGGAGTCCATAATCCTTCCTAAAACCAACCAGAAATTCATTCAGATGTACCGAGTATCGTAATATTGCCTCTAACGTCCAACATGTAAGGATTTGCGAATGCAAGGTACAATTATTTAATATTATGGCTTAAGATAAAAGAGGATTGTATTTCTTGAAGCCCGTTGAACCAAATCATTTTAGTATAGCACTGGCACTGTTTTCAATCCGGCAATATAGCAATATAGCAATACAGAGGGGGAGAATCAAATAGAAGGTCTAACATATGGGCACAAAAGAATATAGTAATAATCAAATACAATATACATAGGTAGATGTGTGCCTGTGCTACTAAAGCCTTAATACGAAGGAGAAGCAATTTTAATAAAGTGCAATCTATGTATTGTCTTTTGTGGGGTGGGCGTGTGCTTAAAAACGCGGATAATCTTACTTTGATTAAAGACTTTATTGTACTGTAGTGTTTTAATCCGTCTTTTCATTTCAAACTTTCTATAAACGAATTGTTTTTTTATTTTTACTGGAGAGAGGGAAATCACGGAGATTGACTTTAGTTAATAAAAATGTTGTTTTCGCCATTTTATATGCCCTGATTTATGTACATATGTACATTATATACTATTTTTCAGAATAATAATTATTTTTTGTGCTTAAAATATAAGGTTCACAATTGTTTACCTTTTTATTTTTTTGAATAAATACGCATCACGTATAGGGACAAATATTTTAATCCAATTGAGCAAAATATTGTTTCCCAGGACCTCTTTTTTCAAAAAAATCATGTGATTACGTATTGTTTACATGTCAAATGAACCCTGACGTTTGTTCAAATACCGTTTGTAATGAATCGCTCGGCTTTCTATGATGTACATGTAGTTGGTATATTTGTACAAGGGTGCTCTCTCTCTTAAGAAGAGGGTGTTGTTTCTACGCCCAATACCAATTATGGTTGGTAATTTCATTTTGATTTCCCGTTTCTAGATTATGTTTTGGTTAATTTTTCATTACGTTTTCTGTTAAGAAAAATAGTTTGTTCAGTTGAAAGTAAATATATGGTCTCCTGATCTGGCATTGTTTGTATAGTCCATCCCTGCTCTAATATAAAATCCGTATTTTACAGATACCTATGGCTTTTTCGCAGGAATATAATAATGTTAACGTAATCTTAATCATTGATTGCAGGAAGATTTTTAGCAATAGAACAAAATAAGAAAGTTATATAACTTCAATTACTACGAATTCGTTCTCGGGTATTTATTGAAAATAAATTTTAGTTAATGAATAATATCAGGAAAGGTCGGTCTTTCAAATTCGTATACCTATATGTTTCATGTTTTCATATACATTTGTTTTTATTCTGATATTTTGAGGAATGCTTATAATAATATTCAAATTTTTGGGGCAAAACTTATTTTATCATTGCGTTCGATCACTAATTTCAGGATAATCGAGACTAATTTTAATAGCTCTAAAACCGATGGAATTTTTTACAAACTATTGGAAACAGCGTTTTAGAAGTTTAACCTTCAGAATAAATAAACAAAATAACGCATAACGGGCAAAGAAACGTCCTTTGTTTCAAGTCAGAAAACTGAATTGTTGAATGTGCTGTTATATATTCTCGATTTGATTGTTAAATAAATTAACATTGCAAATTATATAAAGTTTTCCAATAAGAGGTTTTATTATATAATATTATATATGTATATGGAGCTATCATCTTTTGAAATTGTAAAAGTTTAAACTACCCATTACTTAAAATTAATTAACAATTCATTGAAATGATTAAAGCTCACTTTAAAAATGGTGCTACTCACAGAACGAAAAAATAGGGGCTTACATTAAAAGTTTCCTGGCCATGTTGTTTTGCGAGCAATTGACAAATCCTCCAAGAGTAATTCTTGTCATGAAAAGTGCTTCCTCAATTTAACCGTTCGGATTTGGCTTAAAACTGTAGGTCCGCTCCATCTCTGACAACATTACTCGCACACAGAGATGGTCGAGAGTTGTAAGTCACTTGACCCTAGTTCTCTGCGGACTGTTGCGCCACCTATTTTATTTTATTTTATTTTATTTTTAATTTTTGATTCTATATTTGGTCAGCGGATTTTAATTCACTCATTTCAGTTAACCATTAACTTTAAGTCAGCCATTAACTTTTTTACTTAATGTAAATGAAAAACGGTTTATGCAAAGAAAAATAAGAAATTTCGAGAGAAGTTATTTTAAAGTAATATTATCAAAAAAATATACAAAATTCCGAAAAAAAAACAAATAAATACAAAGTGAAGAAATACGTTGATCGTTGGCAACTTTTTTAGTATTTGTACCCTTACATTTGCCATAACTTGCATTATGGTCTTAACCAATGCATGAATATCACTAGTGTTATCGTCATAATAATATTCTGATTGATATATTTTCCGAAAAGATTTGTATTCTTAGCGTTGAGTTGTATTTAAAACTAAATTAAAAAGAGGCTGGGATGCGACCCACACTGATAACTTCCCATCCCGTCTGTCGATTTGTCTTGCTTAAAAGTTTGTAGGTTTTCGTGTTGGGTTAAAAAAGTTGTTAGTTGAATTATTCTTAAAAATTTTAAAATTACCAACAATATTTTTTATATAAAGAAATAGTTGAGTTTGAAAATCTATAGTTTTATCAAATAGATTTTTAGTCGAAAACTAATTTTTACCAATTTAAGTAGCATTTCTTAAATTTTTACAAATTGGATGAATGAAATTAATTTGAGAGATATCAAGAACCGAACATCAATTTTTACCAAATTTGCGTACTATTTTTTGTAGATTTTATTTTTTTATGAACAAAACGGACTGTTGGATTTTTATCAAAAAACTACTGAATATCGAAACCAATATTTTCTGTGAAATAAAAAGAGTTTGAAGACCATATTTTTAATTTTTGAAAAGATATTTGAGTCGTAAGTAAATTTTTACCATTTTTAGTATGGTTTTTTTGTTAGGTTTTTATTTTTTGTAAGAAACCTGTCAATTAGATTTTTCTCAAAATTTTACTGAATTTTGACAACAAATTTGTTTAAAAGATAAAAGTAGTTTAAAGCCAAAATCTCAAAGTTTTGAAAACATATTTGAGCCGAAAATCAATTTTTACCAACTTTTATTAATTGTTTTGTTTAGGTTTTTATTTTTTGTAAGAAAACTGTCAATTCGATTTTTCTCAAAATTTTTCCGAATGTTGAAAACAATATTTCTTATAAGTTAAAATTAGTTGGAAGCCATAATCTCAAATTTTTGAAAAGATATTTGAGTCGAAATTCAATCCTTACCAACTTTAAGTAATGTTTTATTTAGGTTTTTATTTGTTATAAAAAAAAACTGTCAATTAGATTTTTCTCAAAATTTTATCATATGTCAAAAACATTATTCTTCGTTGCACAAAATTGTTTTAGAGATGAAATCACATTTTAGTCGTAAAATTTTCGAAGTGACAAATTTTTTGTTCAGTTTTTTTGATTTACATATAAAAAAAACCGTTAATTGGATTTGTTTCCAAAAATATAATTGTTTTGTTTTTATATATACATGTTACAATATATAATATAAAATTTAATTCAAATCTCTAGCGTCATTGGTTCATGAGATATTTAGGGTAAACCAAAAATTTCACCCTTTTTTTAAATTGCTATGGTAAAAAAACCACCCACGCAATTTTCTTGGGAGCCCTTTATGCATCTTTCTGCCTTATTATCTGTATAACAAAATTTATTTGAAGTCGATATCTCTTCTAGTTCTTCAGCTATGGACGACGAAAAACACGTCGCGAACGTACGCACGTACGAACGTACGTACACACGCACGCACAGACATCTTTCTAAAAAATCTTTTATTTCGACTCTAGGGACCTTGAAACGTCAAGAAATGTCAAAACTTTCAATTTGACAAATCGGACCCATTACAATAACTTCCTATGGGAAGTTAAAAAGGTTTCTCTCAGGCCCTGACCGTGATCTGTATTGAAAAATACAACAAATAAAATTCATTCATAGAAGCCCTGGTAGCTATTAGCTTTTAAGTATTGTTTTGTACATTTATGTATAGTTCAATAAATAATAATAATAATAATAAATTCATTCAAGAACCGCTCATAATACATTTTTTCAAACCCCATTTAATATTCCAAAATAAACTTCGAATGCAACGATCTTGAACTTTAACTTGTTCAACTAAATAATAAAAGGGTAAAATTAGTTAATTTTGTAAAAAATTGAATAAATACATTTCTTCTCAAATTTCTAAGTAATTCATTTCTCTTTAATCATATTAAATTGCTGCAAATTCTTTTGGAATATGATAGAATTTTTAAAATCTCATTTTTATAAATTAAGGGTGTTTTTTAGTCATGTTGTTTTCAAGAAGAAATTAAACTTATATAATTTAATGTTATGACCAAAAATGTTACTTAAATATGACGATAAGGGTTTTCCATTATGTTTTAAACATGATTTTGGGCAAGTACATAGCTGCTATGACTGGCTGGTTCGAACAAATTCCAGATCTCAGATTTATTTGCAAAGCGATTTCACATAACCCAACAAAAAATAGCCATTCCACATGCCCAAATGGCAAACCAATCATAAATTTAGTGACAGCTGCCAAAAATCTCAAATCCGAAAAAAGTATTGTCATATTAAAAACCAAACGTCTAAAAACAACTGTCGTTACTTGATGAAGACTTACACCTTCATAAGACCCGTAATAAGTTAATATTTGCAACAAATTTCTTTCAATTTATTTCGAAAGAAATTTGTCAAATAAAGGGAAATAATTTAACCAATATTGCCTCCTGTCTTTTTTTAAATGTGTGTTTATGCAATTTTTTAATTCACAAGTCCATCAAAAATAAAACAATTAAGAAATGAATCTAAATAAATATCTCTTTTTAATTCAAACAAAATATTTTAACGAGCAGTTGGAATGTACCTAAATTTATCCTTTAGGTGGCATAGGCAGGGATCGAACCCAAGACCTCTCGCATGACAGTCCAACGCACTTTTTCTTTTTTTTTCAAATTCATTTTTATTTATTCAATCTTAGATCTATCTTAAAGCTACAGTCCAACGCACTAACCATCATGCCACGGGCACTACGAATTTAAAACATATTGCCGCAAAATTTTGAACGATTCAATAAGTTACTAAGCTAAAATGATAATTTTTCTAATTACAGCTACTCACTGTCTTTTAACAATTTACTAAAAAACGGCTACGTTGAGTAATTTGCTAATTTATATGACTTCTGAGTTTTTTGAAATATCCCTATCTAGGTATGTTTGCTTTGTTTTTTCTTTTCGAACTGTTAATATATAAACGTGTTCCAAAACATAATTCTTTATAAAAGGGAATAAGTTTTTAAGTATTTGGGAAAAGATTAATATTTTGGAATAACTAGTACAGCGCTGAATATCGCGAACATTTATAGACAATAAAAACTAATGCCAATTGATATAATAGATTGTTTAAAATTTGTACGTAAATACTTCTTTAATTTTTGAACCTAATTAGAAATTTTAGGTATATCTATAGCCTGTTGTTAAGCAAAGTGTTCTCTCATATTGTTTATAATGTTTAAACATCTTAGTTTGTTCGTACCCCAGTGCTAAATTTTTCAATATTTTATCAAAATACATGCGTATACCTAATAGTCACGCTAAATTAAATCGAATGTAATTATAGTTACCAATGGCGACGACACACGAAGACGACCGACGACGTTGGACTTATAACCCGTCGCAGTTGTCGCCGTCGTCCGTTTCCGGTGGTGTCACCGTCATCAGTAAAAAATTATCAGTGTCATCATCGTTTAATATAACGAATTCCATGGATTATCCTCACTGATCCCATTCTGTCAAATATCCGTCACATATTTCGGAGCAATATTCACATAAACACGCTTGTGTTTTGTATACCACTGGCTTATCGCAGAAATCCCTTGGGATTATTTTATCCGAAAAATATTCGCTATTCATGTTAAAAATATTAAACATTCCCAAGTTCCACATCGTTTGTGTGTGAAATGGCAACCAAAATGAATTCCAATCAGAAGACGGGAAGGAATCAAAATTATACATTGCTAGAAGGGGATTGTGGGATTTGGCGAATATAGAACAGGCGAATATTTTCGATCGCCTGGAAACACAATTATTACACTGCGGCGTAGGCGGTGCGGCATAACAACTGGAGGAAAATATAATATTTTTTTCATTATAAAAAGTTAGTCTCAATTTAAACATAAATAAATACACATATCAAAGTAAGAAATGAGGGCTAATTTATTAATGGGTGGTCAAAGTATTTTTTATTAAGAATGTCGGGAGGTATCCCGAATTAGCTTTTATGGTATGGAATGTCAAAGACGGTACCTATTAACTCGCTTAAAAAATATTTGAATTGTCTACCTTTTTCTTATTCAAAATTTAACCGCAATATTAATTTAATTAGTTTTTGGCTTAGGATTGCTCAGGATTTTGTATTTGTTTTTGTTTTCTTACAAGAATATATCTTAGTTGAAGTAATTGATTTGCGCTTTATCTTTTATTTATTTTTAATAAGTATTTCTGAGAGAGAAACTTTGCTTTTTTTTTACAAAAATCTTTTAAAAGAGATAGATAAAATTTTTAATCCAAGAAAAGAAAAAGAGAATTTATAAAAGAGGGAACATAACTCCTTTTTTTATATTGTGCGCGCACTCAAGGGGATATGAATACCCTTATGATGATTATACACAGTGCGAGCAATTAGGAAGGGAGGATAGGATTGGAAAGGAGATACCGATGCACATTGGTTTTAAATGCCTGCACATTGTAATGAGTGGGAAATATTGAGTCTGGTAAAGCATTCCACATTCGTGTAGTGCGACTAAAAAAAGAATCTCTGTACTTTACTGTACGTCCAAAATTGGGCTCAAGGGTAAACTGATGGGCATTCCTAAAAGAACGGGTATTACGGTTAAATTGTTTGAGGGAGGAATGCAACTGGCTATTTCATTAGAACATTGTTTATGAAAATAGCGATCAAATAATGACAGACATGAAACCTTACGGCGGTGCTCAAAAGATACAAAAGTTTCAGTTAAACAACGTTCACCTATCAATTTTAGAGCTCTTTTTTGAATTCTGTCCAAGAGACTCAAGTGTGTTATTGGAGCACCTGCCCAGATATGGGAATTGTACTCGAGTTTCAGACGAATATAAGCTTTATAGATTGTAGCCAAATCAGAGGGGGTAAAAATCTTCTTGCATCTTCGGAGAAAACCTAAACACTTAGCAGCATTTTTGGCGATGTCAAATATGTGATCACTCCACAACAAGTGGTTTGTAATGCACAAACCTAGGACTGAAAGCTGTTCAGTCTCCTCGATGCAAGTACCACTCATGGATAGTGGCATTGGGGGAGGGTTACGCTTTTGTGACAGTAGACAGCATTGAGTTTTCGAAGCATTAAATTCTGTCAAGAGCAGAATTTAATGAGCTTATCACACGCTGCCGTTGGTAGTCCGAAGCACAATGATGAGAATCTAAAAACGAATATGAAAAGCTGAGGGTACTGTCATCAGCGAAACAATTAAGTGGGTTAGAAGATTCAGACAAAAGATCATTTATAAAAATAAGGAAAAGTGTCGCAGACAAAACGGAGCCCTGGGGCACACCATCGTTTATTTTGTGAATATGAGATCTGAACCCGTCCAATACTACTTGAATTGAACGGTCCGAAAGGTAATTTTTAACCCAACGAAGAAGGGATTCATCAATGCCAAATGCACGCATTTTCGATAAGAGAGCTTGGTGCCAAACTCTATCAAATACCTTTGAAATATCAAGTGCAATAATCGTACTTTCTCCAAAACGATTTAAAGATTTGTTCCACTAATCGGTGAGATAAACCATGAGATCACCTGTGGATCTATTGCAACGAAAGCCATAATGCCGGTCATTAAGAAGCTTCCGTTCTTCAAGATATTTCTTAAGCTTAAAATTGATCAGCGTTTCCGTGACCTTGGAGAGAAGGGACGTAAGTGCAATTGGACGATAGTTAGATGGTGAGGAGGTTTCGCCTTTTTTAGGGACAGGCTGGACAAATGCAGTTTTCCATCCACTCGGGAAGAGACCTGTAGAATAGGACAGATGGAAACGCTTACGCAGTGGTTTTGCCAGCGTTGAAGAACACCTCTTCAGAACAATAGCGGAGATACTATCCGGGCCAGCGGAATGTGAATGTCAAGATTTTTAAGTACTCTAGTAACTGAACGTGTACAAAAGAAGATTCGTCCCATAGAATCGTTTACGCTTTCAAGTACAGGCGGAGTCATGTCACTCAGTGGCGTAGAATTAACGGCAAACTGTGCTGCAAGCAAATTGGCTTTATCAATCGAGCTTACATAGGGAGTGTCATTAAAAACGAGCGTCGGAACCGATGAAGACGTAGTGTTACGCATATTTTTTACAAATTACCAGAAATTTGTATTACCTTTAGGACATTGTAGTATTTTTTGCCGTAATTTCTGGTCATGCAAAAATTTAATGTGTCGTATTTGTCCGTTACAGGTCTTTCTAGCTTGTTTGAACTTATTCCGGTTTTTCTCAGTTGGGTTGGCTTTGTAATTTGGCTAGACTGTCATTACGCTGGTCTTTAAAAGGCATGGTATTAGAAGTACACCCGTTTTATAACAGTTAAGAAGAGCTATTACCTCTGCATCGCTTAATGCATCACTATGGCAAGGAAGGTTCTTCTCACTTCTTTCAGGATTGGACAGTTTCCGATGAAATGCATAATATTTTCTCTCACCGAGATGTTTCAAAGCTTGCAAATTATTGGAAGATTGTCTCTGTGCGGCATGAAGTTTAATCTTACCAACTCTCCTCTTAACTTAAATGAAGCCGATAATAATTTTTGATTAAAATCAATCGTAACATAATTTTTTTTACAAAGATTGTGTTGAAGAACGCTGTATGTGGCTCTATGTACAGATGAAGTCGCCTGATGGATACATTCAAGCCTATATTTTTCATCCAATTTGCCATAGAGTGCATTTTTGACATATCTTCCATTGCATGATACATTGTATTCACAATATTCTTTTTACTACTCGAACCAAACACCCTCCTTTTGAATAGCATATAACTTTTTGCAATCTTTGATTAGGCATGTTAAAAACTCTTTAAAGATAGTTGATGTGTAGGTGTAGCTTAATCGTTTTAATAACGAGCGGAGAATTTTCGGTATCAATGAGGACCATGAAATTTGGTATTTGGTAGTTGAAAACATCTTTTGACATAAAACCTTAGTATTTTTTTAACAGTTTCATAGTTTTCATTTTCCCAAGTTTGCACTAAAGTGAAAACATTGCATTTTAGGTTGTGGGAAAGCATAGCATTTTTTCGAACTAGCATTCTTGATTTTTACAAGTTTTTTTTTAAAATGGGTTTCCATTTGTAAGTTGCTTGTTATCACCAAGGTATTTATATGCATTTAGAAATTCAATTGATTCGCTGTTGAAATACCATTGTTCATTACTCGCCAGTCTGCCACCGTCATTTTTAAATACCATAGACTTCGATTTATTTAAACCAACCGTTAAATTTCACTGTTCGCATTATACAAAAGGGCGGTTGATCATAAGTTGAGGTGTTTGAGGTGGACAACATTGTCAGCAAACAGAAGTGCTTCTATCTTGGTTTTAGCAAACTCTATCCCAACAGGCCGCCGATAAACAGGGGAAACAAATACGGATTCAAGGGACATCCTTGTTTTACTCCCATTGTTATTTCAAGCCAATCCGACCTTTCCTCTCCATTCCACACCGCAGTTATATTTTCTTCATGAAGGTTTTCTAGCACTCTTTCAAATTTTGTTGATAGTCCCTTGTTGTACAGCTTGTAAAACATGGATCTCCTATCGATAGTGTCGAATACGGCCTTAAAATCTATGAAAAGGACATATGTACAAAAAGGACATATGTACAAAAAAATTTGTCGCTCGTTGAATAGCGGCTTGGAAAATCCGCTTAGACTTTCTTAAGGATGTTGTATAGTTAATCTAAACTGTTAGAAGATTCATTAAAATTGATACAAACGCTTTATAAGATGCATTAAGGAAGGATATTCCGCGGTAGTTGTGGATCAAAAATGTCTCTTTTTTATGGATTGGGAATATGATCGCTTCCTTAAATTTCCATTATTCAAGGTGCTTTTAAAGGTTTGCTTGCATACGTTTTTTTTAACAAAATCACCCGTTCCATTGGAATTTGAATTTAAAAGAAGAGCAAATCACTGTGCAATTTTTGACTCAGGTATGTTACTAATATTGAAAAAGTTTATTTTCTTCTAAGTTTTAAATTCTTAAAACTAGGACCAACTTTATTTTTGAAACAATAATAATATTTTATGTGGATGTAGTCTCTTTTTCTACTGTACTTGATTCTTATTACAAATAGGATTAATGCAAACAAAAATACATATAGAACGTTAAGCATTCTATTGTTGTTAATGTACCCACATACATAATTTTGCGTTGCCAAAAAGAAAAAAAAAACATGTCATCCCTTAAAGACTGAATGCCTATACACAATAACACACATAACACCTTTGTTCATTATTCCTATACACCAGTCTATATTACATGGTGTTAAAACGCAGGCACTCCCATAGGTAAGCATACTGATGAAAACTTTGAGAAATAGCTTTCACAACAATCATTATTGTAAGTACCAGTTCTATTTCATATACATTACTTAAGATTAAAGCTATCCATTAGTGCAATGATGCGCTAGATTCTCACAACATCAACATCAACATCAACATCAACATAATATTTTATGCTCATAAAATTCAATATACACTTCTTACATGTAAATCGACATCAAGCCGCTCTGAATGGAACACAATTTCGCTAATTGGCCATTTTTTTTCGCTCTGGCACAATCACAATTCCCAGTATGCACTTAAAGGCATCAACAGCCATTAAAATCTCGAATGGTGTATACGGGAAGAAAATTGGCCAACTCCTAAAGAAAAATGAAATCCTTAATGGATATATAAACCTGGCGCGAAAGAGTATATATCGTTAGTCCGTTTGCACTTGAGCGCAGAGCCTGCTAGTTTTTCTGTGATTGATTTCCGTCTGCATCAATGTTGGATAACGCGCAAAACCTTCATACGAGTATATGCATATTTCACTGATTCTCAGATTCACAGATTCTGATTTTGTTCTGAGTCGTCCCCCTTTTGGAAAAAAAAATGTATTGTTGTTGCTCGTCGGAAAAGATAATTTACCGTAATGGAGCTGCAAATAAAGGGGCTTGCATTAAGCTAAGTTACTTGTTGTTGAACATTAGGTACATTATGTTTCTATAAATTGTATTTTTTGTTAAAATGCTTTATGTTTGTTAAACGAGTAGGTGGTATACACATAGGAACAATTTCGGTGTTATAGAAATATTTATGTGCAAAAGTTATAAACTTTTTTTCTGTTTAAATATTGTAACAAAGTCTCGAAAGTAATGTTTCATGTTTGTTTGTGCTATAAACATATGGTTGTAAGTACATTTTGACATTTGGACAAACTATACGAATTCTGACTTTCATGTTTTGACCAATACAATAATATATAAAGATGAAGTATTTTCATATCACAAAACTGTAATATTTGTTACTGCTGTTGGTATAACATACTTTTCAAAAATGTGACTTTTTTTTGTTTATGTTGTATATTTCTAAAAACACTTTTGAAACAAAATTAACAAGATGCTTGAGATATTAACAACTCTTATCATTTTAGCCATGTTTTTAACAAGAGACACAATGAGAAGGTGTTTATCTGGTAAAATGACATCAACGTTATAATACCAACACTCTAGAGTTAGGAAGCGAACATTTTACAATTTAGAATACTATATTTGTTGGTCTTCATGATTGATATTAAGTTGATTTAAGGGTGCATTTAATGCCGGTTACAAGGGGCGGGGGTAGAAGTATGGGAGAGTATTTTATTAATTTTCTTAAGAAATCCCTTGAATTCAAGTGCTTTCCCCTTTGTGTCTAAAAGTGCTACTTTTAAATGAGAACTGGACCCAAAACACAACATGAATTGGAAATCCAGGTCTGTTCCAATCGCGCCGCACAAAGGCATCAACTTTTAACCAATGGAGGATGCAGGGACATATGAACCACAAAGCTCATATTGCTTAGTTGTAAAGGGTGGTTAAATTTTAAGGGCCGATGTTGATTTTGAATAAAACACAATATTTGGGAAATTATATTCATTTATTTTGGTTATGATAATATTGGTACGATTCAATTATGTATTGAACAAAATATCGTCCAAATAGGCGCCGCGACCTTGGCAGCGCACCTTTATCCGATTGTCCACATTTTCTTTCAAATATACCCAAAGAAATAAATCAAACGTTGTCAAATCACGTGATTTTGACGGCCAGTTGGCACACAACGGCCATTGAATTTGTCGCGCAAGAGAGCCATTGTTTCGATGCCTGTGTGGCACGTGGCAAGTGGACCCGTCCTGTTAAAACCACATATCGTCCACATCCATATCTTCCAATTTGGGCCATAAGATGTTCCTTGTCATCTCACGATAGCGAACACCATTCACAGTAACTCATTTTGGAAAAAATACGGCTAGTTGATGCCACCAGCCCATAAACCGCACCAAACAGTGCATTGGTTTTTCGACAATCACTCTTGGATTATCATTCGCCCAAATGCGCAGCAATTCTGCGAATCCACTGAGGTAAAAATGTGTTTTCTTGAAAAATTGATCATCCACTGTTGCCATTTCTTGGCCGCACCATTCTGACCATTGACGGTGCTTGAAATGGTCAAGAGGAATTAGTTTTTCAGTCAATTCAAGTTTGTCAATTAAATTCAAGTCTTTATTCATAATGTTCATCAACGTCGAGTGTGAGAGGTGCTATTGTTAGGCACGAAGACTAGTTGAGGTGGACGGCTCTTCAACCACACTATCGCGAACAGCAGCAATATTTTCTGCAGTACGAGTTGTAAATGCCATTGTGTTTTCACATCTCCTACAGACCCGGTTTTCTAAAATTTGTGCACGATTTTTCCGAAAAACACAATAGTTTAGAGGGTTTTTGGTGCATTTCACGCAGAAATGTAAGAAATTGTTTTGAAACGTATAGGTTTTCTTCGAAAAATAAAATATACTTTTCTTGATTCCATTTCTATTAATGCGAAGAACGCTACAAAAATTTAAGAGAGACGATCTGATATGAAGAACTGTCGGGCTTTTTTTGACGTATTTTTTTCGGACTAAATTTTCGGGAGTCTATTGTTACTATCGCTATCGGTCTGCTTACTCGTATTTTTACCTTAAAGGAGTCAACAAAACTTTAAAATTGTAAAGAGAAAAATGCTTGGTTCTTGAATTTGAGGATATAGGTGCATTTAAGTACATAATTTCTCTAAAAAATTGAATTAAAACAAATTAAGGTAAACAAATAAGTTGGGAAGAAACGTTTGTGTGGCACTCACAAATAACACGTTTCAGAATCTCCTTTCACTTCAAATCTCAAGATATTCAAAGCTTTTATATCAATAAATATGAAACGATTATTATGTTTTTCAATTAGCCATTAGTTTAACAAAAGTGTCACTTTTGCTGTTTTTGGGACATTTATATTATATTGAATAATATTGATAATATTGGTACGATTCAATTATGTATTGAACAAAATATCGTCCAAATAGGCGCCGCGACCTTGGCAGCGCACCTTCATCCGATTGTCCACATTTTCTTTCAAATATACCCAAAGAAATAAATCAAACGTTGTCAAATCACGTGATTTTGACGGCCAGTTGGCACACAACGGCCATTGAATTTGTCGCGCAAGAGAGCCATTGTTTCGATGCCTGTGTGGCACGTGGCAAGTGGCCCCGTCCTGTTAAAACCACATATCGTCCACATCCATATCTTCCAATTTGGGCCATAAGATGTTCCTTGTCATCTCACGATAGCGAACACCATTCACAGTAACTCATTTTGGAAAAAATACGGCTAGTTGATGCCACCAGCCCATAAACCGCACCAAACAGTGCATTGATTTTTCGACAATCACTCTTGGATTATCATTCGCCCAAATGCGCAGCAATTCTGCGAATCCACTGAGGTAAAAATGTGTTTTCTTGAAAAATTGATCATCCACTGTTGCCATTTCTTGGCCGCACCATTCTGACCATTGACGGTGCTTGAAATGGTCAAGAGGAATTAGTTTTTCAGTCAATTCAAGTTTGTCAATTAAATTCAAGTCTTTATTCATAATGTTCATCAACGTCGAGTGTGAGAGGTGCTATTGTTAGGCACGAATACTAGTTGAGGTGGACGGCTCTTCAACCACACTATCGCGAACAGCAGCAATATTTTCTGCAGTACGAGTTGTAAATGCCATTGTGTTTTCACATCTCCTACAGACCCGGTTTTCTAAAATTTGTGCACGATTTTTCCGAAAAACACAATAGTTTAGAGGGTTTTTGGTGCATTTCACGCAGAAATGTAAGAAATTGTTTTGAAACGTATAGGTTTTCTTCGAAAAATAAAATATACTTTTCTTGATTCCATTTCTATTAATGCGAAGAACGCTACAAAAATTTAAGAGAGACGATCTGATATGAAGAACTGTCGGGCTTTTTTTGACGTATTTTTTTCGGATTAAATTTTCGGGAGTCTATTGTTACTATCGCTATCGGTCTGCTTACTCGTATTTTTACCTTAAAGGAGTCAACAAAACTTTAAAATTGTAAAGAGAAAAATGCTTGGTTCTTGAATTTGAGGATATAGGTGCATTTAAGTACATAATTTCTCTAAAAAATTGAATTAAAACAAATTAAGGTAAACAAATAAGTTGGGAAGAAACGTTTGTGTGGCACTCACAAATAACACGTTTCAGAATCTCCTTTCACTTCAAATCTCAAGATATTCAAAGCTTTTATATCAATAAATATGAAACGATTATTATGTTTTTCAATTAGCCATTAGTTTAACAAAAGTGTCACTTTTGCTGTTTTTGGGACATTTATATTATATTGAATAATATTGATAATATTGGTACGATTCAATTATGTATTGAACAAAATATCGTCCAAATAGGCGCCGCGACCTTGGCAGCGCACCTTCATCCGATTGTCCACATTTTCTTTCAAATATACCCAAAGAAATAAATCAAACGTTGTCAAATCACGTGATTTTGACGGCCAGTTGGCACACAACGGCCATTGAATTTGTCGCGCAAGAGAGCCATTGTTTCGATGCCTGTGTGGCACGTGGCAAGTGGCCCCGTCCTGTTAAAACCACATATCGTCCACATCCATATCTTCCAATTTGGGCCATAAGATGTTCCTTGTCATCTCACGATAGCGAACACCATTCACAGTAACTCATTTTGGAAAAAATACGGCTAGTTGATGCCACCAGCCCATAAACCGCACCAAACAGTGCATTGGTTTTTCGACAATCACTCTTGGATTATCATTCGCCCAAATGCGCAGCAATTCTGCGAATCCACTGAGGTAAAAATGTGTTTTCTTGAAAAATTGATCATCCACTGTTGCCATTTCTTGGCCGCACCATTCTGACCATTGACGGTGCTTGAAATGGTCAAGAGGAATTAGTTTTTCAGTCAATTCAAGTTTGTCAATTAAATTCAAGTCTTTATTCATAATGTTCATCAACGTCGAGTGTGAGAGGTGCTATTGTTAGGCACGAAGACTAGTTGAGGTGGACGGCTCTTCAACCACACTATCGCGAACAGCAGCAATATTTTCTGCAGTACGAGTTGTAAATGCCATTGTGTTTTCACATCTCCTACAGACCCGGTTTTCTAAAATTTGTGCACGATTTTTCCGAAAAACACAATAGTTTAGAGGGTTTTTGGTGCATTTCACGCAGAAATGTAAGAAATTGTTTTGAAACGTATAGGTTTTCTTCGAAAAATAAAATATACTTTTCTTGATTCCATTTCTATTAATGCGAAGAACGCTACAAAAATTTAAGAGAGACGATCTGATATGAAGAACTGTCGGGCTTTTTTTGACGTATTTTTTTCGGACTAAATTTTCGGGAGTCTATTGTTACTATCGCTATCGGTCTGCTTACTCGTATTTTTACCTTAAAGGAGTCAACAAAACTTTAAAATTGTAAAGAGAAAAATGCTTGGTTCTTGAATTTGAGGATATAGGTGCATTTAAGTACATAATTTCTCTAAAAAATTGAATTAAAACAAATTAAGGTAAACAAATAAGTTGGGAAGAAACGTTTGTGTGGCACTCACAAATAACACGTTTCAGAATCTCCTTTCACTTCAAATCTCAAGATATTCAAAGCTTTTATATCAATAAATATGAAACGATTATTATGTTTTTCAATTAGCCATTAGTTTAACAAAAGTGTCACTTTTGCTGTTTTTGGGACATTTATATTATATTGAATAATATTGATAATATTGGTACGATTCAATTATGTATTGAACAAAATATCGTCCAAATAGGCGCCGCGACCTTGGCAGCGCACCTTCATCCGATTGTCCACATTTTCTTTCAAATATACCCAAAGAAATAAATCAAACGTTGTCAAATCACGTGATTTTGACGGCCAGTTGGCACACAACGGCCATTGAATTTGTCGCGCAAGAGAGCCATTGTTTCGATGCCTGTGTGGCACGTGGCAAGTGGCCCCGTCCTGTTAAAACCACATATCGTCCACATCCATATCTTCCAATTTGGGCCATAAGATGTTCCTTGTCATCTCACGATAGCGAACACCATTCACAGTAACTCATTTTGGAAAAAATACGGCTAGTTGATGCCACCAGCCCATAAACCGCACCAAACAGTGCATTGGTTTTTCGACAATCACTCTTGGATTATCATTCGCCCAAATGCGCAGCAATTCTGCGAATCCACTGAGGTAAAAATGTGTTTTCTTGAAAAATTGATCATCCACTGTTGCCATTTCTTGGCCGCACCATTCTGACCATTGACGGTGCTTGAAATGGTCAAGAGGAATTAGTTTTTCAGTCAATTCAAGTTTGTCAATTAAATTCAAGTCTTTATTCATAATGTTCATCAACGTCGAGTGTGAGAGGTGCTATTGTTAGGCACGAAGACTAGTTGAGGTGGACGGCTCTTCAACCACACTATCGCGAACAGCAGCAATATTTTCTGCAGTACGAGTTGTAAATGCCATTGTGTTTTCACATCTCCTACAGACCCGGTTTTCTAAAATTTGTGCACGATTTTTCCGAAAAACACAATAGTTTAGAGGGTTTTTGGTGCATTTCACGCAGAAATGTAAGAAATTGTTTTGAAACGTATAGGTTTTCTTCGAAAAATAAAATATACTTTTCTTGATTCCATTTCTATTAATGCGAAGAACGCTACAAAAATTTAAGAGAGACGATCTGATATGAAGAACTGTCGGGCTTTTTTTGACGTATTTTTTTCGGACTAAATTTTCGGGAGTCTATTGTTACTATCGCTATCGGTCTGCTTACTCGTATTTTTACCTTAAAGGAGTCAACAAAACTTTAAAATTGTAAAGAGAAAAATGCTTGGTTCTTGAATTTGAGGATATAGGTGCATTTAAGTACATAATTTCTCTAAAAAATTGAATTAAAACAAATTAAGGTAAACAAATAAGTTGGGAAGAAACGTTTGTGTGGCACTCACAAATAACACGTTTCAGAATCTCCTTTCACTTCAAATCTCAAGATATTCAAAGCTTTTATATCAATAAATATGAAACGATTATTATGTTTTTCAATTAGCCATTAGTTTAACAAAAGTGTCACTTTTGCTGTTTTTGGGACATTTATATTATATTGAATAATATTGATAATATTGGTACGATTCAATTATGTATTGAACAAAATATCGTCCAAATAGGCGCCGCGACCTTGGCAGCGCACCTTCATCCGATTGTCCACATTTTCTTTCAAATATACCCAAAGAAATAAATCAAACGTTGTCAAATCACGTGATTTTGACGGCCAGTTGGCACACAACGGCCATTGAATTTGTCGCGCAAGAGAGCCATTGTTTCGATGCCTGTGTGGCACGTGGCAAGTGGCCCCGTCCTGTTAAAACCACATATCGTCCACATCCATATCTTCCAATTTGGGCCATAAGATGTTCCTTGTCATCTCACGATAGCGAACACCATTCACAGTAACTCATTTTGGAAAAAATACGGCTAGTTGATGCCACCAGCCCATAAACCGCACCAAACAGTGCATTGGTTTTTCGACAATCACTCTTGGATTATCATTCGCCCAAATGCGCAGCAATTCTGCGAATCCACTGAGGTAAAAATGTGTTTTCTTGAAAAATTGATCATCCACTTTTGCCATTTCTTGGCCGCACCATTCTGACCATTGACGGTGCTTGAAATGGTCAAGAGGAATTAGTTTTTCAGTCAATTCAAGTTTGTCAATTAAATTCAAGTCTTTATTCATAATGTTCATCAACGTCGAGTGTGAGAGGTGCTATTGTTAGGCCGGCTCTTCAACCACACTATCGCGAACAGCAGCAATATTTTCTGCAGTACGAGTTGTAAATGCCATTGTGTTTTCACATCTCCTACAGACCCGGTTTTCTAAAATTTGTGCACGATTTTTCCGAAAAACACAATAGTTTAGAGGGTTTTTGGTGCATTTCACGCAGAAATGTAAGAAATTGTTTTGAAACGTATAGGTTTTCTTCGAAAAATAAAATATACTTTTCTTGATTCCATTTCTATTAATGCGAAGAACGCTACAAAAATTTAAGAGAGACGATCTGATATGAAGAACTGTCGGGCTTTTTTTGACGTATTTTTTTCGGACTAAATTTTCGGGAGTCTATTGTTACTATCGCTATCGGTCTGCTTACTCGTATTTTTACCTTAAAGGAGTCAACAAAACTTTAAAATTGTAAAGAGAAAAATGCTTGGTTCTTGAATTTGAGGATATAGGTGCATTTAAGTACATAATTTCTCTAAAAAATTGAATTAAAACAAATTAAGGTAAACAAATAAGTTGGGAAGAAACGTTTGTGTGGCACTCACAAATAACACGTTTCAGAATCTCCTTTCACTTCAAATCTCAAGATATTCAAAGCTTTTATATCAATAAATATGAAACGATTATTATGTTTTTCAATTAGCCATTAGTTTAACAAAAGTGTCACTTTTGCTGTTTTTGGGACATTTATATTATATTGAAATTATATTATAAAGCAAATTCACTTCAAAAGTAGATTTATTTAATTTCGTAAGGTCTTTAAAGATCTTTTGTATTCAACAGAAAATCAATTTTGAAAGAAATAAAATGCACGACTGGATCGCTAGAACTTGCTAATGTCTTCCAAAAAGTATGTTTAAAAATATTTCATATAATTTAAGATTTAAAAATGTAACTTATTTTTTTTTCGAAATCATTTAAAATTTTAAATTTTGTCTTAAAAATATTTTTGGTAAGCACTAAATAAAGTGCTAAGATATACATTTTACATTTAAATTTGAAAAAAATTAATATTTTTTTTAGAAATAAAAAAAATGACATTTTTGATCATCAAAAATCATCATCAATTTGATCATCGGCAAGAGCTTGCACAGAAAAAGAAGATTATTGCAATCGGTACATTAGTTCTTGAGAAATTGTTAAAAAAATGAAGGTTTTATGAGGGGTACCCTTCTGGAGCAATACCAAAATATGTTTTTCTTATAGAAAGAAGCAAAATGAAGAATACAAATAGTCCAGTCAAAATAGACATTTGACTTAGCCAAAATTCGCATAGAGCTGAAAATTGGCAGAGACGTTAAATACCTCATTAGAATTGAAATGTCAAAAATCCCCTTCGATCCTCCTTGTGCAAAAAATTCTATTCAAGGTCAAACATACAAAATTACGTTTTTTTCAATTTTTCTTGGAAACGGTAAATTTTATCGTAAAAATAGATCAGACAAAACTTGTAGATCTCACAATTCTCTACAAAAATGGTCCAGAAACTTTTTCTCATAAGACTCACCATTCGTGAGATATCGCGGTTTTAAAAATTACAAAATTCAGATTTTACATAATATGCACACATTTCCACACCACCTATGAGGTAATGTACTTGGCGCAATTTTTTTTAACGTGGTTCCCCAGTAAGTATACTCCACGATCCATTGTAACAAAGAAAGTTTGATCAGATGGTATCCTATTGATTGAAAGAATGGTAATATTGCTAATGAACGAAGATGAATAGGTTGTTTCCTTTTAAATGTTATTATGATAGATAATTGTCTAATTCTACTTCGACAATTATTTCTTCACCTTCATTTTCTTCTTGCAGAATTTCTGTTCTCTGTTCTAAGAGAAGGGATGCATAGTCTCTTCATCAACATCATAAATATCTTCATCTGTTGTATTTAATTCAATATTGGAGCAAGTCTGACCCTGACAACTAATGCATACTGGTGAACAAAATAAACCCACTTTTTGACAGCAACAATTCTTACTACAATCCGTCTCGCAGTTACAAAAAATAGTGTTAAGCAGTTCTTCTGGAGCAGGTGGGAGTAGTGTTTGAATTGGCTCCAAATAATTATCCGTTAATTTCCAACCCCATTCTTCTGGGTCCAGCTCATTGCCTAACCGCTTTTGAACTTGATAATACACACGATACAAGTGTTGAAATGCAGAAGCAGATGTTGGAGGCAGACAAGACAACTGTACTGTTTTATTGTTCCATGCAGATTTTACAAACCTTAAATATCTATATTTGTCTATGGAATCATTTTTTTTGGAGCACCATACATTGCAAGAAGAAAACGAATTCCATTTGTAACGATGTCGTGTGGAGAAATACTTCTGCGCAATCAATTAAATCATTACGTTTTTTGAACAATTTAAATACTGCTATTTTACCTCTTTTAAACATTGCTGATGTACGAGTAGTATCGCAACCTGTTATTGTATGTAAAAATAAAACATGAGCTTGACATTTGAGATATGCAGTCAGACTTTGTGATGAATATATTGCTGATTGTACTTGAGCTTTCCCAGGTTTCAAAAAGTAATTATTTAACAGCACAAATTAAAATTGAAAATATTACTAATAAGCACGTCTCACTGCAAAGAAATTTTCAAAACTAACAGTATGTACTAGGTTATTTCGTTTACTTCCTTCAAAAATAAGCAGGTATACGACCCTCCACACTCGAACAATGACGTAGCTAGCAGATGTTACTCAAGGTTACTGAAGAAGGGAATTAGGGACTGACAGTCTTTTATTTTAAAATACTCATTCAATTCACACAAGTTTCATTTTGTGAGTAAAGCAAACCAATAGTTTCTTATTTTTATTTATATTGAACGTCCGATGACGTATACAGACTGCATTTAAGTTCATATTATGTAAAATCTGAATTTTGTAATTTTCAAAACCGCGATATCTCACGAATGGTGAGTCTTATAAGAAAAAGTTTCTGGACCATTTTTGTAGAAAATTGTGTGATCTACAAGTTTTGTCTGATCTATTTTCACCATAAAATTTACCGTTTCCAAGAAAAATGGAAAAAACCGTAATTTTGTATGTTTGACCTTGAATAGAGTTTTTTGCATAAGGAGGATCGAAGGGGATTTTTGACATTTCAATTGTAATGAGGTATTTAACGTCTCTGCAAATTATCAGCTCTATGCGAATTTTGGCTAAGTTATGACTTATTTTTGTCTATTTTGACTGGACTAAAAATTTAGAAAAAGTTTGAAAAAAATCACATATTTTTTAATTGACGATTTCTTATTTAAGGTTTCTTCTTAAGAACCTGAATATTAGCTCTTTTTCTTTCAAATCTATGAAATCTTTAAATATACAACTTGACTCTATAAGCTTTATGGCTCATATGACCACCCCTGGATCGTCCATTGGTGAAAAGTCGACGAATTTGTTATGTGTTTTTGGAATAGGGCTAAATATCCGATTCATATCATATTCTTGGTCCAGTCTTCAATTTAAAGTAGTACTTTTAGCAACAAAGTTTAAGGAAGTAAAATACAAATTTTGTTTTCATATACAAAAAATTAATAATTCAAAATATAATGGAGGTCATGTCCATTAACGCAATACGATTAGTTTTGAATTAAAGGGAATTCCATCGAAAAAAAAACAAACAAATTATCTCCCAGGGGGTCATGACCTCTACGACCTCCCCCCCCCCCTTGGATACGCCATTGTCAGCAAAACATTCAATAAGGACTTTTTTACAGCCTATTTAGTTACATTTTGTGAATTCTTTCATAACAAGCTCTTGCTCTGTTGCTCAACAATCGTTTAGAAATTTCAAAATCTTATTTTTGAATTTATCTCTAACACTAAAAAATATTATTACATAATAAATTAGTATCAAAACGAATCTATGTATATTTTCGTTAAATTCATGGGGTGGAATTCAATAATTTTCTTTAATGAGTCAGTTCCTCACCGGAAACTCTCTTCCGTATCGGGAAGACCTTATAATTTGCCAATTGGAATGTGAATGTTCTGCCCCAATGCAAACAAAACAAATACTGCAATGATCAATGTGATTTATTTTATTGGAAAGTTATTTATAAGGAAATTATTACGAGCTTCATTGACTACGATATGAGAGTTATAATGCAACCAATGCCCTTAATGGCATGATGATGATGATGATGATTATTGATTATATACAAATTAAGGGTGAAAACCAGTGCTTCAGTGGTGCCTTTTTGTGTATTGGGCTTGACGCACTCATTCAATAGAATAAATAATAAGGTTGTGAAAAACCGATTTTAAATTTTAATCTATTTCGTTCTTGTATAAAATATGGTTTATGATAAATTTTGTAGTTGTTGTTTTTAAATTATACTCTTTATAAAGGAAAAAAAAATCAAAACAAATTGTGTAGTTTCAACCTGAGAAAACCATTACTAAAATGTTTGTATACAATCAAAATTTTCGATTTGACAACCTTTTTTTCTTCAAAATATTCAAACGCATTTAAAAGTTCATAGACTTAAAACAGGCAAGATTGAATATTTTCTCCAGATATTGGGCCATATTCATAGTTCTTTGAAAAGTTCTGATTTTGTCTTTGCTAAACTAAACTTCAGTTTATGCTATTCATAGACAATATACAAACCCATTTTAAAACGAAGGCCTAGAAACTAAAAATAAACACGACAGAACCTATGTTTAAGCTGTTTTTAACTCTATAAAACGTCAAAAATAAACAAACTAATTGAGAAAATTACGTTGCTAGACATTTTATTTGTAAATATAAAAACAAACCCTCGGTCCCGGGATTTTCTATGGGCCGTTAAAATTGAAAGCAATGAGGAGAGTGTTTTTTTTTTTAATATACTCTATATTCATCATCAACATACCTATTCCCACTTATTTTTAGGGGCCCGAAAATTTAAAATCATTGATGCTTTCACAATCGGGCCCCTGTTTGCATGTTATCTACCAATCTATCAGTCACAAGCTTGCCGATCTGGGCCCCTGATTATTATTGGGGTACATTTTTGTTAATATTTAATGTAAAATTGGGCAACTCTGAACTATTGAAAGAAAGTTATAATAAATTGTTTCGCTTTTCTTATTTAATTTAACGTAAATTTCAAATTTATTTTGTTTGGAAAATTTTTAGAGTCAAAATAAGGGGCCCGGCAACTTAAAACAAAACACAAATATTTATTTCTCTTTTTATAAAGTTTCTTTTCTTCTATTTGTGTTTCTGAAATTAGAACGTACGTAACCGTGGCATGATGGTTAGTGCGTTGGACTGTCATGCCAGAGGTCTTGGGTTCGATCCCTGCCTGTGCCACCTAAAGTTTTATTCACGGGTACTGCCTTTTGCGAGGAATTGACAAATTTTTCAAGAGTAATTCTTGTCATGAAAAAGTGCTTCTCAAATTAGCCGTTCGGATTCGGCATATAAACTGTAGGTCCCCTCCATCCCTGCAATTACTCGCACACAGGAATGGTTGAGAGTTGTAAGTCACTAGGCCCTGGTTCTCTACGGACTGTTGCACCACCTAATTTTTTTTTTTTTAATATCAGTAGGCATTAACTTTGAAAAAAATGGTAAAAATGGGGAGCACGAGATTTTTCCGTCCCGGGCCCGGAATTCCTTTCGACGGCCCTGAGTATAATATACCTAAAACCTGTTTCTAACTAAAAAGAGCTGCCAAATTCTTTATAAATAGCAGCTGTGTCTAACCTTTGTTACATTTAGACTACAGTTCAAAAAGACTCGGGGTTTAAAATATGATTATGAATATGCCCCATTATACGATTAGGTCGGTCGCTACATTTTAAAGCCCGATTCGATGGTAGTTTCCTCATAACTTTTTTCAGAGCAAATATTGTTGGTCTACTATATCATGCGACAAGTAGATGTGCGAATGATTGAAAAAATATCGAAACATTTATACAAAAACAGGAGCTGTTCTTAATCAAGCGATACGGAGTGTATGAATGTGTAATTGTGTTTGTTGTCACGTTTAAAGTACAACCGCCTGCAAATGGCTGTGCGTCGATATGCCATTTTTTAAACTGCTAAAAAATTGTATTTTCATATATTAATTTCGCATCTACTTAAAAGGTAAAAGGTGTACCTGTAAGATTACAGCCTCAGCGTCAGCTTCAGTTTCAGCGGTACAAGTAACTACAAAACTGATGGCATCATTTCTTCTCTCGTCATTTATTCTGATTGTAGGTATTCATAATTAGATGACACCATTCGTGCGTGAATAATTTTTAGCTCTTTCGGATTCTTTTGCTTTTCTATGTTTCCTTTATCGCGTGTACACCGAGTGGGAAAGTTTTCTCGTTATAAGTTTCGCCTTTATACTCGTTTGAAAGTTTTCGATATTTCCCCTCTTTGCATTTGGCGTTGAGGTTCTTTTTTCTTTTTTTAACTTGCTCGTTCAGTTCGCTTTTATTCCTTATAAAAGGGATGTATATAAATGATTTTTATTTTATTTTTCAAACTCACAATTTTCCCAAGTTTTTCGCGGACCTTTTTCTTAGAATATTTTTGCTGTCAAGATTATACTTTGTACAAAAACCATAAAGTTTTTTATACAATGACACCGAACTTTATCTAAAGCATTAAATATTCGTGTGGAAGCCTTTAGATAAAAAGTAACTTCACTTCGAAAATGACCAGCGTAGTTTTGGGTTTTAATCGAATCGAGGTCTTTAATTTTAAATAAAGGTTATGCTCAAGGAAGGATAACTTAAAAAAAAAAGAGCAATCATTTGAAAACCCACAAGAGTGTTCCCATTCTGAAGATTTTTATATTTTTAAATGTATGTAGGTAAGGAACGTACATACATATGTATATCCATTGTACATGGAAAATTTGCACTAGCTCTTATAAAAATAAAGGCTACATTTTAAGGCCGATGTTGATTTTTTAAATAAAACACAAATTATTTAAGAAATTAGTGTAATTTGTTTTAATTGTGATAATATTAGTATGATTAAATTATATACGTTTTTTTTGGCCCCGGTAGATTTTGGCGCCCCGTGGCGGCCATTTTGTTTTGGTGACATCTGCCAAATCTTTTGTTTATTATTCAGTTGTCCATGCCAAATTATCATAGCAAGTTACACGATTGAACAGCACGTACAAATGATAAAACTTTATTATCAAAATTAGTGTTCGTTAATGCAAACGTTGCGCTCATTGCGCCCATTTTACGGTAGACGTGGTGGCCCTTCACACTCGACTCTTCAACGTTCTGTGGCCAAATTAGAGACGACCGGTTCAGTAAACACTCAGCCAACGCACATACGTTCAAGGAACGTAAGATCGGCAGAGAACATTGTCGCGGTCCGTGAAAGTGTACAGCATAACCCGAGGCAGTCTATTCCTCGCCGTGCACAAGAACTTAAGTCTACACCCGTACAAGATCCAACTGACCCAGAAGCACAAAGTCCATGACCATAGACAACGCCGTTTGCACGCATACTGGGCTTCGAATCTTTTGGAATTTTGGCCGAAAAATCATCTTTAGTGACGGTAATGTGTAGAATTATCTCATCCTTCAGCTCTTGAATTGTTGATGGCTTATTGACGTACACCTTTTTATCAAATAACCCCAAAGAAAGAAATCCAACGGTGTCAAATCACATGATCTTGGAGTCCAATTGACATCGCCACCACGTGAGATAACACGGCCGTACAATTTGTAGCGTAAAAGAATCATTGTTTCCTTAGCTGTGTGACAAATGCCACCGTCCTGTTGAAACCACATATCGTCCACTTCCATATCTTCCAATTCAGGTCATATAAAATTCATCTCACAATAGAAAACACCATTCACAGTAACTGGCCTGTCCGGCCTCGTTTTGGAAAAAACACGGCCCGATGATGCCCCCACTAGCCAGCCCATAAATCGCACCAAACAGTCACTCTTTGTGGGTGCATTGGTTTTCGACAATCACTCTTGGATTATCATTTGCCCAAATTCGGAAATTCAGCTTATTGACGAATTCACTGAGGTGAAAATGTGCCTCATCACTGAAGATGATTTTCTTTGAAAATTGATCATCCACTGTTGCCATTTCTTGACACCATTATGACCATTGATGCTTGAAATGGTTAAGAGGCTTTAGTTCTTGAGTCAATTGCACCTTGTTAGCGTGTAAATGCAAGTCTTCATGCATAATGTTTATCAACGACGAGCGTGAGTGGTGCAATGATTTGGCACGACGACGATTTGAGGTGGATCGCTCTTCAGCCATACCATCGCGAACAGCAGCAATATTTTCTGCAGTACGAGCTGTATCCGGTTTGCTCGAATTTTGTTTCGATTGTACGCACATTTGGACAATTATATTGACCGAAAAAATCACGAAGTCCACGATATGCATTTTGATTTGAACGCCCATTTTCATAATAATTCTGAATAACTTTCCATGGTTCAAATTGAATAAGTCTGAAATGAAAAAACAACGGCCATTCAAATTTTACCACGTCTTATATTATTATATTTTTAATGACTTTTTTGAAACAATAATGTCTCCACGCAACGAAATGAGGTAATATACGCTGGAACAACATTGAGAAATTTTGAAATCTTATTCCCGAATAGTGTTTTTTTTTTTTTAAAGAATTTTTTGAAATGATACACATACCGCGCTTACTGTATACTCAAGTTTTTACAAAGATTTTGTGACAACACTCAAAGACCAAATTCTCAGTCGAGTTATAACACCAGTCTCTTGGCAATGTCAATTGGCCGCCTCGGAGTTGATATCTTACCCTTTTAGACTATTCAAGCATTTGATGCTAATATCATCAGTGCAATACGTCAGCTAAAGCTCGAAACTATTAACAAGGCCTTGGGAAATTAGTATGACACAAAGTACTTCTGCGAAGCCATGCCCAGGCACTTAAACGACATTAAAATATCAACTTAAAAAGCTGAGATTCGGACTGGTGTGTTGTTTCACCGAGTTTTAACCAAAAAGATTGTTGCAATGAAAACCAAACAATTTTTGGGATCTTAAATCATTCTGATGTGAATTTTGAATCATACAATTTCTGTCCAAAAACAGAACTCCATCCGCTATTTTTCATGTTATTCAAATATTCATGCGTTCGTGGAATGAAAGTTTCCGACTATTTTCTCCCCAATACGAATTATTAAGTATATTCAGATATTTTGGATTCATAATATTAATATTGTCAAGGAAAATGTACACACATCCATATTTACGTACATTATGCATGTATTGACGATGTGGAAGATTATACTTAATTATTTCCAACAATTGCATCTTCAATTTCTAATATGCTCTTTTTTATGTACAGTGGGCAAAAAATGTGATGCTCCCAGAAGACACATTTCCAATTTATTTTTCAATGTGCCATAAGAGGATTACAACTAAATTAAAAAAAAAGAAAGTAAAGATACATAGATCCCCTTATTCGTCTATATTCAATGTGACATTTGTTCACTCACTCCCGTTATAAGCGTACTATATGTATACTATATACATACATACATCAGGGCGTCCTGTAATGGTTGATAGGTATAGCGTTTAACTTGGTTTGGAAGTATAGGCCTCTGACAGCAGCGATTCTTTCTCTTTTATAAGTATGAAGCCACATCTAAGTCCCCAGTAAAATATACCTTATGTGGTGTCCTTTGAAGTTGCTCAATCTCCAAGGATATAAAATAATGACAAATTTTGGAGAGTAAATGAAATAAGCAAAACTGTGAAATGAGAAATGAGCTTCTACCACAAAGAAAACCAATCAGAATTGATAAGGCTTCATAGGCAAGAGGCATAAGACGACCCTTTATGTTCTTTCCTGATATTTTTGAAAAACTTAAATTGAAAAAAAAAAACTAAGCGATATGGTTTTTACTTCTAAATTTGTGTGACTCTCTTCAACTTCTGATATTTTACTGCTCTAAATGCTGAAGTTGCTTCTTGCTTGTGTGCATATAAAAGCGTCAGGTGGTAAAAAACTACAACCACCATCATCTGAGATCTCAAAACTGATAAGAAACCTAAATATACAAAATACAATGTTCAATATAGCTGATTTTTAAAGAACGCATAGCTACATATGAAAACAGTTGTCAAGTGTTGCGCACGAATTTTTGTTTGTCGTGGGCCTTTGGCTTTACCTTCAGCAAAAAAACATTCTACTCTCTCAACTCTCAAATTTTATCAGACAAATCTGGTTTGTAAACAATGTAAGTTCTCAAAAACACTCAAGCATTTGATTTCTCGTAACAAAAGTCCTCATTAATACTACTTATAAGCGAGTATGGAATACACACTAGTCCTTTTTTCAAGTACACCAGCAGCAGCACTTGATCAATGTAGGAACTGTTCTATGGATATTATGCATTACAAACATCCATACGTATACGTGTTATTGTGGGTTCGATTTAATGTACAAACATACATATGTACATTGTACATACATATGTACGCAAGGAGGTGACTGGCGACTATGTTATAGAGAGGGGAGAGTTTCATTGGAACGACTGCGACTGTGACTAAAATGAAACCTTTTCTGAGTTGTCATTGTCAATGAAATAGTCAGAAGTACCCTTTAAGCAATCAAAGACTTAGTAAGCACAGTTGGTGAAGAATTTTTGTTGATTACTATCAAAAACGTTTTTTAAGAACATGTATTACGTAAACATTCGAAAAGATTTATAAGATTTAAGGATTTGAAATGAAACTGATATGAATGGTGTCTCAAAATAACTAATTTGGAATTAAAAGAGATTAGATTTGGTTAATTTGCAAAAAATATTCTATTCTATTCTATTCTATTCTATTCTATTCTATTCTATTCTATTCTATTCTATTCTATTCTATTCTATTCTATTCTATTCTATTCTATTCTATTCTATTCTATTCTATTCTATTCTATTCTATTCTATTCTATTCTATTCTATTCTATTCTATTCTATTCTATTCTATTCTATTCTATTCTATTCTATTCTATTCTATTCTATTCTATTCTATTCTATTCTATTCTATTCTATTCTATTCTATTCTATTCTATTCTATTCTATTCTATTCTATTCTATTCTATTCTATTCTATTCTATTCTATTCTATTCTATTCTATTCTATTCTATTCTATTCTATTCTATTCTATTCTATTCTATTCTATTCTATTCTATTCTATTCTATTCTATTCTATTCTATTCTATTCTATTCTATTCTATTCTATTCTATTCTATTCTATTCTATTCTATTCTATTCTATTCTATTCTATTCTATTCTATTCTATTCTATTCTATTCTATTCTATTCTATTCTATTCTATTCTATTCTATTCTATTCTATTCTATTCTATTCTATTCTATTCTATTCTATTCTATTCTATTCTATTCTATTCTATTCTATTCTATTCTATTCTATTCTATTCTATTCTATTCTATTCTATTCTATTCTATTCTATTCTATTCTATTCTATTCTATTCTATTCTATTCTATTCTATTCTATTCTATTCTATTCTATTCTATTCTATTCTATTCTATTCTATTCTATTCTATTCTATTCTATTCTATTCTATTCTATTCTATTCTATTCTATTCTATTCTATTCTATTCTATTCTATTCTATTCTATTCTATTCTATTCTATTCTATTCTATTCTATTCTATTCTATTCTATTCTATTCTATTCTATTCTATTCTATTCTATTCTATTCTATTCTATTCTATTCTATTCTATTCTATTCTATTCTATTCTATTCTATTCTATTCTATTCTATTCTATTCTATTCTATTCTATTCTATTCTATTCTATTCTATTCTATTCTATTCTATTCTATTCTATTCTATTCTATTCTATTCTATTCTATTCTATTCTATTCTATTCTATTCTATTCTATTCTATTCTATTCTATTCTATTCTATTCTATTCTATTCTATTCTATTCTATTCTATTCTATTCTATTCTATTCTATTCTATTCTATTCTATTCTATTCTATTCTATTCTATTCTATTCTATTCTATTCTATTCTATTCTATTCTATTCTATTCTATTCTATTCTATTCTATTCTATTCTATTCTATTCTATTCTATTCTATTCTATTCTATTCTATTCTATTCTATTCTATTCTATTCTATTCTATTCTATTCTATTCTATTCTATTCTATTCTATTCTATTCTATTCTATTCTATTCTATTCTATTCTATTCTATTCTATTCTATTCTATTCTATTCTATTCTATTCTATTCTATTCTATTCTATTCTATTCTATTCTATTCTATTCTATTCTATTCTATTCTATTCTATTCTATTCTATTCTATTCTATTCTATTCTATTCTATTCTATTCTATTCTATTCTATTCTATTCTATTCTATTCTATTCTATTCTATTCTATTCTATTCTATTCTATTCTATTCTATTCTATTCTATTCTATTCTATTCTATTCTATTCTATTCTATTCTATTCTATTCTATTCTATTCTATTCTATTCTATTCTATTCTATTCTATTCTATTCTATTCTATTCTATTCTATTCTATTCTATTCTATTCTATTCTATTCTATTCTATTCTATTCTATTCTATTCTATTCTATTCTATTCTATTCTATTCTATTCTATTCTATTCTATTCTATTCTATTCTATTCTATTCTATTCTATTCTATTCTATTCTATTCTATTCTATTCTATTCTATTCTATTCTATTCTATTCTATTCTATTCTATTCTATTCTATTCTATTCTATTCTATTCTATTCTATTCTATTCTATTCTATTCTATTCTATTCTATTCTATTCTATTCTATTCTATTCTATTCTATTCTATTCTATTCTATTCTATTCTATTCTATTCTATTCTATTCTATTCTATTCTATTCTATTCTATTCTATTCTATTCTATTCTATTCTATTCTATTCTATTCTATTCTATTCTATTCTATTCTATTCTATTCTATTCTATTCTATTCTATTCTATTCTATTCTATTCTATTCTATTCTATTCTATTCTATTCTATTCTATTCTATTCTATTCTATTCTATTCTATTCTATTCTATTCTATTCTATTCTATTCTATTCTATTCTATTCTATTCTATTCTATTCTATTCTATTCTATTCTATTCTATTCTATTCTATTCTATTCTATTCTATTCTATTCTATTCTATTCTATTCTATTCTATTCTATTCTATTCTATTCTATTCTATTCTATTCTATTCTATTCTATTCTATTCTATTCTATTCTATTCTATTCTATTCTATTCTATTCTATTCTATTCTATTCTATTCTATTCTATTCTATTCTATTTTATTTTTGTCTATTCTATTTTAGAAAAGTTAAATCCTTTTATCAGTCAATAGCTCTTAGTTTCCAGAAGTAAGCCACTAAATATCTACATTTTTAGTTTGCTTTATGTAACATAATTTTTGTAAAAAGTAGATGACATTTTTTCCTAAGAAAATAATTATATATACAAATTTAGGAATGCTATAGCCAAATTTTTACAAATGCAAATTGTTAAGCAGACCCACGATTCTTTGTTGAAGAACGCACAATATGATAATAAAATACCCTTGCTGCTACTTCCAAAAAATGAAGACAGAGACATCATGCCCTGTGTATTTATTTTTCCTATCTAAAACGAAGGTACACTGTTAATGACAAATTAGATTCGAGCTTCTTTTTACCTTTTTTTACTTTTTGTTTTTCTTTCACGTTCTACAAATAAAAAAGAAAGATTTCGACTTGACCAATTTTTAAATCTTTTAATTTATCTTGATTTCCCCCCCGTGTTGTTTTTTTTTTATCTGTGTAAATACTTGACTCTAGTTGCGACCTGCGTGTTTAGGGAAGGAAATTGTTTTTTTCGGTGCGATAACGCGTAATGATGGTGGGATACAGTTTAAGCAATTCGTTGGATTACTTATTCAAAGCAAACCAAGATAAGTCTTTGAAAAATTGCCTGAGGAGGACAGTGGTTTGTCTACCTATTACTATAAGAATGTCCATGATTTAAAGTGGTAGGTTTTTGTACCTAGTTTAAATTTGGCATTTTCGATTTTATCAAGTTTACTAAGCCTCAGATTAGTAATATTTGCTGAATTTATTGCCCCAAAAATCTTAAACTAACCCTTTTCTGGAGCCAAGTACTATCAAGCCTTGAAGCTTTTTCTATTCGGTTTTAAAAATGTAATATTTTAAAAAGTCAAAGCCGCCATATTTTATACAACCTATTGTTAAATGCTTAAAATATTACTAGTTCGTAGCTTTCAAAATGTCCAGCAGTTTACCAAGCGTTCCAAAACTATAATTTCTTTAATCAAAAACACGAACATTTACTAAAACAACACGAACAAATTTACTAAAATGATTATGATATTTTAGTAAATCATTGAAAATTTGTTCAGCAAACTCTTCCTGAGTTCGGATTATTTAACAAGGATATTTATAACATCATCTTTTTAAATAAAAAAATACTTTTATTTAATTATAATGATATACAAAATCCATTAATATTGTCAACGCACCAGATTAGTATTGAGTTACAAAAGATTTTCATTTACATCAACAAGTAAATTCTTTAGAATAAAAAAATAAAAAATCACCAAAATAAACATCACTTTATAATTTATAAGGGTTTAGAACATATCCAACGGTACAACGGACTAACGCACGGAAGGTTTCAAAAATATAGGACGCAATGTTTCCTACCCAAGATAGATTACATTTCCTGCGATCATGGAGAAAAAAAATGTCAGACTGATTGAATTTATGAGATGCAATAAAATAAAAGTTTGCAATAAAATTCGTACATCCTTTGAGGCAATATATAAGAACCTTTTTATATTGTCCGGTGGCGTAATTTGAAACGTCCGCTCTCACGCCAAAGCTGACCATTTATACGTATGTAAAGATACCTATCCTATTATTTATGTAAGCCCTTTACGCAATATGAAATATGCAGAGGAGTGTGCCATTTCCGTCAAAACGGCGCGGTGGCGAGCAGAGGCGATTTATGTTTTAGTAAGTTGAACATGCGGATTTAGGAAGACGAAATGTACAAACAAAAAATATTTTTAATTTTTTCTATTATCAATTTTAATGTTAAAGTTTTGTGTGTTCAGAATAATCAGTTTATCATCATTTTGTAGCCGAGTTAAATTTCTGTTGCAAACGCAAACCGTTTCCCAGGACATTTTTGTTGATTTTATATATGTAATTATTTGTGTTTATACGTGTATGGATACGTGTATATCTCTTCCTTTTTAAATCCCTGCGTTATAAAATGATTATCGGTTTATTAGATATTTATATTTTAAAGGCCCTTCCCTACCCTGCTTGAATTTGATTGTTCTAATCGTTATTATTTATGACTTCCGTTCATGCAATTTCCATAAATCACTAGACTAGTGCAAAATATAACATGGTAGCAGGGGTCAAGTCCGCAAGGGATGTAATTTATAATTAATAGTCAGAGAATCATATGTGACACATTTATGAGCATATATTTTCACTCAAACTAGGTATATGAAATTAGTTTAATTTGTGGTGAGGTTTATCTCCTGTTTATACATTCGCGTTAAATATATATATTATATATTTATATACAACCTATATCTATGTATGTAATAAATGTAAGTATAAAATATGTTGCTTTTAGCATGGGAAATTATATGTATTTATTTAGTAGGTAATCAATCAGTTATAATTGGAGATTTTCTATTATTGAATTAATACATTTTGAAATTCCAATAGGTACATATATGTATACTAAGTAGATGGTGTATTTTGTAGTGTGATCCATGAAATTAAGGGTGCGGTTTATGATTATTAGACCTTAAGTTAAGCTGACATCTTGCATACGTATCAGTTGTCTTTATTCTATATTACCATATAAAGTTGGATTATTTACTTGAGTATATTACATGGGTACATAGAGTTATGTAAAAAATAATATATTTAAACGGGTTTCATTTTATTGTAAATCCATTTCTAAACAGAACGTTTTATTTCAACTGCTTTCTCTGTTTGTTGTTATCAGATCCTTGTCAAGATTTTTTGTAAAATAAAAGAAAAATATGCCAATTTTGAATTTTAAAAATAATAAAAACAAAGTATTTTTCTTGTTTATGATACAATACCTATAACGGGTAATCCATTTTGCGGTTTGAAAAGTATAGGGCTGAAATTCGAAATCTGTCAAACTAAGTTCTCAAACCAATTTTTTTTGTCAGTTGAAAATCTGACATTTGCGAAAATGGGTCGCTTCACTATCGCACAACGCATACAAATTGTTAAAACCTACTACAAAAATGGTGATTCTGCCACAGCCACACTTACTTAAGGTGGTGCTTCAGTCCTATGTGAACTAGGGCCTCACCCTACAAACTTCTCCATCTAGCTCGGTCCCTATAGGTAGATGTCTCCAGTTTCGCGCTCCAAGTTAGGTGAGGTCACTTTCCACTTGTGCGCGCCACCTGATTCGCGGTCTTCCTGTACTGCGCTTTCCTGTGGGTGTGGATTCGAAGACTTTCCGGGCCGGATCATTCCATGCGTTCTACGTGACCCAGTCATCTTAGTCGTTGGACTTTTACCCTTCTGGCTAAGTCTACGTCGCTGTACAGCCCGTACAGCTCGTCGCAGCTACATATCGTGCTTTAAGAGGAGATTATGGTTAACATAAGTAGTATCCGTGGCATGATGGTTAGTGCGTCGGACTGTCATGCCAGAGGTCTTGGGTTCAAACTCTTCCTGTGCGATCTAAAGTTTTTTTTTACGGGTATACTGCCTCTTGCGAGGAATTGACAAATTCTCCAAGAGTAATTATTGTCATGGAAAGTGCTTTCTCAAAATTAGCCGTTTAGATTCGACTTAAAATCATCATCGTTTCGCTTGTACCACTGAAAATATCGCTGCTGTAAGTGAAAGTGTTGCCGAAGACCCGAATGTGTCGATTCATCCTTATGGCGTATCTTGGACGTGGACGGCGATTTTTCGAACAAAATTTTCTTCAGCGACGAAACACATTCTCACTCGGTGAGTCGGTGGGTATGTTAATAAACAAAATTGTCGTATTTATATGGTTCTTAGAATTCTCAAGCAATTGAAATGAGGCCATTACATCCACAAAAAGTCACTGTTTGGTGCGCTCTTTGGTCCGGAGGTGTGATTGGACCTTTCTTCTTCGAAGATGACTGTCACCGTCAATTCGGAGCGTTATGGTCATATGATATCCGGCTTTATATAATATAAAAGAAATATCATGAACAATTATATGTGTTTTATTTACGTTTACTTTTGAAACCTCAAAATGGATAACCCTGTATAATTGAATTATTGGATTGTTAGGATTTTGAGAAAAAAAAACATTATTTCTTTGATATTTTATAAAATGTTTTTAGTTTCAGAACACTGTAGTTATAGGGTTATAGGGTTAGGTTAGGTTAGGTTAAAGTGGCTGCCTGAGATGGAGTAAGGCACACTTACCACATGAAACTCGAGGATTTCTTCTGAGCTCAGTGAAACCAGTTTGAGTCCCTTACGAAACGTGAGATACCGATTATGTTAGTTTGATTGAGATCGTTTTGATCGTTATAGAAGAACTCTCCTAGATAGGCCTTGCGTTTTGAGCTAGAGCAGGGCATGTACAGAGGATGTAAAGAACTGTTTACTTTTCTTCCTCATCCATACAGCTTCTGCAAAAGTAATTTAGGAATACGCCTAGCCGCGTGGCATGTTTGCCTATTAGACAGTGACCGGTTATGACACCGATTATCGAGCTTATATGCGATCTGGGTAGAGATAGCAAACACCTTGAATACTTTAAATATAGTTTAGGCCGTCAGATGTTTTTCGTGACGTGTTATGTTATTTGATGTTATATTGATGTTTTTTCATCCGATGTTTGCCTTTGTCATAGCGTCTTGCATTAACAACGGTTTGCATGTAGCGATTGGTAGAATTGGTTGTACTGTTCCATTTCTGGCGAGTTCTTCTGCCTTACAATTTCTTGGAATGTCTCTATGACCCAGCATCCAAGCAAAGGTGAATGTTAATCTGTTATGCCATCTCCATTAGAGATGATCGGCAGTTACGAACTGTTAAAGAATTTGTAGAGACAGAGTTCAAAGATTTGATAGCAGCCTCACTATCTGAGCAAATATATATATCAGATGTTGATATCACGTTTTCTTTAAGCCAAGACAAGACTTCTTTTATCGCCAAAAGTTCCGCCTGGAAGACGCTATAATGATTGGAAAGCCGGAATGAGAGTCTAAGTTTTAGCCATTCGGGACACATGCCTTCACTAACCCCGTAATTTATTTTTAATTCATCTGTATAAAAGTAGATTGATTCGTCTTCCAGGAATGTCCTATCTTCCCAGAAAGATCTTGAAGGTTCAGAAATCTGAAAGTTTCTGTCGAATTTGCAATTGAAATACATTTTTATTAAACAAACAAATATTTGTATTATAAGAGCGTCCATTATTGACCATACTTTATTTAAATATCTAATGCATGAATTGAAAAATAAGATCTTCTTATGGTCAAAAATACAAATAAAATGAAAATCCATGCCTTCAAAGAAATTTTAAGGTTTGTTAGTTACCTTGCAAGCGATTCGAACACTTAAACCAACAAAAGGTGTAACGACCAAGTATAAATTTAATTTTAATAGTTAAATAAGTCCCTTATAACAACATTCTTTATTTTTTCCAGGGTCAAACCTTAATAGATACTTCTGTTATTTTTGTATAATCATGTTTTTCAGTTTAATATGGTATTTCTTCGATAAACTTTTGTGATTTAATACGTAAATTGTTAAATGTTCATACTTTATTATATTTACTTCAAAGTGCAATAAGAAGATTTTTCTATTTTTTTTTATTTGGAAATGTTTTGATGATTTTTGTTTAAGTCCAAAACGTGTTCAATATATTCTACCCCTCCATCTGAAATGTAAGCTTAAAAGAGGGCACTAAGTCAAATAAAATTATTATTTACGCTCCATAAAAATTGCATCATCAGTCAACGTGCAGAAATCAAAATTTTCTTTCCGGAACTTGTATCATAAAAATAAAGTACAGACATTATATTATTTATCCATGTTCATGTTCACCACCCTCTCTTACTTGGCTTATGTTTACTGTTGTAAACACAAGAAACTCTGAAGGGAGGGTGTTCAACCGTATATTAATTGGTTATTAGTTTTATGGTGTGCAAAGTTTATTTCTTAAATTGAAAACAACCAACACAAAAAAAAAACCTTTAAAACCGATGAAGCTTTAAATAGAAAACATTTACTTACCGGAATCTTAAATCAGCACAAAATTGGACAAAATATTGCAGTTCATCAGGAAATGAAACACATTTTTTGATATTATAAACATTATTAAATTCATACATTTTACTTAGACATAGTAATTCCAATTTATGTGTTTTCGTATCATGGGAAGGAAGTAAGTCTGGTTTATTGTGTAGCCTGCATCATAGAATCATTATTATTAGTTGCATTCTTCTGCCTACTTATGTATCTATTATTGTCAACGTATGCGGGGCGATTATTTCTTCAAAGGAATTCACCCGACAGCAATAAAATAATATTTCCCAAAGTCAGATAGTATGAATCTTTTCAAAATCCAATCAATTAAGTATATGAAGGTAATTAAATTATAGAGGCCAACTATTTAACTATAACAATATGCAGTTGTTATGCATATAATTTAATTATTTCCTTAAATGATGTTATATCTCAAAAGAAACTGCCTTTAGATTTCTTTATGTTTTCAATAGTAAAAGTTTTTGGAAATTTAGAAACGCTTAAAAACAATCAATTGGCAACCTAACAAAAAATACTCAATTTAACAAGATGGGAATCTCAGACTGACATTTCGGTTTGCCTACAAGCTACTGTGGACTAAATGTGAGAAAGTGTGCGTGAAATGATGCAAAAACCAAACACATTCTCGCATTTAGTCCTCAGGCCCATCAAATTGCTTCATTTTGAAAGTTTCGTGGCCGCGTTCAAAAATGAAACAATCCTGACCAACAGAATCTGAAGTGCTGACATGGTCTTAAATTGGAAGATTTGTATAGCTTTTTAATTTCAATCCAAATAAATGTTGTAAATGTATATTAAATTGAATGAAATTGACCAAATACATATTTAATGATTTATTAGTGCTGTATTTTGTTTCTATGCTTGCGCAAACTTCTTTTCTTAATAAAGTATTCACACATAGAAAATAATTTGTAGGTCTAAAGTGGTGTGGAAATGCATTTAATTGTATCTTTTGACTTATTATATATGTACATATATTTAATACATTAAACTATAAACAATAATTTTTAAATTGAAGCGTAGTTGGAAGGTAAGTAAAAAACGTCTATATTTACCTAAAACCAATTTGAATACTAAAAATCAAACTCAAAACCATATGAATGAGCTCAATGTAGTAAGTCGTTGGAAAGTGATCACTTGGATTAAGTAAAAATTTCGGGAAAAAGTTCTTTTTATCATTTTTCATGAAGTGGGTTCATAAATCATTCTGTAATTCAGAAATTGTTTGGTCTATTTTGGTAGTTGAGATGTTCCTGAATCTGAATTGCAATTTTAGTTTTAAAAGTAATCACAAAAGCTATTATAATTGAAAAAAAAAACATATAAAAGTATCTGATCATTTTTTAATTTTAAATAATCTTAAAATTACGAAATTTGTACCGAATGAAAATTTCTAAACATTTTACAATGTAAACAATTAAATATGTTATGATATAATTGTCTGCTACTAATGCTAAATTTGTTTCTAAAAAGTTGATGAAGGTTAGCTGAAGCGGAAATTTGTTTAATGAACATAAAAAAAAAATTATGTGCGCAACAGTCCATGAAGAACCAGGGCCTAGTGACTTACAACTCTCAACCATTCCTGTGTGCGAGTACTATTGTCAGGGATGGAGGGGACCTACGGCTAATTTGAGAAAGCACTTTTCATGACAAGAATTACTCTTGGAGGATTTGTTAGTTCCTAGCAAGAGGCAGTACCCGTGAAAAAAGTTAGGTGGCACAGGCAGGGATTGAACCCAAGACCCCTTGCATGACAGTCCAACGCACTAACCATCACGGTACGGGTACTACTACTACTTTAATGAACATACCTAGAATAATATTGGCTCCTTTAAACAATATTTGTCTACACTAACCTATGCTTCATTTCTGAAAACTATTTTCTATGTATATTTTCTTCTATGTTCTGCATTTATAAAATGTAATCTACGGTAGTATTTATTATTTTAAGAAAAACAAAAACAGATACGTAAAACTCATTATTTTTTTTTCATTGTTAGCAGCATTTTTACAAAACATACCCTTTACACGATAATAAGCAAACTTGAAAATTGGTAACTAAACATTTTTAAGGAATAATTGAAAATTATATTTTGCGTTAAATTGTGGGAGTTCACAAAAAAAAAAACTTCTGTACGTCAACAATAAACATTCATGTCGATTACATGATCTATTGAATGAGTTGTGCATGAATTCAGAATGATTTTTTGACGTTTTCATTTTGTGATAAATGTCAAAATTTGCATTTTATTTGCTCTGCATTTATTCAACGGGTTCGCTATAATCGTTCTGATTATTTTTTTAAAACATTGGTGTTCCTTTAATATATATCATAGTTTTTTTTTTTTATATAGCAAATACATGTATGCTTACATTAAGAATGTTATAGATAAGGTATTTTTCGCTTATAACTCTTTCTTTAAATTTAATATTTATAAGTCAAAATCAAATTGAAAAATAGTTGCAAGCTTTTATTATGGAGAAAAAAAACTATTAATATACTTGGAATAATTAATTTGATACAGATTTTAATCACTTGCAAAAAAAATTTGGGCCGTTCATTAACGAAAATTTAGTAGAATTCAATAAATTTCGCTCGCACCCTTTTCTTGATAATTCTTCGAACGCATCTTTGATACAATAATCCTAGGTGAATTCTGAAATTTAAAGAATTTCGTGGTGGTTGTTGTAAATTAATGAATTAATTGTAATAAACTGATGTTGAACATCCTTTTTTCAAGACAAAAATGTATATTGGTTCGCTATCAACAAAATGACTGCAAAAGTAAAGCTTTAAACTGACTTTTTCATTGAAAAAAGTAAAAGTAAAAATCTGAAAAAAAAAACTTATTCACCTCCCCACTTTGTTGTTGCTCTGCAAAGTGCGGCTAGCCCACCCCATCCTTTTGTTGTTGGTTATTACATCTATTCATGGACTAATTGCCAAAATAACAAATACAATGTAAACAAACGGGTTTTGGAGAGTAAAACGTACGAAAGATGGTAAATGGAGTATTTTTCATCCTAATCATCTGATCTTTCGGTTGTGTCTAACCATTTTGCTAGCCATTTTCAATCCATTTATTTAGTTACTTTTCCGAGTATACATACTTCTTGATGATGAATTTAATAACTCTGATAGCTACTTTAAAAAAAAGTTGACATACGACTTGCCATGGATTGAATCGTTCCTATTTCCTACAAAGGTGTGCTATAGTAATTGCAGTCCCTTTGCAAATAATTTTTAATCGTTACTTTGAAAGTAAAGAGTTTTTAAATACATGGACACGATCTTTAAATACTCCAATTTATAAATCAGGCAATAGGCATGACATTTTTAACTATTACTCTATTTGTAAGATAAATACAATTCCAAAAGTTTTTGAAAAAATATTTTATAAAAGATTAACTCCGATAGCTTAAAAGCGTTATTTCTCCATGCCAACATGCTGGTAAATCTACAAGCACAAGGCTTACAATTTTTTGTAATGATGTTTTATATGGACTTGAGGAAGGGTATCAATTCAATGTTAGGTATAAGGATTTCTCTAAAGCATTTGATCGGGTTAATCATGATATAAAGTTACACAAAAAATAGGATTTCATTCTAACTGGATAGATGCATATTTAAAGGATAGTATTCATTATGCTCGTATTAAAAACAATCAAATGGCTATCTGCTACCGCTACCTCAGGAGTGCCTCAGAGAAGCCATTTCGGTTCTCTTTTTTTCCTTTTTATCAATGACATTCTCAACGTCTTTTTAAATTCAAAGCGCCTCATTTATGCGTATGATTTAAAAGTATTTAGTTGTATAAAAACAGAACTGGATTGCACTTTATTGTAAGAAGATCTTGAGACATAATCGAATTGGTGTTCGATTAACTCCTTACACCTTTATATTGAAAAATGTCAAAGTTTAACTTTTTCTGTAAGTCCATAAGTCACATAAAATAAGCAATACTTTCTTTCAACAGTAATCTCTAAAAAGGACCTTGGTGTAATTTATACCAAAAACTTGATTTCGCAAAATTTTAAACGATTTAGTAAAATGTTAAGTCATTTTTAGCATAAAAGATGATTAAACATCTTACTATGCAATTTGCTAAAGTTAAAATCACGGAATCGCTACTTTGAGTTTTAGCAATTTGCTAAATCCAAATAATACCTGTACAGTATTATTACTTTAAAGAGCAGTGGATAGATAGTGAACAGTTGGGAATTCCAATTAATAGCTCTCTTTAAGCTTGTTAGTTTTGCTTATTTTCACGAACAGTCACTGTTTATATATGTATGTTTGGATGCTCGTTTTTTGACAAAAGGTAATAAGCAATTGTCCAGTTAGCAAAACGAAAAGAAAGGTTTAAAATTTTGGAGTTGCTTGGTGAATTGCTAGATATGCATCAAACTGTTAACTAGTAAATTGTTTAACCCTTAACAATAGGTTGTTTAAAATTTTGCGCCATAGATTTGTTAGTACCAAAATGTCAATCTTACGCAATTCAAAACAGTTCTGTGTTCAAAATAGTTCTGTGATCAATACTTAAGTATTGTAATACTATGTCATGCCCTTCGTATCAAGTTCAGTCTTTAAAATTGAAAAAATCCAAGAAAAGATTAACTTTAATGTTCCTGCGAATCTCCTTCGAAACCGATTGTTTTTTAAGATTCCATATGTACCAAAGAATAAATTATGCAGCCAACGAACCATTGTGTAGATGTTAAAGAGTAACTTAAAGCATTTGCGATATGATTGAGATTTAAGTCTGAGAGATTTCCATTTAAACAAAATTTATTGTGGCAATGGATAATATAATGTAATTTTGCTTTTGTTTTATGATATCATTATCAAGTAATTACTGAAGAATTTTAACTTTGTTTGGTGAAAAAAACTGAACTTAACTAAACTAATTTCAGAACACAATTTCTTTAGATGTATACTGAATAATTGGTCCTTCAGTTTCGAGTCCACCTTTAATATATGCAGGTTAATTTATTTACCCATTATTGAAACAAATTAAAAACTGAAGACATTTACATTTAATGAATGAATTTAATTACATTATTTCCTTACTTCTCTAAATTTATTGAAGAAACTTTCAATATGAAATTGAAAAACTATGATGTAAAACCACGAACTAAGATATTATCGAAAATTAAAATAAAAAGAAAAAACAAAAAAAAAATTTGAACAACATTTAGCACATCCACCTCAACGATTTGGTACAAAAATATATCACATAACATCATAGTCCAGAGGCCGACGCACTTGAACACCTGGTCGACCCCCTAGAGAGGAAAGCAATTTCTTTTACGACTTACACATTTGTAAAAGAAGTTTGTACCATTCAATGTCGTCGAGCCGGCTTCTTCTTCAACTTTATATAGGTACTCGTACTTTATATGCCATCCATATTATGTATGTATGTATGGTATGTAGCTAACAAACACTCACACAGATAAAAAATATGATTCCACACCACTGTGAAGAAGTGATTCCATCCAGTCTCTTGAAAAAATCATTACAGAGTATAGAACATCACAAAAACCAAAAAAAAAAAAAAAAAAACAAGGAGGTACTCAAGACGAAAAAGCAACAACACGTAGCCTGCAGCCCTCTTAGATTTTCCCGGTATTCTTAACAAAGAACAAAATCACGAGGAAAGAAAAATGTCTCCCTCAAACTCAAACTCGAACTCGTACACCACAGCCAAAAAATACACCAGGAAAAAATCTACTACTAAATATCCTTTCCTTCAGCCAGCATAGCAGTTGAGTTCAGATGTAGGTATAACAGCAGAACGCATGCTCTAAGGACCTCATATCATATTGTGAGCGCGTTGTAATTTTAACAATTGTTAAGGGTTGTCGCCTTATGAGATTTTTTTGCACTATTTTGTTTTTAATTGCCTACCCCAAACGCTGCTGGCTCGCTCGCTCAGAAATCATCATCAGAATGTAGCTAACAAAGCGAAAAAAATACATTCTCATAGATCCCTAATAATCCACAGGTTAATGTTGCTATGTGTTGGAATGAAGTTTATACTAATACAAGTCCTCGATAAAAGGGCGAGAGATTTTGCGCAGGTGATACAAAGGAAAAATTTGTCTCACACTCTTAAAAAGGACATAGTAGTCTATTTTGCAAGTTTACTATTCGGCTGTTTCATAGTCAACAGTGCTATGAATACTCTCGTACAAGGGGCAAAAGTGGGGGTTGAGTGTGCCTGATTGGGGTTGATCTTCAATGTGTCGGTAAACATGTAATTTCAATGGTATGAGTATAAATGAAGGTGAATAAGATTGCCCCAATGTTGCGTTCTAAAGTAAATGGATTTTTGTTTTGTAGCTTATGAACGTTTTTCTTCTTTTGTTTAACTTTAGTGGCCATTTTCTTCATGATTAATTTTGGGCGTCTCTTATCTGGCAATAGCAATATATTGGACGGCGCGGTGGTGTATCGTCGTTCTTTTTTTTTTCAATTTATATCAAACTGATTAGTAATTTAATAAATTTGTAATATCGGTGTAGGAAAAGAAAGATTGAGTCTTTAATTTAATGGGTATACAATAATAAATTGGTTATTTCTATTTAATAGTATTGTTTTTTTTTTTTTTTTAACTAAACTAAAATATTCAGCTAAGGGTGGTCTTTTTCATATAGATACCATCATACCATATACAAGATGGTTTTATATACATATAGGTACACTGATACACATATGCAGAACTTATATAGATTCATGTGCAGTTATATCAACGACCATGAATTTAAACCCATTAAAAACTCTCAAGTGGATATTTGACCTTTTTGTTTGCAAAATAGAAACACACTTTAAATAAATCCGCGAATACGATTTTAGGAAATTTTTCCGGAACCCGTATCTTCTTTCTTCCTACTGCACATAAGCTCTGAAGATATATGACACAACAACTTAAACTGAAATAAGCAAATCTCCACACACTCCCCTCGTGCCCGTTTTGTCCACATGAACACTGATGGGGTTTTTGTTGTGATTTTTGTACTTTTCTTTTATGATGTGTATGGTTTCAGAAGGACAACTTTTTTCTTGAACTAGAGGATGGTCCGTCGTCGTCGTCGTCGTACCAAAGCATCGCATCGTATACTCGTACCACCAGTGCTATATGTTCACATACCAAAGTTATACGTATAATGGACAAACAACAACAATAAGTAGGATCTATTTACAAATTCAAATAAAACATTCACATCCCTTTTGTGGGTTTTCAACTTGTTGGAATTTTGATATTTTTATCCTCTTACGTTAGGTAGGTATACAAAACTATACGTAACGTACAGTGTACACTGTTATACATAACAACATATTTTTTAAAACAGATTTTCATGGCTTCGAGACAAAATGTGTTATCCTCGCTTATACCGTGTGAAGATTAATCGAACAAAAATAAGTACCTATGCTCTAGCATATACATACATATACAATACACACTTCTTATGATCTTTGATTGTCCGTTTTTACATTTTAATTTGCAATTAAATACATTAAAAAAAGTGAGAAGGTTTCAAAAAGTTTTCTTTTTGTCAAACAAAGATTTTTAAGTTATCCTTTGATTTTATTGGGAAACTGTTTTAGTAACCATAAATGTCTTAAGTAAATAAACTTCAACAACCACGACCTACAAACTTTTTGTTTTTTTTTTTAATTTTTAAAAACATATCTTAAACTAATTCTTAAAATTGTTAAACAAATATCAACAAGTTTTCAAAGATTTATCCATGTAATTGTGTTACTTGGCTCATTCAAAGCTATGCACTCTTTAAAAAATAAACTTTCAAATTATGTATTGCAATTAAATTAAATATTATAATCCACTTAAAATTAATTATTATGTATTATTAACAACGTACTTATATTACACATTTTTAAAATAAATGAAATAAATTAAATTATTTTAAGTGTATTGTTGGAATCGCTTTTGTATACCCCTACAAATGTTTCTCAGTGGTACCAAAAACTACCAACTATATAAATTAAATATTTTGAAATTGTAAATTTCTAAACGTACAAATTTGTTTCTTAAATTTAGATCTAATGTGCATAATTTTGTAGTGAAAATTAACTTTTGGAATAAGTTGGAAGATATTGTTGCTTTAACTGAGTAGATAATTCTATGTTATTTGAAGACATTCGTAAAACTTAAAGTTTTTCTACTTTCACGTTTCAACGATTTTCATTTTTTTTTTTAATTTGTTACCGATTTAAGAATTTCTCACAGTCAATTCCTTGACAAAGTTCTAAAATCAACATTCAACAGTCAGTTTTTTCATAAATATTAAAATCTACAAAATATACCAACCAAAATTGCTAAGAATTGATCTTTGATTCTAGAAATCCTAAAAATAAATGATAATAAAAAGTTCATGGAAACACTGAAGAACAAAAGCTTCCTAATGACCGGCAGTACGCTTTTCGTAGCAATAGATCCACTGGCGATCTCATAGTTTATCTCACCGAACAGTGAACAAATCTTTACATCGTTTTGGAAAAAGTAAGATTATTGCACTTGATATTTCAAAGACATTTGATAGAGTTTGGCATCAAGCTCTCTTATCGTAAATGTGTGCATTTGGTAATGATGAATTTCTTCTTCGCTGGGTTAGTAATTATTTTTCAGACCGTTCAATTTAAGTAGTATTGGATGGGTTCCAATCTGATACCCACTAAACAAATGCTGGTGTGCCCCAGGGATCCGTTTTGTCTCCGACACTCTTCCTTATTTCCACTTAATTGTTTCGTTGATTACAGTACCCTCAGCTTTTCATATTCGTTTTTAGATTCTCATCCTTGTTCTTCGGATGTGGACTAACAAACCAACGGCAGCGTATGATAAGCTCATTAAATTCCAATCTGAACAGCATTGTCCAATGGGGAATCAAAAACCGTGTACAATTGAATGCTTCGAAAACTCAATGCTGTTTACTGTCACAAAAAGCATACCTAACCCTGCCCCAATGCCACTATCCATGAGTGGTACTTGCATTGGGGAGACTGAATAGCCTTCAGTTCTAGTTCTATGTGCATCACAAACTACTTGTAGTTGGAGTAATCACATATTTAACATCGCCAAAAATGCTGCTAAGTGTTTAGGTTTTCTCCGACGATGCAAGACATTTTTTACCCCTTCTGATGTGGCTATAATCTACAAAGCTTTCATTCGTCCAAAACTCGAGTATAATTCTGATACTTGGGCTGATACCCCAATAAAGTACTTGAGTCTTTTGGATTGAATTGAAAAGAAAGCTCTAAAAATGATAGGAGATCGTTCCCTTACCGAGACATTTGGTTCTCTTGAACACCTCCGCAAAGTCTCATTTCTATCTTCTTCGGACGTTCTGTTAAGTATAGTGATTCGCCGCACTACACGAATGGGGGACGCTTTACCAGGCTCAATGTTTCCCACTCATTACAATGTGCAGACATTCAAAACTAATGTGCATCGGCATCTCCTTTCTAATCCCGTTCTCCCTTCTTAATTATTCGCACTGTGTTCAATCATTATAAGGGTATTCATAACCCCTTTAGGTAAAGTGAGATTATGGTCTTAAAAAATCCAATCTGTATTTTTTATATAAGAAATAAAAACTTTCAAAAATTCTTCTAAAATTATTAAAAATTGGTTTTCGACTTAAAATCTCGGTAACAAAAACAAATTTTGAAATCAAACTTATTTTATCATATGCAGAATATTGTTGGTAGTTTTTTTAGAAAAAACTTTTTTTTAAAAAAACACGAAAATAATAAAAAACTGATAAGCAATGGTTTTCGACTCAAGTAATAGTAGAAGAAAACAGGATATTGACTTCAAATTATATATCTCACACAAAATATTGTTATTAACATTTTGTTAAAGTTTTAAACAAGACAAACCGACAGATGGGATGAGAAGTTATCAGTGTGGGTCGCATAGCTTTTTTTTTATTTTTTGACCAATTTAAGAATTTCTCACGGTCAATTCATTGACAAAATTCTAAAATCAATTTAAATCTGTATTTAATAACTTTAAATCTCGATTTAAAACTTATTTATTCCACTTTCAAAAATTTCCTTAGAACTTGGTGTAAATTATTCTATCAATAAATAATATTGAATGTTAATCAGGTTTGATCTTACGTTAAATTATGTACACTTATAGTTTCATTCAACAACAAATTATCGATTTATTTACCCATGTGTTTTTAAAAGGAGAATTTATGTTTTTTTGTAAGTAGTTATTACACTTTTTTTAAATTTTTAAGGGCTTTTATGCAATATTTTGATTTTTTTTAATTGCCTTTATTAATTCAAATCACTTTCTTATCAAAATCGGACAGAAATTTTGGAAGCCATGATTGTTTTGAATCTTCTATAGAGAGTGATTTCTGGTCACATAATATTTGGTATGCATGTGGTATTTTAACGGTGACTGTAAAACAATCAAAGACTGTAAATATTAAGAAATGTATAATACAGTCGACGTTACTTATATGCAGACAATTTGTTTTTATTTACGAGCACTTAGGGTGGATGCCACTTCCTTGTACTTAACCGAACTTCATATAATTGCAACAAACAATTGAAAATCGTTGCAGCAGTTTTGAAACAACAAACAAAATCGTTCAAAATTTCATTTTATTTTAGTAAATTGACAAACCTTGACTTGTAATATTTTACTCTTTTCATTTTGCTATGTTTAAGTCACAAAATGGATACTTTAGCTTTAAGCAGAGTTGAGTTTATGAAATTTCAAATAAATAGTTCCGTTTTCCAGATTTAGGTTTTCCTAATCCTATCTTTTTCAGAAACTATCACTTAAATACGTGTTTAAATGGGAGGTTTTTAATAAAAGGGTATTAATATATTACAAGTTGACAAAAAATTAAAATAGTCATTAAATGAATTGCATTTTAAAAATAAGTTACTAGTTAAAGTGTAAGCCCTTTACATTTTTTTTTACTTTTCCGACAACAACCTTAACGTTCGGAAACGATCTTTTCTTCTTTTCTATTGAAGTAAAATTGCAGAAAATATTTTCCTATCCAAAATTGCTTTGTAGGTAAAGAAAGTCCAATTAAAATAAATCTAAACCCTTCGTCGCAAAAGAAAGAGGTTTAAAAGGTTAATGCTTATAGTTTTAAACGATTTTTGAAGTTCCGAAAAGCAATTGCGGAAAAAATATTTAAGTATTAAAATATATCTAATGGTCTTAGGCATTTTTTCTACTTCGTACATTTATAAACGAAGGCTCAAAACTCCCCTAAAAATTAAAAAAAACCTGAAGTCTTGGCTAGTTACCAGTTTTCTAAGTTTTTACAATTTTACAATAGCAATTAATGCTTTGCTAAACATAGTATAATACTTGATCCGTTTTATTAAAAATGATGGACATGAAGAGCTACATATGTCTAGTAGTGGCATTTCGTAAACAAAAAATGGTAAACAGTTTTGAATCTGGAGAACGGACGTATTAATTTGAAATATCTGAAGCTAAGATAAGTGATGTGACTTTAAAAACTAATGCCCAACTATTATTATATTTCTTTAAAACTATTTTTATCGAGTTTAATGTTTTTTGAATTTGATGTTTAATTCAAAACTCGAAAATAAGGTATTCAAAGCTAATTTTGCAGTCAATTAGTTTTAAAAAAAATCAATAATATCTATTAAAAAGTAGTACCTAAAAGTTTAAGGAGTCAATTTGTATTTTAAGCTTCAGTAAAATGAAGGAGATATACCTAACAAGGTAGATTACACAATAATTAAATAAATAAACTTACATTTTTTACCAAGTGCAAAACCATCTTTTTATCACAGTAAGTGACTAAAATTTTACCGAAACGTTTAAAATTTTGCGCGAAGGGTTGTGCTAGAATAACTAAATATCAAAATTGTTCGAAATACCGCAAAACTAAACATAGACCGTAATTTCGTTATCTTTATTTTATTAGCATTAAGTAAACCACGGCCATTTTCCAGAACTTGCGAAAAGTATTCTGATCCCGACATAACATACACCTCTTACGTATTTTTGTTTGTTTGAAAAAGCACCCTGTGTTTAATGGAAAGAAAAAACTTTGGTGGATTCATAATTTCAAACATAACACATGAAATCAAAGAAAATTCCCAAAGGATCAAAACTCTTGCATTTGTGAAAAACAAACGAGAACAACACAACCGGAAGAAGTCAAAATGAAATCAACAGAAAATGCTATTACATCCCCACGACGATGTTTATAGAGATGACGATGACGGTGATGATGATGATGATGGGGGAATTACGTGTACCTTCTGCCTCGTTGCGAGGGTGTTTTGTGGTGACTAGAAAACCTGACAACTTCATAGAAGGGGTTGAATCTAACCTCTGGAACGGCAATAGGAATGGGAATGGGAATGAAAATATAACGACACAATAAATATATTTCTCCCTAGGGGTAGAAACGGTCCTGCGGCTTTTCAGTAGCATTCCAAACTAATATGACAGACTCATTCATACACCTATGAATATGAACGATTGATTAGAATTCATAAACATATAATAATGTTGACAGGTTCACTTATGACTGAGCTTGTTTACACCGTATTTATGAATAGTCTCAGCGGTTTAATGAGTGAAAAGGAGAGGGAGAAGGGGAAGGGTATTTTTTATACGCTAAACATTACTTATCAAAGATTTTCGAGGAGTAATCTATAAAATTCACAGATCTGGTGATAATAAATACCCAAAGCAATAGGGTTTCGAAACAACCTATAATTTTAAATCACATCATTAAGGAAATATTGCAGTCCAGCCTTTGTGTTAGAACCTTTTTTGGGCAATAAAAAAAAACATCAACGAGGATAGCAATTTTTAAAGTGTATATTTTATTAGATTTGTAGAACGAAGGGCAAAAAGTTATAGCTGCCACTTGTATACCGAACGGGAAAAAACTTCGTCTCAACTATACTCGTATTTACCCCTGTGGAGCAAGGTCATTTAGTGCACAAGCACTTTTTCATTATCTCAGATTTTATTTGCCAAAGTGACAGATGAAGGGAACTTTGTATATATAGCAGTTTAAAACACCACCCTCATGCCTCAGTAGAGAGAAGTTGTATTGGCTTTTTTATATTTTCATTTTTCTCATAATTACTTACAGATAGGACAGAAGAATTGTTTATCTTTATTACCCAACAATCATCTTTAAAAGTTCCATTTTTAAACATCCCAACAACCAACTACAGATACCAAAGACTTCGACTACGACCAACCTTCTTCCCACTCAAGAAAAACTTTGAATAATTTTTTGAAATTCCTTTTTTAAAGTAAACAAACATTTTACTGTAACATCTTCTTTCATACTTGGCTTACGAGTGACGACAAACGGTCGTATTGAAAGCATCCCGCTGGGGTGGTAATAAACAGTAACCGGATACGAGCATTTTCTCTGTGATTTTGACATATGTTTTTTCAAACGTTAAGCCAACACATTATGACACTTATTGCCCGAAGGCCTCCTCATAAATCGCGAGTCACATACATTACTATTCAATTTTTTATTGTATTACACACTTGGCTCAAGGAATTTGGCAGGCGGCAACTTTATATTAAAATCAGATATACGTAAGGTATTATGTAGGTAGGTAAGGTAGTAGGTACCTTTACACGGGGTTGTTGAACGAATTTGTTCACCTCAGGGCAGCAAGGCAAAGTTTATTTCAAGATAAATGCCACATAACAACACATCCGAAAAAGGTTTCGTTGCTGAAGGAAACACGTGATACTTCCGGACGCACACTATACACAAGTGTATTTCTTTTATCCATCACTTTATCTACTGAATCATTATAGAGGCCATCGTTTTGGGGAAATTACAAGGAGCTATCTCTACATAGGTTGCATCCTTCATACCATAAGTTATCATTTGAGAAACTGTTTATAAAAATAGAAAAAAACTGTTGTAGTTTTCGGAGGGTAAATGGATTTATCTCATTTGATGCCTTGCAAAACGGGCGCCAATGTTTAGGAGGAAAAATAAAAGTGTTGTTATATTTTTAATCTTGAGTTGCGTATGTAATGGTCCGAAAAAATTAATTTAAACGAAAATATTTTTAACAAATTAAAAAAAAAAAATTATAGAAAACATGCAAAAGTAAAAATTTTAGTAAATGAAGTGCAGGGGTTATTCGTTCCGTGATTTCTAGTTGCTACTGCTGACATTTAATACTAATTGCTTAACAATTAGTTTTATTACGTAAGTAATTTTCTAGTCGCGTAATTTTACGTTTAGCGACGTCCACCATGATCTTGCGATTAGACCGTATTCTAGACTCTTTAAAAAACAACTTCACCAAAGTTATGGCCGAGATACCACCCGAAATGAGAGAAAACAGTTTTAAAATTACTCCAAAAGTATCGCATGTTGCGAATCTTTCAGAGGCCACCATTTGAATAACATTGTTTTTAGCACTAAATGGCAAAGTTAAAGTCCAAACTTTATAAGAAATAAATGTTCACAAAAATTTGTCGTTGTCTTTAAAAAACTTCTAAAATAAATGAATGACCCTGGTAAGCTTTTTTAGTAATATACTGAACTGATTGAAAAATATTGCTTTTACATTTTTGTCGACTAATAAGCTTAATAGTGTCCCACCGAAGCTTTGGCCTTCGGCTCGGCAGAAATTCGGCGAAAAAAACAACATTCGGCCAAACCTTAGGCTTCGGCCATTTAAGGCCGAAGTTTTGGCCGAAGCCGAATAATCTGTTTATTATCGTATTATCGTACTAGGCGCCGCCGGCCGGAAAAAAATTCAAAACACATGTGTGCCATCATAGTAGGCGCCGAACAAAATTTAATAAAAATAATATTTTTATCCAATTAGAAAGGAGAATTCTTGACTTTTTTAAACTTAGGCTTCGGCTTCGGCCGAAGATTTTCTTTCAACCTTATAATTCGGCTTCGGCTGAAAATCGACCTTCGGTCGGGCACTAAAACTTAACATTAAATTTAACATTTTGTTAAAGTTAAAACCGCAAATGTCAGACAATTTTCTTTATTTAACTATTTTAGGATTGTTCGATTCAAGCCTTGTAGGTGGTTATAATAAAAGCTAGCAAGTGGTTAGTATATCATGCAAATGATTTACTGTCCAGTAAAATGAGTAAAAAAAGAGTTAACCTAAAAATTAAAGGTAGTAAGCTCGTAATGTGTTTATACCTTCCCTTTGGTGTTCTAACCATTGTATAAAAAAAATCGTGTTTTTGTGGTTATCTCTGTGTTTCTATAGGTCTAATAGTGTTAACATCTTTACCAAAACTATTAAACATACAATTTGCTTAAATGATTGTCTCAATCATTCTTTCATACGATCAACTTTTTCGAAGATAGAGAAAAAACCCTCAAACCAAATTTGGTAAACAAAAATTACGAAAAAGCGGTTTTCGCGACATTCGGAGTTCCACAACTTACAAATTTTCAGTTTAATATCTCCCATGCCGAGGCAAAACCCTTATTTTACTGAATTACACCTGCAAAATAAGTTTGTCTTCAAAGATGTGTAAATGCCATGTCATTTCCCAAAAAAGCCTTAGTTTTTATTTTTTAAAATCGTTAGAGCGTTTTTTTTTAATTCATTTTTGAAATATAAAATTTTTCAATTTTTGTTTACAAATATTGTTGGTATGCAGTTATTTAGAATATATTAATATATGTAAATTTTATATTTGATTTTCGTAAAAAAAATGTTGACCCCTATCAAGATATCGAATTTTTCAAGTTCAAAACAAAAATGTTGACATTTTTGATCAAAATATTATAAAGACAATATAAGAGCTTGTGCATACAAAAAATATTTAAATCGGTTCATTAGTTCCTGAGAGAATTTTAAAATAGAATAGTTGTTTTAAAGGGGGTACCTACCCTTCTGGAACAAAAAAAATATTTTTTTTAGTGAAAGAAGCTCCATTTAGAAAAACAAATTTAGAGAACATTTAATAAAAATCTATCAGTTCGTTTTTGAGAAAATTTGAATTTTCGATTTTTGACCAACAAATTTTTTATGGGGCCTACTGTTATTTTTTATCTTTAAAAAAAAAAATCCAAGTTTGAATTCAATCGTACCCATAGTTTGGCCTGTGGGGGTGAGGAAAGACAGACGAACAGAATTTGGGGACCCACTTTTTTCGTTCCTACCATCGTAATGTCATGTTTGATTAAAATCTCGAGTTCGAAACTTTTACGAATGCAAAACTTGCCATATACATAGTTCCAATATGTCGCAAGTGAATTACCAATACCTTGCTCCTTTAGAATGAGACAGAATGATGGGATCGCTAAAAGTTACACCTCTACAAAATCGAATAATCAACTTTGCTTTGATAAATACATGTACAATATACAACTTGCCCTAATATGGCGAACTTTCTTCTACTCAAGGCCCCTTTCGATATTATTACGTCCCTGGATATAGGTACTATTTGATATGGTTTTCAAAAACACATAATATGAGAATTTTTGCGTTGTTTGCTGTGGGGGTGTAGTAAAGAGGGTTAAATTGGATTTAAAAGTTACTGTAAAGTCAACATACATACATATACATAAATATATATACAAACTGAAGCTACAAAGAAAATCTATGGCGCCATAAATGTCAAGAAGTGTCTGAAAGTACCTTGTTTGATGTTTTAGAAAAATAAGAAATAAGTGATCAAATTTCCTTTTCACGTTTTTTTTTTTCATTGAGGTTTTTGCCACAGTTTTTAGAAGAACACAAATTAAATTGTTTGAACAAAAGAAAGTTTATTATTCTTTTTTAATTATTAAATAAATAAAAAAGTTATGATTATAAATATATACAAAATATTTGTTTCAATTCTATGCAAACAAATTTTCTTCTTCTTTCTGTTTATTATACTCGTAAGTTTTTGACAAACTTTTTCGGCTTACACCTGTGCTAAATCAATTGATGTTGAAAATTTTCTTAAGCACTTAATTATTGGTATATCAATAATTTGTTACTTTAGTGTGTTTTCAATTAATATTAGATGAACTTATTTATAAACAACTTTCATATTCCTATTCCAAAATCCAAACATTACAAAACTCTTTAATTTTCTGATGTATTATTTTAAAGAATTCTTTTTTCGCACAACAAAAAACCACCCCAAAAAATATAAATAATAATGACTAAAAAATCTAGCTTGCATTGCGATTAATTTTATCACTGGTCTATTTAGTGAGCGTAAAACTCAAGGAACATATTTGGCTAGCGATGCAAGATAAAGTCAAGAGTTCTTTTAAATTGTTCGCCACATTGCAATGCTCAGAGAATAATACGAAAGAGTTTCACGGTCTCTTGAACGTTTCAGAACCGCAAAGCGAATATTTTTTAATTGAGGTTGAGTGTGCCTTGGAAGTTAACCTAACAACTGTCACTTCAAAAGTGAAATAATATCAACTTATTGACACTTCTCTGCTATGCAATATACACACATACATACATAAACCATATTTATATAAAAATAGAAACTTAAGATGTACATATATTCTGCATTTGTAAATAAAGAAACGAATAAATATGTAGATTGAAAATCTTGGTGTTCATTGATTTTTCTTGGTATAATTGTTTCATAATTCTTATATTAAAGCAGCTTGATAACTACATACTTATGGCTGGTTGGAATATATGTATGTATTCAAATCTCTGTGTCTATTCCTAAAGTTGAAGTATACGCCTTTGGGGACTTTTTGACCAAAGTGAGTATTCAAAATTGTATGGTAGAAGGGCATTTTAGTTCATTCAGTTAATCATACGATACACAATATCTTGTCTTCATATAAAGTACCTACATATATGAATATTATATGGATTCATTTTAGAAGTTATTACGTATAGAATGTTTTATTGGTAACTTATAGCTAGCGCAGTAGTACAAGTTGCAATAAAAGGCTTTACTCACTAAAATAACTCACTTTCAATTGAATCCTTAAAGATGATTGTCAAAAATTACTTACATAATTGAGGTTGCTTCCCAAAATCATTTTGCAGATGAGTTTTCAGAAGATCTGTTTTTTATTAAACTCAAATATTTATGGAAATACAATCCAACAGATTCACAATATTTACTTGGAACATATGTACATACATATACAATATATGTACATAGGAACTATAAAGGGTAAGTATTGCATTCGTAATAAAATTCGAACTCAAGATTTTAATCAAACATGACATTACGATGGTAGAGAAATAGAAAAAATGGGCCCCCGATTCTTTTCGTCTATCCGTCTGTCTGTCCTCGCCCTTACAACCCAAACCATGTGGTCGATTGAGTTCAAACTTGAAAAGTAAGGTTTTAAGCTGATTTGCGTTAGGCGTTGAGTCCCCAAACAAATTGTTTACGGCTATCAAGTTAGCACTACATTTTTCGAAATTTAAAAAACTGAGTATGCAGTTAATTGCAGCTTTTTTGTTTAAAATAACTTGTGGAAAGAAAAAAATTCCAAACATTGATTTTTTAGGGGGTATGTAGTGCTTACCTGACACCGTGAGTAACGATAAAATTAATTGTAGCTTTTTTGTTTAAAATTAGTTGTGGAAAGAAAAAAAATCCAAAAATTTGTTTTATTTTCATTTTTTTAAAAAAGGGGGTATGTAGTGAGTGCGTGAAGATAGCCCCTCTTTTTTTGTTGTTCTGAACATTGTTCCAAATTTTGGACCTCTATGATTAAAATTTTAAAAGATATGGGCACAATTTGAAAAAATTCGAAATTCCAACTTTTAATATTTTTTTAGATTCTAAGAAGTGTTCTAACCATTGTTCCAAAAACGAAGAGTCGTGAAATGTTAATTTTAAAAATAATCTCGATGTCTTTTAATTTTGTAAACATTTTTTTAGCTCCCCATTTTAAAAAATTAAAAATTCAAAAAATGTTCCAAGTCAAACCCCAGTTCGTGTGCAAATTTCGTCCAAAACCTTAAGCAAATATAGCTAAAGGCGCACAAAAACGAAAAAAATAATCGAAAATCTAAGACTTGTTCCCTATCCAAAATCAATCAAATTAAAATACAAACTAATTTACAACAAATAATTGTCAACTAATTGCGTACTTAGTTTTAATAAAATCAAAAGGTGTAGTGCTAACTTGATATCAACCTACATACCACTTTTTTAAAAAATCGTCGAGCTACAAATTTTTTTTTCCACAACTAATTTACAACAAAAAAGCTACAATTAACTGCATACTCAGATTTTTAAATTTCAAAAAATGTAGTGCTAACTTTTGACAGTCGTTAAATTGTTTGGTAAGAAATAAAAAAACAAAATTTTTCTCAAATACGAACCGATAGATTGTTTTTTATAAATTTTCTCTGAAATTTGGTTCTTAACATTTTGTTTGTGTAGTACCCGTGGCGTGATACTTAGTGCGTAGGATTGTCATGCCCGGGTTCGATCCCTACCTGTGACATCTAAAGCTTTTTTTACGGGTACTGCCTCTTGCGTGGAATTGTCATGAAAAGTGCTTTCCCCCTCCATCCCTGACAACATTACTCGCATGAATGGTTGAGAGTTGTAAGTCACTATAGGCCCTAGTTCTCAATTAACTCAATTATTAATTTTTATTTGTATTGCTCCAGAAGGGTACCCCCCAAGGAACCGTTATTTTGTTTTTTAAGTTTTCTCAAGAACTAATGAACCGATTTCAATAATTTTTGTTCCTGGGCAAGCTCTTATACAGGGTTATCCATTTTGCGGTTTCAAAATTATAAACCTGGAATTCGACATCTGGCAAAGGTGTTCAACCAATTTTTTTTCAGTTGAAAATCTGAAATTTACGAAAATGGATCGCTTAACTATCGTACAACGCATACAAATTGTTAAAACCTACTACAAAAATGGTGATTTTGCCACAGTCAAAGTCGTCCAACTACGCAAATAATTGGCAAAATTGTGAAGAAATTTGAAAAGACTGGATTGGTTACAGATATTGTAAGGCCTGTACATCACCGTTTCGCTTTTACCACTGAAAATATCACTGCTGCACCTGTAAGTGAAAATGTTGCCGAAGACCCGAATGTTTCGATTCTTTGTCGTTCTTAAGAATTAGGACTGTCTTACGGCACATTATGGCGTATTTTGCATTTGGATCTTCACCTACATCTATATAAAGTCTAGCTTGCACAACCACTGAAATACATACAAAATTGTCGTATTTGGGGTTCTGAGAATACTCAAGTAATTAAAGAGAGGTCATTATATCCACAAAAAGTCACTGTTTGGTGCGCTCTTTAGTCCGGAGGTTATTGGTGATTGGACCTTACTTCTTCGAAAACAACGATGGAACGACTGTCACCGTCAATTCGGAGCGTTATGGTCATATGATTTAGTACCGTAGCGTGTTGGTTAGTGCGTTGGACTGTCATGCTAGGGGTCTTGGGTTCAATCCCTGCCTGTACCATCTAAAGTTTTCTTTTTCACGGGTACTTCCTCTTGCGAGGAATTGACAAATCCTCCAAGAGTAATTCTTGTCATAAAAAGTGCTTCCGCAAACTAGCCGTTCGGATTCGGCATTAAACTGTAGGTCCCCTCCATCGCTGACAACATTACTCGCACACATGAATGGTTGAGAGATGTAAGTCACTAGGCCCTCGTTCTCAACGGACTGTTGCACCACCTAATTTATTTATTTATCATATGATAACCGACTTTTTTTTGCCACATGACGGTGCCACATGCCACACAACTCGAGCGAATATGGCTTTATTGTAATAGACATTTCCTGGCCGCGAAATTTCTCGTCGTTGCGATATCAACTCGCCACCAGGATCATACGATTTGACACGGTTGGACTTTTTTGTGGGGCTACTTGAAAGACTGTGTTTATCTTTATGCATATAAACCTGCATATAAACCTTTTATTCTTGAGTACTTAAAAACCAACATTCGGCAAGTTATGGCTGAGATACCGCCCTATATGTGTCAAAAAGTGGTCGAAAATTAGCTCAAAATAATCGATGCTTGCAACAAAATAATAAAAAAGAAACGTCATGAAAAAAATATTTTATATGTGCTTTATTTACGTTTACTTTTGAAACCGCAAAATGAAGAACCCTGTATATACATATTTGAATATTTCAAAGCATGGACATAAACCATAAACCTTATTCTCCTTAGATTCCGTATTAGGTTAGGTTAGGTTGGAGTGGCTGTCCAGATGTCATCGACTCACTTAGACCGCAAGGGTCCATTGTGATACCACTAATGAGGTTACTCATGGGGGAGTAATGAAATTAAACAAACCATTTTGTGCTTTTAATAAAGTTAGAGAGACACTTTGTGTCAATCGTTGCCAGTTCACTGGTATTGTCGAAGAAGGGATTGCCAAGAAAGTTATTCCTTCTAATGGAGAGTGCTGGACATGTACATAGAAGGTGTTGGACTGTTTCCTCTTCCTCCTCGTCCATGCAGCTTCTACAAAAAAGTCATTTGTGTAGACCCCTAGCCTCAGAGCATGTCTTCCTATGAGGCAGTGTCCTGTTATTACTCCAATTGTAGAGCTTATATTTTGTCTGCTCAGGGATATCAAGCCTTTTGACCGATTTAAATCTATGCTTGGCCATATTTGCTTGGTTGCTAGGCAGGTGGTACTCTGTGACCATCTAGCATTTGTTGCTTCTAGAGCATATTGTTTGAGAAGATATTTGCATGTAGCAAGTGGTGTTCCTATGTTATGTTTTTGTCTAACATTAGGCAGAAGTGTTCCGTTTTTGGCGAGCTCATCGGCTTTACAATTTCCCGGAATGTCTCTGTGGCCCGGCACCCAAATGAGGTGAATATTAAACTGTTCTGTCATCTCATTCAGAGATGATCGACAATCGTGGACTACTTGTGAGTTTGTGGAGACAGACGCGAGAGATTTAAGAGCAGCCTGGCTGTCCGAGAAGATTCGTATATCCTTGCAAGATATAACGTTTTCTCTGAGCCAGGATAGTGCCTCTTTAATCGCCATTACTTCTGCCTGGAATACACTACATTGATTGGGAAGTCTATATGATAGACTTAGATTCAGTTGTTCCGAATAGATACCACTTCCAACTCCGTAATCGGTCTTTGAACCGTCTGTATAGAAGTGTATCGCATTGTCTTCCAGGGGTCTCTCTTCTTCCCAGGAGGATCTTGAAGGGATGGACACATGGAAGTTTTTACCGAATACCATTTTAGGGGTGGTATAGTCTAAGCGATCTGGGATAGATCTGAAATTGTCTAGAATGATAGTATGTCCAGTATTGTTACTGTTCCATTGAGAGGTGGCTCTAAGCCTCACACATGAGTTGGCTGCCACCATTTTGGAGAAGATGTCAAGAGGTGTTAGGTTTAAAAGCACATCCAGGGCTGCAGTTGGTGTTGAGCGAAGTGCTCCTGTGATGCACATACCTGCTGACCGCTGGACCTTGATGAACTTATTTAGATTTAACATCTTGTCCAGTGCGGTCCACCATACGACAACTCCATAAGTGAGTATCGGTCTAATTACCGAAGTGTATAGCCAGTGGGTTATTTTTGGGGAGAAGCCCCATTTTGATCCTATGGCCTTTTTACAAGTAAAAAGCGCTACAGTAGCCTTTTTTACTCTTTCATCAATATTTGCCTTCCAATTTAGTTTTTTGTCTAAAATGAGGCCTAAATATTTAGCTTGGTCGGAAAACCTTAATGGTATTCCTTTAATCTTGGGTGGGCTGAGCTGAGGAATTTTGTACCTTCTTGAAAAGAGTACTAGTTCTGTTTTATGTGGATTGACGTCCAGGCCACATTGCTTAGCCCATTTTGTTAGCCTATTCAAGGCATTTTGTAGGAGTTCCGCGAGAACTTGGGAGTGTTTTCCAGATACAGATATTGCAACGTCGTCAGCATAGGCAATCACCCTGAAACCCTCTGCTTCTAATGATGTTAGAAGGTCTTTTACTACCATGTTCCATAAGAGAGGCGAAAGGACCCCTCCTTGGGGGGTACCTTGATGCACCGATCTGGTGGTAGTAAAGCTTCTCATGCTTGAAGTTATTGTCCTGCTTTTGAGCATGAGACTAATAAAATCTATGAGTGGTTTCTTTAATTGCAGCTTTTCCATTGCTGTCGTGATCGCCTGGTAACTGACGTTGTTGAAAGCTCCTTCAATATCTAGGAAAGCTACTAGGTTATATTCTTTGTATTCGAGGGAGTATTCAATACTGCGAACCAGCGAATGAAGTGCTGTTTCTACTGATTTTCCCTTAGAGCAAGCATGTTGAGCTGTGGAAATGAGACATGGTCTTAGGTTATGTCTGATGTAAATTTCAATCAATCTTTCCAAGGTTTTAAGAAGGAAGGATGATAGGCTGATTGGTCGTAGATCTTTAGGGTTAACGTGGGAGGGTTTCCCTGCTTTAGGAATAAAGACTACTTTTGCCATTCTCCAGGCTTTGGGAATATATCTCAGCCTTAAACAGCTTGTCAGAATGATTTCCAATGGTGGAATGATCATGTCTGAGCATTTTTGTAGTTCGGCCGGGATGATTCCGTCTGGTCCTGGAGATTTATATGGATCAAAGCTATCTATGGCCCATTGCAGTTTTTCCCGCGTTATTAGATCAACTAAATCGCTTGTAGAAGCTTGAGACTCTGATGTTAAGTCGTTAAGTAAGTTAGAGCTACCTGGAAAGTGGGTGTCTAATAGCAGATTAAGAGATTATTCATCTGTGGTAGTCCATGTGCCTGCATCTGTCTTTAAAGCACTGGGTATTGTTGGACTTTTTGAGAGAATTTTTCTGAGTCTTGAGGCTTCTGAAGTATTTTCTATTTTGCCACAGAAGTTTCTCCAAGAAGACCTCTTACTCTTCCTTAATTCTTTTTTATATTGCTTTAGAGCTTGTTTGTATAAGTCCCAGTCAGAAGGAGATCTAGTGTATTTAGATCTATTGAAGAGTTGGCGACAACTCTTTCTGAATGGTTCTAGTTCTTTACGCCACCAATGAGGTTTCTTTTTTCCCTTTGAAATGGTTATTAGGGCATGAAATTCTCATTGATTCATTGAAGGCTTCAGTAAGATCTAGTTCATCTTTACTGGAGGAGCTTTTAAGAAGGTTGTAATCAAGTAATTGTGTTAGTACCTCCCTATATCGTTCCCAGTTTGTATTCCGGTGATTGCGAAAACCCGTAGATATGTTTGCCACATCTCTGAGCTCAAACTGAATGTACTTGTGGTCAGAGAAGGAATTTTCTTTTGAGACATGCCAGTTTGAAATCAGATTGTAGATCGAGTCAGAGGTAAGTGTAATATCAAGTACCTCTTTCCTATTCTTGGTTACAAAAGTGGGTTCATTACCAATATTACTTATGAGTAGGTTAGTGCTTAGTAAGTAATCAAATAAGGACTCACCTCTCTCATTTATGTCAGAGCTACCCCATACCGTGTGATGAGCGTTAGCGTCCGATCCAATTAGGAGACCAACTTTTTTCGACTGCGCGTCCGCAATTGCCTTCCTCAAGGTGTCACCTGGAATTGGGCTGTCGTGGCCAAGATAGGAGGATATGAGCCAGTAGGTGGCTTTATCCGTTGTTAAGACAGCGGTGGTTGTGTCCTTGTCGCTGTAATTGGGGAGTAAAAATACATTTAAGTCATTTTTTACTAACATACATGACCTTGGTTCACCTTTCTCCGATGCATACAGTAGCTTGTAACCAGGAGTCCTGAGGCCTCTGATGATGGAATTTGAGACCCACGGCTCCTGTATCAAGACGATGTCATCCTTGTTTGTGTGCAGTCGGAGTGTTAGGTTGTTTGTGGCCATGATGGCGTGATGGAGATTAATCTGTACTAACCGCAGCATTGCTACTATTAGTCAGATTAACCTCCACCACTGTTTTATCGGCGTTTTCATCGTCTGAGGAGGAGTGAAGTAGGTCTTCCTCACTCAGAGTGGTGCCTAAGGTGGCGTCTTCAGTCTCCATGTCGGAGTTACTGTCGACTGTAGGTTTAGCCTCCACGTCGGATGGCTTGTTTGGGGCTGTGGAGGTCGATGGTTCCACTTGTGGTGTTGCATCGACCTCCATTATTGGTGGTAATGAAGCGTTTCCTTCCGCTGAAGGGGCTTCTGTCGGGGGCGTGTTAAGCAAATCTTCGTCTTTTTTGTATATACGGATCACGATTTCATCGAAACCATACCTAATCACGCCTTTGGTCGCGGCCAGTGGATCCAGTGATTCCCTATTGATCAACACGAGAGCTGATCTATAGTGACCCACTGTCTCCTTCTCAACCTTTGGGACTTTCCAGTCGTGCGTAGGCAGGTTTGGATTACTTGTTTTGATCAATTTCATGATCATATCTGGGCAGTTGTGTAGAGCCGGGACCATTATACGTGCTCTTGGCCGGCAAGGAATATTCTCCCTTGCAACAACCTCGAGCTTGGCACCCGGCCAGACTTGAATTGCCGCCCTTGGGACAGCCGAGCGTCACAGCTGTTCCACTGACGGGTACTTCCTTCAAGTATAGGTTGCGGCTAGTAGAGGGAGAAGGACTCCCGCTACTAGTGGCAACCACAGGGTTGCCAACACGTTCACACCTCTGAGTAGGCTCAACAGCCTTTCCAGTGGATGTGACCGCATTGGCAGCCATGGCGCGATTTTTGTTATAATTCTTTAATGTTTTTCTGTTTGATGTTTTGTTTTGTTTCATTTTTGTTCCCACGAGTAGGGCGGAAAGACGGTCAGCCCCGGCAGAGCCGCTTGCCGGGGTAAGGCAGAAATATGACGGACCTTGCCACAGCATCCGAAAGAGCTCGTTAATGGCTGGTTTATCCCCCAGCCTTTCATTCTTCGGCACGGTTTTCGTACAAGTACGCTCACACCACCACTGAAATTAGGAACCTCTAAACTATGATTGAATTGGGTTTCCGAACGTTGCACTATTGAGGAGCTACAACAATTCGGCTATCCAACTCAACCTTAGCTAATCACCATCCTGCCAAAAACGCACAGGACTTCTGTGGTGATCATTGCCCGCCTGGCACCCACTTGGTGGGTTTGAATGAGGATTTTGCCAAGCTAGATTCCGTATTATTAAATTATTTTGTTTACGGTCAACTAGTCATTGACATGCATGGGAAGGGATCCTTGTTTTATTTAATTCTTATCTTATTTTTTTTGTATTTCCATTTAGCCCGTTTTTATTTTCTTGGTCTATAGTCACATACCCTCTTCAAATAAATGAATACTACTTATGGAAATAAAAGTGCTAACTTGTATTTTAGATACGAATTAAACTACATAAATAAATTTTCCATAAGCTTTACACGAACAACACACGTTTTAAACATTAAAAACAACATTACACTGCTGAGAATATAATAAATCACGTGCAATCCCAAGCTTATCACGTGCAAAAATAGCAAGAATTCAGAGACATCCATCACCGTAAACACAAGTAAAATATGGAGAATTAGAAAAATTGAGTCATCTAATACTCGTACATAATTAGGTTTTGTCGATAAAAGGATTATATTTTTAAAGTTCAACTTTATCGAAATTTGCTTAGTGCAAATCCAACCGAATCCGTATCTGTATAGTGTATAGCCATAGCCGGAGCTGGAGGGTGCCAAGTAAATAAAAGATGGATACAAATCAAATTATTAACGTTACTTTATTTAAATTCGCACTTAAAGAAATCCATTAGTGAGAAACGTGCATAAATTGAAAACAGTATTCACTCTATTGACACTAGTCATTTGAAGGAGTCCTTTTTGGTAGGTTGGATATACACAAAACACAAAACTTGTATTCTCTTGCGTGACGAGTAGCAGTAGCTTCCAACAAATTCAATGTATCAATCAAGGTAGTAATTCCCTTTTATAGACGCCCATTGGGAATAAAGAGGGTGTACTTTGATTATTCGGCTAGAGTTCGACAAGTTGTCACAACACATGTCAAATGTGCACAGAGGGCGGATGGTTCGGCATACCAAAATTAAGAACCTAAGCTTACCTACATAGAATTTTCAATGCTATACTTCATTCGTTGGGAGGTTATCGTGGCGATGCGATGTAGCAAGATTACCATATACGCCACGTGTAGGTCGCGTGCTCATCTTGTGAAAGCGCTACAGTGCGAATTGTTAATAAAGGCCAACTAAACTCAGCTTTTCCCATCGAACCATCGAAAACTCTAATCCAACTTGTGGTTTTGGCAGACTGGGCAGGCTGGCAGGCAGGCAATGCCCGCCCAACCCTTAGCGATAATTATAATTGAACCCTTCGACTCACTGCTTCTGAAAATCCATGAGTTCAAAAAAACCCTAGGACGCTTCTTATGACTCGACGACTAGAAGCTAAATTTATTTTTATAGTTTCTGGTTCATGTATACATAGCAGATCAACCCACCCTTGGGAGTTGGGTATAAGAGAGAATTGATTCTGATGAAGCGTTAGATAGACTTCTAATTTACTCCGAGGGTGCCCGGATTGTTGTTGTCGTAACTGCATGCTTTATTAATTTATGCCAAAATCAGACATAACATTTTACACTCAATTATCGGCACTCGATTGCTTGCACGTGACATTTAACTGTTTTTTTTTAAACTACCAAAAGAATATGCTTCAAAATTATGTCTACATTCAAAGTTCAAATTGTAACGTTGAACTTAGAATAAAGCAAATATTGGGTTATGTTATGAAATAAGCTTTAAGTTCAAAAAATTAATTGAATTACCTACGGAATTGGAGTATTCAGCAAGCCAAAAGGGTATCAGAGAAATATTGCTGCATACAAAGGTCAATACGGTCAGATAGTTTATTCCTTATAAGAGTGTATTAAATATAATTTGAATATCTAATTAACTTAGATAGACATGTGTTTCCAGGTTTTGCCGTGACTATGAAGCTGCTGAGCAAGAAATGTCCTCAGGGCTTTTTCTTGCAAATTCTTTGATGCGTAGTCACTCACTTTTTCAAACTAAACATTGTTTTATTGAGTTAATTATCCCTTTTGTGTTCCACAAAGTCAGATATTCGTTTTAAGTTCACCAAATCATCAAGTGCATGTTGTGGAATGAACCCATTATGTTATTTTGTTCTTTACTTAAAACATGTATGCCCCATGTGAATATAAACAAGTTGTTTATTTAAATGAATTAATAAAATTATGTGATGTCAAACTGAGTTCTGAAATTCCTCATTTTAAAGCTAAAATTACACGGTCAACGCAGAGGGTCAAAGCGTTTGAAATCGCAAAAAAAAATCCAAATTTTCTGTGTCAACATACCGTCAATGTTCACAGCGTCAATGTTTAAAACGTTGACTATCACACGAATGACATCCTTCAGTCAATTTAGTCCCAAAATGCGCGTATGTGAGTCAACGTGATTGATTATAACTGTCAATTCGTTGACTGGCAAAACCTTGACGATTACACGATTTAAAAAAATGAATGTGTATATGAGTCAAAGGAACATTATTTAAAAACCAATAGCCCCAAAAACGAGTCATCACCAATAACTTTACTTGTACGGTCACAAAAAAGGGTCATCGTGTTGTCTCAAAAATGGGTGTCAATGTGTTAGCCAACGCATTGACATCATTTTTCGTTGTCACACGACGTGACACCCTTTTAACAGATTGTGACGTCCTTTTTACGTCAGAGAGTCAACGCGTTGACCGTTTACGTTGACCGTCCAATAGTAGCTTAGTCATTTATTTTATATCAATTTATATTAGATGTAGGTAAAAACATTTGGGTACAAATTTGGTGTTGCACATTTATGCAAAATTGTTTTTTAAAGTTCGACTGCCTGGTAGTTTGTTGACCGTACGAAGTGAGTGATAAAACGTCCAATATCACTTCTATCTAATGTTGGAAAACTTTTCGAAAGGATTCTAGCTGAATACCTAGACAGTTTTTGTGATAAACAAAATATTATTTCGACTTATATTACCAATTCGGTTTCAGAAGAAATCATTCCACCGAGCATTCATTACTGGTGCTGAATGATAGAATTGTTCAAAATCTAAGGAACAAAAAATGTTCCGTTGTCTTAGATCTAGATCTGCAGGCTGCCTTTGATTCTATTTGGCATAATGGCTTAATTTTTAAATAAATAAATCTTGAATTTTCTGTAGCCTTCATACGAATAATCAGCAGTTTCTTAAATTCTAGAACAGCAATAATTTCAATCGGTTCTTAATACGCACAGGAGTTTTCAGTCGCTATGGGTGTTGCCCAAGCATCGTTACTTGGTCCAAAACTTTTCAATATATATCTTTATGATTTTCCTTTTAATAGCCATAAGAAAATGAGACAGAAACCTTTTTGTACGCATGATGACACCAAGATATTGGCAAGTGCAGTAAGAACTCATGATGAACTCAACAAAATAAAAGATTTCGTGCCGACATTAACATCGTATCTAAGCTCGTGGGGGTAAGTATTAAAAGCAGAAAAAAATAGTACAACATATGTACTTTAGAAACGTTTATGGAAAAGGGCACCGGGAAACGCTTTCACTATTAATTGAAGATGTTCCAATCCCTTTGAAAACAGAACAAAAATATCTTGGCATACATTACCAAAATAAATTAAAATTTAATAAACATACCAGAGCAGTATTGAATAAAGCTAAAATGGCTTCCGGTCTTCTAAAACAACTTATAACATCAAGTTCAACTTCAAAGAAAACCAAACTCCTTATAAAACGCTTATAAATCCTATAATTACTTATGGTTTCGGTTGTTGGTTTAGTATTTCGCCAACAGTAACAAATGAATTTTAAAACTTTGAACGAAAAATACTTAGATCTTGCTGCGGAAAATACAGAAGGCCAAATAAAAAATGGTATTCAAACTTAGCAATATATAAAGAAAATAATATGAAACCTCTTTTTATGTATATGGTAAAATTATTAAAAACGAAATTAGGATTCCTCGCTAACCATCCGAACCCAATTATAAAAGATATTTATGACAGAAATATTAACGAAAGTGCCCTCGACAACCACTTTTACTTATTCGCCAATAAACATATTGAACCCAAGATCTCAATCGTTGTTTGAACAAACATCCAGTGCAAATTTAAAACTTCCTTTTTATGAGAAAGCTTCATTGCCTGTTCTTAGAGGTTAGTGGTCAATTTGTAAGCAAAAGTAAAAATGAACAAACATACATATATGCTAAAATACAATGTAGACTTTTGTTTCCTACTGGATTTAAAATTGATAGATACATAGCTCAGCTGATTTTCAATAATGTAATCAACTAAGAAAAGATGGTTATTTTCAGTTGATGCATTTTGAGTTATGGTATCTACTCTCAGTTAAGATCCTTCTTTATATATATTACTTGCATCTATATATAATTTTAGTTTGTAAGTAGTTCTAGACATTAAATTAACTTTGGCCACTTCGAGCCATAAAATGAACATATGTCGGGAGCAAACATATGAGAAAAAGTGAGAATTTATAACATAAATAATTACAATGTAGAATGAAGCATAAATGTTCAATGACAAACATATATCATATGCATATAAATTTAACTTAACCAAATATATGTAATTATTGAAGTCGGTTATCATGAATTCAGAAAAATGTAATCATAAATTATTCAATGTATTAATGTCTCAATAAAATGAAATGAAATGAATGAGTGATGAAACCCTATCCTCAAAATGTGTTCACCCTCCTATGAAAAATTAATGGGGATCAACTTCTCGCTGAAAGATTGAGAAGGCTTATAAGTGCACTTAATAATTTACATTTATAACCTATTAGTAGTTATACGTTTAGATTTTAATATAGGCGCAAAATTTTAAATGATGTAGTAAAATGTTCAAGACCTTTTTTTAGCAAATTACTATAAACTTAAAAGATGATTTATTGAATTTTAAACCATTTTATCTTCTAACTATCTCTCAACAACTTGTTTAAGTTAAAATCACTTTATGACAACTTTAGGTTTTAGCAATTTGCTAAATCCATATGACAACTAATCCTATAAGAACAGTCGATGGAATGTTCAAGTCTACAGTTGAGAATTCTAATCAAAAGGTCGGTTTAAGCTTGTTTTGTTTTATTTTCATGAACTGTCACTAATAAGACATGTTCGGATGTCAGTTTTTAATGAAAGGGAATAAGCAATTTATTAGTTAGAAAAAGGAAAAGAAGAAAGCTTTAAAATTCGGGTCGCTTAGTATATTACTAAATATTTAGCAATTTGCTACTTATTAAAATGTTAATGTTTAAATGTTTCGTCATAGTCTGTAACTATATTTCATACTTCTGGCCCCCTATAAGGTTTGTTTGTTTTCTTTTTTTGTCACGAATTGTCACTGTTTAGACTTTTTGAGATGCATTGGCACAACATAGTTCTAGTTTAAGCAATGCAGCCGACTCTAGTTAATGCAGTTCTTTATTCAAAAAGTCTTATTTAAATTTTTTTTAATTTTAAACACTTTAAACAACTCATCTAAATAAAGAACCTGTTTAACAAAATGACAGCAAACTTTTGTGAAACACACATAATTTTGACTGTTAATTAATTTAATTTGCACATACGTCAGTCAATTGCTCCAATAGCCCTAGCGGATCTGGCTTTTTTTTTTGTAAAAATCATATTTTATTTTATTCAGCTCTGTATAGATGTAGATGGAAACTTAATGAAATTTGGCAAAAGACTCGCGATGCATTTAGTCTATACTGTTGATTGTATCATTCCATGCATTGCCCCAAAAATATTGAAAAATTAGATTTTTTCCTAATTATATCTGAAATACACTAACCAACATTTCTGGTGAAATGGAAATACCGCGTTATTGGCTCCCTAATATAAAGATTTTAAAATCGAACCGTGGTTTATCAAAACGGTATTTTGAGTAACTTAAAAATCTACAAGCTCTTCGAATGCACAAGCTTGAGGTTTAAAATTTTTTTGCTTTCTTAGTAGCTCAAAATCCTCAAAAATATTAAAATCTTGATCTTCAGGAAACATTTTTCTTTTGCATTTTTTTTATGAAATGACAAACGTCAAATGGATAAAGTATCAAAAAAGATAAAGAAGCATTTTTTTGCTTTTTAAAGTTACACGAGTGCTTTAGCGTTAAAGTATAATATATATCGTTTAAAATTATTAAAGAGTCAACCCTCATTTTAAAACTCATTTTTAGAGTCGACTTCGAATTTAAAAATGATTAAGAATCGGTTTTGAATGTTTAAAAATTTGCGCCATTGTATATTAAATGAAAGTAAATTAATATTTTACAATTTTATTCAAAGGATAATATAGGCTGTTTAAAAATTTGAGCCAATATATAAACTTTTAAAATATTTGTTTTGTTTTTTCATCCCATTGGTGTAGCATTTTAAGACTTTTAACATTATGGAATGGTCTCAATGAATGCTAATTTTATTTTTCATGGACACAAGTCTTGATCTGGAGTTGTTATTTTTGCCTTAAAGAATTGTTTAACCGTAACGCCTTTCTTCAAAAAAAAACATCTAACTGTTCCTTGAGAATCGTCGCCGAATTTTATTACCTACAAAAAATTATTATCTAGCTTTAAGCTAAATTTCTCTTGGTTCTTACAAGCAAAACGGTATAACCATATTTTGATAGAAATAATAATTAAGAAGTTACTTTTTCGACATTTAATTTGACATTTTTACAATTTTGAATATAAATATACTCTTAGATCTTGTAAGTACATTATGTTGAAGCTACATAGATATTTAGGTATAGACAGTACCTACCTAGTACCTATAGCATATTTACAAAGCTTCAATCTACTAAAACCTTCACATTTTCGCATACTTAACTTTTAATTGATCATAAGATGTTCATACATCTATAAGCAGGCTAAGAAGCTTAATTGTGTTTCTTGAAAAGTCCACCTGGGTTCTTCAATTTTCCTAGCAAGAAAGCGCACAGAGGCATACACACTTTAAAAACGTATATTTTTTTATTACACATATATGATGGTACAAATGTCGCTAATTGGGTCCTTAAAATCAGATCCTGGGCACATGTGTGAACACCCATGACGTACGTTGTAAAGAAGAGGCACCCCAACATGTTTCGCAATCCTTTCATCACTCATCGTCACCATCATCATCATCATAATTGGAATCTCAAGTTGGTAGTGGTGGTTAGCACCCATCTTTCTTTTAATCCCATCTCCATCTGCAATACAGGCAACTACTTAATAGAAGGGGCTGCCAGGAGGTTGGCCTCCTTGTGTTATGAACCCATTTTTGGTGTGTTTAGTTAATGCACCACGTAGAGGTGCTTACGTTATAATTAAAACGCTATTCTTATCATTTTACAAGGCGTCTCCCACTTAGCAAAGACTGAATAATTTGTTATTAAGCAAAGCCCTGGTCGTGTATAAGTACCACAAGGACTGCATCATAGGTATTTCTTCTCAAAACATATTTTATACTTAGTTAAGACAATTATTCTTCAACATAATAATTTCAGGATATGAGTATTCACATGAACCTACCTCTACTACTCGTATTCTTATATAAGCGACTCACCTCACATTATAAAATATAAGCAAAGTGCATCTTTTGTCTAGGACGGCTTCATTAACGTCTTGAGCAATTTAAATACCTTTGAACATTTGTCATTATATTTATTTGTGTTGCAATGGTACAGGCAGAGTTATGAAAAATAAAATATTAAGTTTTAGTTTAGAAATGCATAGTTTTTGCTTATAACTATTTTTATGCTATGCTAAGTAAACTTATCAAAAACTTCCGTCATAGTGTAATAAATTAGATACACATACTGATGTGATCAGACATTAACTCTTAAAAATGATATTGTTAATTTAAAACGGTTTTAGTCATTTTCTTTTAAATTTTCTAAATCCAAAATGTGACTTCTAGAGTTTCTGAAATTTCTAATAAATAGGGCTGTGTCCCAGATCTAGGTTTGTTTGCCTTGGCTTTTTTTAACGAACTGTCACTTTTAAGACGTGTTCAGATGCTTCGTTTTTAATAAAAGAGAGTTATAGTATTGTTCTAGTTAGCAAAGATTTAAGATTTTTGAAGAAGCTTTAAAGATTTAGCACGTATAATTGCCGGATTGAGTTTGTTTAAATATCCTTTTTTAGAACACATTCTGAAAGAACTCCATTCCTCAGTTTTTAAGTGTTATAAGCAGTCTTTTATTCCCTAATAGCAAAAGATTGTCTTTTTATTCTTTAGAAAATGAACATAATAGCTCGTCTTACTTACTCATCTTGTAAATTATACAGGTAACAATATTTTACTACAGGTCTTCTACGTAGATATTCATAAATCATAACGTTCCTACAGGCATTCAAATGCAATAATGCATTTATAATTACGTTTTTAATATTACTGACAAATGACTACTCGTACAAGCTGACATGTGAAGCCTCACTTTTCAAAAAAAAAAATCGTGGAACATGAACTTTGTATTAAGGTTTTTCGTCTTTGGGCTTTAAATAAGTTTGAAGTTAACTTTTAGTATTTCTTTGATTTCAAAATGATTTAATGTATTTTTACACACCGCATGCAAGAATAACAACTTTAAACTGCAGTTACAGTGTTAAACTTGATTATCCTTTAATTTTGATGGTCTTATTAATTCTTTATAACATGCCCGTGTTAACCTCCGTATCTTGATGGATGATGTTATGATTGATTTATACCAAAAATATTTTCCCTTGGCCCAATATAACATTTTTAACGAGTTGAATAATATTGTTAACGGAAGCCAATACCGAATGAAATATCCCAGCAAACTTTAAAAGCTGAGCATTATGCTTGCTTCCTCTTTCTTTCCGCCTTCTTCAAAGATTTTAAAATTTACGAAATCGTTGGTTGATCCTTTTCCGGTTGATACACCCGGAGCGGAAACATCCCATCCAAGTTTTCCTCTTTATATGTTCGTTGTATCATTTAGACACCGAAGTGGATTCTCAATCCCTTGCAAAATACGGCTGAATATGATTAGATATGTATTCTATGGATATGCATGTGTATTAAATATGTGTAATCACTAATTTTGCAAAAACGAAGCTCGTCTAAGTAATAAACCTGTGTTTGTATTGTATAGGATCTATACTTTTAAATATTACATTGAGGGAAGAATCTATATGGATTCGGCACAAAAATGTATTTATTCACCGCATCATAGACACTTAATCTTGGTATTCATTACATAATGGAATTTTTACTGATTGTAGACAAGCATGTAGCCGATTAAGATATATTACATATAGAAAGATAGATAAATAGAGAGGTACAGATTTTATTGAATTAAAGTAAAATTTACATTACACACCAAAAATGTTTACAAAAATCAAATCATTATAGCATGTATATATAGATTGCCGACAACAAAACACAATGAATGTAAAAAATAAATCACTTTTCAATATTAAAAAAGGTATTTATAATTTTTTAACAATATAATTATAAAGTTCATGATAGATTAAAAATAATTTAAAAAACAGTGAAAAGAAAAACAATCAGAAATCTTCGATCATTATAGCAGTTCTATATCCAAGCGCAGTTTTGCAAAATTCGTAAAGTTTGACAACATTCAATAACATTCAATAAACTTATTACTTGATCTTCTGGTAAAGAGTCTTTTCTGAATACATTCCTTCTGATTTCTCTGAGAATGGGGCATTTTCCCAAGAAGTGGACAGTATCCTCTCTTTCTGATAGGTTGCACATATTACACTCTAGGGGTAAATCCGCTCTGTGTGGAATGAAATTTAAATCTATTAGTTCACTACGTAGTCTGATCCTCATAGAAATTATACGGACATTATTGGAATCCTTAAAATAGTTTTTCTCTGCAAGGTTATGATTTAATCTGCTATAAGTTGTTCTGTACAAGGAATTAGAAGCTTCAGCAATATATTCAGCTCTACATTTCTCATCAACCTTTAAAATGACTTCATACAAGATGTTTTTATCGGTTGTTAAATCCTCGATGGGGTAAATTAAAATTAATTTGACATTCCTCAGCAAGATCTTGCCACTCTCGATACCAACTATTTTGATCTTGTATTGCTTTTATGGCCACTCTTTTCACGACTCGTAAGGTTCGCTGTAGCTTCAATGTTTTTATAAACAGAGGAGAGAGACCCGTTTCTAGCATTATAACGTAGTTTGGCCTATTTTTCGGCAAATGAAATATTATTTTTATAAAGTGCGTTAGGAGTTTTTCAACCGAATTGTACTTTTTACATCCCCGTATCTGCGATCCGTATAAAAGTATGCTCTCAGCTACTGCTTCAAATGCTTTAAACTTGCTATATATATATTACATATATATTTCTATATATATAATATACATACCTGTCAATTTTCCGTATCTATTTGTCCTCTGAAATTCCAAGTTCCTATGTAACTATTACACCTTAGCATGATTCTTTCATTTAATATAAGTCGTTTCAAAAAGATCTATTTTTCGTTCACAGACATTCTTTTTAGATCGTGTGCAAATTCGTAAAAATATTAAGAACATTTTGACAGTAGCGTTGTGCATAAGATATGTTGAAATTTATCCTGCTGCGTTGATTGAAGTAATTGTTTTATTGTTATTGAATTTCAATATCTGTTTGATGGCAATCATAATCGAATACCTTCTTGATTAGAACCAGAGTCCAGTAGTAGAGCAGCTGTAGTTGTTTATACCCAAGCCACTCGACCATATCCTTGACGAAGAATTTCTCTTCATCTTTGTTATGTTCAAATGAAACACCCATTGCTCAAACAATTTCATATATCTATTACACAGTTAAACTCTTATGTAATGCAAAGTAAGTCTCTAGTTAACTAATCATCTGACACTACTGTGATCCGCTACTGCTATACGGTTAGCGGATCGTTCTTTTATACTTACTAAAATATTATTTACTTATTAATTCAACTTTATATATTAACTAGCTGACCCTGTAAACTTCGTACCACCTACACCGTTTTTGTACAACCTTTGATTTGCGATGCACTCTCTAATATTTAGTTATTTGCCAAACATTTCAAACACAGATAAATCATGATTAAAATTCCAAAAAATTCAGCCGTTTTATAAAATACATTTATTTAAAAAAAATGAATTTATTTTATTGATTGAATACATTTATTTTAAGACTTGTTGATTGGTAAACTGTGTTTTCAGTTTCGTTTTTTTGGAGTATAAATAAGTAGAGGCGATGGGTTTCCTTCACGCGAAAACGCCATATGCAGCTGCCCATTCGAAAAACACGGATATTCTAAATTCATTCCGGAAACGTCTAACGATTGGCATTGCGATTTGGTTATGGTCATTGCAAAGGCCAAGCGAAACGGGAACAGGGGTGGAATCGGCTAAGGTGATTGTTGATTGTTGACAGTCAAAATAATCGAATTGGATCTGTGTAAGGTGATAATCAAATTGATACCTAAAAAGCTGTCACAAGAAAATGTGATAGTCGTTTTCCTACAAATATGTCGTTTCTGAATAGAGCTACCAGACGCTTACAAAAAACGAATGGAATTTTTTTTCAGTTACCTCTTTTAGGTACAAAAACACATTCTTGTGACCGACAAAGCTTACGTAATTCGAAAAAAACACAAGAAAAGAAAGAATGTTATTTAAACACAGCCAATTTGATACTTTATTTAGATATTTTATAAGAATCAATTTAAAATTTCACCTAGGCAACAATGAATTTTGACAATTTGAATCTGAAATTGTTCAATCGAATTGAATTGAGTTGAATCATCTTACACAGACGGAATGAAAATGATAGTCAATTTGATTATCAAAAAAATGATAGTCAACTATCACCTTAGCCGATTCCACCCCTGTAGTCGCTTGAGACCAAATGACAAGTTCGTTGGAATCATAGGAATACGAGGAATTAAAACATTTTTCCTTTTGTACTTGGATTTTATAAGTACTGCTACAATTATTCATGAGCTTTTTCACATTGATTCTCGTTCCATTCCATAATCGAGGTTTGAATTGAAGTGTTGAGGTCATTGACATCTCCAATTTTGCTGTCAATATTGCTGAACCAATTATATAGTAGTTGAATTACTGCCCTACTTCGAAAAAAAAATGCAAGCTGACAAAAATCGTTAAAATCGTTAAATCCAGTCAAGATGACAGCTGTAACTTTCCCATCACTAATATCTTACAATTGTTTTAAAAACATACCTGCATTTTTGTCTTGCTGTAAAAGTGTTTTTCACATGGCCACAATTTAGTTGATTTCAAACACGTGTTTAGTGGACAACGAAGATCTTTCAAAGTTCTTTGTATATAAAATTATATAAAATATTGAATCAATACATTTGGCTTGATACCGCTAGCTCGAAATGTCTACCACACTTAAATAAAATCAAAATAAGTAAAGCCACACTCAAGAGTTAAAACTTGTGGTTTGACTTTAAATTTTTAAAACACATGAGTTATTTTTGAAGTTCCAACTTGAAGTCAACTTTACTTACTTACTTACTTAAGGTGGCGCTATAGTCCTGTGTGAACTAGGGCCTCACCCAACAAACTTCTCCATCTAGCTCGGTCCCTAGCTAGATGTCTCCAGTTTCGCGCTCCGAGTTGGGTGAGGTCACCTTCCACTTGTGCGCGCCACCTGATTCGCGGTCTTCCTCTACTGCGCTGTCCTGTGGGTGTGGATTCGAAGACTTTCCGGGCCGGAGCATTGGTTTCCATGCGCTCTACGTGACCTAGCCATCTTAGTCGTTGGACTTTTACCCTTCTTGCTAAGTCTACGTCGCTGTACAGCCCGTACAGCTCGTCGTTCCATCTTCTCCTCCACTCCCCTTCGATGCATACGGGACCGTAGATCACACGAAGAATCTTTCTCTCGAAACGACCCAAGGTGCTTTCATCCGCTTTTGTCAAAGTCCATGCTTCTGCACCGTATAGCAGGACGGGGATGATAAGGGTCTTATATAGCGACACTTTGGTCCTTCGAGAGAGAATTTTTCCACTCAATTGCTTTCTTAATCCAAAGAAACAGCGGTTAGCAAGAGTTATTCTTCGTTTGATCTCAGCGCTGGTGTTGTTTTCTGCGTTTACAGCGGAGCCTAGGTAGACGAAGTCCTTGACTACCTCAAAGTTACGTCTGTCGATGGTGACGTTTTGACCAAGACGTCGGTGTTGCAGGTCCTTTCTTGATGACAGCATGTACTTTGTTTTGCCCTCATTAACCGTTAAACCCATTTTTGCCGCCTCTGCCTCGATACTCACAAAAGCCCCATTGACATCACGCTGAGTTCTTCCGATTATGTCAATGTCATCAGCATATGCTAGTAATTGGACAGACTTTTGAAAGATAGTGCCTCTGGTGTTGACGTGTGAGCTTTGCACTATTCTTTCAAGTACGATGTTAAAAAAATCACATGACAGCGCATCACCTTGTCTAAAACCTTTTTTGACATCGAAAGGTTCAGTTAAGTTGTTTCCAACCTTTATGGAGCAGCGTGAATTCTCCATGGTCATCCTGCACAAACGGACGAGTTTGGCAGGGATGCCAAAACTAGACATGGCTCTATACAGTTCGTCCCTGTAGATACTGTCATATGCGGCCTTGAAATCGATGAAAAGATGGTGGGTGTCGATTTGGTGTTCTTGGGTTTTTTCCAGGATCTGCCGTAATGTGAATATTTGATCGACTGTGGACTTTCCTGGTCTAAAACCACACTGATAAGGACCTATCAGGTTGTTGACGATGGGCTTTAGACGTTCACATATTACGGCAGAGAAGATTTTATAAGCGATGTTAAGTAGACTGATTCCTCTATAATTGGTGCAGTTTAGAGGGTCTCCTTTTTTCAGGATCGGGCAAACAATACTGAGGTTCCATTCATCGGGCATGCTCTCTTCCGACCATATCTTACAGATAAGTTGGTGCATGCTCCTAACCAACTTATCTCCAGCTGCTTTAAAGAGCTCGGCATTCAAGCCATCCGCTCCAGCGGCTTTGTTAGACTTCAGTTTAGATATAGCAATCTTTACTTCGTCTAAGTCGGGAGGACGGGATTGTTGGCTTTCGTCGTCTATGTTGAATGGATCATCCTGCCTGACAGCGGAATTCGGTTCGTCGTCGCCGTTATACAGTCTGCAGAAGTGGTCCTTCCATATCCTCAGCATTGACTGCGGTTCCACTATGATGTTTCCACTTTCGTCTTTGCAGCCTTCGGTTCTAGGTTTATGTACTTGTGAATTTCGTTTCAAGTCAACTTTAACCTATATTAAATTGTAGTCAATTTTTAAAGTCAGTTTGTCATTTAAATGCAGTCTTTTGAATTAAAGCAATTTACTAAACATTATTTAAATATTGAAGTGACTTATTTTAAAAGCATTCTAATTTAAAAATGATTAACAGCTTCTTTTAAATTACTTTCACTCTAAACAGTTTAAGAGTCTACAGTTGAAAAAAGTGACATGATGTCGTGACTTTTTAATTGATTTATGACTTTTATTTTAAAATTCAAAACAAGATTTTTAAAATCAGCCTTAATCTAACTACAGTCATTAAATGACTTTAGTTTTCACTACTCTTATGCCCATACATTATTTTTTATTTTGAACTGATTTTGTATTCAAATTCTCGATTTCAATATTAAATACAAGTTTCCATTATTTTTGAATAATTGCATATTAATAAAGAACATAAAGTTACAAATCTTACATTCTTTGATATTACCAAGGTTTCGCCTCGTTTAACATTTAATGTAATCAAATCTATCCTTAAAAATGCCGCAAAACTATGCAAATGTCATCAACTCATTAATAATTGTGTACTTACCAATATTCTTTGCAATAATTTATAGTGCTTTTTAAGTAAACTTCAGATCTAAGGTATAAATTTTCTACAGGAGGAATTATCCTTGAATGTATAAATACCTACAGTTCATCTCATATTATTCCCTTAAAAGAAACTCTCTGTGTACTGTGTATACTGTATATCCTTTAAAATACGAGTATATAGCACAAAAATAAATATACCATCAAGACGGTATCTTACTCCACCAAAGCAGAGCCAGAGGAGCGTTGCAGTGTGATGCTTTCAGCGTTGAGATAATTTTCGTATTTTAAGCATACCTCTACCTACATAATGTATTAACAAAAATATTCGTTTCAACACGATAGACAAGGTAGCGAAAAAAAATATAATCTGCCCTTAGCTAAAAATTTCTTTTTTTGCCTCATTAGAGATCAAAATATTTTTTATTTTTTCCAACTTTCATATTATTTGTATTTGATTTTCTTTTAGCATTTATTTTGTATGGAGTTTTTTGTTTTTTTTTTTTTTTGATTTCATAGACCTGGAACTTTAAGGATATGAAGCCGCTTTATAGCAATAATATTCATAAAAGTTCTAATTAACGTAGACAATAATTTATATTAAATTGAAAAAAAAATGAGCTTAAAATTAATGACGTTTAATTTTTAATGAATAGCTTGCATTTTGGTTATAAAATAATAATCAATTTGGATTCCGAAAGCCCTTGTAAGGACGAAATAAAATTAACAACAAATCTTAATCACGTTGTCCCTTTGGCGGTTACGGTTTTCAATTTCAATGACTTTTCTTTTGAAGACTTTGTACATCATTAAACATGGCTGTGTCGATTAATAAAATAAAAATTAATGAAATATTTTTTTTAAACCACCTATCCTTTTATTAAGGTGCATTTAGGTGCCTGCAATATGTCTTAAGCATTAGATCATTGAAACAAAATTTGAGCCTTAGTATGAAAGTTTATATTTAAAGAAAACGATGCTTATAAATATCCTATTTTCAAAATTGTGTAATTTTCGTATTACACTTCTGTCGCAAAAGCGTAACCCTCCCCCAATGCCACTTTCCATGAGTGGTACTTCCATCGAGGAGCCTGAACAACTATCAGTCCTAGGTATGTATGTGTATTACAAACCACTTGTTGTGGAGTGATCAGAACATTGGACATTGCCAAAAATGCTGCTAAGCGGCTTTACCACTTCTTAAAAAAAAGTGGAAGTAGATTTGAGGAAAAAAGCGAAGCAGACTGAGAAAAATGGAAGTAGATGTCAAAAATCAAAAATGAACTTTTTCATATCATTCTACATATTTTTTAATTACGAGTACATTATTTGAATGAAAGAATTCAAAAAAACTAGAATTATTTAAGCCTTCATGTCATATAATTCAATATGTTAATGTAACATTTCTTAAATTAATCGAAATCGCAAAGATTGGGCTCGTGGTGGTCATATGAAATGCCTTTAGGAAAACTATTTCCTGTATTTTAAAATTTAAAATGTATTTTGTAAATGTAAAATTTTTGTATACATTTTTTTCATTTTAGTTTTAAAATATTTTTGGTATGCAGTTTTTTAGAACTTGTTATTAGACCTCTTGCATTTCAATTTTAAAAAACAACGATGACCCATTTTCAGGATATCCAATTTCGAAAAAAAAAATCAAAAACAAAAACAATTAAATTGTTGGTCATTAAATATTATTGAGACAGAGCAGAAAAAAAAATTAGTTAAGTTCTTGAGAAAACTTAAAAACAAAATAAAGGTTCTATGGGGGGAACCTGGCCAATCTGAACAATACAAACATGTTTACTTACATATATGGAAAGAAGCCAAACTAAGAAAAAAAAATTTAGCGAAAATTTAAAAAGAAATATATCGGTTTGTTTTGGGAAAATTCGAACTATCGATTTTTGACCGTACAAATTTGTTCTGGGACTACTGTTATTTATAGTTTTAAAAAAATCAGGAAAGTTACTTCTTTACCATCGTAATGTCATGTTTGATTAAAATCTCGAGTTCGAAATTTTTTTACGATTGCAAAACTTGCAATAAGGGTTAAAATAGAATACAATAGATAAAAAAGAATCTCACTACAAATGCAGAGACTCAAGCGATTTTTAATTCTCTTGTATTTTTTATGAACATTTTGAGACTACATACAAGAGGTATAAAGAGAAAAAAGAAGTATCGGGTGATTTTTTTGAGGTTAGGATTTTCATGCATTAGTATTTGACAGATTACGCGGGATTTCAGACATGGTGTCAAAGAGAAAGATGCTCAGTATGCTTTGACATTTCATCATGAATAGACTTACTAACGAGCAACGCTTGCAAATCATTGAATTTTATTACCAAAATCAGTGTTCGGTTCGAAATGTGTTTCGCGCTTTACGCAAATTTTATGCGTTTTTTTTTTTAAAAAAGTTCTCAAGCTCTTAAAAAATCACCCATTATGTATTTATTGTCCTCCATTGAAAAGAGGACATTGTTTAATATAATGGGTGATTTTTTTAGAGCTTGAGAACTTTAAAAAAAAAAAAACGCATTAAATTTGCGTAAAGCGCGAAACACATTTCGAACCGAACACTGATTTTGGTAATAAAATTCAATGATTTGCAAGCGTTGCTCGTTAGTAAGTCTATTCATGATGAATTGTCAAAGCATACTGAGCATCTTTCTCTTTGACACCATGTCTGAAATCCCGCGTGATCTGTCAAATACTAATGCATGAAAATCCTAACCTCAAAAAAATCACCCTATAGATTCAGTCTATTTTTATTAGAATTCAAGTAGGTAGAAACACAGACCTTAAAAATGAAGTAGATTTCAATATTTTGGTGATGGTGCGAAGTAGGAAGAAGATTTGAATTTTTTTTGAAAAAAAGAAGTGGATCTACTTCAATTGAAGTAAAGTGGTAACGCTGCTGCTAAGTTACTAGGTTTTCTGCGACGATGCTAGAAGTTTTTCTGATCTGACTATAATCTACAAAACTCTTATTCGTTCAAAACTCTAGTATAATTCTCATATTTGCGCTAATGCTACAATAACGTACTTGAGTCTTTTGGACAGAATTGAAAAGAGAGCTCTAAAAATGATAAGTGACCGTTATCTAACTGAATCTTGTATATCTCTCGAGCACCGTGTCGTAAGGTTTCATGTCTGTCATTATTTTATCGCTACTTCCATAAGCAATGCTCTAATAAAATAGCCAGTTGCATTTCTCTCCTCAAAGAATTCAACGGTACTACCCGTTCTTCTAGGAATGCTCATCAGTTTACCCTTGGGCCAACTTTCAGACGTACTGTAAAGTACAGAGATTCTTTCTTTAGTCGCACTACACGAATGTGGAATGCTTTAGGTACTAGACTCAATATTTCCCACTCATTACAATGTGCAGACATTCAAAACATTTAATGTGCATCGGTATCTCCTTCCTAATCCTATCCTCCCTTCCTAATTGCTCGCACTGTGTTTAATCATTAAAAGGGTATTCATATCCCCTCGAGTGCGAGCACAATACAAAAAAAGGTTGATCAAATATGTTACTGCAGTTCGGCTAATTTAATGACAATTTGGGAAACGAACTTTTTAATTTGAAATATCAGAAACTCAAATTTAGCAAAATTCTAAAAATTAAACGAACTTTTTAATTTGAAATATCAGAAACTCAAAAGTCATATGGATCTAGCAAAAATTCTAATAGTTAAATTTTTCGATTTTAAGTCAATTAAGATGTTGCGATGGTAAGATTCTAAAATCGTTTAAAATTAGCCTTTTTATAGCTTATTGTTAGTGTAAGCTAATAACATTACTCTATTTGCGCCATTGTATTAGCACTCTTTTAAGTTTAATTGCGTCAGTATCTTGTTAATGTTTTTTTTTCTATTTTGTGATTATAAACCAGGAATAATTGGTAAAGCAATATTTAGCAATTAACTAAGATTAAAATATGATTTACCTAATCTTAAACGATTTTAACATCTTACTATCTCTTAACAAAGTGAAAGTTAAAATCACGGAATGACTACTTTAACTTTTAGCAGCAATTTGCTTAATCCAAATGGCACCTGTACAATTATTGTTATAAGAGCAGTGGATGGAATAATTCATTCAACAGTTGGGAATTCCATTTAAGCGTATTTGGTTTGTTTATTTTCTCGAACTGTCACTGTTTAGCCATGTTTGAATTCCCGTTTTGTTAATAAAGGTTTGAAATTTTTGAATCACTTAGGCAACTGCTAAATATTTAGAAAATTACTTCTTAGTAAAATGTTAAGCCTTTAAAAAAAGGTTATTTAAAATTTTGCGCTATTATTACTTGCGACATATAAGAGCTATATTACAAGTTTTGCATTCGTACAAAAATTTGAACTCGAGATTTCAATCAAACATAACATTACGATGGTGGAGAAGTCAAAAAAAGTGGGTCCCCTGATTCCATCTGTCTGTCTGTCATCTCCCCTACAGGCTGGACCATTTGGTCGATTGAGTTCTAATTTGGAAATTAAGGTTTTAAGCAGATTCGCGTTAAGCGATTTTCCAATTGTTTTAAATCAAAAATAATAATAATAATTTTTTTGGTAAAAAATTAAAAATTCGATGTTTCTCAAACACGAACCCATATATTTTTATTAAATTTTCTCTAATTTTTTTTTTCTTAACGTGGCTTCTTTCTTTCTTTTTGTCGACCACTCTGTGACTGTGATATTGCGTTAAAATAAGCTTCCTGGAGAATACGAAGAAGAGTACTGTAGCTGACTTACTAGTCAAAATATTGCTTCAAATTTGACTTTGGTATCTCAAAAAGACTGTTGTATGACATTTTTCTTCAAGTTTTCCTTTTAATATTGATCAGCTATAAACCAAGTGCACTGTATGGCATATATAGTTTGTGTACTCTTAAAATTCTTTCTTGAATAGTTTGACAAAATAGTAACCGTTAATTTAATGTAATATATGTATATACATATGTATATACTGCGTAAAATGGCCTTGAAATCTTAAATATGCCAAAAAATATTTACAGTTTATGACTTTTAACCAAAACATGGAGAACTAATTTTAAATGTTGTTCCAAAACATTCATATTTTTAAAAAGTACTAACTGTAAGAAATTCTAAAATCTAAATTAAATATTTTTGAATTTTGAAAGTAGAAAAATGTTTTCTTTCACATTTAATTTCAGATTTTTTAGATAAACTATTTAAAAGCAATTAAATTCTATTCTATCATTAAATGTACTTCACTGAGGCAAGGAGATGATCTAGACACGAGAAGACTCTTGCCTTTTCAATTAAATATCCAAACTATACCATTTAACACTACATTTTCTTGTTTATTTATATATGGATCTTAAATTTTTAATAAACAGTGTTTGTTTGCTATGTTACATACAAAACATAAAATACGCTTATTTGTATGAGCAATGTTAATAACATTCTTTTCAATTAATAATTTTGAATATAGGTACTTTGACATTACGCTTTTCCTTTCACATAATTATACCTATCGAAATACGTCCATAAAAATGCGCATGCTCTTAGTTTTTGGAAAGCCTTTCGTTATATTAATGTTAAATTGGTTTAGGTGTCACATTAGTACACAGTGATGGTATATCAACAAAACAATCCAAACATTTCGGGTATAATAATATTCTCAATTTATTTAAAAAAATACACTTAGATTAAATAAGTTAATGTTTTTGCTTTTATTTAAATAAATATAGGTATGTATATACGATTATCTTTTGGTAAGTAAAGTGTAAAATTTTGTAAATATGTACATTCATATGGCTCAAAAATATGAAATCTAATACACACATATGATATACCGGAGATATATAAAAGAAACTTAATGTTGTCCAACTATCGCACTGCGATAAAATTACAAAAAGTTAAATCGCAGGCTTGCTTTTATTATCCTTCTACCCTAAATTTCGACTTTAACTTAATACGTGACTATTTATTCATGTAATCTTATATTATATACATATGTACATATATCGTTCCGCACTATCGGCTCTAGTGGCCAAAGAGAGAGTCGTTTTATGAATATGTAATTCAGAAATCTAAACAGACCTAATCTGTCAAAACATTTTACTTTTCAAAAGAAAAAAAAAAAAAACGAAGACGTTTGAAGGATTAAAAAAGTTATTTATAAAATGTTTGCTTAAACTTATATTTTTACACAATAAGTAATCTAAAATTGAAAATTTCTATTTTTACATTTAAATTAGTATATTTTAGTATAGGTACCTATAGCAAAAATAAAGGCGTTTGATTAGCGTTGACCCACAGAACCGGAACTTAGAAAACTCAAACACAACTTATTTAGAGGCCTAATTTTAAGGCTTTCCGCCACGCCATCCAGCTGAACATGTTTTTGGTTTTCCCATTCTCTTTCTATCAATTTATCGAGGAATTCCTTCTTTATTTAACGAAACTCACACAAAGAAATATGATGCGATTGATAGATTGATGCAGATGGTGTTAACCAAAAACACTCCATTACCAAGACCGGAATCTTTCGTACGTTTCACTCTCCAAAACCCGTTTGTTTACATTGTTGTATTTGTAATTTTGACAATTAGTCCATGAATAGATGTGAGCACAAACAAAAAAAAAAAAACGATGCCGTGGGCTAGCGGCACTTTGCATAGCAAAAACAAAATGGAGGGGTTAATAAGTTTTTTTCAGGTTTTTCCTTTTACTTTTTTCGATGAAAAAGTCAGTTTTAAGCTTTAATTTTGCAGGCATTTTGTGGATAGTGAACCAATGTACCTTTTTGTCTTGAAAAAAGCATGTTCAACATCAGTTTATTATAATTAATTCACTAATTTACAGTAGTCACTACGAAATTCTTTAAATTTCATAATAAACCTCGGATTTTTGTATCAAAGATGCGTTCGAAGAACCATCAAGTTAAGGGTGCGAGCGCAATTTTTGTATTAAATTCTAATAAATTTTCGTTAACGAACGGCCCAAATATTTTGTTTGTAACTAATTAAAATCTGTATTAATTTAATTAATCCAAGTATATTTATAGTTTGTTTTTAATGATTAAAGCTTGCAACTATTTTTTAATTCCATTATGATTAATAAATATTAAATTTAAAAAAAGAGTTATAATCGAAAAATATCTTATCTTATCCATAACATTCTTGATTGATGGAAGCATACATGTATTTGCTATCAAAAAAAAACTATGCATCAAAGGAACACCAATGTTTTAAAAAAGTAATCAGAACGATTATAGCGAACCTGTTAAATAAATGCAGAGCAAATAAAATGAAAATTTTGATATAATGTATATCACAAAATGAAAACGCCTTAAAATCGTTCTGAATTCATGCACAACTAATTCAATAGAACATGTAATCGTCATGAATGTTTATTGTTGACGTACAGAAGTTTTTTAGTGAATTTTCACAGTTTAACGCAAAATATAATTTTCATTCATTCCTTAAAAATGTGTAGTTACCAAAGTTCAAGTTTACTTATTATTGTTTGAAGGGTATGTTTAGTAAAAGTGCTGCTAAAAATGAAACAAATTAATGAGTTTTACGTACATGTTTTTCTTAATATAGTAAATACTTCCATAGATTACATTTTATAAATGCAGAACATAGAAGAAAATATACATAAACAATAGTTTTCAGGTATAAAGCAGAGGTTAGTGTAGAAAAATATTTTTGAGAAAGCCAATAATATTTTAGGTATGTTCATTAAAGAAATTTCCGCTTCGGCTAACCTTCATCAACTTTTTAGAAAAAAAGATTAGCATTAATAGCAGCCAATTATTTCATAGCATAATTAATTTTTCAGATTGTAAAATGTCTAGAAATTTTCATACGCTACAAAATTCGTAATTTTATGCGTAAACATAGAAGATAACATTATTTAGTCAAGAAGTATGGATTTTGGTATGTATACCGTTTTTTTTTTATTGGGTGTTCGGTTTCCCCATACTGGAATAAAAAAAGTTACTTAAATCTATTTATTGCACTCATTTAGTTGGTATTGTGTGTAAACATATTGCCTATTTCTATTCCTTAAAGATGCTTTACACAAAGCAACTTATTTTTAAAACATGGTTCCCTCAAATTTGTATTCCAAAATCTAACTACAAACAAAATTCTAACTCTAACATAGTCCCTTAAAAAGAAATTTTCAGGAATATTTCTGCAACAAATAAAAATAAAATTTGGTCTTGCAATTATCGAACTGCTTAAATGATGAAAATACTAATCTAATTGAGGAATCTGAACTAGCTAAAGTTGGCAATGGAACTTCACAAGTATGCTTCTCGTAGCATTGTCTGTACAAAAAAAATACGGAGGCACCCGCCTATTGTTTCCACCTGAACTTCTGAAAAAATTGTCTGTTTTGTTGTTTTACAAAGTATTGAGTTACACTTTTGTCCATTTACAATAAATATACTTAACCAGTTGCAGCGCATGTTGCGTTCGCAAATAATTTAAGTAAACAAAATAAATAATAATAAACTAATAAATCATTAAATCATTAAATAATATGTATTTGGTCAATTGGGCTGATTACTATAATAAAGCATTTTGATGGGCCTGAGGACTAAATGTGAGAAAGTGTTTGGTTTTTTGCATCATTTCACGCACACTTTCTCACATTTAGTCCTCAGTAGCTTGTAGGCAAACCGAAATGTCAGTCTGAGATTCCGGTCTTGGTAATGGAGTGTTTTTGGTGTTAACGGAATGGCGTTACTCATCTGATTAAGCCCTAGAACAATGTGCAAATGTAAACAAATGGTATCTTCATATAGTGTTTTTGGCTTGAACATTCATCAATGCTCGCGTTCGGTTGGCTATCCGCTAGGCTATCTGAGATACTTTAGTATCGAATATTTTGTTGAATGACAAGAACCTGATAGGTACACAAATGTAAATCACCGGACAGAAAGAAAAAGGTCAAAGATATAAGAGAAAAACATTTAACTAATTGTTGTTTGCATACACACAAAAAACTCCGAATATGTTATCTACCATAGTTATAATAAATTTAAATATTCATTTTAAATAATACTTTACTTTAGGCGCGACAACAGAAAACCAAAAGATAGCTGTCAACATGTAAATATTTAGTTTTTTTCTCGAATCGGATAGCTCAATAGCTGAGTATCCGGAACATTTTGGAATAGCTTCAAATTTGCTTTTGACAAAAGATGGTTTGTGTATCAGCTGTTTTTCCTATGCGATTACAACAACACAAACCAATCCGGATAGCTTTGCATTTATCCCTAAATGCGTCCAATATTTCTGGTTGGATTCAGAGAAGAAACAAGCATTTAATAAAAATAAGGTCACTTTTGTTATTTGTTGTTTTGATTACAAATTCTTTTTAAAAACATTCAAATGTGTTCATATCAAGAAATCATTGAAATTTAAATAAATTGTTAGATCGAGTAATAAGTTTTTTTTAATTCTATTTTAATTACAAAAGAATTAAAATGATAGATTTTATTACTATTGAAATTCAAACTTTAATATAGGCTAGAGAAATTCAACATGAGATTGTCTGCATTACTAAAAACAATGTTAAACTTATGCTTTAGAAACAAAAAAAAAAAGAGTGTAAGAATATTGTAAACAACTGATTAATTAGTTTTCTTTCCCATCAATATTTTGAAAGCCAACAATGATGTGATGTTAAATTAAAAAAAAAACTTAATGCTAAAGGCTTAGCATTTTACTTGTTATTAATTTTATAAATATTTAGTAAGTATTAAATTTGAAAAACATAATTCTTTCCAAATTGTTAACCTTAAACTTTAAACACTGATCAAATAAATTAGATGGCACAACAGTCCATAGAAAACTAGGGCCTAGTGACTTACAGCTCTCAACCTAGTCATTTCAGGGATGGACGGCTAATTTGAGAAAGCACTTTTCAGGACAAAAATCACTCTTGGAGGATTGGTGGTTCTTAATTTTCTAGTCGTAAGCCTAATCGACACGAAATTAGAAAAAAGTGAAAAGTAAACAATGGAATTTGAATTAATAGACATTTTTAAAACTTGAAGATATTTAGGCATATCCTCTTCTTATACCCTGAAAATTAATTGTTGTAGCTATTCTGTGATTTTAAGTATAGCAAAATTTTAAAGCTGGCCATTCAGGACAGAGCGAAAATTACTTGCCAACCAATTTATGTCATTTTGTAATATTTGAATCGGAATTCGTATATTTTTAAATGAGCTTGTAAAAATAGTTTTATAAATGGATGTACGATGAATCGTTAATAATGGATTAAGCTAATCAGCCGTTTTTGATTGCCTATAAAATACATTCGTATAAATCATCTAAAGGCCTACTCATATCGAGACAAAAACATTGTTTTGCAAAACTTTAATAGGGGAGAGTACGATAACTTTGGCGACAAAGTTTAATGACGGATTTGTATAGAACAGTTAAAAACAAGCATTTTTTACTATGGGAGGGGGGGTCTATCTCCCCCCGTTTAGGCGGTAGGGGCAGTTTAAAAAACTATGTACATTAAATGGAAAAAAAATAATTAAAATATAACGGTAATACTTATAATTAAGTATTATACCTTTTTTTAAAGCCAACACTTTTGTCTATTAGCTTGTTTTTAAATCAAGTCAAAACTATGCATAGTTTTTGAAAAAAATTGTTTTAAAGTCAAAATTTTTGCAAAAAAAAGTTAAAAAAAAAGGTTTAAAGTGTAATTTTTCAAAACTTTTAGATTATCTACTATTTTTTTTTTATAATTCATTGCTCTTATTTGTTTTTGATCAAAAACTGAAAACTAGATGACTTGATGTCTTCTAGTTCTTGAGAAAATTGAAAATTACCAAAACAAAATATTTTAATTAAATTACTTTTTCCTTGCTTAAGTATTAACGTAGTCTTATTTTGATAGTAATAATCGATAAGATATACCTAGGGTAAATTAATTTTTCTTAAATCCAGCTTATTTAAATGCAAAAGAAACTTTGCATGCACCCCATCTAGCACCCACCGCACCTTGCACCCTCCCCACCTTGCACGCACTCCAACTTGCACCCACCCCAAATCCTATAGTGTGCCCAAGCAGGGGGGTTGCAGGGGGTCATCATGCCCCCCCCTTACAGATGCCACTGTTGCATACACCCAAACTCGCGCACACCTTACTGTTGCATACACCCAAACACGCATTACGCATACGCAAATACCATTATTACTATCAAAATAAGACCACTCAAGCAAAAAAAAAAAAGAATTAAATTAAAATAGTAGTTGTGGTTATTTTCAATTTTCTCAAAAACTAAAAGACATAAAATCATCTAGTTTTCAGTTTTTGATCAAAAACAAATAAGAGCAATAAATTCTGAAATAAAAACAATGGTAGATAATCTTGAAGTATTGAAAAAGTTACACTTTAAACCTTTTTTTAACTTTTTTCACTCAAATTTTGAGTTTAAAATTAAATTTTTATTTTCAATTTTTTCAAAAACTAAAAGACATAAAATCATCTAGTTTTCAGTTTTTGATCAAAAACAAATAAGAGCAATAAATTCTGAAATAAAAACAATGGTAGATAATCTTAAATTGAAAAAGTTACACTTTAAACCTTTTTTTACTCAAATTTTGAGTTTAAAATTAAATTTTTATTTTCAATTTTCTCAAAAACTAAAAGACATAAAATCATCTAGTTTTCAGTTTTTGATCAAAAACAAATAAAAGCAATAAATTCTGAAATAAAAACAATGGTAGATAATCTTGAAGTATTGAAAAAGTTACACTTTAAACCTTTTTTTAACTTTTTTTACTCAAATTTTGAGTTTAAAATTAAATTTTTCAAAAACTACGCATAGTTTTGACTTGATTTAAAAACTAGCTAATAGAACAGAATGTTGGCTTTAAAAAAATGTATACAACTTAATTGTAAGTATCACCGTTATTTTTTAATTATTTTTTTCCATTTTAAATAATAACTTTTTTAAATTGCCCCTCCCGTCTAAACGGGGGGAGATAGACCCCCTTCCCATAGTAAAAAATGCTTGTATTAAGACCCTCTACCAAAAACCGTTATTATATCTTGGCGCCAAAGTTATCGTACTCGTGCGCTTTAATAACTCAACTTATTTGTGCTAAAACACAAGTTTTTTTTTAAACCGATCAAAACTGAACAAATGGAAGATTACAGCTCTCTATAAAAAATTCGGGAATGTGTATTTTTCTCCTTATAAAATGGAAACAAAGAAACAAAAGAAAAAGATCTGTAATAGGGCTGCTGATGAGGAGTTATTGTTGAAGTTGTTGGCAGAGAGGGAGCAAACATTTCGCGGAAGGTGAGAAGAATCAAATTTTTTTTTCAAGAAATGGCGGAAGGTTTTGAGGGCAGGCTTGTTGAGTTCCTGGCCAAAAAATTTAAAACAAAACTTCACAATCCGAGAAGTTGATATGATTTAGTTCTTATCTAGAAATTATTCCAAAATTCACCTACATATTTCAACAGGACTGAACTTGTTGGGCTATCTGGTAGTTTCTCTTCAGAATGGGACATTTTTCAATCGAATTATAATTGAATAATGTATTTTCAATTTGTATTTTGTGTTTTGCAAATGGCCGCTCATCAAGTAAAAGTCTTTGGATATGAAATTTATTCACATTTTCCCTTGTTTCCTTGCTTCTTCGCTTTCCGATCTTAAAAAAACACCTCACAGCTTCTTATATAGAACTAAGTAGCAACAGAACCAGATAATTGTTAATAAAAAGCATGCGGTCAGAGAATTTTTTTTTTTCTGGAAACAATTGTCATGATCTTGGAAACAGCTGACATTAATATGGGAAGAGTGGAATAAACAATGGAAACGACTTGGAAATATTAAACATTTAAATTGGAATAATGGAAGCATCGCGTTCTTCCATGTTCGATTTTGTGAATAACCCAAAGCAAAGACGGTCGAAATTAAAGTATCGCTTCCAATACGATACGCCGCGTTTTCTCAAATAGGCCTACAGTTGTTTTTCCCGATAGCCACAATATACTTGGAAAGCTTTGTTGCGTTTATTTGTTTTTATTAAATTATTATAAATTTCTTTTCTTAAACCAATATAGTACAATGTTCAGACATTTGGTATAATACTCTCCTACCACTGAAAAATAATAAAAACCATGTTATTTTTTAAATATGAATAAAAGAAAGTTAGTGGTAGAAGGAAAAACTACTAAGCTTTAGATTTTTGTTTTATATTTTTCTTTTACATCTAAACACCAACAAAACACTATCCGGATACTTAATCCATCTGAGATTAAATGCAACCTATAAAATCTGTATCCAAAAATAAATGTTTTCCTTCACTGAACGCTGCCACACCTGTCAGTTTAAGAAATTCCTAAAAAGAGACAAAAGATAAGCTCAGTTCATATGCACATATAGCTGTTCCACAATTCATGCGAGAATGATGCCATTATATTCATAGGTGAAATTCTTGTATCTTGTGGATAAAAGTTGTGGCGGAGATTTAAAAAATTCAAGTAAAAAACTATTTATAAATAATTTGTTGCTTGTTACATTCGTAAAAATATGTCTCATTAAAACTTCATCCTCATCCAATAAAATCGAAAGCAATAATTAAGGCGACTCAAAACTTTGTTTATGTGTAAAAAGTATGTGTTAATTGAAGAAAAAAGTATTTTGATCTATTCATAATTTTATTTGCTCGCCCCTGAAATTCTAACGTACAATAAATTACAAATAAATGCCAACTAAATCAACTCTAACTTCAATATAATAATAAAAATATAGACGAAAAATATTTCACTACTTTTAACCAAAAAAAGAAGTTCCCTTTTATTGCTTATTTTGTAAAGATATCAATCTTTTCTATTTTCATGACCGAATAATTTTTCTGTATTTCATAGATACATATATAAAAACCAGATTGCAGTTACCTACTCCATTACCATTAGAAATCGAGGACGGCAAATTGTTTGAGTGCAAAGAAAAAATCGAATTCGAGTCATATACTGCCAAATTTCAGCTTGGGATTGGATTGAAAGGTATGTACAATGTACATATGTATCTAGGTACATATATATTTTATTTTTCAATTAAAAAGGATGACGTTTTTTCCAAAATATTTATAATTTGTCGGTGAATTAAACTTCTTTCGTTCCCAATTTTGGTCATTTGTGTTTTTGGCACTCTTAATAAATACGAATAGAAAAAGTTTGATTGATTTTCCCAATTTTTTGAAGGTGATTCTGATTGTTACTGTACTTATCAGAGGATATTGAAATAAAGCTTGGTTGAGATTTGACGTGCAATTATTTTTTCGTTCCAATATTTGGTTGGTGTACTAAAAATTGTGCACAAAATTCTCAATGACAAAGCATTATTAAGGAAAATAATATGTTGTCTTATTTTTGTCTTAACTAAGTAAGGCAGGTAGGTATAGCTCGTACCTACTTCGTATTGTTTTTTTGGAAAAAGTAAGAAGACTCGAGGTAGGTAGGTGGAATTTATTTGCATTCAGTTCACACCTACTTTATAAATATATAGATAGTAGATATGATGTAAATTTTACCCAAGCAGTCATACCTAAAGAAACTTCTAATAAAAAAATATCAAAATCAAGCGACTGTAAAAAATTGAAATGTCTTGACTCTTGTGTGGAATTTACTTTTGAGTTATATGAAAAGTTTAGGTGCCATTAAGGTTTTCAATTATAATAATTCTGGACACTATTGCATGATATTTATAATTATTTTAAGAAGAGGTCGTATTTCAACTTGAAATTTCTTGGAATAGGTACAAAACAAAAAGTAACTTATGTTAATCCCAGATTTTTTCAAACCAAAGGAAGCGTTCTAGTCTCTAACCTCAAATAGATAAATTAAGAGTTAGTAAGTTATGGAATAAGGGATAAATTAACAACCCTTTTCGGCTGTTTTGGTCATAATAATTTATTAATAAAACAAAATCATTATTTTTCCCGACGTTTCGACTAAGTTTTTAGTCTTCTTCAGGGGCACTTTATTAAACATTAGAATAAATACAATTATAATTAGTTCGTAATTACATACATTATTTAAGAAGAAACTTACTTTACGTTAACTTGAGTTACATTAAACAATTAACAAAAATAAAAAAGATGAAACTTTTTTTTTTGAAGAAGACTAAAAACTTAGTCGAAACGTCGGGAAAAATAATGATTTTGTTTCATTAATAAATTATTATGACCAAAACAGCCGAAAAGAGTAATCTTAAAACAAAGAATAACATACAAATTGGTCAAAACAAACACCTGATAAATTAACAACCTTATCCTGGCAACCTCACAGATGTCTCAGAAGTCACGATAACCTCATATAGCATTGCAGCTTTGGGAGAGTTTATTTCACGACCTCATGATCTGTTGAAAGAACAAATTCTCAAAACAAATCAATTTTATCTTCGTCCATCTTATAAAATTATAATTGTTAGATATTGATTACAAATAGTTTTTATTATTTTTGTTCACTTCTAAAACACACTAAAACTAATTATTTATGAAATTATTGTCATATGTACATAAATATCGCCCAAGTGGTCGCCGTCACCTGGGCGGCACACCTTTAACTGATGGCCCACATATTCGAGGACGCATAACTAAAGTACTATGCCGTTAAAATGCCGAATTATCTCATCTTTTAGCTCTTGAACTGCTACTGGCTTATCGACGTACACATTTTCTTTCAAATAGCCCTAAAAAAAAGAAGTCCAACGGTTTCAAATCACACGATATCACCACCACGTAACGTAACACGGCCATTGAATTTGTCGCGCAAAAGAGCCGTTTCCACAGTTGCCATTTCTTGCCATATATTAGACAATTGACGGCGGCGCCTGAAATGGCTAAGAGGCTTTAGTTCTTTAGTCAATGTGACCTACAGACCCGGATTGCTCAAATTTTTAAACGATTTTTCCGATTGTACTCACATTTGGACGATTTAATTGACCGACAAATGGTTGCACTTTGATTTGAACACCAATTTTCATAATAAGCCTAAATAACTTTAACGCGTTGCTCGATTCTATATCTTTCCATGGTTCAAATTAAGTTAGTCTGAAATTGAGAAATGTCAAATGAAATGCAAAGAAAACTTGACGTTTAGCTGTTGTTCACATTCAACATCGGCCCTTTAAGTTTAACCACCCTTTATTATATTTGTTATATTTATCACTAAAAATTAAATTTAAATTGATTTCTTTTTACTTTTTAGGGCGACGCAATTCCAAATAGCATGGCTTTAAATATGGCGGTTCCCTTACCCGGTATTGGAGGCATATCGTCAATGTCTCCAATCAGAATGGAGTGTTGGGATAATTTAAAAATGATGGTATCACCAATCGGAAGTGAATCCAGCGGTGTTAGCTCTTTGGATTCAGAAGATATAAAGGTTTGATAAATGATATTAGTTAAAATTGTTTATTTATTTATTTTAATACCAAAATCGTACAACGGGGTACACATAAACTAAAAAAGTGAAAACAGCAACCTTCGACTTAATAAATAGAGATGATGGCACGAAAATAAATAAAAGTTTGTTGTATGTCTTGAAAATTTAGTTAAAAAGTCATTATCGAATAATTTAACTTGTGTGAAAGAAATCCATTTATTTATATACATCCAAAACTTTTACTAACAAAGTTCTACTTTTGAGATGAATATATTTTGTTAAAAATATAAATAATTGTTTTAGCTTATTATATTAAATAGATCTTTGAAAAAAAAAAATTAGGAAAGACCTAAGATCTATAAATATCTATCATACATACATACAAAAATCCACTATGCTAAATCCAATATCCGTAGTAAAAATATCCTTGAAACGTGTTTTGCTCATTTTGTCATTAAACACAAAATGTCACTTGGATTTTGTTCTGTTCTCAAGCAGTAAAACTTCAAACCCTATTTAATAAAAAAATGCATCCGAACACATCGAAACCTAAACGTAAAGACAAAAATGAGAACTTACTGTTTCTTACCCAAAGCTATGATCATTGTTTTATCACCGTTATTGTGCTTTCTAAGCAAAAACGTTTTCATATTGCAAACACTAAAATCTTAATTCTGTAGTATTTGTTCCTAAACTGACAAAAAATTACAGAAATCATGTAAAAGAATTTCCAATTTGATTTAAAATTATTTAATTCTAAACAATAATGGCGCCTATTTAAAACTTACTCTAAATAATTTTTAAATTCGAAGTCTACTCTTAAAATGAGTTTTATAATAATAATTTTAAACGATATAAAGTATAGGTGAAAAAACCGGGGACCTCTAGATCTGCACTGAAATTCTCTACCATAGTGCCCATAAAAAACATACAAATGCGTTAAAAAACTTCATTGGTTATTAGAGATGTTTAAAGTTTTTAAAATTAAAACAAATTTAAACAAGACTTTTTAAATAAAGAACTACTTTAACTAGAGTCGACTTTATTGATTAAACGAGAACTGTTTAAAGGGAGCGTATCGGAATCCCGCTTTTTAAGATCCCGTTTTTAAAAAATCCCGAAAAAAAGTTTTAAAATCCCGTCTTCTAAAATACCAACTTTTTAAAATTCCGTCTTTTAAAATCTCGCTTTTTCAAAAATCAAAATCCCGATCAATTAAAATCCCGATTTTTGAATTCTCGTTTTTTTTACAAAATATGTGCATTAAACTAAATAACAATATGAGTGAGTCAAAGGATTGAATCGTGCCTATTACCGATGTCGTCTCGTTTTTTTGACGACTCTCGTTTTCTTTGTCGTGTCTTTTTTTAAGTGATATTCTATAACTTTTTCGACGCGACTATTTTGTAGCAGATTTTTAAACGATGAAAATGTATCAGAGATCTGTCAAACTGAAATCAAATTCTAAATCATTTCATTACTCGATATTCAACAAATGTGTTTTTATTAAATTATTACCAAATAAATAAATTATTAAAATGATAAGTGTTGAAATGTATTACAACACAAGCAGCGATAGTGACAATGATGAAGAAGGTAGAGAGCGAAATATTGCAAAGGCACAATTAATTGTAAAAATAGGACAGTGAAGCGTCGGCATCTGCATTTGTAGCCTGAATTTGCTTTGACTTATGTACATATGTCCGGATGATGAAGACGTTGAAGTGGTTGGGAGCTGCGATACACCAATTGCATTTCCACTCGGGCTTAACCATCTGTTTATATTTAAGTAGATTTGCAACAGGATCCTCAAGCGCAGATAGGATGTGCAATTGGTTTGGCCCTCCTCCAGTTCCTTTCACTTCTATTTTGTTGTTCTGAACAATTTTTTTTACTTTAAATTCAAAGTCAGCCCAAGCTGATAAAAGCATATTTAAAATGTGTTCATGTAAATAGAATAAACTGATTCAAACCTTTTGCCAACCATCACCATCTCTTATTGGAGGACTTTTGCTGTTGAGTTTATCAGGTATTACATTCCTTTCTTTTTTAAAATCAACTTTGTTCATACATTTCAAAAATCCCCTAGCCAACTGCTCGTTGCTTTCCATCAGCTGGACAAGCTCCTCGAATTGGTTTTGGTTTGTTAATTTTAACTGAAAATGTTCAAAAATATTTATTTTTTATTTATCGCAAATAAAGTACTAATAAATTCCATAAAATAAATTATTTAACAAGGAAACAGTTTTGCGAACTTCCATTTCTTCGTCGTGAGCAAATTTTCAAACGATAGATACCGTCGTTTTTTTCATTGTCGTCGTTTCCTTTCGTCTTACAGAATGCTGAATTAAGCGTTCAACACACTTGACGTTTACACACGACAACAAAACGAGTGACAAAAATTGAAAACGACTTATGGAATGTAGATTGTGTCGTGTCGTATATTTTGCTGTCGTTTACAACATCGGTAATAGGGGTGAATGTTAAATTAAGAAGCGTATCGGAATCCCGCTTTTTAAAATCAAGCAGTAAACTTTGTTAATTGATTTGAGTTTGTTTTGTTTAAAAAAAAAAACTACTTTATACTTTATATTTTTATTTTTTGATATCTTACATTTGTTAAAGCTCACAAGAAAAGGAAGAAATATTAGAAAAATATCACATTTTTATTAATATTAAACAATATTTTTATAATTTTTGATCCCGATTTTGCAATCAAAACTATTTGTTTAATTTAAACAAAAAACAGCGCAATTTTTTAAATTAAACAACTAGTTTTTATTGCAAAATCGGGATTACAAAAAGCGGGATTATAAAAAATCAGATTTATAAAAAGCTGGATTATAAAAAACGGTATTTAAGAAATGGGAATATAAAAACCGGGATATCGAACCCAACCACTGTTTTTAAGTTTTGCGCAAATTGCTCAGATCAAGGTCAACATCAAATTTGTGAATTAATAATTATACATAACAGTCCATACTCATTTTTTCAATCCATCTTATTTATTTATAAAGAAAAAAAAAAAAATACACATATATGTATTATATTAGATTGAACGAACTTTGAAAAATCTATAACTTCACAGACCTAGGAAAAATAGGAACATAGTAAAAAAATGCTTTAAAAAATCGTTGAAAAGAGTTATGAATATAAACCCTTACTGAAATACGCAAAAACAAATTTTTCCTCGAAAATCCTAAACCTGATTTAAGAAAAAAATAAATCAAATAAACTACAAAATGCTACTAATACATTTTTCCACTTATTCCTATCGTTCGAAAGTTACAAAACATATTGGTTCTTATTATTTGTCTTATTTTTTTCTTGCCGCTCGAAAACGTTTTGTAATAACAGTTGTTGAGTTTTATATTTTTGTCTTGATAGTGTGGTATGTTTGCAACCAACACAACAAATGCTAACCTTACTGTAGGGTTTCGGGGATTTTTTTCAACGTTTAAGGCTGCGCCTACAGTAGTGCGGGTGGAGATGCAACAAAGTGCGCACAGAAAAAGCGATTTTGTGTTTGTTTATTTTTTCTTAAAATAAACATTTCTCGCACGAAATCGCTTGAAGAAGTGCTCAGCACAGTTTGTATGCAAGAATCTTGCGAGAACCTTGCGACAGACGCGCAAGTGTCGCATGAAATATTGCTTCACTCTACACACGTGTATAATATAACATATAAACATTTTTTTCGCAACCAAACCTCTCATGCATTCAAACGCGATGTTTTGCTGTTTTGAATGATTAAAATGCAATATTTTTGAAAAAAAAAACTCAAATATTTTTCAAATACATTGCACATAATTAAACGCACTCTTGGAAATCAAAGTAAGAATAAATGTTTAAGTTTCATAAAATTAGAAGCTTAATATTTTTTGTAGGGCTACTTTTTGGCATTTTACATTTTTTTTAGCCATTCTACAGGTTTTTTTTTTAAATACGAGGGTATTATTCTCACAAATTTCGGTGACTTTAGCTTTCAATTGATTTTTGTTACATGGGTTGCAGTTCTAGAGTCTTCCCCAAAATGCTCAATGGTATTGAGGTCCGATGACTATGGTGGGGTCTTGAGCTGGTTTCTGGCATTATAAAGCAAACATTCACAAGAAACGATGTGTTTTTAGGATCGTTATCCTATTGAAAGTAAAATGTTATTAAATATGTTAATTTAAATATAATTGTCCAAAAACATCGAATATTAAATATTAAAATTACGAATTACTTCTTTTCATAAAATGTATGCTCAATTTTGAGAGTAACTGGGCCCAACTATGTAATTGGACTCTATAATAAAAATGTTCGAATTCGCACAATCGAAACTATGTAATTCTTTTAGAACATTTTAATATACGATAATCGAACACCCTGGGTAGTGCCAGCTTTATACTTTTGCAAAATCGGAACTACTTATATCGAAAATAAATGTCAAACCTAATCGAAATAGCAAATAATCATTCGACATCAAATTTGGTTATGAGCAATCAAAGAAAGTGTTTTGTTTTTAAATTTGTATTAATTTATTGCTATGTACAGTGGCTCCGACGAATAATCGGTCACATGAAATAGAAATTTTCACAATGCATTTTCTACGAGAAAATGAATGGAAAGTGTAAAACATTATAACCATTTTATATGACATTTGAACACATTTGTATTTTAAAATAAGCCAAAACTAATATTCGAGCTATTAAACAGTAAATTTATATTAAAAACAAAAACAACTCTATAATTTAACACCTCACAAATAATCGGACACTTAATTTTAAGTTCTTAGTTGCGTATTCTTTCGATTTAATCGCTTTCTCAAGGCGTCGAGGTATTGAAGAGAGAAGTTTTTAACATATGTACATCAGGACTTATTATTTGTCATTCAATGTTTCTGAAGTTCTTTTGAGCAATTCGATTTCCCAGTTTATCCATTATATGCTCCATTGCCTTAAGATCAGGTGTCTTATTTTGTGTTTTAAGCACCTTAGGGCAGTTATACAATAATTACGACCTTGCTGTACAAGAGGTGTGCTTTGGTAATTGTCCTGGTAGAAAATGGAATTGTCTGGTATTCCTAGTTTACTGACACTGGACCACAAATTTTGTTTTAAAATATTGATGTTGGCCATTTGATAAATTTTACCCTCCACAAAATATTAGTTCCGATCACCACAACCTGCAACACATCCTCATACCTTGACCAACTAACCGTCATGCTTTACAGTAACCTGAGTATTCTTATGAGAAAATTCTTCATTTGCTTTTCGTCGATCATACATTCTTCCATCTGAACCTAAAAGGTTAAATTTGCTTTCGTCCGTGGACAAAATCTAATTTATAATATTGTGTAATGGTTAACTAAGAATACAAAAATATGTAGTTCCACTTTATTTCAAGTGTTATATGTTCATTAACAAACTTAAGTCTTTCATTTCTATTTTTTCACTGTTGTATAAGAACCTTTTATACACGGCTGCACGACCATTTCGGTCATTCTTCGATGGCGATGCTTATTCTGATGGTTTCTTTGCTGACTTCTTTACTCGTGGTCTCTTTCAAAAAAATCTTCAGAGATTCCGAAGATAAGAAGGAGTTTTAGTTGATTAACCTAAAAAGAAGCTTCTCATCGAACGTCTCCAGCTTCTTTTCTTTTACTTTTCTGCCTACATTATGAATCATTTTTTCATATTTAAATCGTAAATTTATGTAATGGACTGTGGAAAGGCTCCGTTGCGCAATTTTTTCTCTTTCTCGAACTGATTTACGTCCTGGTTATGCAAAAAAAAAAAACAATTTTCTGATTTTCAAAGACGTTTGTTTTTATTTTGATGTCTTTTCGACGTGGAATAGTCTTCCGTAATACAAGGTTAATAATAACATTGTCATTGGAGGTGAAAAATACCGTTACAGAACTACTATAGTGTAAAAACAGCTAGTGTCCGATTATGTGTGGGAGCTTAAATTAAGGAGTTGTTTTTGTTTTTTTTTTTTTAATTTAATTGCTCATTAATAATTTGAAATGCATTTTATTTTATTTAAACTTAATTTGAACTTAATTATGTTTTAAAATGATGATTATGTTCTTCTTCTTCTATGCATTTGCATTTCGAAAATGTACATTCTCTTAGTCCGATTAGTCGTGGGAGCCACTGTACACAGTAATTCAGCCCCTTTAAAAGAAAAAAATAATGATCCTAACAATGAAGAAGATCAAAACATTGCAAGAATTTTCGATGCGATTGTTACTGATCATGTTTAAACGAGATCTTAAGTGGCAAAGTCAAAAACGTTTTAGGAATTCTACTGTGTTCGATTTGTTCTTCTCTTTCTTCTTTTTCATTTCAAAAAGTCCAACAATACCCAGTGCTTTAAAGACAGATGCAGGCACATGGACTACCACAGATGAAGAATCTCTTAATCTGCTATTAGACACCCACTTTCCAGGTAGCTCTAACATACTTAACGACTTAACATCAGAGTCTCAAGCTTCTACAAGCGATTTAGTTGATCTAATAACGCGGGAAAAACTGCAATGGGCCATAGATAGCTTTGATCCATATAAATCTCCAGGACCAGACGGAATCATCCCGGCCGAACTACAAAAATGCTCAGACATGATCATTCCACCATTGGAAATCATTCTGACAAGCTGTTTAAGGCTGAGATATATTCCCAAAGCCTGGAGAATGGCAAAAGTAGTCTTTATTCCTAAAGCAGGGAAACCCTCCCACGTTAACCCTAAAGATCTACGACCAATCAGCCTATCATCCTTCCTTCTTAAAACCTTGGAAAGATTGATTGAAATTTACATCAGACATAACCTAAGACCATGTCTCATTTCCACAGCTCAACATGCTTACTCTAAGGGAAAATCAGTAGAAACAGCACTTCATTCGCTGGTTCGCAGTATTGAATACTCCCTCGAATACAAAGAATATAACCTATAGCTTTCCTAGATATTGAAGGAGCTTTCAACAACGTCAGTTACCAGGCGATCACGACAGCAATGGAAAAGCTGCAATTAAAGAAACCACTCATAGATTTTATTAGTCTCATGCTCTAAAGCAGGACAATAACTTCAAGCATGAGAAGCTTTACTACCACCAGATCGGTGCATCAAGGTACCCCCCAAGGAGGGGTCCTTTCGCCTCTCTTATGGAACATGGTAGTAAACGACCTTCTAACATCATTAGAAGCAGAGGGTTTCAGGGTGATTGCCTATGCTGACGACGTTGCAATATCTGTATCTGGAAAACACTCCCAAGTTCTCGCGGAACTCCTACAAAATGCCTTGAATAGGCTAACAAAATGGGCTAAGCAATGTGGCCTGGACGTTTTCAAGAAGGTACAAAATTCCTCAGCTCAGCCCACCCAAGATTAAAGGAATACCATTAAGGTTTTCCGACCAAGCTAAATATTTAGGCCTCATTTTAGACAAAAAACTAAATTGGAAGGCAAATATTGATGAAAGAGTAAAAAAGGCTACTGTAGCGCTTTTTACTTGTAAAAAGGCCATAGGATCAAAATGGGGCTTCTCCCCAAAAATAACTCACTGGCTATACACTTCGGTAATTAGACCGATACTCACTTATGGAGTTGTCGTATGGTGGACCGCACTGGAGAAGATGGTAAATCTAAATAAGTTCATCAAGGTCCAGCGGTCAGCAGGTATGTGCACCACAGGAGCACTTCGCTCAACACCAACTGCAGCCCTGGATGTGCTTTTAAACCTAACACCTCTTGACATCTTCTCCAAAATGGTGGCAGCCAACTCATGTGTGAGGCTTAGAGCCACCTCTCAATGGAACAGTAACAATACTGGACATACTATCATTCTAGACAATTTCAGATCTATCCCAGATCGCTTAGACTATACCACCCCTAAAATGGTATTCGGTAAAAACTTCCATGTGTCCATCCCTTCAAGATCCTCCTGGGAAGAAGAGAGACCCCTGGAAGACAATGCGATACACTTCTATACAGACGGTTCAAAGACCGATTACGGAGTTGGAAGTGGTATCTATTCGGAACAACTGAATCTAAGTCTATCATATAGACTTCCCAATCAATGTAGTGTATTCCAGGCAGAAGTAATGGCGATTAAAGAGGCACTATCCTGGCTCAGAGAAAACGTTATATCTTGCAAGGATATACGAATCTTCTCGGACAGCCAGGCTGCTCTTAAATCTCTCGCGTCTGTCTCCACAAACTCACAAGTAGTCCACGATTGTCGATCATCTCTGAATGAGATGACAGAACAGTTTAATATTCACCTCATTTGGGTGCCGGGCCACAGAGACATTCCGGGAAATTGTAAAGCCGATGAGCTCGCCAAAAACGGAACACTTCTGCCTAATGTTAGACAAAAACATAACATAGGAACACTACTTGCTACATGCAAATATCTTCTCAAACAATATGCTCTAGAAGCAACAAATGCTAGATGGTCACAGAGTACCACCTGCCTAGCAACCAAGCAAATATGGCCAAGCATAGATTTAAATCGGTCAAAAGGCTTGATAAGCTCTACAATTGGAGTAATAACAGGACACTGCCTCATAGGAAGACATGCTCTGAGGCTAGGGGTCTACACAAATGACTTTTGTAGAAGCTGCATGGACGAGGAGGAAGAGGAAACAGTCCAACACCTTCTATGTACATGTCCAGCACTCTCCATTAGAAGGAATAACTTTCTTGGCAATCCCTTCTTCGACAATACCAGTGAACTGGCAACGATTGACACAAAGTGTCTCTCTAACTTTATTAAAAGCACAAAATGGTTTGTTTAATTTTCATTACTCCCCCATGAGTAACCTCATTAGTGGTATCACAATGGACCCTTGCGGTCTAAGTGAGTCGATGACATCTGGACAGCCACTCCAACCTAACCTAACCTTCTTCTTTTTCATTGTACCAAAATCAAATCGCCACACAGTTCATGTTAAAAACTGTGTTTGATTTTTCAGAAAAAAGAATTTGAAAACTGGCTGACGGCCCTTCCGGCCATGCCACTAAAGATTGAAATTTAAATTTAAACTCAAATGTTTTTGTAAATAATTATTATGAATAAATCTTTTATAAGAATATTATATTATAAGAATAAATACCAAGACAATGGAATTTGAAAAACTTCAAATTCAATCGCCGAGAAAATTGTTTTATTATTTCAATTTCACTGAAAACCTAAAAGTGATACTCGTTCGAAAGAAAAAGAATTTGCATTACTTTCATTCGATTCTTATTTAATACATAATACCAAATGAAAGTAGAATCGGAAATAGGTTTCGATTAGAATTGAAAATAGAAACGAAATACATTATGTAGTTGGTCCCCTGTATACAGAAATACAGAACAAATATACATTTGCAAACTGAAAAAATAATTTCGTTTATTGTTTTATTTAAACAAATAATCATCATGCGAATGTTATGAAATCCAATGACTCATTAAACAACAAAAAAAAAACGTTTCACAGATAAATTGTATTACAGAATAAGATACAACACAAGAATTGTTAAATAATCATATTTATTAATATTTTTTTGATATTGAAATACCTAATACAGATATAAATAAAAGTATCAAAGACTGCAATGAGATCTATGAGGAACATTGCAATTGAATCCATAAGAGTAAGTTTAAATGCGAAAATTATCTTTATACCTACACTTGCCAGTGAACAAAATAACAAAACATTTGGTGAGCTGAACTCATCTTCGTTCATTGAGTACAATAATAAAGTTCCAGAACTTTCGATGTTCTTATACTCGATCGTTTATGTTTCCATTTTATTTAGTGTAACTCATCATTGCTTGACGCTCAACAGTAAATAAGCAACAATGTTCAATGAATTTCTGAAAATAAAAGTTTTTGTTTTTTACAAAACTAAGATTCAGCACTTGTGTTGTTCTTACACTCACCGTTTCAATAATAAATTTTGTATTGTTTGTTTTTTGTCAACTACCATTAATCAACATTAAATACAACAATCTAGTTTACGAATCATAAAACGCTTTCGTAAAACTGAAAATTTAATTCATAATGATTTTATTTTAAACAGATTACACCGACAGCACAAAAACGACCAGAAGCAGTTAAACGGGAATTACGAATTTACTACAATGGCCGTAACGTTTTGGATCTTTATAACAACTTGGAAACAAACTCATCGACCTGGAATTTTCGGTACTCTCATCTGCCTGAAAAGAATAATATATCTATGTTTTGGGCCAATCGATCCCTATATAATCGACTAGGACCAAATGGTCTGACTCCTGTTTACACGATAAGCAAATGCGAATGCTGTGATTTTCAATTTACAAGTGATTGTCCTAATAGTTACTTAAGTGAAACATCTCTTGTTTTGTCTTCAACTACATCATCTCCAATGATGTTTACGACCGCTTCTTCCACTAAAAGGGCGGAATTTCGTCCACCAAAATCGGCTTTGTCTGTTACACCAACATTAAATTTGTCATCTGGTTTTAAACATCATCAGCAACATCAACAACAACAACTTAGAGAACACAAAAATTGTTCCGAACCTACTATAAATAAACAATTCATCAATCAAAATAAACCTAAGATAAGTGACATGTTTTCCACTAAAAACACCGGACTTTTCGCTGCAAATAACAACAACAATAACAATAACAATGGTTATTTTAACAATATAAATAAATTCAACAATGGTATTTGTAGCACTAAAACTATAGCAACAACTGATTTATCACAGTTAGCATCCAATCTAGTTTCCATGAATTTTTCTAATTCTACCTCTTATACACCCCCATTAATAAATTACGGTAATAATGTCGTCCATAACAATGATTACAATGAAACAATGTTGTCAAAGAACTCTAAATCTAATGTACCTATGCCTACTACAAACTTATTTAATAATAGTTCAATTAATTTAGCAAACTTAAATACTCCTGTTGCAAGTGCAAATTATAGTTTTCAAGATAATAATATATTTCCAAACAATATTCATCCTAATCAAATTCATTCAGGTAACTCTGTCGGCAATAAATCTCAATCATCTTCATCAAATAATTTGTTTTCGCTTTTTAACTCCAACAACAACAACAACAATAATAACACAAACAATTCAGTCAACCATGCATTCAGTGCCAACGTCGAAAGCAACACTTTCATAAATTCTTTTAACAATCCATTAAATAATAATAATAGGAACAACATTGGAAACAATCCTCTAACAGTGAACTCTCAAAATTACGGAAGAATGTACAAATATTTTTAAGACCAATTCGTGGCGTTCTAAAAAACGCATTTGTCCATAAACTGATATTAATGAATTAATTATATTATAAATGATGTTTTATAAGAATTTAAATATTACACAACTGATATCACATTCGTGTCCTAAGTTTTTTTTTTTTATTTTTAAGATAAACTATATAAATGTACATAAGAATGTGTTTACGATCACATGATTTATGTTTAGCTCAGAAAGTGCAGAAATAAATTGTAATAATGTTCCGTTTATAGAACAGATGTCGCAATAACTCTGACTCTGAAGAACGGTACATTAAACAACTCTTTATTTTATATATTTTTTTTAATTAATATTTTGATGCTTTTTGCCATTAGTTAAGTACATACATAAGTGTATAATGCATCGATTAAAACAAAACAAAATTAAGGCTTTTAGCGAGAGGTGTTATGTTTCTTAAATGTGATAGTTATTTTTCCAATACCAAAAGTAAATTGTATAATTTTGAAAGACTTTTAAATTTAAAACTTTAAAACAAAAATCACAAACTATGTTATTTATTATATGTATTTTTATAAAGGGAATTAAAAAGAACTTATTTTCCAATTACCGTCCTTAACAATTATATTGTAGGTATATGTACTTATTTATCTATCACTCCAATGCCCCACCATGTGATTGTTATTGTTTTTGAGATTTGTAATGTAGAACTCGTTTGATAACCGTTTTACTTACTTGTACTCAGCTAAGCAAGAACAGAAAGTACCTACAGGTATTATTTTATTAGGTCAGAATATCTAATGAATTGAAGATTTTTGATTTTTTTTTAGATTTCTGTTTACTTAAATCAATAATTCACATTTAGAATGGTTGAATCATTGAGTCTTTTAAATTCATAATAGTACTTTTTAATTATCAACCGCACAATTCAATTTAAAGCAATTGAAACAAAACATATTTTATGTTTTATTTCTCTTATAATATTATACACAAACGACACAACTTTACTGTTAGTTTCAAAAATTGAATTAGAAAATTGAAATTATAGATGATCGATCGAGCAGAAAGAACATAATTTACTTCAAAACTAACAAAAAATCAAACGAATACTATGCCTAAACAGGGCTAAATGATGTACTTGTTCTTAATCGTTCATATCTAGCTATTCTCCTCAGTAACTTGTGCAACAGTAATGATATTGAATATCACCAATTAACAAGTTATGTATGTAAAATCAAGAACCATCACCAAAAGCCAAGAAAGAAGAAGTTAGTGGAATGGTATGAAGTGGCGGAATTAAAATCAGATTTTTTCACATTAGTTATCGGCTGTACTCTAAGCACATATTTTAATATCTTCAATCCAACAATGATAAATGGAAAACTACACTAATTTACTAGCTTACTATTTATTATAAAGCGTTTTAGCCAATGACATAATTTCTACGATGTTTACATATGAAATCAGCCATATTTTAAGTAAATTACTCCTATGACAAGAAAATTTTACATACAAGAAAACTCCATACCGCCACCGATTAACAATTAATTATAAAATCACATATTTTGTATGCATTTTGATTTTTATCCTTAAACGTCCTCAAATTCGTACATTTTTCCATTTAACAGATTATGTTGTTTGAATGAAACTATTTATGTATAAGCTAGAATGATTGTGAAAAGCCTAATAGAGTAAAGAATATTGTAGTTCTGGCACACTACCATATTGTTGGTAACGACTTATAAATTAAGTAGTTTTGCTTTACTTTAGTTTTATTAAAAAAAAAAAAAATTGACCAAGTGGGCTTTGCCACTAAAAATTCACAACGAAACACAAAACAAAATCTAACTAAGTTAATCTCCTACTATAACTTGTTTTTTATTAATTTAACTTCTTTTTTTAATTTCGATTTAACAAGAAGTCGGACACGACGCACGGTAACCATCTTTGCTCATTCTCGTAATTGATTGTTCGAAAATTATCAATCTACGAGATCTTATCTCTGTTTAAATTTAAAAGTTGCTTTCAAAAACAAAATATTTTACTATAAAAATACCTTAAATATAAAAATAATCGGAAAGCGACTGCAAGCGACCGAAGCAATGAATATGTACCTAAGTATTAAATTTAATGATATAGTTCAAAACAAATTAAAAACTTAACAGCCAATCAGAACATTATATTAATTATGTATCTTCTTTACTAGTTTAAGGTATGAAGTTGCTTTTTAAATTAAATTCGTGTTGTTATTGTTGTTTATTTGCTGTGCTCAATTGAATTAAATTTCAAAAAGGTTTTATTTTATATATCTTTATTTGTTTGAAGTGCCACTAGTTTGCAGGTTATTTTAAACTTTATTTGAAACTCAAAAAGAAAAACTATAAAAGCCTTTTAAAGCCAAAATTATACATAATGTTCATACATAATGTACTTGTACGTACATAAAATCTCCAAATATAAAATGTTTGCATTAATATATACTAAATACTTATGTGGTTGTTTGTAAGAAATAAGAATGAAATCCCAAGTGCTTGGTGGCGTAAATAAATAATGTGAAAAGTAGAATTTAAGTATAACATAGTTAGTAATTTAAAATGCAAAGAAATTACTCAAAACATAAGAAAATTGCAAACACATGCATTTTTGATAATATGGTATGCGAAAAAGTGAAATGTTTGCATATTATTCCCGTATTACAAAATTCTGTATGTAATCATATTCATTTGATGCAAAAGTTATTTTGTCCGTAACAACAATGTCCAGGTTTATTTTCGTTTAAGTTCCCTACAGGCCTGCGGGCTAGTTGAATGTCCAATCTAATTTTCTAATTTTTTTTAGATTGTGGACTGAGCCATATTTCTCTTAAAAAACAAAAATCTCCAAGAAAGAACGACTTTGATGAAAACACTAATTTTTTAGCTTAGAAATGTTTTCTTTACTATGACCAAATTATTAAAACAAATTTTCTGTTACGTTATGGACTACGAAAAAATTAATTATGTATGTTACCTTTATTTAGTGTTCAGATTATTTGTGGGTCGTTGACTCAATTGAGACTTATTATGATACAAAATATTATTAGTTAGAATATGAAAGTATGTAAATTAATACATATGGCATTAAACTATTTATCATTTAATTTTATTAATCTTTATGTACCTCCTAAAATTAAGTATTTAAGAATAAACAGATTGGCTCAGATTGTTTTCATAAATATTAACACACATAATAATGAAGATGATATCAACATACAACAAACAAATGTTTGGTAAAAATTGTTTAATTGTTACTTTAAAGCCAAATTAATATTTCTAGTTTTTTTTTTTTATTTTAAGGACTATTTACATTTACAAGTTAAAACGTTATACATAGAAGTAGGCTGTTTTTGGAGTAATTTAAAACATACAACAAAACAAGAAAAAAACTTTTTTCTTAACTATATTTTCTAATTTAATGTTATTTTATTAAGTTTTATAAAACACAAACATATTGCCAAATCAATATCTATCCTAAATTTAAACAAATAATGAATATAAATAGAAAAAGTTATCTTATCTTATCTCGTTTTTGCAAATACAAAAAAAGTGTCGTGTTTTCTATCATTGTCAGTCCTTTTCATATAAAAATAAATACCATGATTATTCATAAATTTATCGGTAAAATAATTAAATATATTAACCAAGGCATCAATAAGTAATTTGTGTATGCCAAAAATTTAAATTTAATTTTGCTTGTGCGTTTTGAAACTATTTTCTCGCTATTTATTTTTTGAATGATCGATAAAATTATAAGAATAATAATTTATGTGACTAAAATATTTGTGTGTAATTAAATATTAAATTAATAATTGTAATTCTTAAAGTCAAAGTCAGTTTAATAATATACATACATACATACATATGTGTGGTAATTATATTAAAAATCGAATTTAAATATTTTATTAAATAAGACGATCCCACAGTCTCGCAATAACAATTTATCAAAAGTGTCTAAATTTGTGAAAAAAGAAAGTTTTCTGTTAAATATATTTTAACTTGTTGAATTTTAATTATTGATACTTTAAAAGTAAATTATAACATAATAAATTTAATTTTAATTTGTTTGCCAAAGGCTTGCGCAAGGAAGAAAGAAAGGCGAGGTATATCTACATATATAAATAAGAAACAGGTCCTGCATTCAACTTGTTTGAAAGTTAAATTTTATGTGGGCAATTTTAACAGAAAACAATATCAAATAATATGACAATCCCTTTGCCAAAGTACAAGACATTCAAAAGTCAGAAGAGTACGTCCTAAAATCGATTGTTTAAATAGCAAAAACTCTCCTTTCCACAAATCGCAAGACATAAATGAAAAGGAAAAATTATTTTTCGAAAACGAAATGTAACGGAAATTAATTTTTTCTAGAGTACAAATTTGTGCCTTATTTGTTGAGATAAAGTTTTAAAATAAAACAAAATTGCTACTTAAGAGTTCATTATTTTATCTCACAAACCAAAAAAAATCTCTGTTCATCAAGGAGTTACTATGTTTTTGTATTGTTAAAGAGCTAGTATGGTACTTCTTAATTTAGTCATTCCGCCATCTTTTCCATTAATAAAGTTAGTAATGTGAATATCAAAGGTTGTTTTCTAACGTTTTCCAACAGTTCACAAAACTGTCTGGTTTAGAAATGAAAATTAAAATACTGTGGAAGATGAAACGATTTAATAATTACAAACAAAACAATGACTGTTTGCTGTCATAAATAATAAATTAATTAATAAAATGTAATCGAAAATGTGTATTTTTTCCACTCTAACAATTAACATACTTAATTTGTACATAAATTGCAAGCATATCTTTATGACACTACAAAAAGAGTTGTTTGTATTCAAATCGCTAAACCTTATTTAAAACATAAAAAAAAAGAAATAAGAATAAATATTCAAAAAGTGTGAATGTTATGTTTACATAATTAAATATAAATAATAAGTAGGTATATTTAAAAAAGGATTACATAAATAAAATAATTCTGAGACTGTTTTTTTTCAATTGTGATAAAGTTAAACCACTACTACAAAATAAATATAAAAATACGTACATATTAAGCAAAATGGTGTAAGATTTCACATAAATAAAATATGTCCTAGTTAATTATAAGTTGTTTTATTTAAAATTGTGACGTGTGTATAATATTATATACTACATATGTACCTAAGTATGTGTTTTCAAATTAACATTTTCAAAATGTTTTAGCAGTTTTTATGTTTGAAGAAAGCTTTCAGATGGTTTCATTTGTTCTTTTCAATTACACGATAATAAATCCAAAGTCGTAAGTATTGTCTTCGCAATGTTCTAGAAGAACGAAAAATGTCGAATTGGACGTCTCATGGATAAATTATTTTCAGCCAGGACATTTACGAATCCTGAGAATTCGAAACAGAGGAAAACTCTGCATTAACGAGAGTTTAAGTGAATAGGGAACACATTTATTCTAAGGAATATTTATATAATAACGTTTGGTTTGCTTACATTTTTTAGTTACACACGCGAGATAGTAGTCTTCCTGATTCTATACAAAACTGATAAGAAAAAAAGCAGGAGAATTACGATTTTGTGCAGGTATTTTGTTTAAGTCATTCATTCTATTACCATTAAAACTTATTTTTGGTTTTTTAGATTTATGCACCAATGGTATAGGTATGTATGCTTTCTATGGCACCCTGTTTTAAGGCTTATACCAAATAAATAGAATATTTTGTGATTTTAATGGATTCCAAATAGGTAATTGCCAAAAATTTTAATGTTTTAAAGTTTTTTGAAGTCATTTTTTTTGAGGATTTTCGAAAATAAAATGTATATTCTTAAAACCCTAACTTATTTTTTTTTTGTACCCAAGTATCGATTGGAATTGGAACTAAAAATGTGACGAAAATTGTTTCAACATTTTATGAATAAAAAAAAGAAAATTAAAAACAAAGATAAATAATTATATTTTACTTTACACGCATTCCGATTCCGACAGTATTTGAAATATGTTACTTTGTTCCCCCTAGATCAGTTTTTTGCAATGCTAAAACTCGAATACTAACAAAGATTTTAGTAATTTGTGTATTCTTTCATTTCACCATCTACGAGAATTTCGATTTAACTTGTTTTTTTTTTGTCCAACAGTGTCCTGCAAAAAGAATAAACTACTAGCCGAACATGAAGATGAGCAAGAGTAAAATTTATTATCAGTTTTCAAAAAATTCTGATAATAAATTGGCCCGCCTCTGAACTTTGTTTGTGTTATTATTTGTTAATTCAACTCCTTATCTTACCCGATATACTAGGCAATCAAGTGAAGAAAGGTAGGTACATCGTGCTCTTGTCTTGTAAGAGATCAACACAACGGCACTTAAAGTAGAAGCGCTGGAAAAAAAAAAACTATAAAAACAAAAGCACTCAAGCATAAAATAAAACAAGCTAACACAACCCACAAACATACACATTTATAATTTAAAATAGATCAAGGATGGCTTTGGAGTAAAAATAAGTATTAATTTCTTAGGTTCGAAATAAAAGAATTTTCGTCCCTCCATAAGGCCAATGAAAACAGGTGGTGCCACCACACAAAAATTCAAATAAAAAATCAATACAAAATCTCATGTAATACAAATTTTTTAACATTATTAAAGTTCGCGGTAGCTCCCCACATCTAAAAAAACCATCCACATTTAAAAAATGTGTTTATATTTCACCTAAATCCGTTCTTCCGAATTTGAGTACTTACAGAAGAAATGGTAATTTTATATCACAACCTTACCACATATAAGTTGCGCCCATGCAGTTTGAGTCAAAAAAAGGAGAAGCAGAAGGAAATCATCTTGGTTACCTACAAATTTTAAAGAGAACTACCAGCATGTGAATGAGCAAGAGTAAAAGTTTTTTTTTTTAAATAAATAATTGACCAACCTTCTTTTCTAACCCCTCTAACTTTTTTTTTTGTTTGCATGCAATTTTGCTTCAACCTTATACAACATCTTTATCGGTGTACTAGGTAATCAGACGGAGAAAGAGGTATGTCATGATCATGTTAAAGATCAAATCTACCGCTTTTTTTCGTTTCGTAAAGAAATATAGTGGTGTTTGTATGAGGAGCCCTGAGAAAAATTAAAAAAAAAAAACAGAAGGACTCAAGAAAGCGTGAAATAAAATAAGCTTCTACAAAACTCAAACCCACACATTTATATTATGGAATAGACCAGGATGGCAGTGGAGTACATTTAAATTTTATTTTAATAAGTTTCAAATATTTGAGAGAAAGCCACAAAAATGATTGAGACATTCGAATTTCCTTTCGTTAAATACATAATATGTATGTTTTTTTTCGTAATGATAACTTTCTAAAATATTTAAAAACATTTAGAGAAAAAAATGTATTAAAGTTACTGGATCATAGAGGAGATTTGAAAGAATAAATCGCAAGCAAAAAAAGTATGTGCATAAATAAATAACCCATATACCTACATATATTAGTAAAATAGTAAGTCAAAATGCAATATTTGTACTATGTAATGCAAGACCTATCAAGTTTGAAATAAAGGTATATTCTTTAGGTTGTTGTCTGGCTTAACCAACTCAAATAGGTATAGATCCAATAGAAAAAGATGAGTCACCAATCTTCTTCATTGTAATGAAAAAAATTGACACTAAATCTGAAATAAAAATCCTCTGCAGAGGTACCAGATACCATACAAATTTTAAAGAAATACCAGGCGAGCATGTTATCATACAAGATCCATATCGATACCAGGCATCATGACGACAAAGATGCATCATGATGTTGCCTTGCAAAATATCAACTCTACCGCTTTTTTCTTAAAGTAATATAACGGTATTTAAAGGAGGAACCCTGATAAGAAAACTATAAAATCAGAAGCACTCAAGAAAGCTTAAAGTAAAGTAAGCTCGCAAAAAACTCAAACCCACACAATTATAATATAGAATAGATCAGGGATGGCATTGGAGTGCATTTAAGTTTTATTTTCGTACGTTCGAAATACAGAAAAGTTTTTCCTTAATTACTGGAGAAATGTGGAGCCACCACACAAAAATTAAAAACAAATCCAATTATAACCATAAATATAAATATAAATAATAACCAATTTTGTTCGAAAATACAAATTAATTCCGAGAGAAACTCTTGATCATGATACACGTTCTTCCTATATCTATAAAGTCCATCCAAATTTAAAAAGTGTTTTTCTTTCGCCTAGATCAGTTCTTAGTAATGCTTAAATTTGATTACATACAGAAGAAATGGTTATTTTATATCACCACCTACCTACATACCTATAAGTAGCGCCCGATTTAGTTTGAGTTAAAAAAGGAGTGTGTAAAAGAAAGGTACCAGAACCTGGTTACCATACAAATTTTAAAGAATTACCAGGCGAGCATGTAAATGAGCAGGGGTAAAAGTTGCTACCATTTTGTTTTTATTTAAAAAAAAAAGTAACCACCTTCTAACCTACGCTTTTTACTTTTTGTTGCATGTTATTTTGCTTCAAACTTATTATAAGATTCTTATCGGCGCGGCGTACCAGGCAATCATCTGAAGAAAGATCTATCACTTTTAAGAGATCACCTTTCTCCTTTCTGAATCACTGCTTTTCCTTAAGAAATATAACAGTGTTTGGAGGAGGTCCCTTGATTGGAAACCAATTAAAACAGATAGCATGAAATAAAATACGCTCCCACAAACCTCACACAATTGTAGCACGGATTAATCAAAAGCACATACATAAATATTTTCCACAGAAATTCATATTTATGTAGATGACAATGTCATATTGATTAATTTAATTGTTTTCTATTTCCGTAAGGTTTTAAAGTTTTTTGAAGTCCAGATTTTAAGAAATAAAAGTTTTTGATTAAGATTTTTGCAAATAAAATTTTCTTAAAATTCTTCAACTATAAGTTAAAAAGAAAGAAGAATATAATTTTATATTTACATACATATGTACTGTACATTCCGACAGTATTTGAAATATACCTTAGCCCTAGATCAATTTTATGCAATGCTCGGACTCAAATACTAACAAAGTTTATAATTGTCATTTCTATTATATGTTTTCATTTCACCATTTACGATCATCCTTTGAGAAAATTCTTGATTTTTTTTAACAGCGCCCTGCAATTTAATGAAATTAAAAATAAAACTACTAGGCCAGCATGAAAATGAGCAAGTGTACAAATTTGTATCAGTTTTCAAAGAACTGTGCAAATAAATTGGTTCCGCCTCCTAACACCTACGCACCAACACTTTGTTTTGTGTTGTTATTTTCTGATTTAACACTTACCAAGATCCTTATCGATACACCAGCCAACCCTACGAAGCAACGTCAACATGTGAAGATTAACTTTCTCGTTCCTCCAAATCTGTTTTTTTTTCTTAAGAACTATAACAGTTCTTGAAGGAGGATCTTTACTGCATTTGTTTCTCCGTGCGACTTTTTGCCAGATCGCTTGGCTTTATGTATCGTTTTCTTACCCATACTTTGGAATTTCCTTAAAGCAGGAATTAAGGCAAAACCTAAGCTCCACCCTCGAACATTGTAACTTTCTTAGAGAAAATTAAAAATCAAATATAAAAAAACCTTATTCCTACTACGAAACATGATCGCCTGGTAGTTAATGCATATAATGCATATAATGCACCGCATGTGCGGTGAGGATCAATTGTCTGTTTATATTAAAACGAAACAAATTACCAGGCGCACATGGAAAGAAGAAGGGAACATGCTTTTCATAGTTAACATCGATTCCCCCAACTTTTTAGTATGATTAGGCCCGCCCTTAAATAACGTCAACTTTAATCCGTTGTGTGCAAAAAATCTGTTAATCGTTGAAGTTGAACAAGGACGAAGACAATTGAGTTGAAAAGAGAAGAAACGTACAAATATTGAATCAGGTTTAGGCGTTGCCAAAAAAACAAACAAAATGTGTAAACGTAAATTACATCGTTCTTACGAGTTTAAAAAAAAATATTTTAATTACTATTATTAATTCAGTACCTAGGTACTATTTATACTTACTCGCAGGTTGAGTTAAATGAGTTGAGATAGAAACCACACAGAATTAAGGAATCTTTTATTTAAATCAAAACTAAAACATTAAAATTTGTTAACATTGAGATCAGGATTATTTTTTTAACAATAACTTGAATTGTTTAATGTTTTTGTTTTTACAAAAAAGGAAAGTGAACAATTCCACTGTACTTTAATAAGATACAATTGCATTCTAATCTTGTCAATTGAAAGTAAAGCTCAAGCAGTGGTCTACATACTGTTGGACTAATAGAAAAATAATTTCAAGCTACGAGTATTTAATGTTTGTTATAGTTTCGTAAACATTTGCATTAGCTTTATTTTAAACGGGTGTATGAGCCGCATATTTTTTCAAGGTTTGGTTGCAGAAATAACGCCACTTACAGATACTTTTCGTTGTCTGGGGCGAAATTCTCTAATTTTAGTTAACCACACATAATTCTGAAACAAGAGCTCGCAGAAGGTTTTGGTTTGCAGGTATTGATAGAGCTTGAAAAGACCTATCTTTAAATATATACATATCTCGATGGGGTCGGGAGCAATGATGAAAATATTATTTCTTTTGACGATTTTTTCGAAAAACTGAAAAAATAAAAATTGTCGAGTATTGCGAAGATTTTCACATCGTTTGAAAGGTGTATTTGTTTCCTACCAAGCAACGAAAATCGCTTGGTTGCGAAAATAACGCCACCGACAGATACTTTTCGTTTTCCTTGCCATACAGAGCATGGATATGTCTTTCCATCTCATTTTTTTAGTTTGTCGAAATAATCGTAGGCCGAAAAAAGTAGTATTTTCAAAGCTATTTCCGACCATGATCATTGTTATTTTTATTCTTTTCTTTTAAGGTCGTCGGGAAAAAAACTTTGAGCGGCTTATCGTTTACAGTAAATATCAGAACGAGCGATTTTCTTAAAATTTGTACTTACCATTGTTAACAAATTTTAAAAATATTACCTAATTGAAGTTTTTTTTATAAATAAAAACTTTTTCTTTAATTATGCGTATTAACTTACTGTTTCTAACTCAACTCACTTGACAGAACCTGCGAGTTAGTAAAAGTGTGCCTAACTACTAAATTAAAATTAATATCTAATAATAGTAATTAGAATACTTTTTTATTTACTTTTACACATTTTGTAAATTTTGTAACAAAACAAGCAACAAGTTTTATAACAAATTGATTGACGAAAATTTTTGGTGGCACCAATAAAATATCATTGTTTCTTCTCCTTTCAATTTAATTGTCTTTTTGTCCTTGTAGATTTTTTGCTAAGAATGCTTAAAGCTAACGTTGTTTAAGGGCGGACCCAATTATACGGAACAGATGGGGGAATCGATGTTAACTCGAAATGAAGTGTTCCCTTCTTCATTCCATGGGCGCCTGGTAGTTTATTTTGTTTTTACGGTAATTTCATCGCAGTAGTACCCGTAGCGTGATGGTTAGTGCGTTGGACTGTCATGCAAGGGGTCTTGGGTTCAATCCCTACCTGTGCCACCTAACTTTTTTCACGGGTACCGCCTCTTGCGAGGAATTGACAAATTCTCCAAGAGTAATTCATGAAAAGTGCTTTCTCAAATTAGCCGTTCGGATTCGGCATATAAACTGTAGGTCCCTTCCATTTCTGACAACATTACTCGCACACAGGAATGGTTGAGAGTTGTAAGTCACTAGGCCCTGGTTCTTCATGGACTGTTGCGCCACCTAATTTATTTATTTATTTTAATTTCATCGCACATCCACAACACATTTTCTTTCTCTTTTTAGTTTTACAATAAATTTAGTACCAGGTGATCATGTTTTGAAGTGGGAACGAATTTTTTTGGGTTCGCTTTTGTATATTCGAGTTTTAATTTTAAAATGAACAAGTGTAGCTCCGACTTTTACTGGAGTTTACTTTAAGTTTAATGCTATTACTATTAACCGTAATCGTCATTCATTCACATTATTCTCAATTGTCTACGAAATTCTTATCGATTTACCAGGCGCACATGTGGAGGAAACTACATCATGTTCATAGCTTAAGTCATAATCTCGTTGCTTCTTTTCTTTTAGATTTTGATACAATTTCTAATACAAGGACATTTTAAAGTATGTATAGGATAGTAAACGAAAATATAAAGCAAAACGATCTTGCAAAAACTCGCAAGGAGAACAAAAAGCATAGGAATGTGTTTTTTCTTCTTGCGAGTTTTTGTTTTTTAAAATGTATAATCCCAAGGTACTGTGCATGATGGTATAATAAAACTCCAAATCTACAACATTTCGCCATTTTCTATTTATTTTCTTCTTTTAAGTACAATAGATATTTGAGTGTTTCTTTTTAATGTTAGTTCTCATATAGAGCGAGCATTTGGTCACGAAGAAAAAACCCAATTGTCATTGATAGTTCATAAAAATAGTCATATGTTAAGATAGCAATTCTTTAAACTACCACAAAGGTCTGTTATTATTTTGATATTTGCCTTCTTTTAGGAAAGGATTCCAATTTAAGTAAAACCAATTAAGTCAAAAATAATATCTAAAAATCATTTCTTTATCTATTTCCTTTCATTCTCACCAGTTAGCAAAACAAAGATACTAATTTTTCGTGGCCAGAGAACATTTAAATATTTTGAATCCATGAAAAAGAACAAACAAACTCATTGCAGCGCTGTTGCCTTTGCTCTGTTCTGCTTTGATATGTTTGTTTAAAAACACTCTATAAGAAAGTGCAAATGCCTTAAAAATTAATTATTGTTTTACAAATATAAACATTTGTTTGGGCTATTTATTTATGCACAAACATATTTTGCTTTCGATTTATTTTTTTTTTAATCTCTTCTATGCTCCAGTAACACTCATATTTCGTTCTCTCAATTTTTTTTAAATAATTAAAAATTCCATCGTTAAGAAAACAGACATATTTTTAATTAAGTAATAAAGTTAAAATCTATCAATCAATAATTAATTTTTTTAAAAGGACATATTTAATTTATTGTGGTTTTCGGACTCTCAAATATTTGAAACCTACTTAAATAAAATTTAAATGTACTCCACTGCCATCCTTGATCTATTCTGAGTTCTAATGTGAGTTCTCACAGAGAGCGAGCATCTGGCCATGTAGAAAGAACCAATTGTCATTGCAAGTTCATAAATATAGTCATGTGTACATATATTAGATAACAAAACTATTAACTACCATACGTCTGTCATTATTTTCCTCTTTTAGAAAGAAATTCCAAGGCAAGAACGAGTATGCAATTCCTATAAAAAATAGGGCTGTCCCACTTAACGAACATTCAATTAAAATACAGAAAAGTACGTTAAAATAGATTTAAACTAAAATTTAACACTATAAAAGAATGGAATTGCTGAAAATTTAATTAAGTACATTAATTTATTCTTGAAGCTTACATATTAAAAATAATTTTTCTATTTATTTTAAATTTCATTATTGCTAAAAATATAAAAATAAATTGAATATAATTTTTACCCTGGAATATTTGTTTTTCATATTTTCTATATGCATACTTTGTCTGTTCGTAAAAAAGAAAAACTATTCAAATTTTGGAATTTGTTTGAAAATCCAAAAGCAATTATGAGCTGAGCTAATTAAAGTACAGTGGAATTGTTCAGTTTACTTTTTTGTAAAAATAAAAACATTAAACAAAACAAATTATTGTTAAAAAAATAATCCTGATCATTGTCTTTTTTTTCTTTTGTTTCCAGGTCGTCTGGAAAAACAACTATGAACCCTCTCCGTATGCAGCCATTTTTTTAAATTTTTCTCAATGTTAACAAATTTTAATGTTTTAGTTTTGATTTAAATAAAAGATTCCTTAATTCTGTGTATTTATTTATGGTTTCTATCTCAACTCATTTAACTCAACCTGCGAGTAAGTATAAATAGTACCTAGGTACTGAATTAATAATAGTAAGTAAAATATTTTTTTTAAACTCGTAAGAACGATGTAATTTACGTTTACACATTTTGTTTGTTAACAATTAGTTGAAGAAAGTTTTTTTATGGCAACACCTAAACCTGATTCAATATTTGTACGTTTCTTCCCTTTTCAACTCAATTGTCTTCGTCCTTGTTCAACTTCAACGATTAGCAGATTTTTTGCACACAATGGATTAAAGTTGACGTTATTTAAGGGCGGGCCTAATCATACTCAAAAGTTGGGGGAATCGATGTTAACTATGAAAAGCATGTTCCCTTCTTCTTTCCATGTGCGCCTGGTAATTTGTTGCGTTTTAATATAAACAGACAATTGATCCTCAGCGCACATGCGCAATTATTACTTTTTCTTTCTTTTCTTTTGCCATTCAATTTATATGCATTAACTACCAGGCGATCATGTTTCGTAGTAGGAATAAGGTTTTTTTATATTCGATTTTTAATTTCGAAATTGGGGAATGTAGCTCCGCCTTTTGCTGAACACCTTAAGCTTTCATAAGAAATAACAGTAAGCTTTAAAATCTCCTTGCGTTTTGTCTCTAAGAAAGTTACGGTGTTCGAGGGTGGAGCATAGGTTTTGCCTTAATTCCTGCTTCAAGGAAATTCCAAAGTATGGGTAAGAAAACGATACATAAAGCCAAGCGATCTTGCTAAAAGTCGCACGGAGAAACAGAAACAAATGCAGTAAAGATCCTCCTTCAAGAACTGTTATAGTTCTTAAGAAAAAAAAAACAGATTTTGAGGAACGAGAAAGTTAATCTTAACATGTTGACGTTGCTTCGTAGGATTGGCTGGTGTATCGATAAGGATCTTGGTAAGTGTTAAATCAGAAAATAACAACACAAAACAAAGTGTTGGTGCGTAGGTGTTAGGAGGCGGAACCAATTTATTTGCACAGTTCTTTGAAAACTGATACAAATTTGTACACTTGCTCATTTTCATGCTGGCCTAGTAGTTTTATTTTTAATTTCATTAAATTGCAGGGTGCTGTTAAAAAAAAATCAAGAATTTTCTCAAAGGATGATCGTAAATGGTGAAATGAAAACATATAATAGAAATGACAATCATAAACTTTGTTAGTATTTGAGTCCGAGCATTGCATAAAATTGATCTAGGGCTAAGGTATATTTCAAATACTGTCGGAATGTACATATGTATGTAAATATAAAATTATATTCTTCTTTCTTTTTAACTTATATAAAATGTTGAAGAATTTTAAGAAAATTTTATTTGCAAAAATCTTAATCAAAAACTTTTATTTCAATCTGGACTTCAAAAAACTTTAAAATCTTACGGAAATAGAAAACAATTAAATTAATCAATATGACATTGTCATCTACATAAATATGAATTTCTGTGGAAAATATTTATGTGCTTTTGATTAATCCGTGCTATAATTGTGTGAGGTTTGTGGGTTTGGTTTCCAATCAAGGGACCTCCTCCAAACACTGTTATATTTCTTAAGGAAAGCAGTGATTTAGAAAGGAGAAAGGTGATCTCTTAAAACTGATATATCTTTCTTCAGATGATTGCCGTACGCCGCGCCGCGCCGATAGGAATCTTATAATAAGTTTGAAGCAAAATAGCATGCAACAAAAAGTAAAAAGCGTAGGTTAGAAGGTGGTTTCTTTTTTTTTTAAATAAAAACAAAATGGTAGCAACTTTTACTCCTGCTCATTTACATGCTCGCCTGGTAATTCTTTAAAATTTGTATGGTAACCAGGTTCTGGTACCTTTCTTTTACACACTCCTTTTTTAACTCAAACTAAATCGGGCGCTACTTATAGGTATGTAGGTAGGTGGTGATATAAAATAACCATTTCTTCTGTATGTAATCAAATTTAAGCATTACTAAGAACTGATCTAGGCGAAAGAAAAACACACTTTTTAAATTTGGATGGACTTTATAGATATAGGAAGAACGTGTATCATGATCAAGAGTTTCTCTCGGAATTAATTTGTATTTTCGAACAAAATTGGTTATTATTTATATTTATATTTATGGTTATAATTGGATTTGTTTTTAATTTTTGTGTGGTGGCTCCACATTTCTCCAGTAATTAAGGAAAAACTTTTCTGTATTTCGAACGTACGAAAATAAAACTTAAATGCACTCCAATGCCATCCCTGATCTATTCTATATTATAATTGTGTGGGTTTGAGTTTTTTGCGAGCTTACTTTACTTTAAGCTTTCTTGAGTGCTTCTGATTTTATAGTTTTCTTATCAGGGTTCCTCCTTTAAATACCGTTATATTACTTTAAGAAAAAAGCTGTAGAGTTGATATTTTGCAAGGCAACATCATGATGCATCTTTGTCGTCATGATGCCTGGTATCGATATGGATCTTGTATGATAACATGCTCGCCTGGTATTTCTTTAAAATTTGTATGGTATCTGGTACCTCTGCAGAGGATTTTTATTTCAGATTTAGTGTCAATTTTTTTCATTACAATGAAGAAGATTGGTGACTCATCTTTTTCTATTGGATCTATACCTATTTGAGTTGGTTAAGCCAGACAACAACCTAAAGAATATACCTTTATTTCAAACTTGATAGGTCTTGCATTACATAGTACAAATATTGCATTTTGACTTACTATTTTACTAATATATGTAGGTATATGGGTTATTTATTTATGCACATACTTTTTTTGCTTGCGATTTATTCTTTCAAATCTCCTCTATGATCCAGTAACTTTAATACATTTTTTTCTCTAAATGTTTTTAAATATTTTAGAAAGTTATCATTACGAAAAAAAACATACATATTATGTATTTAACGAAAGGAAATTCGAATGTCTCAATCATTTTTGTGGCTTTCTCTCAAATATTTGAAACTTATTAAAATAAAATTTAAATGTACTCCACTGCCATCCTGGTCTATTCCATAATATAAATGTGTGGGTTTGAGTTTTGTAGAAGCTTATTTTATTTCACGCTTTCTTGAGTCCTTCTGTTTTTTTTTTAATTTTTCTCAGGGCTCCTCATACAAACACCACTATATTTCTTTACGAAACGAAAAAAAGCGGTAGATTTGATCTTTAACATGATCATGACATACCTCTTTCTCCGTCTGATTACCTAGTACACCGATAAAGATGTTGTATAAGGTTGAAGCAAAATTGCATGCAAACAAAAAAAAAAGTTAGAGGGGTTAGAAAAGAAGGTTGGTCAATTATTTATTTAAAAAAAAAAACTTTTACTCTTGCTCATTCACATGCTGGTAGTTCTCTTTAAAATTTGTAGGTAACCAAGATGATTTCCTTCTGCTTCTCTCCTTTTTTGACTCAAACTGCATGGGGCGCAACTTATATGTGGTAAGGTTGTGATATAAAATTACCATTTCTTCTGTAAGTACTCAAATTCGGAAGAACGGATTTAGGTAAAATAAAAACACATATTTTAAATGTGGATGGTTTTTTTAGATGTGGGGAGCTACCGCGAACTTTAATAATGTTTAAAAAATTATTATTACATGAGATTTTGTATTGATTTCTTATTTGATTTTTTGTGTGGCGGCTACCTGTTTTCATTGGGCTTAAGGAAGGACAAAAATTATTTTATTTCAAACCTATGAAAATAATACTATATTTGACAATGCAGGCTATTTTGGTCAATTGATTTTCAATGCAAATAAAAAAACTTTATTCCATCTTTTACCCAACGTTTCGTCGCTACTCACGACTTCTTCAGGGGTTTTATTTAGATATGTTGTTTTTTTGTTGTTGTATTTTACATTGTTTTTGTTGGTTTTGTTTTTTTAAATTTAATTTTTATTTCGTTTGAAGAAAAAATTAAAGACAAATATTTAAACTATTTAATAAATTAACAATTAAAAACAAGAGACTAATAAATTAAAAAGACAAACATAAATTATCACAGTGTAGTTTGCATTGCATTGTCAAATATAAATCTACAAATATTCATTAAAAAATTGGTCACATAAAACATACATATATGAAAATAATACTTATTTGTACTCAAAAGCCATCCCTGATCTATTGAATATTATAAATATGTGAGTTTGAGGGTTGTGTGAGTTTGTTATATTTTATGCTTTCTCGAGTCTTTCTGTTTTTATAGTTTTTTTTTCTCAGTGTTCCTTCTTCAAACGCAGTTATATTTCTGTAAAAAAGGGGCAGAGTTGATTTTTTACAAGGCAAGACCATGATGTACCTTTGTCCGCATGATTGCTTGGTACGTCGATAAGGATTTGGGATAAGTAGCATTAAACAAAAAGTGGGGGCAGGACTAGGAGGTGGATCAATTTTGTTGAAATTAAAGCAGCAAACCGATGAAAACATTTACTCTTGCTTATTCACATGTTCGCCTAGTAGTTCTTTAAAATTTATATGATAGCTCTCTCCTGCTTCACCTTTTGGTTTAACTCAAGCTGAATCGGGCGCTTAATGTTTGTTTTGTATCAAAATAAAGTAGGAGTTTTAGCTGTTTAATTTTGTATAATTTATAGTACCGAGAAGAACTCACTTTTATTATTTATTTGTATTTAAAGAAATATCTGATTTTTCCCTTTATAATTCAAAACAAAATAATTTTTGCGACAGAACTGTAAAAGAAATTCCAATGTTAAAAAACAATTTGTATAAATTTTAATCTTACGTTTCATGTTTGCTTTCGTTTAATAAAAATAGGTAGGTACTTACTTAAGGGTGGTGTGAACAAGGCATCAGATTTGCAGTTGAACGAGGCGGGTTTGACTTATTATTGTGTGGACCATCTGTCACAAATAATGGCACTTGTGAATCGTCCGTCACACTTATTGGTAATTCGAGTTATTACTATGCGGAACGTTCGTCACACTAGTTCGTAAGTGTGAACCACTCTTGAATAATTATGTACATATAAAATATTCCACTGTTTATGACTAAATTGTTTTGGTCTATTCGAAGAAAATGCAAATAAAACAATTTTAACACATTATTTTTCCCAAGATTCCGTAAGTGTTTCTTACTTCTTTAGGGGTATATTTATTAAATTTAATTATTCAAAACATACCTAATACACATTTGTAGCAGCAATAGAAAATATGTAGGTTAAGAGGAAAAATGGATATAGAATAGGTAGGTACTTTCTAATCTTTTCAACTGGTATCTTTATCTCTGTAGTTCTGAAATTTTCAACCACATTGATATAAATTCTTCCTGGTATAAATTAATATTTCTAACTAACCGTTAAATGGAGAATACACCATTTTTTCTGAGCTATCCAAATGTCAAAATCGGAAGTTGTTGTTTCGTAGCTTAAATAACTGCGACCAATGCCCAAGCACATTCAGAATGATTCATGAAGGTATCCCAAATCCCAATCTTAATCTCCATCCCACCAAAATCTTGATTAAATCCCGGGAAACACAGGTCCACACAGATTCGAGTGAGATGTTTTTCGGTCATTGCTGATGCATTACTACTTATATCGGGTGATTTTTTAAGAGCTTGAGAACTTTTTTAAAAAAAAAAACGCATAAAATTTGCAAAATCTCATCGATTCTTTATTTGAAACGTTAGATTGGTCCATGACATTTACTTTTTGAAGATAATTTCATTTAAATGTTGACCGCGGCTGCGTCTTAGGTGGTCCATTCGGAAAGTCCAATTTTGGGTAACTTTTTCGAGCATTTCGGCCGGAATAGCCCGAATTTCTTCGGAAATGTTGTCTTCCAAAGCTGGAATAGTTGCTGGCTTATTTGTGTAGACTTTAGACTTGACGTAGCCCCACAAAAAATAGTCTAAAGGCGTCAAATCGCATGATCTTGGTGGCCAACTTACCGGTCCATTCCTTGAGATGAATTGTTCTCCGAAGTTTTCCCTCAAAATGGCCATAGAATCGCGAGCTGTGTGGCATGTAGCGCCATCTTGTTGAAACCACATGTCAACCAAGTTCAGTTCTTCCATTTTTGGCAACAAAAAGTTTGTTAGCATTGAACGATAGCGATCGCCATTCACCGTAACGTTGCGTCCAACAGCATCTTTGAAAAAATACGGTCCAATGATTCCACCAGCGTACAAACCACACCAAACAGTGAATTTTTCGGGATGCATGGGCAGTTCTTGACGGCTTCTGGTTGCTCTTCACTCCAAATGCGGCAATTTTGCTTATTTACGTAGCCATTCAACCAGAAATGAGCCTCATCGCTGAACAAAATTTGTCGCGAAACACATTTCGAACCGAACACTGATTTTGGTAATAAAATTCAATGATTTGCAAGCGTTGCTCGTTAGTAAGTCTATTCATGATGAAATGTCAAAGCATACTGAGCATCTTTCTCTTTGACACCATGTCTGAAATCCCGCGTGATCTGTCAAATACTAATGCATGAAAATCCTAACCTCAAAAAAATCACCCATTACTTAACCTATCTTGAAGTGATACGTAGTGTTAGTAAGAGTTTTATTTGTTGAAGGATTTTGATAAGCTTTTTAACTGGCGTATAATATAAAAAAAAATATTTTTAATGCTCCTCGATACAATAACGAACAAAAGTTAAGACTTTTGTCTTTTTGTCAGTTTTGCACTTGAACTGAATAACTGGTGCCAGAAAAAAATGTAAACCAAATTTTTCCGGGAAGAATTTTACATAAAAATAATTTACACTATTTTCCTACTAGGCGTAAGAATACTTCAAAAAATTGAATTAAAAACAATAAAATTTTACTCAACTACCACAGTATATTTAAGGACCTTAAACATGAACATTTTTTAAATATTTTTTAAGTTGCAGTTTTATTAATTAAACAATAAGTATACCATACTAAATTACATACTTCGAGAAGACTTCATTGGCACATACGTACATAAAATATGAATGTTTTTAAAGCTTTTTTTATTGTTAAATCTTTCGAATGCATTGATTGTGTGGTTTTTGTTAAAAAATGAAACCTTAGCAGCGCCAGCGGTTCTTTTTTTTTTATTGTTTAGCAATTCAATTGAAAGATCTCTTTTCGAGAGTTGTTATTGCCAGAGCAATTGTTGAGTTATAGGAACATCCAGACTTTTTCAAAACATAATTTCTTCTTACTTTTCTTCCCTAAATGATACACCAACAAAAATTAAATTCCGGCTTTGAATTTTACTTTGTTGCGTTAACAACCTTAAAATCGCGGATCAGGCAAAATAGCTCACTGTGAAATTCATACATGCAGTTACATTTTTGATTACATTTATTAATTGTATTTTTTTGCGCTTATCGTATGTAGTTTAATTAAGTATGGAAATAATGTTGTTGTTTTCGACAAAATATGTAAAAAGAAACTCACTTTAAATAAGGATATACATAAATAAATCAATATTTTAATATGCACGGATGTTAATTGGTCAAAAAATGTACGTTTTTAATGTGAAGTGGTTTAAGTATAGATAAAAGGAGAATGGGCAATTTGGTCTACCTATTGTCCACAATTTGGATATTTGTATGCCTTTGAAAAGCTTAGTACGGCAACAAAGCTTTAAGCGAAGATTGTGATTAGACAACAAAAATCAATTAAGCTAAGCTATTAAAATGACAGTACTTTTCACTTTCGATTAACTGAATAAACCTCAAACTATTTGAACTTTCATAGCAATAGCCAATAATAGCAAATAACATCATGGTTGGCAACTAATTCGATAAACAATATGAAAATTCAACTTATTCCAAATCTGGTGTCGACAATTGAGATGTAGTGTACAACTTTGGAAATTTTAAAATGTATTGTAATTGTAAACCATGGAGCTTAGACAATCAGGCATAACACGAATTCCATCGTAATCGGAAACTTTTACGAATTCCGAGAAACCTTATCACGAAGTCTATTCGTAATGCAAAATTGCATGAGATCTTCCACTACGAACGTATTTCGCAATAGTTTTTTCGTGACTTTTCTTGACTTTAACATAAAATAAAATCCTGCTATGATAATTCAGCTTAGCGAAATGTATGAAATAAAACAAATTGTTTATCAATCGTACACTGTAAATTAGTTACATCTTTTAAAAGATGCGTTTAATATTAAGTTGCAACAAGATATCGTAGGTACCTCAGATATAATAGTTTGTACGTATTTGATCAAAAATAAGATCAAGAAGATGCATGCAGTAATTATTTTGGGGTCGATAGCAAACTTGCTGACAGTATTATCAAATTAATTCTTTAAGAAACTTTTACATAAAATTATAAAATATAAAACATTTCGTATTAACCAATCATTATTATACATAGGTCTCATTTCTGGGCACTATAAGTAGACCAGATCCCATATATGTACAATGTACATATGTAGATGTACCCATTCTCCTTAAGGATCAAAAATTATAATGTTCTATTTTTGAACACTGTAAGTTTTGTCATAAAAAAAATGATTAATTATATATAGTTATATTTTGAGATAGAAAAATGAAATAAAGAACCGAAACGTGAGGACACTTTTATTTAAAAATTCAAAATCAATGAAAACATGACCTTTAATTGGAAGACATTTGATTTGAAATCGGGATCATGTTGCATTATGATATTTTTCTTATAATTTTATTCATGAACATTTTTACAAAATTTACTTAATTTAAAAGTTTGGGTACACATATTCTGTTTTTTTTTAAGGTATGAATGTCTAAATAAATGTGAACAAAAACAGTCAATTTATATGATTTACAATTTGTTTTCATATTAATATAAACATACATACATATCTCAAATTTGTATTATAGCATCTGTTAACAATGCTTCGTTGTCTGAAAAATAAAATTAAAAACAAAAACGCATAGAAAATATGATGTGATTTACGTATGTCTGTTATTTTTTTTTTTTGGAAACGGCAATATTTTATTTATAACTGTGAAATAAATAATTATTTTATCTTATCCAATCAAAACTATATATTTACATAATTTGTCTTTATAAAGCTAATGTGGGATTGAAGTCGAATTATATTTTGCGTCTAATCTAATTACGGATATTATCCTGTTTTTTTGCACGTCTTCTTAAGAACATTATACTCGTAATAGTCATAAACTTAACAAAATCAGCAAAATTCTTACCTTCAATATAAGATTTATAATCCATGAACTATACTATTTACATTAGAGCTGGTCTCTTAAATTATATAAATATATCAATTTTTATCGGTTTCGTTTATGTTTATTTTTGTTTTTCATATAAAATACAACTTACCCTCAATGTTAACTTCGATCCGACTATCTTTTTATGAATTGTTTTTATAATGTATTTTATTCAGTTTAACATTTTATTCTTTTCTTAGGCAGTATTCAACGGTCTTTTTTTTATATTCTATCTACTTTAAGATTAATTTAAATTGCGCTAGGGCCATTCATTTAATTATAATAATGCTAAATGCCAAATTTTAACCAATCAATACTGAACAAATATGTATGTAAATAATTAAAATGATATAAATACTCATGTATATTAAAAAACACAACCTATGAGAAAATTGCGATTGCGTATTTAAGACATAATGTTTTTATGCTGTTATTTTTGTTTAAATGCAGATTAGGCCTCAAATTTTTTGGAACTAAAAGCTTAACCGCGCTTTGATTGTCTTACTGTGCGAATTCGGGATTTATAAAAGCTAATTAAAAATAACTGTGTTAAAAATTGCGTGAGTTTCTTTTGGGTGTAGTTCCTTTGTTTAATATTTATATTATTGTTAAAATGTAATTACATTATCGGTGACATTAATTTAAGAAATAAAGAATATGATATTGCAAAACAAAAAAAAATATTAATTTAAGTGAAATTTTTAAAGTGTGTTGTATTTCAATCGCAGTGCATAATAATATCAAATAAACTTAGATTGGTACACATACCAAACAAAAGTATGAAGTAGATAATAGCTTCCTTTTCAAACCATAACCTTTCTCGTTTTTAGAATAATTTATCTTCGTTGCTCTATGGAAACTCACTCAATTTCGATTTTGTTTGAATTGCATTTGGGAATTTTGTTACTGATTTTTGAGCCATGAATAATTAAATGGAAGAAACTGCATTGTTTTTAAAAAATTTTATTTTTAATATCAAATATCATTAATCGTCGTCTTAAGGGCAGACAAAATTGATTGGACAAAAAATTCATAAATATACGTATGAAGGTCAGAGTTGAGATTCCAAAATAATGATTACAAACAAATTGAAATGTCCATACACTTTTTCAATTACTTTTAAATGTAATTGATGAATTTCAATTACTAATTGCACGTAATTTAATAACATAAATGTAATGATGAAAACAGCAATAATGATTACTTTTTCCAGTAATCATTGCACAAACATGTAATTATATGTTTTTTTCGTCATTTGCATTTTACGTAAATTTTAAATAATGAGTTTCAATTACTAATTGCATGTAATTTAATTACATAAATGTAATGATCAAAACAGCAATAATGATTACTTTTTTCATGTAATTATATATTATTTTCGTCATATGCATTTGACGGATATTACAAATTAATTTCCTGAATGCTAAATTCTTGTACGCATATGTTGCTTTAATTAAATAAATAAATAAGGAAATCAATAACATTGACTTTGAATTTAAAACTTCTTTCCCTCAAAAACTTAAATAAATGCATTACATTTTTCAATTGCAGAAGTGTATTTTTTTTTAATTACAATTACAAGTAATGGAAATGTATATTTTTTTTATTTGCAGTTATAGGCAATTCAAATGTTTATTTGTTAAATTACAATTACATGTAATTGTTATGGAAAAAGAGGTCAATTACTTGTTATTAAGGTGAAAAATTAAATTTATTACGAAAAGTAATCATTACTTCCCAATTCCGATGTTATTTTTTGTATTGTAAAATCTCAAATAATGAAGCTTTGAATTTTTTGTAAAAACCCTGTGTGTTTTTTTAAGAAAAAACAGGCCTATCACGAAATCCATCGTAATCTGAAACTTTTATGAATTCCGAAAAAACCTATTACCAAAAGATATACATATATGGTGGAAAATCTCATACAATTTTGCATTACGAACGGATTTCCTGATACGGTTTTTTGAAATTCGTAAAAGTTTGCGATTACGATGAAATTGGTGATAGACCTGAATATTCGGGCCGACAAATATTTTCTAACAATTTATTTTGTATTAAGTTATTTGTCTGCTATACATATGTACATATATACGGAAAAAAACTAAGTGAAAGTCGAAAGCGCTACTTTCGGCTACGGCGCGCGGCGGCGTTACTCTCGGTTACTGAATTTTAAGGTCTTTCAAGAAATGTTTAAAGTTTTTTTTTGAATATTTTCATATAGTTTTATTGATGACTTCAATTTTGGTAAACAGATAAAACCAAAAATTGTTATGAGTTATTTATCTTCCCAGTTTAACAAAAATCAAGAAAGTTAGTAAATATTTTTTTTGCCACAATTTTGTATGTATCAAATATTTTTATCATCACATAACTTTAGTATGGCACCTATAACTTTAATGTTCATCATATATGAATCTTTAGACAAACAATGCATCTAGTACGAAACTTGTAACATCACACATTTTATCGTCCTTCTTTTTGACATGTTCCTTAAGTCAAGTTCGTGTGACGTTAGTGCGACGTAGCCTTCAACTTTATTTCGAATCCTCTATTAAACTGGCAGTATAATGAAATCATAAATACTTCTTTTCGAAATGAAAATGATCAATCTAACCGCATGTAGAAAATTAAGGCTTTAAATGTAAAGATATAAATACTGCCTTTAAGATAAGAATGATTAAGTTACTTAGAATTGATACCAAATAAGTTGAACTTGAAAGTCTGAAAAACAAAATAAAAGTAAAGTACGAATTTTCTTAAAAATTAATTTTAAAATTAAAAAAAATCAAAATAAACTTCGATGACGAAGAAACACAAAAAACAAGCAACAAGTAAAATGTTAATAGAAATGCCAAAATATTAACAGCTTGTTCGAAGTCTTTTTAAAACTTTTTATGTATCGGGTGATTTTTTTGAGGTTAGGATTTTCATGCATTAGTATTTGACAGATCACGCGGGATTTCAGACATGGTGTCAAATAGAAAGATGCTCAGTATGCTTTGACATTTCATCATGAATAGACTTACTAACGAGCAACGCTTGCAAATCATTGAATTTTATTACCAAAATCAGTGTTCGGTTCGAAATGTGTTTCGCGCTTTTTTATGCGTTTTTTTTTTTAAAAAAAGTTCTCAAGCTCTTAAAAAATCACCCATTATGTATTTATTGTCCTCCATTGAAAAGAGGACATTGTTTAATATAATGGGTGATTTTTTAAGAGCTTGAGAACTTTGTTTTTAAAAAAAACGCATAAAATTTGCGTAAAGCGCGAAACACATTTCGAACCGAACACTGATTTTGGTAATAAAATTCAATGATTTGCAAGCGTTGCTCGTTAGTAAGTCTATTCATGATGAAATGTCAAAGCATACTGAGCATCTTTCTCTTTGACACTATGTCTTAAATCCCGCGTGATCTGTCAAATACTAATGCATGAAAATCCTAACCTCAAAAAAATCACCCATTATTTGCACTAGAAAATTGAAAGCTTTCATTGAGGGTGGTATCGCAAGAATGGACAAACAAATATGTTTGCAAAGGGTTGTTTTCTAATTAAGCACATTGCTTCTTTGGATTTTGATAATTGATATTGGTTTCCCATATAGAAAAGACTCGCTTATATCTACAAGCAAGTTTCTTGTATCCCCCAAAATAGTGTAAAATATTTTGCGAATAATGCGAGTTTCAGGCAATGGCGCTAAGTTTTACCTTTTTTACATATTAGGTTAGTAGAAAAACCGAGGAGTATTGTACTAAAACTATTTTGAATGCTCTCCAGCCACGGTACACACTATAAACTGCACTCTTCTCATTGAAAAATAGTAAATAATATAATGTTTTTAAAAAAGCGTTAGTTGATGGAGCTTGTAAGACAGTAAAACGACAAGTCCGTCTTAAATTTTATAGCACGATGTTTAATTTACTTAAAATTGTTTGTAGGTGCTCTTACTAGCATTTTACTAAAAATTAAAATGTATATTGTACACATATTAGGTCCACTAAAACCTCAAACGTGCTATTCTATGAAATATACGGAGTATACGGAGCTTTGTGTGACTTTTTATAAATTATGCAATAAATAAAACATGAAAAAGGTTTATATGTAATTTGAAATCATTTATAAATAAGTTTTAAGAGAACAGAAAATGCTGCTGAAAAGAAATAGAATAAGATAACGAATAATAATAATAATAATATGTAATTGATAATAATTATACTCAGATACTAAGTAAAAAAAATATTTTGAGCAGTTTTGCTTATTTAACTACAATATTTTTATTAAATATTTTCTTCTGATTTAAGTTACTTATTTTATCTAATTTTTTTTTAAAATGTTAACTGTATATGTTTTCCATTGTCTTTTATTCAAATGTATATTATTTAAAGGTTTCTAATACTTTTTTTTTTATTTGTGTTTAAGCATAATAGTTTTATTAAATTTAATATTAAGTGGCTTAGATGTAATAAACATAAAGATATACATACATACATATGTTTAATTTGGAAACAAGTGAATATGGTTTTCAACCTTTAACATACTTTAAGTTTTATTTTTGTAATATTATTTTTTTGTTTTAATTATTAAATGTGTCACAACACTTATAAACATACATTTTTACAGAAAGAAAAAAATAAACTAAAATACAAAAATCAATCTTAGAAAATCAGTACTTTAATAAATGTAGCTATTGAAGTAGTACTTTCCTTTGACAGGGACTGGGATTATACGGACAGAATTCTTGAATGCTTCATATATTTAATAGATATTATATACATAATGAAATTGTGCAATTTTTGTGCAGGCTGTAATTTTCAGTTCATTTAAATCTGACTGTGTATAGATTCGATAGCGTGACCTGAATCCCAGTATACAGGAAAATACCCAGGAAAAAAACACTTTACTTAAAAAAACGAAGTCATAAGAAGCTGTATGTGTGTTTTAGAACCAAAAAATAATATACAAATATATAGATGTTTTAAATTCAACTTTACGCACTTTATAAAATAATATTTCATTTGAAACCAGTAACCAGCGTATAAACCATTTTTTAAAACAGGTAAAACAGAACACTGCAAAAGAAATAGAAATAACATCTCGATACAAACATTAATTCTATTAACTCCTTAAAAACCTTACAACAAAACAACGATAAGGGACTTTAAGTACATTTATGCCATTTTTGAATTCGTGATAGAATTTGTTTTTTTTTTTTTTTTTTTTTTTTTTAAACATGTGAATACATATCAGTAAGCTGAAATTTATTTTTTTAAGCGATTTACTAACAAAAGTTATTAAATGAGGTGGATATGTTTAAGAATTGAAAGTTTATGAAATCTCAGCATCAAAGCTAATTAAAATTGCCAGAGAGAAATACAAAAGAACACAAAATAATACAAAAATCAAAGAAGAAAATAGTCTAATCATATTTTTGAAAACATATTTATGTATGTAAAAGAGCAAAACCGTATCTACCTTAAAAACCAGTACCTTAAGAAATGTACCACTCTTCTGCGAGTGGAACCTGTCTACCTTATCAATGTATTGTTAAGTCAATATCCCATTCTAATTGGTGAAAATGCATTTTTAAGGTATAAATATAAGAAAGATATAAACGGAATAGAAATTGTGATATCTCTTTGTTTTTTAAATATTAAATTATGTTTTTATATGCACACAATAAGCCAATAGTTTTAAACATGTGTTAAACATATTTAAAACTACTGAAACTTGTTAGTGCCGTAATATTGACTTCTAAACCTTTTATATTTTTATTTAATACAGGCACTCAAAGGATTTAAGAGGGGATACCGGTACACATTGCTCTCAAAGTGTTGAATATCAATATGACAGAGTTGGTTAAAAAATTCCACATTCTCGATGTGTGGTTAGAAAAAGAATCTCTATGTACTTGACAGTATGTTCGAAATTGAGCTTGAGGGTTAACTGATGAGCATTCCCGGAATAGGGCTGAATAATTTGAGAAGGGGAATGCAACTGGCTAATTCGACAGAACATTGTTTGAGAAAATATAGGTAAAACAACGAAAGGCACGAACGTTGGAACCAAGCATGGCTTTACCAAACAATTGTATAGCCTTTGGGACATTGGAGTATTTACTTCGTCGAATATAACTGCTACTGGTCTTTTTACCTGTTAAAACTTATTCCAGTTTTCTTCACTATAATTGGCTTTATAACAACGAAATCTTACGTCTCTAAACTTAATAACCTCTTTACAGCTTGAATCAAACAGAGATAAAATTTCTCATTCGACAAAGAATTAAGTTTGGAATGTAAAGGCCGAACAATTTTTAATTTTCGATATAAAATATTCTAAAAACAAAATTAACATTTAAAAAAAAACTGTTTGAAAAGGTGTGAAGTATTGAAAATATATTTTCTCTGGAAATCAAATTTCCCCCAGCAATTTTGTTAATTAATACGAGTATTTGTACGCAGTTGATTTTCTGTCAAAACCTCGCTTCTGAAGATATGAAATTTAATTCTATTTTAAAGATATGAACAAAATTACTCAATTCAATTAAAACATTCCTTTCTATAGATTTTAACAGAATTATCACTCTTTTGGAATTTATAGTTGATAAATACTAAACTTTTGTTTTTTAAAATAGCAACTTGTCGTAAGTATATTTATCATAAACTTTTGTGTCACTCAAAGCAGTTTGAAGAAAGATCTCCATCATCAAAACTCTTATTAAATGGTTTTTTGAATGTAAGACTTTGATTTCATTTTTTGAAGAGTCTTTTTGTCTGCTGTGTTCTCAGCATATGTTTATTTTCAACAAGACATTGAAAGAAACCTAGAAATGTAACTCCTCAATTAACAAAATAAACAAGCTTTACCTAGTACATATGTACATTAAATATTTTGTTTCAACCAGGCACTTGATTCTGAATTTCGTTTTTAAAACTTGAAGAAATGAGAAGCGGACTTTTCCTCAAACATTTTTGCAAAGTTAAAGTTAAAGTGAAGAATGCGTTTTCACAAAAAGATAACAAAACTCAATGGCGAAAATACATTATCAGCTCCTCAAATGGCATTAAGGGTCAGTGTGATGAAATAAAAAATGCCCTTTTTATATTCTAAGTTGTAATTGAAAACATAATCAAAAACCTATAAAAATCAAGTCACTGTAACATGGTTACATGTTGGAAATCACTATATACCCATAATGATAATTTTTATCGCTGCATTTATAAGGTGTTACTACATCCGTTTGTCTAAATTATGATCTAAATATTATGTGTAAGAGTTTTGAGAACAATATACAATTAAAAAAAAAAAACAAATATTTTTTATGGAAACTAAACATATGTATATATATACAAATGTACATCGAGTTCGTTTATTAAAAATCTTAATAAATTTCATACAAATATAATAAAAATCATTCGCCTTCCTTTGCTTCCTTTTGAAGGAAGGCAACTCTTAACTCTTTAACCATTGTGTGTATCTGTCGTTTATACTTTTGCTGCTATTTAGCTTTTTATAAACCCCGTTTTCTGAATAATACTATAGCGAAATATTGTAATGGTTGTGAATGTTTGTGTTTCGTCTTTCGTCATACTTTCGAAAAAATAATATCAGAACTAAAAAAGTATTTTTTCCCTTTATTCGAACAAAAGTTTTAGTCTATTATTACGTTTTTGAGTAATATTTTTTGTTTTTGGTTTATGTTTTTTGTTAAAATTACCTTAACAACTTAACTGTTTTTTAATCAATAGCATGAACAAAAACAATTCCGCACAACACAATAACACACAGCACACAGTATTCCATTCAAGTGAAGAAATATTCAATTTTTAAAGCTAACAATAGGTAAGTGAATACATAATCTGTGAATATAGTATCTAATTCACTTAAATATTCTAATATTTACAGATTGTTTTTATTTATTTTTGTTTTTATTTTTATTTTTATTTATTTATTTATTTATTTTTCTTGTACGGAAACCTGTCAGGGGCTATTCTCTTCTGATGGTTTTTGTTCATGCTATTGAAATTGAATTACAGCTCGTACATCCTTTCCAATTATATATTATATGTTAATAACCTATTTCTTAATTTATCAAGTGTGGCTTGCAAGTGGTTGTAATGACGATGAAAAGGATAACAATGGCTGCGAAGACGATGGTGACTCAGTAATAGGATTAAACAACGATGAAGAAGAAAATGAAGGCGACATTGTCGTGAGAGACGACGATGTGGCAATTAAATTCATTGGATATTATCCTCTGTCATCGTCACGAGCCTCAAACAGAGTTCGCAACCAGCCTTGGATCATATTCCACCAACCGGCTGCGAACCCAAGTGGTCGCTATACGTCTTCGCTGCCCATTTTTAGCAATTCGAATTTTTTCTTAGCTATTTTTGAATACAAAATATCTATTGGCTGTGAATGATCATATAAACTAGGTGCTTGTAATATAATTAATGCTGTGCCAAGAATACACGCTATTGTGAATATCCAAAGAAATAAGCGGTCCAAAACCATTGCAACATACTTCCAGTCTTCCTCCACCTAAAATAAATAATAATAAAACCAATTTATTTATTTAAGATGAAAAATTAGCTTCAACGAGATTGACTTTGAAGTTCGAAATGATTGTCAGAAATTATATAAAATAATAATATTATAAATGCACTCAATGCACATAATTTTAATTAGTTCCTCCTCATAAACCTAACGTCTCGCATATGGGGGCATATAGGTATATGTATGCAAAGGTAGATTGAATAATATAAGACTTAGAATCAAGAAAACTTTAATAATACTCACGCTCTCAAATTTGTCCTTGTTTCGAACATGTTGCGCTATAAAGCGAGAGCCTTCTATTGTCTTTTCCATTTCCCTTGCGTATGGTTTATCGAACGTAGGACTAATATCGGCAGCACAGCAGCCAGGACTTATATCACCATTACCTGATGGGCTAAAGAGGTCATCATCTCCACCAGGTAGAGGCAGTGCTGATGGCAACGGAGGATCACCAAAACATGGGCCTATGATGCCAGAAGGAGCTATTTCAAAACGATGAGTGGGTAAAGCTGCAATTGGGGAATTGTTTTTAAATACAAACATTATTAATATATATATACATTTTTAATTTAATTTCAAATTTCAATACAAAGTTCACAGCATTCCTTATATTAATGCTTATTTTAATGGTGTGCATGGTTTTTATTTTGTATGTTACGAGTATCTTCAGTTTAATTCTTTTTTTTTTAAATTAATTCAATTTAAAGCTGCTAAACATTCTACATTATTTACATGAAGTTACATTATTTCCTTATTTTTCTTCTAAGGTAGTAAAATAACATAACGTGAAACCATACCTCTTATCTGATACATATTGTGAAGATTAGAAACGAGCTTCTTCTTTTGTATAATTACATTTTTTTAATCATTAAAGGCCACTCAATAGGGAGGGATTAAAGAGGGGATATACCGGTGCACATTGGTCTTAAAATTTTAATTATCAAAATGAGAGGGAAAAATAGAGTTGAGTAAAGCATTTCATATTCTCGATGTGCGGTCAAAAAAAGAATCTCTATACTTGACAGTACGTCCGAAATTGAGCTCAAGGGTTAACTGATGAGCATTCCTGGGAGTGAGAATATTACGGCTTATTTGTTTGAGGAGTGGGGGAGGAATGCAACTGCCTAATTCCACATAACATTGTTTGTAAATACATTAGTGAAATAACGAAAGGCAAGAAACATTGCGGTGGTTTTCGAATGATGTAAATGATTTGGTTACACCTCTATCGCCTATAATATATAACTTTTTTTTGGATTCTATATCCAAAAGAATAAGACTTGTTTTAGTGGAACCTGCCCAAATATGCGAGTTTTATTTTTTTTATAATTACAGCCAGATCATAAGGTGTGAAAAGTTTCTTGCATCGTCGGAGAAATCCTAAGCACCTAGCAGCATTTTTGGCAATTTTGAATTTTCAGAACAGGTGATCGGATTTAAACATTTAAAAAATTCATATTAAATCACCATTTTAAATTGGTTAACAAATAAATACAATTTACTGGACTATTTACCATGGTTTTCCCATGGACAAAATATTGGAAACAAATTATGACTTATATTCTTTTTTTCGTAGGAAGTTGTTTGTACCATGGATTTGGTATGGATACAATTTCGCAGCAAAATACATCATATTCGTAGTTTTTAACTCTAACTTCGATTTTATGGATGATATTAATTGCATTGTTAGCAAAAAAAAACTCTGTGGTAGGATTTGTTAAAGGTTTGTCTCAAAAATTCATATATATTATTCTTAATCTAAATAACTCTTTGGTGCGCCACCATCTTTAGCATGCTCTCAGGTATTGACTCCGTTGTACGAAGCCTACAAGAATAGTTTAGAGCCGGTACCGCCCAACTTCATACTTTTCGCCATGGTCTGATCACCTGATCACAACCTTCCAAAGATCTGATAGTTTTTTAGAACTGGGCACAAGTCCTTAAAGATATTGAATACCATTTTTTTCAATTTTTCACCATGAGACGTTCTAATCTTTTGTTTAAGTTCATCCGATAGATGTTCAGGTGGTTTAAAAATCAAAGAACCATACTGGGTGCTCAAACATGTTAAGTGTATTCTAGTGTTATTCTTTCGCCAACTTAAAGGACTGCTTCGAATCATTATCTTGAGTTAAATGACATTTACTTGCAATGTCCTTTTGTTAAAAGACACTATTTATATCTTGCCACTTTGAAAGTGTCCGTATTTTATTCAGATTTTCCACAACTGCTCTTAAGTTTCTTTGTTGCCAATAAAACTTTAATTGAAGTTCGATATTATCAATGAGCCATGGTAAAATTATGTATTTTGTTTTCTTCTCAAACCTAATATTTCGTCAGAATCACTAGAAAACCCTTGGATACTATTAATTTCTACAAGCAAGATTCGTTTTTTTTTTTCTAATTTTACCTTAGTCTATACCATAAACTGATAACAGATAATTACTTTAACTGCAATTAAACAAAATGCTAGGCTTAGTTAACTGCCAAAAATAAATGCAATTATTAATCTTCCAATTAGAATTAATTAAACTAAAGCTTCCGTTTCAATCATTATTTCCATAACTGACAATAAATCCTATTATGTTCCTTAATGTTTTTCTTAAAAAAGAGAATAAATTAGGTTGAGCAACAGTCCGTAGAGAACTAGAGCATTGTAACTTACAACTCTTAACCAATCATGTGTGCGAGTCATTGATTGTCGTTAATGAATTTCTTATATACATATATACATACATATATGTTAAATAAAAGCCTACGGAAAATTTAATAATCGGTCTAAAAATTAAGAAAAAAAACTTCTGAGTGCTTCCTTTAGTTTAAGTCTTAAATTGGTTAAAGTTGGTCTAGTAAAAAGTGACTTCAGGAAATACCAAACTCGTAAGCGTATTCTAATATTTTTTTAACTTACCAGGAATTCCATAATCTCCACTAAACCGTTTTGTATCATAATTAACGAATTTTTCGACGTCTGGGGGTAAGTGAAATACATCTGTTAACACTTCGGGCTGCTGTTCATCTTCACTTCCTTCATCCTTTTTCGGCCTTTCAATGCATAGGACTTTGGGTAAGATCTGAATAAACAGCCTTTGCACCCATGGTGCCATTTTATGCGTTACAGGCGATCTGACAAAAAAAAACGATATATTAAAATTATAAACAATATTATTTGACAGATGAAAACGTACCTAAAGTTGACGTTTAGTACAGCAATCGTCACAACTACAGAAAGAGTGACCAGCATCATAGTAAACAGCAAATATTTCCCAAGCAGTGGTACTGTCAAGGACGTCGGGGGTATAATTTCGGCGAGTAGCAAAAAAAACACAGTCAACGATAGAAGAATACTAATACAGAGTGAAATCTTTTCACCTGAATCACTCGGCAAATAAAATACAAGTACTGATAAAAATGATATACCCACGCAAGGTATGATTAAGTTAACGGTATAAAAAAGTGTTTTACGTCTCAATGTTAAATTAAACACAATATCCAAGTAAGGTTCTTCACAACAACTATAAAATTTTTCGTTTCGTACTGCTGGCACTCGCATTATATCCCATTCGACTGATATATAATAATCCTGTAGATCGATGCCAACTTCAATGTTATCCGAATCGGCAGTCTGTTTTAGATGACGTAAATCAACCTGTTGATGATATTTTTATTTATTTATTAAAAAGGGCATAATAAACTTGTAATTGCATATGCATCACAGGTATGTAATTGTAATTGTAATAAATGTGCGTAGGTAGATAGATACTCAGATAACCCTATAAGAATGACTCTAAAATACTTTTCATATGAATTCATTGAATTAAATGGCTAATATCTGTCATTATTAAGGTTTCCTTCTCTCCTACAAATAAATTGATATTGAACATTGGCTAACTAAGATTTTGGCGTATTTCTTTATCTCATTACTTTCCATTGTTTTTTGTTAAAGAACAAACTCAGAACAATTTCGACGATGTTAAATTTGGTCTATACAGTATACACCTCGAATTTCTAAATTCTACATGAAATACATAAACAGTACCAAAAAAATAAAAAGTTGGTACATATTCATAAACATAAAAGTGTATAATCTCTAGTTTCGAATGTATGCTTTTTGTGAAATGGTAAAATTACTAATTTATTACAATTCTCTACTTTTTTGTTTGGATGCATTCGAGAAACACTTTCAAGTCGATTGCTTCTTTACAGACTTTAGCAAGGCATTTGACAAATTAAGTCATGACATTTTTTTTTAATAAATGAAGTATTATTGGACTTAACGACCGTTTCTTTTTGTAGATTTCGTCACATCAATCGTCATTTAAAGTCAATTCTGGTGTACCTCAAGGGAGTCGACTTGATCCATCGCTGTTTATTTTGTTGATTAATGATTTTAACCCTGTTTCAAATAATTCTACATCGCTAATCTATGCAGATGATGTTAAAATGTTTCGAATTATTAACTCCATCAAGGATTTACAAGAGCTACAAGAAGATCTAAATCAATTTTGGGAATGGTGCAATAAAAATAGTTCGATTTTAAATATTGATAAATGTAAAACGTAATCTAATAAATAGTCATACTATGTTGAATTCGCGGATTTTTCCGAGAATTCTGTGATCCATATGTTATTAAAATTCTGTATGTTTCTTTTGTCAGCCCAATTCTTAAATACACTTGCGTAGTGTGGGCGCCATACTATTGCGTTCATATTGATACAATAGAAAGTATTCAACGTAGATTTTTAAGATTTTGTCTTCGTTTTTTGCCCTGGCCTGATAGGCTATAATTACCTCCATACACTCAAAGGCTTCCCTCGATAAATCTGAGACTCCAAACTGGAAATAGAGAGTATTCTGCTTTACATACATACATATATCTGGTGTATTGAATGGAACGACATTCATGTCCATCTATTCTTTGTCGATTGTATTTCAATCTGAGTCAGGCTATCTTAAGAATGAGTTTACCCCTAAATACTATTTCTAGCATATCGATCTATGGCGCTAATAGTACTCTAAATCGATTAATCAGAAAATTTAGCAAAGCTTCTATACTCTTTGGCTTTACAAATGAATATCTAAAACCTGCAAGCTTTATTTTTATTTTGTTTTAGTTTTAAGTTTAAATTTAAGTAAATACTGTAAGCTTAACGTACGCAATTAACATTATTACCAAAGTAAATATTGTAAATTCAAAGATGGGCTAAAGTTTAATTGAAATCACAAATCTGTTAAGTTTGTTTCTGTTAAAAGACTTAGTGACTAAGAATTTGTCTGGGCTCTATGTGCCAATTGATAAAATTATTGAAAACAGTTGGAAGGCAAAAATGTCTTGTGTGAAAACATGATATTCTGTATGATATTATTATTTAACTTTAAATTCCATTCCCTACCCATATGTTTTGTTTCAATTTAATAATATAGATAAACTCTAAATGTTTGTGCATTTGAATATTATCTCACCATATATCCATCGTAAGTCCATGATCCGAATTTCATGAAACATGTTTGTTCATCAAATGGAAAGTATTCAACGTCTATTTCACAAAACGATTTATAAATAGCAGGAGGTTTCCATACAACTTTACCCGTATGATGTAAAATTGCTTTCGTCATTATTGTCACTTCATAATTGCCGTCGGCGCTAAAATATAAAATATGAAAATGAATTAATAAATCTTTATTAATACGTATGTTAATATCTATTATTAAAAATTATTACATAAAAGCAATATTGATGTTCTAAAAATTTCAAGATTTTTTTCGAAATTAACAAAAAAATAGACTGCCATTTAATAAACATCAACTGCCCGATTTCAAAAGATATTGAATTTATTTACATTTATTAATTTTTAACTAAAACCAATGAAATTGTTAATGAGAACATTTATTATATTTAGTTTGTTTTTTTTTGTCTTCCTTCTTCAAATGAAACATTAAATAAAATTTAAATATTTGACAAAATCTTTGTTACAATTATTTAAAGAACAACTCTTCGAACTTACTTATTATACAAGACAATATCTGGAAGCCATATGTGTTCGGATGGTACATGAAGGGTATCGACGCCTCCATAATCATCAGGATTCCATTTAAGTTTATAATCATTCCATTCCTGAAAAAAAAAATGAAAATATATATTTATGTATTGTACTCATTCTGGAAGAATATATTCTTGCTTGGTTTAGTAAGAACAATTATGTACAACTTTAAAGAAGCGTACAATTATTTATCTACAAAAAATGTGTAACCATGGACTTTAAATTTTAGAGATTGTAAAAATGTCGGGTCGCGTGTCAGCTAAATTCATGCTAATAATCAAAAAAAGCCGATATTTTAAAATACTGCTTTCGAAATTGGGATCAAAGAGCTTGTCCGTGAAAAAATGTTGATTTCTATATTAATACAAACTTCTGTTTTAGGGGGCCAGCTATAGCTTAGCTATCATTGATTTTCATCATTGAAACCAATCATTGGATTTTTTTTGACACGTTGTTTGTAGATTTCATTGAAAATTTATGTCATTAGACACAAATTCCCTCATTGTAATCAAGCATTTCCGACGATAGAATCGCATATTGGCTATCCGATGTTAAAATAACATAATTTCGACATTAAGTTGACTAATGTGTGTTGTCTTGTCTTGTGTCTACAGCTTTAAAAGACTAGATAGATTTGCATTATAAATTATTTCTTTGCAGTTCTAAGGTGAATTTGTCTGTTTTTTTTTTTTGCAGAATGATAAACGAATCCATCGATTTATTATTTTTGTTTGATTTTGTCAATTTTTTTCTGCATTTCATTGTACGCAATATTTGGTTACAAGTGACAAATAATGTTTATCGGATAACCTAATTATTCTCTGATAATACTTGAAGGTAAGTAAACTTTATGAATTCCATTTTAAAGCTCTAAAATCGGTTATATTGGCATAGACCATTAATTTAAAGTGGTACAAAATAAAACTCTAAAGGTGTTAAATAACAACAAAATTTCCGCAAAATTTTACCGAAGTGGTGAATTTTAAAAAATTCAATGCACTGTTAAAGCGTGTTCAAAATATAACAATTTAAAAAGTGACAACTGCTTAAATAACGCGCTATTCAATACAATTGAACCTCATATTGGAAAACCCTTTATTATTTTTCAGAAAAAGACAAAACTTTTTTGATGTGCTTATTTTCAACTTGTAAAACTTAATTTGACAGACAAGATATTTTTATCAAATCCTCTAAAATTTACTTTATTTTTCAATGTATCCTAGGGTTTCTGCCAGTTCAAAGTTTTACAATAAAATACAGACAAATCAATTCTTACCTGTTCCACCCACACATTTGTTGTCATAATTTGGTTTTTTAAGTTCTGAAAAAAATTAAACAAACACGTTAATAATATTAATATTTATTTAATAGCTTAATATATGGATTATATCCGTGGCAATTTTCAAGAATTAAGTAAATTCTAGTTTTTAGAGGTATAGAACTTTATATTTGTAAAACTATTTTAATAAGCCATTTTGTCAGCTAGCACATGATTTATTTATATTTTGGTTTGGCATTTCAACATAAATAGACTGATGCTGAACAAAGCTTCCGAAATTCGACAAAAATGAACTGTTTGGTGGAATAATTGGTCAGTACTTTCCTAAGAGCGTTGCTGGACAGAACGTTACAGTGAAAGGTGACCACTAAAAAGTCATGATAATTGACTTTTTCGTTCATCAATTGAACCACTATGACATGCAGGACATGTGGTTTCAACAAGACGCACAAAATGTCACAGAGCTCTTGATAAAATTGATTTATTGAAAGAAACATTTGGTAACCGTACCTATATTTCACGTTACCGAATCGTAGATTGCCTTCAAGGTCGTGTAATTTTACACTGCTTGAATATTTCATGTGGGGATATGTAAAGTCGCTAATCTACGCCAATAAGCCCGAAACGATTGACCAATTGTGGGATAACATTTGCGCCGTTACTTCCGATATACGGCCAAAAATTGTAAAAAAAAGTCCTTGAAAAATTGACCTCCAGATAAAATACGTTTGAGCAATCAGTGGCTGTCAGTTGCCAGAAATCATATTTAAATTTTATATCCAGAAGTTCATCTTTCGATTTAAGTTTATTTTATGTCATTTAAAAAATCACATTTGTTTTATTCCATTTCATAGTTCTATACCTCTTAAAAACATCTTTTAAAAAGTTTATTTTTTGTAGTTAATTTATACTTACAACATCTATCAATTGTGATAATCTAAGACCCATTTTGACCGTTAAACGATCAGAGTTATTGCCAACTGGTCGGATTAACCGATTATAGTTACTAAGAAGATCGTCGTATAAACGTTTTGCATCAGGGTTGCCAAGGCCGCCGGTGGCAAAATGTAGCGCTATGAATAAAGCTGCAAACAGCAAGCTCCCCATCTTAGGCCAGGTCCACCCCTTGAATTAAAGAATACATCTCATTACATTATAATATTATGTAAGAAACGATTAGCTATGTATGTATATTGCATTAAGACTTCATTATTTATAATTTATCATAACTACCTATGTATAAAGCAAAGTCACCATAACTAAAAGCCAATAACAATTTTCAACAAGAAATAAAAATAAATCTAAAATTTTTACTACATTTATGTACTTTTTTACTTTTTAACAACTTTATATAAAAACAATAAGTATAGTCAAGGTTTAAGTTAAAGCTTATAGTGAGAACACAATTTAATGTCTACCAAGAAAGAACTATGAAATAATGTCTGTATTTGAGTATATCCCAAATTACTATTATTTTTAAAGAACAAGTTGTCTCGCTGAAAATACAATACAACATTAAAATGTATTTCGATTCGTCTTCTCAGAGAAATATATTCCACTGTTTTATAAATATTTATTTACAGAAAGCTATTAAACTAGAACACTTTTAGATCTGTAGGTAAAATTTCTTACCAATTGTCTTGATATTCGACAATTTTATGTGAAACTGTTTCTAGAAACGTCACTGCCAACCATCGTTAGATCACGTTTGAAACTGTCAGATGTCGTTGTTAAAGACATATGACAATTGCTGAAAGTGTCTTCAATGTCATATATTTATAATAAATCTTTTAAAACCTCACAACTTGTTTAATGAAATATCAGTTTTAAAAAACTTTCATTTCACAATTGTTTGTTTTTGTTACTCATTATGAAATATGAAAAAAATAATTCTTCTGATTTTTGTCTAATATTAATTTTACAAATCTTATTACTGCGGAAATACATAAACAAGATCGACGTCTTAGTATTATGCATTTTTTGTTTTATGTATTTAGTGAAAATTGATAATTCTTGATCTTTTGATTTAAAATAAATAATAACATTAAAAACGTATCTCGAGAAATTGGTTTATTGATTGTTTTAATTCTGTTTGCGATTCAAGAAGATATAATATTTTTTTGAGGAATTGGAAATGGAAAATCGAAAGAGCGAACCTTGAAGTAAAGTAAAGACATCTTTCAAGATCAACTATATACATATACATATATAGTAGGTCAATTTCCTTATATTTCATGCACAAATCCGATTAAGAAATTTAATAAGGTTTAAAATTGATAGTTGTTTGCAATAGTAACTGTTTGAAAAATCAAACAAATCTCAAAACATTTTTGGAAAAATTAGAGTGGAGACAACTTAAATCACGTGACGTCATATGCGGAGACAAAACTTTCATTCAAAAATTAGAGTCAAGACAACTTGAAATGTGACGTCATGTTATGCGAATCAAATGTTGTTGGATTAAGCCTAAACAATATTCCAAATTTCTCGGGAAAATTTTAAAGTTAGAGAAATATTGACATATTTGTCAGAAATATTGACTATTGAGTTAACATTTTATTTAGAGTTGCACGGATGGAATAAAATATAAAAACAAAACCTTCCATCAGGGTGAAAACCTCATAACTGTAGAATAGTAAAGAAAAGGTTTTAAAGGGTATTATAAACTTATTAGTTGTTTTATGTTCTTTAACTTTATTTACATGAAAATATTAAACTCAAATCAATTTTTTCATTTTTTTAATACAATAACAAAAATCGACAGGGTTTTCTTACTGGAAATAACATTGCACTTTTTCAATGGGTTTTGGTGGCCTTTTTTTGAAATCCAACTTCAAAATAATGTATCACGTCAGGTTTTTTAGATATTGTTTTTTTTTTAATTCGATAAAACTCGTTTAAAAGCCTTTTTGGGGCTATCTAAATTTATGAAGTAACTTTTTTTAAATAAAATTGGTGACGGTTTTTCAAATCTATAATCCCTATCTTCAATATTCATTTGAAATATTTATATTATTTCATATAATATTCGAAAAATTTCCATAAGTTATTTATAAGATTTAACCCGTCTTACAAAACTCCGAAAGAAACTCTTAAACCATTTATGCTAAAACGGTTTTTAACAGAAAAAGGTAAAACGGTTTGAAACTAAGTTATGCTCTTTAAACGTATCTGTTGTCAAAACAATTATATTATATAAAGTTTTTGAAATATATAAAGTAATAAAAACAATAATGATGAAACCGGGTATTTTAAAACTTGAGCAAATAGTTAACATTAATAGTTAACATTAAAGTTTGGATTCTAAATCAGCACTTAAAATTAAAACAAAAACGTATTTTTTAAAACTATGAAAGTATTAAATTCAAGGTTGCTCAAAACTTCATAAAGAGTCAAGTAAATACTCATAACTAACGAAAATTTCCACAAACTAGCTAAAGTACTAAAATGATTAAAATTGTATCTAGAATAAAAAGGTTTGTACTTTCCAAAATCATCATCCAATTTTATTGTTAAAAGGTATTTAAGTTTAAATTTAGCCTTAAAAATCACGTTTTTGGTTGTTTTTAACATTTTTAAAAGGGCATGTTTTACAACCCTTATGTGATAGGAAAATTTAAGGTCAAGATTCGAATTAAGGACATTTTAATCCTTAATCTTTTAAAAAGTATTAATTTGTTTGTGAGACAGAAAAACAACTTAATTTTGTCGACCAGTGAATTAGGACAGTTAGCCGTATTTTCAGTTTAACTGGTCTAACATTTTAAATGCGTTTTTGGTTTCCTTTGAAAAATATCGTAAAGTATTGTTTATCTAGGCTTTGATCATTAAATGACATTTTAAAGGTTTGCTGAATGGAGAACATTTTGAAGAAGTAGTACAGATTTTAAATCTATTAAAATTAGAAGCAAATATTAAGCATTGTAGCCCTTGGGCGTGGTTAGGTTGTGAGTTGAATGGATTAAAGTAGCTAAATTATTAGACAAGACAAGAAATTAAAAGTACAAGAACAGAATACCGCATCATGAGTTTTAAAGAAAGTTTTGAACTATAACCTGCATTGATTAAGATCTTTTGTAAATTTAATCTTCGTCTATAAATAAAATAAAATGATGTTCTATTTTTCGATTTTCTTAATATCCCAATGACATTTTAATGCATTCATGTAAGTAGTCCTACTAAATGTTATTATCCCTATTTCGGTGAGTTTTATATTCGTGGTGTTCTTATTTGTTTTGTATTGTCTGTAGGTTTTCTATAGGTAGGTTTGTTGGTTAGTTGAAATACAAAACTAGATTGAACACCAAAAGTGACATGAATTGAATACCTTACAATCTACATACTTTAAAAAATTATAAATTTGTTCTATTCCTTTCCATTTTCATGTGTTGTATAGGTATATTGCGGATAAAACAAAAATGACTACGACAACCATACACACATTATTAAAACAAAATATATACAAAACATACATATATATATATATATAGGTATGTATATAAAATGCCACACCCTTATATCTACAATGTTTTTGTTTTCGTTTTATGGAAGGCAGTGAAGTTAAGAGTATAAAAAAGAGAACATCTGGTAAGAGAGGACCAAAGGCACAAAAATATTACCTCCAACTTCAACTATCCACCCACAACCTCACCCAAACATTATTCAAGTATTCGGTACATCGTAGTGTTTAAACCGGGATGCTTTGAGATTTGTGATGTTTTTTTTTTTTAAGTAAAGGCGTAGGCAAGTAGGTAGGTAAGAGTCTTATTCATGGATCACAGTATCTTGGGATTTGTCATTTGCGAAAATTATAAAGGTCTTAAATTTTAAGTAAACATTTTTGGCTATAATCGAAGTGACTTGCTGAACTTATGTTCCTATTATTTAAGTTTACCTTTAATAGTTTGTTAGAATTGGTACAAACATATGTATGAACCATAAACTAATCCAAACTTCGTTATAATTGTTTGCACTTGAATTCGATAACAATTTTAAATGCTTTGTTAATACGTATGGTAGAATAAGTTATTCTACGAAGAAAATGTTAAAATTTGATAATACTATAACTGACACTTAAATTTCACCTAAGAACATTAAATTAATGGCAAAACATCCACAAATGTTTAAATTTACAAATGTCAAGATGCATCATTTGAATGTTACGAATAATTGATAACACAAAATTGTCAATTATGTATAGATATATTGATTAAAATAAAATGGGTGTTATCTCAATTTAATATTTTTGTTGAATTAAATTCAATACACAACAGTTTATTGTTGCTTTATTACATCTTGACATACATATATTTAAAAAAGTGAACCTATTCTTTTATTTATTTGAAATAAGTTCTATTAATATTATACTTTCATAGAATAGCACATGATTAAATTATTTATCTATGATTATTTTTCCCATAAAACACTTTTAATTATCGAAATGAAAAAGAACTATGTAAATAGTAATGAAGTTATAGTTTTTAATTTTCCAACACAAACATCGCTGAAATTTTAAGTATCAAATGAAACTTTGCCTAGGTTTGAAGGAAATTGGCCCTCTGATGCTTTCAGACAAATTTGTAACTTGAGTAGAACTAATTTAATAAACAAAACATAACTTTGTAATAATTGAATTTCAAAAGTACTGAGTTTACCAACAATATATAAATATGTGTATGATAAGAGTAAAATTCGTTTTTTAGATTTAATATCGATGTTAAGTTCACCCCTAAAAGTTTCATTTATGTTCACAATAAGTATAAATTAAGGCGGAGTTCTTTAACTATGCGTGTAAAAACAAATATGTATAGTTATATTACTGTATGTAAGTATGTAGATATGTATGTCAGCTCATCATAATCCATTAAATATTTAAAAAAAAATATACTATATGTAAATAACAATCAAAAACCGATTGCTTGCAAAAATAATTAATGTTACTCACAATCGATTCGCAAGTCGGTGCATTGCCTGCAAATGACAGCCTTGCGCCAGTTTCCCCCTACATCCGGATGATGATAATTTGCTTTTAACGTTAAGAATTAGACAATAATTTGTTGTTATTGCTTGAGATAAGTTCAATTATTTTGCTGAATTTATTCCATACGAATGTAATTTAAGGCAAACAAACATATTTTTATATGTAAGTATACGAAATTGCAGTTAACTTAAATTATTATATGATACTGAAAGTGCTCGTTTTAAAGATGTTCAAATTGTTTTATGTATCGTATCGTAATTTAATATTTTTTTTTTTTTTTTTTTAATTGTGTGTTGACTCAATTCCAAAACTGGTAATTCCTTTATTAATTATTTATTATTTATTAAATGTTGTTTTTGCAATCACAGTGTTTGTGTGTACTATAATGTGATTGTGATTTTGATTTTGATTCTGATTCTGATTCTAATTCATATGACGTTTGTATAGCTAGCGATTCTATTATATTCGCTTTTAGGCGTCGACATTTCCCATAAAAGCAGCTTTTAGTACAATGAGATTGACGTTAAGTATTGCGCAGGCGAAGATTTTGATTTTTCGATGTGTGATAGATGAAACTGGCGATGGCGATAAAACAAAAGAGACTGCATTATTATGTGTGTTATGAAATCGTGTTCGTGTACTCTTGCGTTTTAAATTTAAGCATTTTTCTAGTTTCTACCATAAAGTCTGTTTTTAGTGGCGTATTGAATGAACGTTATGTTTTTTAAAATTGCTCCTTAGATGTGAAAGTTGCATTTGTGAGTGCGGTTTGCTTAGGCGATTCTAAAAGCTAGGTGCAATTTGCAATTCCATCATATAGTGTTGTTTACTTTTTGATATTTTGAATTCCACAGCTCTTCCCTTTTCAATTTTCAAAACTACACGAACATTCTACAAATTTACGAAATTATTTATTGTGTGCAAGTCTTTTCTTTTTTTTTTAGAGATGTCTATACGTCTGGCCGGAAATGTTTTAGTTAAAATGTTATAGTTTTGTTTTTTTTTTTTTTTTTCACAGAAGTAAGTGTTTTATATATCTATAAGTACTCGTATAAGCGCTACTATTTACTTTTGTTTTAGATATTTCTAACTAGCCGATGAAAGCCACTGAAATAAAATATTTGTATTGGGTTTATAGTTTTGGTTTGGTTTCGTTGTATTTATTGTTAGTTGTTCTATTGTTGGCAACTTAAAAACATATTGCTGTCTTAGATATGCATCAAAGTCTTATTAATTGTTGGCCATAAGTCTTAAATGAAGAAGTCAACAAAGAACTGATATTTATTTGTACTCATTTTTATATACGTAATAATTTTCCCATATAGAGATTTTGTTTTTTTGGCAACAAACATTCGAAACAATAGCTCAAAGATTTGATGTGTTGTGGTGTAAGTGAGTTGAGAATTATTTGAAGTTTGTTTTAGTTTATTTTTAAGTAAATCTGATGTAGTTTTTTACGTAGCATTTGCACTATTTTAAAATGATCAGAGGTCACCTTGAACTGAAGCACTGAAAATAAATAGAACGTTTAAAGTATTTTAATCTCCTTTAGGGTTTAAAAAAAAAATAATTTCAGGACGAATATTTTTTTTTTTGCAAAAAAGGCCAACATAATCGAAATTGGAGAAATGTATTTAAGTTTTTCGAGGACCGTCAATTCAATAAAGAAAAACATTTGTTAAGTTTAATTTGCTTTTTAATTTAATTTCATGGAATAAGAGAATACTAAAGTTTGTATCCTTGGAACTCAAAACCAAGCTTACAAATGCTTCAAGTCAAGGTATGCATTATAGGTAAGAAATACAAGAAATACATAAATATTACCGATTTAAATGAAATAAATAAAAACCAAATAATACAAAGTTAAGTTCGAATCAAGGTCACATCACGAAATTTTTGAATGTAACACATTCGTTGAACCTTCTTTTTTTTTAAATAAACAAAAAATAAAAAGTCGTTTAACATTGCTGAATTGAAAGATGAATTTCGAAAGGCAAGTATAATCGTTTGTCTGGTTCAGAAATGTTGGACTTTTTTCTGAATAATTAAAGCAACATTTATCCAATATAATGAAAGTTACAGGAACAACCTCAAAATATACAAATGATTTTGCTGCCTTTAAGAAAAGACAATTTAAGTTTCATTGAAAAAGGAAAGGATTGATAAGGATAATATTCCAAATGTAAGTATTTGCCTTAATAGAAATACTAATATTTTTTTTAGAAACAATAAAATATAACACAAAAATACGACGAAACCATTACGGGGTAATATTGTTTTGCTTCAAAATCATCTTATCTCGAGGGCCTCAAGAAACACGTTTTTTTCAAATTTATTTTTGAAGATGTCGCAAGAAAAAAGATTTGATTAAGAGTAACAAGGAAATCTCGCTTTCTCAAAAATAAATTGTGAAGTTTATAAATTTTATTAAGTTTACTGATATATATTTATGTATGTATGTATGTATGTATGTATCAAAAATTGAGATCAAGATATTTAGTTTAAATCATTCACAATATGATTATAAAGAATGTACTGAAAAAGAAACAACATTTTGAATATTGCTGTTTGTTTTGCATCCTCACAAAATAAAGGTATTATTGTGTAGATAAGTTTAAAAAACAAATCAGAAATTTAGTGAATGTTTTTTGACTGCTATTTTTCTAGTAATAACCAAAATTATGAAGTGTAGGTACTCATCTTGTTGAAGGACAAAACACCAACTATTCTTTAGAGTCTCAAAGAATACAAAATATGTAGCCAATTTTTATGCACGAACGTATTATAGATACGATTTCAATAAGATTTCAAAATTTTGTTAAAATAACGGTATTGCATATGTAAAAAAATACACCTAATGTTGAAAACTTTGTATAGAGACAAAAAAACAAAAAAAAACAGCAGCGATTTAATTATTCAACAAAAAAACGAGATTTCCTTGTACTATAAAACTGTAAAATATATGAGACCTTAATATTTGTAAAAGGTTTGTGTTGTATTACTATAAGTCTTTTTCTATTATTTATAACTACTATGTAAAGCTTAAAATTTTAACAATGTTGAATATGTAAACTAAAATGATATACTGATGTCGTTTTACTTTGTAATTACTTTTTGAGCAGCAACAAAACAAAAAAAAAAAAATAGGACGAACTGCAAGGGCGTTTTAAGAGAACGAGGAAAATTATAAGGAGTGCACAAGTTTCAAACACATTTTATTTATTTTTCGCTAGAGTTTATTTAAAGTTAAGAGATCGAATGTTGTCGTCACCGTTACCAGTTACCACCAACTTTATTTTAATATTAATAGTAGGTATTATAAAACAAAAGTTGCTTTGTATATAATTTTCGAAAAAGGATTTAAAGAGAAAATAGATACATTAGTTTTAGAGTAGAGTATCTATAACTCAGAGCTTTATGTAAAGAGAAATGACATTGTGGGAAGAGGAGGTGTAGGGTGTAAGGCGTAGGGGACAGGGAGCGGTTGAGCGGATCTTTTTAAGAATTAAAAGAGAGCAAACTAAGACATTCTTAAACTAAAAATCTTACACAAATTAATCTACGGCTGAAATGTTACATAAACTCTAATTTTTCATTGAAAACAAAATACCATACTTACATGAGTCTGAGCTATTAGTCAAAAGTTAATCCATGATAAAATATATGTTTCTTTTTTCAGAAATTCCTGCGCTTTTCCTTGTGGTGCGGTGTTATGAAACCAGCGATAAATAGTTATGAAAGTTATTGAGAAAACTACGAACGGTCACTTGTTCAGCACTTCATTTATTCTTTAAAATAATTTTTTTGATTAATCTCTTTTTCTTTTTGATACGGCAATATACATATTTAATGCAAATTAAAAAATTATATATACTAGAGGCAATTTGATGAAAGAAACCATGAGAAATGTTTAAAATTGAGAAGGACGCGAACTTTAGCTCACTATGTGGAAGTCAAATGTTTGACAAAAATATATGTATACATATATGTATATATCATTAAGAAAAAGTAACTTTAAATCATAAATCATTTGATGTTGAACAAAAAAAACTTTTTTGATTTGTTCCAAAAAATAAACAAGTTAAATAAAAAGAAAACACACGAACACACGAACGAAGGCACGTTGTTGAATTTTTGTTTTAAAAATGTAGAAAAACAGTATATATTAATATTTCCGATTTTTTTAATTTAAAAAAAATTTAAACACTTGCACTTTAAAAATTATCATTATCATTCTTTTATACGGAATTTTAAAATTTTAAACGAGCACTCGTTCATATCCAAGCATGGAGGAGGGGTTGAATAAAGTTATAAATCAATTTTAAAATTTTAAGGTGTAGACAATAAGTTATAAGATGCAATAACACAAATTAAATATTCTTGCAAAATAAAAAAAACTCAAATTAGGTATATGTACATTTTTATTTCTATGGCTATAAGGACCACACCTCCCAATCTTTATACTTGGTATTATAACTTTCAAGTATTACAACATGATACACTGTGAAATTTTAAATTCCATTGAAAAAATATCAAAGAAAATGATAATACGTATTGGTTTTAATAATACAAAATATTGTTTTCAACGATTTATAAAAAGTCTATTCAATTAAAATCCTGGTTTTTTATAGGTACACACAAGTGAACTTAATAAAAACTACATTTCAATTAATTAAACTGCTTACTGGCAGCTTTAAGGAAAAATGGGTGTTAATGTATTCATTTTCAGTATCTTTTTTATGAAATACGTAGTTTTTGTTTTTCAGTTGTGTTTAAGTAATTTTATGTTATGGAAATGTTATTCAATACCGTGACGGTTTAATTTCTATTTTACGACTTATTTATAAAAAAAATTTAAAAAAAACAACAGCGATAGAAAAACTCTCTCCTAGATGTTGTTTTATTGTTTAAACCCAGTTGTCGAAACGTTTTCCAAGCGATTTATACTACCCGCGGGCTCTGTAGCAACTGCTGAGTTTTAAACAGTAAGATTTTAACCATTGCAAAAGTTGCGCATTTAAGAAATATACGTTATGAGGAGATTTGTGCGCAGTACATTCCTTTCTCCAAAATGTGGAGAGATTTAGGATTTTTAAAAAGAGTCATTGAATAGAGAATTTTTCTCTTTTTTATGATTTTAGAAAACACATTTCTTATTATCCCTACGTATACATACACACATGTTTTAATGTTTCTGTTTGTTTACTTTTAAATAAAGCTTTATCTTTATTAATCGTATGGGAGTCTTTAAAGAATTGTAATTTTGACAATATAACGGCTTTGAAGTGGGTATATAGAGTTTCTTATATCGTAGATCTTTTCTTCATGACAAAATATCATCATTTACACTAAGTGATGATACTAAAGCCATATTATTCTGAAGAATTTGTCAACAGCCTTTTCCAGCTTTTGTAATCTTAGCAATTTGTGCAGCAATTCTATAAGTGACTTGTAAACTTAATATAAATTACATATTAATTTTATATACATATTAATAAATCAATATTAATAAATATCTAAGCCTTTAAATCAACTCAATATACAAATACAATGTATCGCTTATGAGGCGTTTTAGGTAACAGGCATGTACAAAAAATGGACAGGGCTGAAAGTCTGAGAGCCTGTATTTTAATATATTGTACATTTAAATAGCGTATTTCAAAGTGCTGTATAAAGAAATTACAGAATCCATAGACTGGATTTTTGAATAGCTCTGGCTTTATAAAAGCCAATTTGTAAGATATCTTAAAATGTTGTCTCAACAGTTAATGAAATTTTGTTAGGTACCTAAAAATTTAATATTTTTTCACTATCAGATATTTGCGTAAGAAAGCTTAATACAAGCTATATTTTACGATCAAATAATTGCCAACACAAAAAATGTGTTAGTAGTTATTGAAAAATAAAACGAACTACAATAACATAGTTAACTATAAATAAAATACAAAATACAAACGTAGAAAAAAAAACAAAAATGAATAAAAGCAAAAATTAAATTACAAGCAAATAAATACAACATTTAATGTGCTCCTGTTTCCAATAATACCGTCAGATTCTACCAAACCCTTCAGAAGGTTACAGTTTCCAATTAGTTTAGCTTTTGTTATGTCTTTAAATAAGTCTTAGGCCAAACAATGTCCATTTGTGGTTTAGATTTGGAAAATCCATGTTTTTCTAATGGGCAGCTATATGTTGCATGTTCACGTGTAGGAAAACCGTCGAACCTAATTGTGTTGGCGAAAGACAGGTTAATTAAAAATAGTGTGCGCCGATTAGTGTTAAATTAAATTGAAATTTAAAGTATCTATAATTTAAAATAATAAATGTTATTATTAGGAGATTTTAAACTATCCGTATTGATTTTTGCTTTAAAACCAGTCAATTTTTATACCAGGTTTTTAAGTTTCCGTCACCGTTCGTAAATAATAATTTTATTGTAATAAGGGGTAACGGTAGTAGAAAATCACTCATATGAAGGTCGCCAGGTTTTTTTGTAATGTAATATGACAAAAAACGTTAGCTAAAGCAAAGCGTGGCCGGGTCAGCTAGTATACTATAAAAATACAAAATACAAACGTAGAAAAAAACAATCTGAATTGAATAAAAACAAAAATTAAATTATAAACAAAATTAATACAAAATTTGAGTGCGTGGTACACTGGTATTTAATATATTTTTAAGGAAATTCTTAAAATCAGAGAGGTTAAAGTTCATATTTAAAAGTTAAATACAAGTAAATGACTCATGCATGCCATAATTAGTGCGGTGTTGGGAAACATACATTAATTGTAAACTAGGGGTTTGTGGTTACTTTCAATGGTAGTTTAACTGTTAAAATTTAATAAATCAGGATTCATAATAAAACAAGAGGTCATTGATATATTTTGATTTGATGATAGGATTTAAAAGGAGATACCGATGCACATTGGTCTTGAATGCCTGCACATTATAATGAGTGGGACATATTGAGTCTGGTAAAGCATTCCACATTCGTGTAGTACGACTAAAAAAAGAATCTCTGTACTTTACAGTACGACCGAAATTGGGCTCAAGGGCTCAATGGTAAACTTATGGGCATTCTTAAAAGAAACGAGTATAGCGGTTGAATTGTTTGAGGGGAGGAATGCAACTGGCTATTTCATTAGAGCATTGCTTATGGAAGTAGCGATAAAATAATGAGAGACATGAAACCTTACGACGGTGCTCGAGAGATGCAAAAGTTACCTATCATTTTTAGAGCTATCTTTTGAATTCTGTCCAAAGGACTCAAGTGGGTTATAGGATCACTTGCCCAAATATGGGAATTGTACCTAAGTTTTGGACGAATATAGGCTTTATAAATTATAGCCAGATCAGAAGGGGTAAAAAACTTCTTGCGTCGTCGGAGAAAACCTAAACACTTAGCAGCATTTTTGGCCATGTCAAATATGTGATCACTCCACAACAATTGGTTTGTAATGCACATACCTATGTAGGACTGTTCAGTCCGAAGAACAAGAATGAGAATTTTAAAAACGAATATGAAAAGCTGAGGGTACTGTCATCAGCGAAACAATTTAGTGGGTTAGAAGTTTCAGACAAAAGATCATTTATAAAAATAAGGAAGAGCGTCGGAGACAAAACGGAACCCTGGGGAACACCTGCATTTATTTTGTGAATGTCAGAATTGAACCCGTCCAATCCTACTTGAGTTGAACGGTTCGAAAGGTAATTTCTAACCCAACGAAGAAGGGATTCATCAATACCAAATGCACGCATTTTCGATAAGAGAGCTTGGTGCCAAACTATATCAAATGCCTTTGAAATATCAAGTGCAATAATCTTACTTTCTCCGAAACGATGTAAAGATTTGTTCCACTGTTCGGTGAGATAAACCATGAGATCACGAGTGAACCTATTACAACGAAAGCCATACTGCCGGTCATTAAGAAGCTTCCGTTCTTCAAGATATTTCTTAAGCTGAAAATTGATCAGCGTTTCCATGACCTTGGAAAGAAGGGATGTAAGTGCAATTGGACGATAATTTTATTAATTATGAACAAGAATATAAAATTTGTATACATAGCTTAAAAATTAAAAAGGATTACAAAAATTAATTATAAATATCAGACCATGATAGAGAAGAGATTCTATCCTATTCTTGTGAATCTCGTCAAAAGAAATCCATACCTGGGATGGGTTCGAACCAAAGTTTGAATATAGAGCGAGAGTAACATAAGGATCATGAAATTCTTTGGGCCAACATTTAACAAATCCTAACATAGAGTTGGCTTTGTTAACAATCAAATTAATATGTTCCGTGCAATCGATATTAGATAATTAAAAAGAACTTCAAGATCTTCAAATCTATGAAAGCGATGTAAATAGAGTTCTAAGATATTTAATAATCAATAGAACTAGGAGTACATTTTTAGAGAAAGTCACTATTTGACATTTTATTGAGCTAAAGTTTAGCCCATTCTTTTCGCACCAAATAACTGTTAACATCCTCTAGCAGTTGTAATTTAATGTTGAGTTGTATAGTTAGTACCCGTGACGTAGTGGTTAGTGCGCTGGACTGTCATACCAGACGTCTTGGGTTTAATCCCTGTCTGTGCCATCTTACTTTTATTTTCACGGGTAATGTCTCTATTGCGAGAACTTGAAAAATCCTCCAAGAGCAATACTTAAAACTGTAGGTCCCCTCCATCCCTGAGAACATAACATACACCCAGGAATGATTGAGAGTTGTAAGTTAATAGGCCTTAATGGACTGTAGCGCCATTTATTTATTTTTGTATAGGTATTTGATAACTGAAATACGGAAATTTGCCCCCATTATAATATTTTGAAATACAGTACTTTGACTAAGTATTATAGCCCATACAGTATTTCAACCCCAGCCCAAAATAAACTGCAATGATTACAAATTTTCAATTTCAATTCTGTTTGTCTCTACGAGTATTCAAAAAAAGGAATTACTTTTGATTATTTTGAAAACGAATCTTCTTGTAATGCCTCTAATTAATGCATTTAACTAAATTATTAATTAAACTAATTTAGCTTTAATTCCATACAAAAGCGGCACACGAAACACTATTACTCCGAGCCGCGTCATCTACATAGTTTATTTACCTATTTAAGTATAACTATAAGTCTTTATAAGTTTAGGAAACACAATAATGAGAATGGGTGAGGTTATTTACATCCGTATACTATACTTCCGGTTATCTAATGAAGAACTAATATTTTTTCTAGGAGGATATTGTGATTTTCTTATTTTTCAATACAAAATATTAAGAAAACTGACCTACGGCAAAATTTACTCAAAAACAGATTCAAGTACATACTTTGATAAAAAATGTTATTATTTTCTTACTTTTTATAATTTTATTGATAGAACTAGCTACATATATTTTGTACATAGATATTGACATTAAAAATTCTTAAATTTTTTATTTTGCATGTAGGTACTTTGGGGCTGTGGCTATAATTAGGTACTTCTTTTTTGTATTTAAGGACCCAACCCAAAGTTAAGAGAAGCTCCTAGAGTTAAAATAATACGACCCACCCTTAGCTTAGACTAATCCCGTTAGAATCATCTTAAAATTAAATGCCGAGACGAGAGAATTTAAGAGAATAAAGCCTCTAAATTTTGCCATGGATTTGAAATACGAATTATTTTTCGTTGGTCTTGGTCTTATACCTAAATGTTTCAAAAACAACTAGGATAACATGAACTGCTCAACAATTTTTGCTTTATTTTTTTCTGTTTTTTTTTTTTTTTTTAATCCAAGAAACAAGCTTTATTATATATCTCACGCAGGCTTACTTATAGCTTACTCAAACTTTTTTGGGTTTGGTCTGTGATAAGCACATTTATTTACAAAAATGAAATGAGAAACAAATTGTAGACTTATCAATAGATTTTCTCTCAGCAAACTTCATACTTCATAGAAAAATAAGCATGCGCTTCCTCCAAAAACGAGAGTATATGCGTATTCAAAATCGATCTAAATAATTCTTTCCAAAAGTTGGTTGATTGTTAAATTTTCTTCTCATATTGACAGGATAACATGCATAAAAATACATGCTGCTATTAAGTTGCAATAACAATTCATGACAAGTACGCAAAGATATTTTTAACACCAGTTAGACTGTGGTTTTCATTCATAATGCACGGAATAATAAAACTTCCAATTTTATTTTGAAAATTGTATTTGCAAAATGCAAGTTGCAAACAAAAGTGAAGAATTGTGCGTATAAATTATTTGTGTGTCGGAAAAAATAAGAAATAAGCATCAAGAAAAATTTCTTAAGATGACAAAGAAAATATATTCTTTTTTAGATTGTTTTAAATGTGTCTATGTGATCTTTTTTTGTTTGGTATTGATTGAAAGTGTGAACGCGAACCCAGATGCCAAGAGGTTATATGATGATTTGTTAAGCAATTACAATCGGCTCATTCGGCCTGTAAGCAATAACACAGATACAGTACTCGTAAAACTGGGTCTGCGATTATCTCAACTAATTGATCTGGTTTGTATATAAAATGAAAACTATAATATTTTTCAAACATTATAACATTACTTTTATACAAGTCGCGAAATAGGAATTTATTATTTTTACTTAAATTTTAACAAATATCTTATATTTAAGAGCAAAGAATAATACATACACATAAGATTAAATAAAGTAAGAATATATACATAGTTTGTTTTTAGAAATAGGTAAGGGAACCATCAAAAATTTTTGAATTAAAGAAAACCAATTTTTCACACAGAAAGCAAATGGTGTTGGAATCAGTGCGAAGAGATTTGTGCAGTTTTCGATGTCATTACTTAAATGAATATTGTGGGCTTAAAAGATTCACCCACTATATACTATTTTATTTTGTTTATGTTTTGAATTCATCATCTAATATTTTTAAAATCATAGATACATAATAGTATCTAAAAAATAAAAAGAAATTGTTGCTTAAAATTGTATAGATAATGGCTTACTCTATACTTTAACATTACAGAAAAATAGAGAATTTAATGTTTAGGGCTTATAATAAACATGTAATAAGTGTTGTTTGTTTCTAAAGGTTGGTTAATCTTTAAGGGCTGATGTTGAGTTTGAATAAAACACAAGTTATTTAGGAAATTATGGTCATTTATTTTTATTGTTTAATATTATGCATAGAACAAAATATCGGCCAAATGACCGCCTCGCCGCGACCTAGGCGGCCCACCTCCATCCGATGCGCGATGGTCCAAATTTTCCATGACGCTGAGGCATAATTGAGGTCTTATGCCATTAATGTGCCTTATTATCGCATCCTTTAGCTCTTAAATTGTTTCTGGCTTATTGACGCACACCCTTTCCTCCAAATAGCCCTAAAGCAAAAAGTACAGCGGTGTCAAATCTCATGAAATTGACGGCCAATTCACACTGCCACCACGGAAGATATTTCGGCCATTGAATTTGTTGAGCAAAAGAGCCATTGTTTCATTAGCTATTTGGTAAGTGGCACCGTCCTGTTGAAACCACATATCGTCTACATCCATATCTTCCAATTCGAGCCATAAAAAGTTTGTTATATCAACGAACGATAGCGAACACCATTCACAGTAACTGCCAGCCCATAAACCACAGTAAGCAGTCATGCTTTGTGGTTGCTTCGGTTTTTCGACAATCACTCTTGGATTATCATTTGCTCAAATGCGGCAATTCTGCTTATTGACGAATCCACTGCCACTGAGGTCAATATGTGCCTCATCACTGAAGATGATTTTCTTCGGAACTGGATCATCCACTGTTGCCATTTCTTTGCTAACGTGCAATTGTTGGGCACGACCGAAACGACGAGCTGAGGTGGACGGCTCTTCACGAGCATCCACTGGTGTTTTCGCATTTCCTACAGACCCAGTTTATTCAAATTTTTGCAAGATTTGTCCAAATGTACGCACATTTGGACGGTTTAATTGGCCGAAAAAATCACGAAGTGCACGATATGCATTTTGATTGAAAGGCCATTTTCATAATAAGCCTGAATAATTCTTAACGCGTTGTTCGATTATGTATCTTTCCATGGTTAAAATTGAGTTAGTCTGTAATTGAGAAATGTCAAATGAAATGCAGAACAAAACTTGACGTTTAGATGTGGTTCACATTCAACATCGGTCCTTAAAATTTAACCACCCTTTATATTGGACTTCGGTATTTAAACTATTTATATTTGCGTAATATAATTTTGAATTCATATATTATTTTCAGAATCTTAAGGACCAAATTCTTACTACAAACGTGTGGTTGGAACATGTAAGTAACTAGGGAATAAAATATAAACGATTAATTATGTTATGTGTTTGTGTTCAGATAGTCTTATTTTGTTGTTTTTATAAAACTAATACTTTATCTAAACTATAGTTAACTTAATTCGTCTGTATTGAAGACCTAACGGAAGCTTTTACCAACATATATAATTTGTGTGCGGATTTGTTACAAATTTAGCTGTATTTTAACACTTGTGATGTTGATCTGATTGACATTTAGGCAGTCAAATAATTAAAAAAGAATTGTGTTGCTTTTAACATTTTGCTTGTTCTGTAATAAAAGCGTTTATTAATTTTCTTTTTTTTAATTAAACATTCAATGGATTTCTTTCCAGACTTGTGTACAGTACTTTAATTTTTTTTTTTTTTTTGTATCTTATTTGTTTTCTACAATTATATATGAATCTTATGCAACGTCGTACGTTTACAAATTGTATATAAATATAAGTTTACGGAAATGTTTTCATGAAAGACCTTTGGTCGTTAAACACCATAACGTCTTCGTTTTAAACGTTCTTCTTTTGAAAATAAAAATATTTAACAGATTATATCTGTTCAGATTCGATATCATACATATTAATGATAAGTTTTAACTATAATAGACTTAAGCTGGATTCAGTGGTTTTACGGAAGTGAGCTAATACGAGCAAAATTTTATTAAGACTCAACTAGATGAAGAAAGCAACACTAACAATGTCAACAATTTTGTGGAACTTTTGGCGGTAAAAGAAGTCTTGTTCTAACTTAAAGTAGACGTGATATCAACATCTGATATCCCTATTTTCTCAGATAGTCAGGCCGCTATCAAATCTCTGGACTATGTCTCTACAATCTTTATTACAGTCCATAACAGCCGATTATCTCTAATGGCATCTCTATAGCACAACAGTTTTACATTCACAATTGCTGAGTGCCGGGCTATAGAAAAATTCCAGGAAACCGTACGGCAGATGAACTTGCCAGAAATGGTACAGCACAACCCATTCTACCAATCGCTTTATATAAACCGTTACTAATGCACGACGCTATAAAGAAAGCAAACATCAGGCAGAATAACATTACCACGTGTCAGGTCCCGAAAAAGAGGAGGAAACAGTTCTTCACCTCCTCCTTACACGAAGAGAATTCTTCTATAACGGTCTAAACGATCTCAATCAGATTAACATAATCAGCCTCGAGATTCATGTGATATCAGAATGGGCCAATAAATTGGCCTAAGTGTGTCCTACTCCATCCTGGACTGGACAGCCGTTTGTGTTTGTTTCTGAAAACTCCTTATTCTTAATGGCAAAAAGAGTTTTATTTATTAATTTTAATCAGAAAAATTAATCCAAATCTTAAACTTATCTAGTGTTTTACGACGTTGTATGAATATTCTTATTACAATAATTTGTATGTACGATTTCTTAGAATTTAAAGTATTATAAGCAAGTACATTGTTCTATAGTTTGATGGGAGTTTAATAAAAATGTGTATTTTTTTCCAAAGCATTTTTAAATTAATTTCACTATGTACTTGACTATAATCAATGTTTAACAGGAATGGCAAGATCATAAATTTAAATGGGATCCAACAGAATATGGAGGGGTTACAGAACTGTACGTACCATCTGAACACATTTGGTTGCCGGACATTGTTTTGTACAATAAGTGAGTAAGGTTTTAGTACTACATTGATTTCTGTTTGAATCTTATTTCTAGGTTTTCTTTTTCCTAAAATATTTTACTATTAAGTACAAAAAATATTAAAGATATAACGTACCTACTTCAACAGCAAAACAATGTTAAAAAATATATGATATTATACGAACCATGATCGACTTTAGTGTATAAAGATTATGTGCTTAAACTTAATGCAAAAGCCTATATACTATTTAAATGGATATTCATATATATCAAAATAAACAAGTCAACAAATACTAACTACATTACATAAATTCATAAATATCCTTTCATTACCTGGCGACACTTTTTATTCACGCAACTTGTTTTATATCAACATTTTTAAATTTTCTTTTGTCGATCAAATGTTTTTTTCAAGCATTTTTAAACCATTATAGTGCCGATGGTGAATATGTTGTAACCACAATGACAAAAGCTATTCTCCACTACACTGGCAGAGTCGTATGGACACCACCTGCAATTTTTAAGTCTTCTTGCGAAATCGATGTACGGTATTTTCCATTTGATCAGCAAACATGTTTCATGAAATTCGGATCATGGACATATGATGGAGATCAGGTAAAAAGCATTTTTAACTTTAATTTACTTTTTATTTTTCAACAATAACGTTTGAAACTAAAATATTAAAAAGTTCGGTAGTAGTGATTAAACAAAAATTGTATTCTGTTTAAAAAAAAAACACATTTTACTATCAAAAACGTACTAAACGGTTTCGCTGTGTTGTACTTGTAAATTGTAATAAATTAAATATGTTTTTTTTGTTTTATCATTTGTTTAAATTTTTGTCATTTCCTGCATTGCACTCACCATGTTCTCATTTTATATGCATTTGTTTTCTTAGATTGACCTCAAGCATATTAATCAAAAAAACGATAAAGACAATAAAGTTGAAGTTGGTATTGACTTGCGAGAGTACTACCCCAGTGTAGAATGGGATATTTTAGGTGTTCCAGCAGAGCGACATGAAAAATATTATCCTTGCTGTGCAGAGCCTTACCCAGGTATGCATAACAAAACTTTGTAAAATGTTCATCAGAGTTAAAAATTATGTTATTGCTATATTGCTATACTTTCTTTAAAGCATTTTGTTCTATATTTTCTTGTCAAACACTAAAAAACAATCAAAAATCAAATTGAAAATAATTAATCACGCCAATTACCGAAGCTGTCTTGTTTGCATCTGATTTGGTTGCATTGATTTTCTAAAAATAGTAGATCAACTTCTTTTCAAACCTTTCGATTTTCTTGTATAACAATCCTAGGTTTACCTATATAGGTTAACTCTTTTGTATAAACATCTTCTATTAGATGATTCTTGCTGTTAAGCCGGTCTGCTATGTAATTCCAATTCCTCTTTTTATTATTTTTGTTTATTTATTTGCCAACTAATCTTGCCTCTCCATTTGCTCGAAAAGGTCCTGAAATTGGTCTTGGTATGTTAGTTTCAGCAATTTCTTCGTTTCTTTTCGATTAACAGAAACGTTCAGCAACGTTTGAAATCAGATTTAGAAGTTCCGTATATTTTGCTGTCAATTACGACGTTCATCGGTAATTGGGGTCGATACGCATATAGGTACACGCCATTGTTAGCTTTGCCACCAAAAATATACTCACACTTTTACACAAACAATATGAGAAACTTTTGTAAAAATAAATCAAAAATGTATGTCCGTATTGTTACGGTTACAAGGTCAGATAGAAACTTTTATATTCGTTTAATAAGCTATAAATTGTAGCCACTACTTCAAGTTCTGTGATTCTTTGAGGATTTTGGACATTTAAATTTATCTATAGTTTATTGTAAAACTATTGATCGAAACATGAAATAAATCAGTCCTATCACAGTTTCTATAGAAATTATAAACTTTTACGAATCACGAAAAAAACGATCGTAGGGGAAAATTTAATGCAATTTTGTATTACGAACGGATTTTTCAGGATTCGCTAAAGTTTCTGATTACGATGAAATTCATGGTAGGACTGAATATTAAAAGTATTGTAGTACAACAGTCTTAATACTAATTAGTAGACAGCTAAAGATAAATAAATTATTGATTTACATATAAATGCATCTGCAATTTTAAAGAAACGTAGTTGATAATTAAAAATCGATTGTTGTGTAAGAGAGAAACAAACATACTTAAATGCATTAAGGAACTTCTTTTAAGCGGCGATTATAGAGATCTTCTGCATTTTGATCTTCTGCCTTGATGAATATTTAAAACATGCCCTTTATTTAGCAGAAGTCAAATTCAAAAGCAGGACACATGTAGATCCAGCATACGAAACACATTGTAATTTTTCCTTCTTGTAGAATATTTGTAATATTAATTTGCCATTAAAATACGCTTTAAGAAAAGCTTTTGTTTTATTTAGACATTTGCTTCAAAAATATAATATCAATACATTTCAACGAAAATTGAATTTGCATTTCTGATTTCTTATAGGCTGTTACGCTTTTGCTGTTTTGCTTTTGATTACAGCAGAAGTTCACCAAATGTTTTAATTAGTATGTAAATATTTTAACTGATATATTAATTTTCATTTTTCAGATATCTTTTTCAACATTACTCTTCGTCGTAAAACACTCTTTTATACTGTTAATTTAATAATACCTTGTGTAGGTATTTCTTATTTATCAGTGCTAGTTTTCTATTTACCAGCTGATTCTGGTGAAAAAATTGCTCTCTGCATAAGTATTCTTCTTTCACAAACGATGTTCTTTTTGCTTATATCAGAAATTATACCGTCAACATCACTCGCACTTCCATTGCTTGGAAAATATCTTTTATTTACAATGTTATTAGTTGGCCTTAGTGTTGTCATAACAATTATAATATTAAACATTCACTATCGTAAGCCAAGCACTCATAAAATGGCACCATGGGTGCGGGCTTTCTTTATAAAACGTCTTCCCAAACTTCTCTTAATGCGAGTGCCCAAGGACTTGCTAAGAGATTTAGCAGCGAGTAAAATAAATTATGGTAAACAATTAAGCAAAACTAAATTTGGCCAAGCACTTATTGATGAGATGCAGTTAAATTCCGGCGGATCGAGTCCTGGTTCTATTCGAAGAATGCAACTTCGTGGAGGTATTGGAGGATGTAATGGTCTTCATTCAACAACAGCCACTAATAGGTAATGTTAATTGACTTTTGTGTTAATTGTATACAGTTTAAATATTGAAAGGGGAATGCATCAATTAAAAATGTTATTTTACCAAAATACAATTTGAGTCTAGGCTCTAGAAACTACAATGGCTCTTAACCTGACATTTGACATTAACGACTACTATATTAAAGGTATTTATAATCTTATATACGAAAACTGCAAGAACTGATTGTTATGGAGATTCAACTAATGAAATGATTTTCTAAAAAGCTTAACGACCCACGTAATGAGCAGACGTTTTTAGAGTAATTATTATAAATATAACTTAGGGTCTGTATTGTGCACGTTCATGTGTACATACTTGGTGTAATATTACTTAACAGCTATACTATGAATATCAAAACATTTAACTTTAACTCATAGCATCACTGCACTGTTTTCAAAGAAAACCTGCATAGAACATGATTGAAGGAAAATTTCATAGCTTTTCAGAGATTTGAGTAATACACTCGCAATTGAAAGTGCATTTAAAATGACAAATTAAACTAAGGAACTTATACCAATAATTGTTATATGTAATGTAACTGACGTCTGGGTGTTAAAAGAACCAAATAACAGTAATAAATTATAGTACAAATATCGTTTTAGCTACGTACACAGTGGATCAAAAAAGTATTTGTAATTGCATTTTTTCCAAATTGTTTGTAACTGTTGAAGTTTTTTTATTAAAAACTTATATATTTTTTTTAATTTTGATTACGCGACAAACAAAAGCACACAAAAAAAACGCATGTAAACAAAATATTAGCTACCTATTGATATTTTAATTTCTATGGTTTTTAAAGTACCGTCAGATTGCATAAGATCAAATTTAGTGTTTTAAAGTGCTTTGCCCTTATAATTATGGTTTCAGACATTAGTAAATCGAAATGTCGCAAAAATCCAAGGAGTTAAGAAAATCTGTTAAAAATTAAAGTTGTTATAATAAGCTAAAATGGCTTATTACGTATAATGTAATTGGTTAAAGACTCAAAATATATTTATTCACGCTTCGAAGTGTTATCAAACAAAGAAAAGAAAGAACAGGCCGACCTTGTATAGGGTTATCCATTTTGCTTTTTCAAAAGTAAACGTAAATAAAACACACATAAAATATTTGTTTTCATGATATTTCTTCCGTATTATAAAGTTTGAACGTTGAAATTATGTGTGAAACACTAAATCATTTAAATGGCCACCACGGAAATTGTTGCAAGCATCGATTCTTTTGAGATAATTCTTCAACAGCAGGCAAAAAAGTCGGTTATCATAATAACCATAACGCTCTGAACTGACGGTGACAGTCGTTATATCATCGTTTTCGAAGAAGTAAGGTCCAATAACACCTCCGGACCAAAGAGCACACCAAACAGTGACTTTTTGTGGATGTAATGGCTTCTCTTCAAATATGACGGTCAACATATACATTAAAATTTTGCGTACTAAATGATCCTAAGTACACTGCCTTCTGTCCTATAATACTCCAAAGCAACTTAAAACTTCCCGCGATCTCCTGACAATAATCCCATAAAAAATGTTTGGAATAATTTGGGAAAAGCATTGAGAGATTTCTTCAAAATCAGACCTTTAAAGGATTTAAATGGAAGATTGAGACCAAATATGGCGTGTTTAAGGGATTAGCCAGCACCCGTTCAAAAAGCTTACCGATGTTTGAGAGAAGCGAGATCGGTCGAAAGCTATCAACCTCTCGACTTGCCTTTTTCTTTGATATTGGTAAGATCTTTGCCTGATTCCATGATGTCGGAAAGTAACCACTATTAATGCACTGGTTAAAAACAATTGATATAACACAGTGTCCAGGGAGAACGTGCATTTTTTTTAAATACAATTTTAAATGTTGTTTTTACCTGATGACTTTTTGCTATTGAGCGATGATCTATAAACATTGACAATGTTTGGAGAAGTGAATAAAAAATGGTATTCCAACAAAACAATCTACAACTCAACACAAGTAACACCCATCATGCAGTACCAAACAGACCTACTTTTGAAAAAGATAGAGCGCACAATCTCTCATTCAAACCCACTAATAGCATCCTTAATAGAATCGAACACCACTGACAGTGTTAATGACAACTTTTACCTTTCAACGTTCAATTGTCTCAACAACAAATTCGGGCCGAATTCCGTTCTATGAAAAGGCATCTCCTTTGAATTATAGAGGTTGATTTACAAAAGTACAAATGCACAAATGTTATTAACATTAAACCTTAAAATTTAATTGTCAGAGTATTCTATAATAATGTAATAGATAGCAATGAGACTAGTCTTATTCTTAATCGGAAGTGCGTCAAGGATCAGTCAACTGCTGAACTCGGGGTAGTCAGAAGAATTATTCTAGGTTCTTTGCCTGTGTCTTAATCTATTACCGGTTTAGTTTTATTTAGTTGTAAGCTTAGTTTTAGTCCTAGTCTGTAAGTTATTATCAGCCAGTAAAGAGCAAAGCAGCCATAGTTGTCGGGAGCAAGCAACTAAAATTAGAGCAATATATTTCTAGATTAAGAAACCGTTATACTATGAATTTGAATTATACAAAATTTAAACAATTTTTTCACTAGCTCAAGCATATCTTAAGTCGAGCAAAACTGAATATTATTGTAACTGAAAACTGAATGAATATGTCTCAATAAAAAAAAACAAACAAATATGGCGTGGAACCAAATAAATTCTAGTATACTCGATGGACCAAAGATTGCAAGCAATCATTGATGTCAATAAAATGCACACAAATTAGTACAATTGTTAATAAATTGCATTGTTTCAATTGCAATTAAAATAAATTTGAATACCCTTATGAAGTTAACTAGTGATTACTGCTATCTAAGAAATACATATGTATATGTTTTTTTTTTAATTTGTAAAATCGTATAAAACTGTAAAAATTGCCAATACTTTTTTTATCCACTGTATGTATGTACTACGTTTATAAAAAAGAAAAACTAAAATGTTTCCAAATTTTGTTCTAATAATGAAGAACCTATTATATGTAGTAAAATGATGGCTTTTCTTTAGAAAAAGCTTTGACTTCTTTTGTTATTAATTAAAATTAAGAGTGAAATGTCACAGTTCCTTTTCAAAAGGATTTTATCTCTTTGTCAAAAGATAAATCAATTTATTAGTAAATAAATACTTTTTCCATCCAATTGAAAACAAAAAATCGGAATAGGGATTGAAATTCAAAAATCTTTTATTAATTGGTTCCAAATGAACTGTTTGTTCACAAGAATAAACTAGAAAAATATTGGATTAGAATTCAAAGACATTTTGTTTTTTTTTTTTTGAGCCGGTCTAATGTACACATATAAACACCATGTGATTTATAATATTATTTCGTTTTACAGATTTAGCGGACTTGTTGGTGCACTTGGGGGTGGATTGAGCACTTTGAGTGGATACAATGGCCTACCGTCTGTTTTATCCGGATTAGACGACTCCCTCAGCGATGTAGCACAACGCAAAAAATATCCTTTTGAGTTAGAAAAGGCAATTCATAATGTAATGTTCATACAGCATCATATGCAACGCCAGGATGAATTTAATGCAGTAAGTTGAATTGCATATAATTTTAATATTATTTAGTAGCGCTTTGGATGTCGATATCTCGTACTTATTTACAAGTGAATGTTTGGTCATATTTTGTATACCTTATTAGATTAGTGTTTAGAATGAACAGAAAAAATCTAAAAAATCACAATTGTTCAGAACTCAAGAAAAATAAACTAAGTAGCTCTTTTATTGTCGCTGTTCTTGTAGACCAAGATCATAAAAACATATAAGTATTCTATCTACAAATATGTATTTCATAGCGTGAATGTTACTTTTGAAAATTTGAATTTCGTTAACCAAATTTGTTGATTAGGTATTATACTTATTTAAAATAAAAATTTCTTGATTGTATCTGTTCATTTTTTTAAAAATGAATTTCGCAAATGCAAATGTAAATATTAATAAATCACTCTACTTTGTTGTTTTTTTTTATTAATTTTTCTAGGAAGATCAAGATTGGGGTTTCGTAGCTATGGTTCTTGATCGATTATTCCTTTGGCTGTTTAGCATTGCATCGATTGTTGGAACATTTGCTATATTATGTGAAGCACCATCCTTATACGATGATACAAAACCAATTGATGTTGAATTATCAGTGATTGCACAGCAAATCTACAATTTGACGGAGAAAAAGTCATAGAAAGATATCCAATTTTTAATTACATGAAATATGTATTTATATCGAACGTGCCAACCCCAGTTTATTACCGAAGTTAAGAATTCAGTAACATTTAATTTTTTAGCTTCGCATAAAAGGGCAATTGAATAAAATAAAATTTATATGGGTATTATCTCTTATTATCCCTAATTGTTTAAATAATTATTTATTTAAAAAAATGATTTTAGATACAAATGTGTATTTAAAACTGGTAAAAGTATGTTAATAAAATTTTTATAAAAAACTGCAGTTGGTAGCTACCAACCTTCCGTAAAATAATTTTTTTTTCTTAAAATTGTTAATTTTATTTTTTTTTAAGTGAAAAGTAATTTTTATTATTGTTTTTATTTTAAAAATTATAGTCTAGTACAACAATTTAAATCTCTGCAAATCATTCCGAAATAAATAGATTTGATGAGGAAATAATGCTTCGAACATAATATTTCTGAAAAAAAAAATTATATACTTTGCATGCCAGGTTAGTAACTTGGAGATTTAAGTCTATCTTCAAAATATTTCCAACTTTGATTGTAGTTACCTTTTGTGAAAAACAACCTTAAAATCAGTCGTTTTAAATTTAGTAAAATTTTTATAATGCGGGTAGATGCTACAATGGTTAAAATTATCAAAATCATTCTTTTGACCTTGTAACTTAATAAAATGCTTAAACAATTTATTAAATCGTATGAAATTTTCCGCTAATATACATATGTAGTAAGTTCCTACTTTAATATCAGACATGCCAGGAAATTTTTTTATTAGATTACTCGTACGTTTGCTACACGTAAACGAGATAATTAATAATGTAGTTAAATGTAGTAGACCTTACACAATAACAAATTGAAATTACATTAGTTGGGTAAACTTAAACTGCATATTTGTATATGAATCAGATTATCATTAGAGGAAGTGCTACGAGTATAATGCAGATGTAAAGAAGTTTCTCTTCATGAAATAACTCATCCCGCTCTTCTTTATTTCATAATTGCAGATGTACATACATCCAACATAACTAAAACACAAAAAGGTTAGTTTATCTTATATTGTGTCTCATGCTTGCAAGCTATAGGTGTACCACGTTAAAAATTTATCGGACGTAATATTACATTTTTTGTTTGTTTCTGGTCAAAATACTTTCTCGTGAATTTATTTTTAGATAAAAAAAGGGTGGTTAAATTTTAAGGGCCGATATTGATTTTGAATAAACCACAAGTTATTTAGGAAATAACTGTCATTTCTTTTTATTATGATAATTTGGTATGGTTCTATGCCGTTAATGTGCCAAATTATCTAATTCTTTAGCTCTTGAGTTTTTTGAATTTTGAATTTTGCTGGCTTATCATATCTTTCATATAATATTAAAGAAAGAAGTCCAACGGTGACAAATTGGGTTATAATAAGTTAGTTATTATATTACGACCTTTATGGGTGCATTGGTTTTTCGACAATCACTCTTGGATTAAAATTTTCCCAAATGCGGCAATTCTACTTATTGAATAATTCACTGAGAGAAGATATTGCCATTGAAGTGGACAGCTCTTCAGCTGTACGAGAATGCACTGTGTTTTCACATCTCCTACAGACCCGGTTTGTCCAAAATGTTTGCACGATTGTTCCAATTGTACTCACATTTGGACGATTAAATTGACCGAAAAAATCAAGAAGTACACGATATGCATTTTGATTTGAACGTCCATTTTCATAATAAGCCTGAATAAGTTTAATGCGTTGCTTATTGATTGTGTATTTTTCCATGGTTCAAATTGAGTTAGTGTGAAATTGAGAAATGTCAAATGAAATGCGGAAAAGAAACTTGACGGCTAGATGTGGTTCACATTCAACATCGGTCCTTAAAATTAAGTCACAGTTTTTATCGCTGCAAAGCGCCGCCGCGCGGGCGCCGGCCGTTTCGAAAAAAAAACACGTTAGAAAATGATATGATTCAGCGGGTTGAGGCTGAAGTTATTTCGTCGCGTTTAGAAATAACATTAGGTCTTTGATTTTCCTTTTCATATTGGCCTCAGAAACAACGGTTATGACTTAGAGTATTGTGACGAATTCCTAGCTTTGCTGCATATAGATATATTGCAAAAATTAATAAAACGGTTTTGTCTATAGGTAAGCAGGTCGGGTCGGTTAGATAGTTGCACCCACGTTTATTTTGCTTTTTTCATATTTTCTTTATAACTCGATAATCTGGAACCAAAATAATAGCGACTATCAAAGTGTCATCCTCTTTATCCTTCCTGGAAGGAGGAATAACTCTACAACCCTTACTGAAGCTCAAGATAGGGGTCCAGTGACAGTGTTAATCCTTAAAATATTTGAAGAGATCAGAGATTTATTAATTTAATGATGACAGTGCGAAGATATAATACTTTAGTATACAGGACACACTTTCTTAGCCGACCTTACTTCAATGATACAATAACAAAAGCAAGTCCAACATATCATTATTTTATATTTGTGTTTATGCTAGAAACGTGACATGCAATGAATGACTATGAAAAACGGCTAATTCGATCTATGTAAGGTGGCAGTCATTTGTGGTAGCTTAATAGATGTCTGAATAAAATTTGGTAGATAATTTGATGGCATTCATTTTTTAACTATGATGTCCAGCATCTGTCCGCCGCGACTCGAGAAAACACAGTCCATTTGATCATTCCAATTTTTATAAACATGAAGGTAAACATTTTCATCTCCGTGGCGGTAACGACACTCTTTCACACTTTCCCCAATTGTGCACACTTCAATCTCAGTCTAGTGTTCTTAAAAATTGAAGAAGCAGTTTCACATAAATCGAAATCCGCCATAAGAAAACTGATCCAATGATTTTTTCAATTTCTTTTTGCATTTTCTTAAGATAAACATAATTTATGAAGTATGAGAATACGAAAAATTTTCAACATATTATTATCTACGAGTATAATATTATACTCATTGAAATAAGTAGATTGCACTCTGGGTGAACAGAACATACCTAGTTCATACGTTTTTACATTTCATTTAAGGCATTCACAAAATTCAGCATACCTACCGGAGGGATGTTTTGTAATTCTTTTTAAGAGCATGATATAAGTTCTATAGATGAGGCTAGACATGTACTTTTGTGTTTTTAGTTACTAGGTGCCTCCAGTCGTCTGTTATGAGCTCAGATAATTGTCTACAGGCGCAATACCTTTGCCATAGTTGAAAAGGCATCTTTTGTATTAAAGAAAGTAAACATAATTACTTACTTGTTTATATCTACAAACTGTAGCTTTTTTTAGCATGAGTCTTTCCTAGTTCTTGAACTCCGTTTAGGTAAGAGATATTGTTTTAGGGGAAATTTTACTTAGAAATGCAATTTTTCAGCAATTTTTAAAGATTATTTATTTAAGCTTATATAGTTTGTTTAATCAATTTCTATTGGAAAATTTCAACTAGGTTATATATTTAAATATGAAATATTAGGTATTGAATTATATTTAGAAGAAAAAGCTTCAAAAACTTTATTTAATGGCTGAGGTAGAAAAAAACAGTTTGTTATGTTTTTCTAGGCAAACAAAGTAAAAAGAAATAAAAATCAACTTAAAGTTTTTCTCTTAGTATAATTGCTATAAGAAGATTCTACCAAAAGCTTCTTCGAGCACTAGAATCCGAAATATTGATGATAAAGTGAAGTTACAGACTTCACGAGAAGAAACTGTACATTTCCTAGACCTTTATTAGGTATTTTTTTTATAATTAGCGAACACTAAAAGGGTTTTATATACCTTTAATATACCAAAGACGCAGTGTGAGCATTAGGAAAGGAGGGAAGGGTTGGATAGGAGGTTTCGGTGTACATTGATTTTGAATTTCTGAAAATTGCAATGATAGGGAAAGATAGAGCGTGATTTGAAGTTATTTAGTGCTTAAAAATGTATTTATTATTATTATTTATCAATGGATATGACTTAACAATCTGCTGATAACAAAAAGGTTGGTATTTACATTAATTACAATTTACTTATTCTAGCTCAACTCAAGAATGAAATATATTTTGAACAATATTTTTGAAATTAACCCTATTCATAGAAAGGTCGACTTCACTACAGATAGATTTATACAATGTTAACGAACAAGTTACAGGATTATTTAAACCATAATTTGTACGATGAATGGGAACATAGAACAGATCATTACGAATTCTTAGATTTCTTTCTGAAACATACCAAGAAATTTGCTAAAGTAGTTCTTCAGATTTTATACAATTACTTAAAATGTCTTTAATAAAAAGAACGCATTGAGCTTGTCTGCGGCTTTTAAGGGTTTTCAAATCTAATAACGCACATCTTGAAAAGTAAGCAGGCATTCCGTCGGACCATCTCAAATTTCTTAACGCGAATCGCGAGAACCTTTTTTGTATCCTTTCTATTCTTGCAATAGCATTTTCGTAAAATGGGGACCAAACCACTCAGCAATACTCTTAGATTAAGATAGGCAACACTAATGAAAAAAAAATTGCCTTCACTCATCTTTAAAAACGCTTGAAGTTCGTTTGAGGAAACCTAACATGGAATTAGCTTTCGAAACAATAAAATCGATGTGAGCAGAAAATGTGAGTTTGCAATCAAAGATAACACCAAGATCTTTCACCTCACTGACCAAATTTATAATTAAAAGTTAACGGAGTTAACGTTCTGTAAGCACTAAAAATTTTACATTTTGGTGTGTTGAGTTTGAGATGGTTATACGAGCACCAATTTAAAAATAAATCAATATCATTTTGAAAGTTTAAACAATCACTATCTGAAGATATTTGACTAAACAATTTAACGTCATCTGCAAACATCAAACAGTCACAAAAATTGAAAACGCCAGGAATATCATTTACAAACAAATCGAACATAAGTGGTCCCAAGTGACTACCTTGAGGGAGAGCCGACTCCACCTCTATACAAATTGATGCAAAACCATCAATCTGGACGACCTGTTTTCGATTTAACAAGTAGGACCTCAACCATTTTAAAAAATTCGTATTGAGTCCCAGTTTTTCAAGTTTATGCAATAAAAGTTCATGGTGAACTCTGTCAAACGCCTTAACAAATTCTGTGTATAGGACATCGACTTGCTTTTTGTCTTCCATAGATTTTAAACAAAATTAGGAAAAAAGGCACAAATTAGTCGAAGTTGATCGGCCACTAATAAATCCATGTTGTTTTGACGTTATTGAACCCTTAACATCAAAAAATAGCCTCTGGGTCACTAATTTTTCAAATAACTTTGGTACAGCGGAAAGTTTTGATATTGGCCTGTAATTTTTAACGAGGTGTTTAAGGCCACTTATGTAAATTGGATTAATAAACGATAATTTCCAATCGTCAATAAAAACACCAGATGATAAAGATTTATTGAAAATAATTTTAAGAGCGTAGCAGAGAGACGAGGCACATTTTGACAATAAGAGCGGGGGAATTTTATCCGCTCCAGCTTTTTTAGTTGAATCGAGTTCAATCAGACCATCAAGAACGTCTTGATATACGTTTTATATTTGATTTTTTTTTTCGGCAGACGGCTCTAATGCCATGCTTGTAAGTTGTTTTTTTTCTATTGTAAATTATTATGTATCGTTTTTAATGAATAAAGATTTATCTATCTATCTATCTTTATCTATATTTGAATTTAAAAAAATTGGCATTTTTTTTTTTAATAAAACAAAAATTATACATTTTTATCAGTGAATATTATTAAGACAACACGTCATGAACTTGTTATACTGCGTTATATTGCAAAAAAGCTAAGTTAAGGAAAAAACGAATTAGAAAAAATGTCATAAACATCTAAAGGACAGTTTTTAAGAAAATTGTATCGGGACTACTGCTGTTTTCGGTCTGATTAAAACCTTAATTTCCAAGTTTGAACTCAGTCGACCCAATGGTTTAGGCTGTAGCCTTAAAGTTAAACAGACAGACGGACAGAATCATAGGACAAACTTTTTCTTAGAAAATTCATTTTGTCAAATTGAAAAATATTTATGTATCCGACCACCCGCATTTTTCGTCGTCCTGACTCTATAATAAATAGGATATGGGATAATTTGTTACGTATGAAATATCTTAAAGTCAATACAAATACTCAGATACGTCGCGTCGGTCGTAAAAGTTTTTCAAGCCTATATACATAGCTTTTTGCACTATTCATTAGTAACAACATGGCACACAATCATACCGCACATTCTGCAGACAAATAGTCTTGTTTGCCATGCTTGAAAGCAAGCTTGTAAAAGAAGAATTCTTGTCTCTTAAGTGAAATTTCACTACAAAAAATATTATAAAATGGCCCATAACTTGCACACCAATTTTTAGGTGACAGACACCGATGTTCGATGTCATACACCAAATAGATTAAAGTAAAAAAATTAAAAGTGTGTAAGAAAATTTCACTTAAGAATGCTAAAGAAAGGAAGAACTTTAAGTGAAAGCAAAGGCTTCAAGTGAATGCAAGGAATGCATGAAGTCTCAAATGATTGTATTCAAATAGTTGAAGAGAAAATAATTGCAATCTTTTTAAGGTCATGATTTATGATTGCAAAATTTGAAGTCCCAATCTTTAGGTGAACTTAATAAATACAATCTTTATATTGAAGTCATAAAAGAAAAGATTGCATTCCTAAAAGATTACATTCTTTTACAAGCCTTCCATCAAGCAGTCCAGATCTTAACTCTATCGAGGATATTTGGGAAAACTTTAAAAGTCATGCCTAAGTGAAAAAGCAATCCACTTAAAGCCCTTTAGACTGAAGTATGTTAAAGAAAAGCACGATATCATTATTATCATTAGATTTGAGTTAAAACCTTTAATCTTAATCTTTAAACACAATTTAGGAAACGAATGTATGTGATGAGAATATTCACGAGAAAAACTGCAAGTGTTGAACTGAGATTTAAATTAACAAAAAATATCAATTAAAAATGTTCATATTAATTCATGAGGCAAGAATTATTTTATAAAAAGGAAAAATCAAATTCTTTTTTATGTGCTTATTATTTTTTACTCAATTAATTATGTAATTCGGCCATTTTATTTCCATCGTTCAATTAGTTTAGTTTTTATAGTTAGTCAACTTTAAGGTATGAATATCAATTATTCAAATGAACATCCATTAAATTTTTGTTCAATGTTTGCATAAGATCCCAGACTTACCTTATACTGCAAATATTCCTTCAAGCTTCCACAAAATGTTAATAAAAGTAGAGCTACAAAATATTTGCATATCTGCACATACATATGTACATACATAGGTATAATGTACATGCGCATACATAATTATGTACATTAGACCATAGTCATATATAGAACAAAGTTTTAAAATAGTTTTCAAGTAAAGTTGCATATTAATATATAATTACAAAAAGAGTATGTTTTTGTTTCATTGAAAAAAAGGGATGTACATAAGTTTAAAATATGTATAAGTACTGCTATGGTCAAAACAATAAATACTATAGTAAAAGTTGTTCTAATTTTATAAGAAAACTCAAACATTTATGCTATGAAACACTTCATAAACTAGTGGCATACAACTGTCTACCATTTCTGAGTGCGAGTCATGTCTCATAATGCCGAATCCGAAAGGATAACTTTAGAAAGGACTTTTCATGACAAGAATCACTCTTTCAGGATTTGTTAATTTCTCACGAGAAGCAGTAGAGTAAGTGCGGCAAATATGGCCCACCCTTAACATTTTTTTAAATAAAACCATAAATTTAAGTCTAAATTCATTTTTTTTTTTAAACAGTCTAACAAAACATTTTTAATTCAGCTTTTAAAAACTTTAACTAAAAAAAGAATAATAACAAAAAGTTAAAAACAGAAACTTAAAGGAACTTCATAAATCATATTAAAAAAAATTGCGGCAAATATGGCCTACCTGGTGTTAAATATGGCTCAGTGTGGGCCATATATATAAACTTTATAATTTTTTTTTTTAAATCATGATACCACATATGTTAAGAAAATATTAAACATAATTTAATTTAAAAAAGAAGTTACCAATTTAACTCAAAATTGAATGTTAAAACACTTAAGAAAACTTACCAAAAAATTACAACCAAAAGTAAAAAAAAACAAAGTGCCCGTATATCTGTCACAACCGTAGCCCCACATTAAACACGAAAGACTGAGGCTAAACCGGTTTGAACGTGTTCGTAATGCAACAATTTTTTTTTCGCTCCGGCTTGCGGTTTGGGAAATACTGCTATAGGCCATATTAACCACGTAGGCCACATTTGCCGCACTTACCACATGAAAAAACTTTTTAGGTTGCACAGCCAGGGATTGAACCGAAGATATAAAAATAAAATACAGAAAGGAAAACTAGTTAACAAAAGAAATGCTGGCACGAGAACAATACCTAGGGTGCCAAGAATTGATAACAGTTTTTTGCAAAAGTGTCAAAAACGAACATCGTTTAGGTGGTAGGTCTTTGAAAAACCAAATTTTAACAACTAATCTTACGTTCTTATGATATTTTTAGGAGGCTACATATGTAAAACCATTCGTATTCTTGTCTTCGATTCAGTATTGATAGTTACATTGTAAAACCCAATATGTATGGATGTAAGATTTTTAGCATTTTGTGGGCTGCCAAGAACCTTCCTTTTTTTACTTTGTTTAAATTTTGAAATTACAAATGAAAATATCAAAAAATTATAGTAAACATCAATAATGACAGATAGTTTTAGTAACTCTATTTGCCACTTTAAAAGAAATGGCACTGTTTGCTCTAGAAAGAAGACCATGCTACGAAAAAACCCTACTAAGGGTGATTTTTTTGAGGTTAGGATTTTCATGCATTAGTATTTGACAGATCACGCGGGATTTCAGACATGGTGTCAAAGAGAAAGATGCTCAGTATACTTTGACATTTCATCATGAATAGACTTACTAACGAGCAACGCTTGCAAATCATTGAATTTTATTACCAAAATCAGTGTTCGGTTCGAAATGTGTTTCGCGCTTTTTTATCGACAAATTTTGTTCAGCGGTGAGGCTCATTTCTGGTTGAATGGCTACGTAAATAAGCAAAATTGCCGCATTTGGAGTGAAGAGCAACCAGAAGCCGTTCAAGAACTGCCCATGCATCCCGAAAAATGCACTGTTTGGTGTGGTTTGTACGCTGGTGGAATCATTGGACCGTATTTTTTCAAAGATGCTGTTGGACGCAACGTTACGGTGAATGGCGATCGCTATCGTTCAATGCTAACAAACTTTTTGTTGCCAAAAATGGAAGAACTGAACTATCTGAACTGAACTATCTGTCACAACCGTAGCCCCACATTAAGCACGAAAGACTGAGGCTAAACCGGTTTGAACGTGTTCGTAATGCAACAATTTTTTTTTCGCTCCGGCTTGCGGTTTGGGAAATACTTCTATAGGCCATATTAACCACGTAGGCCACATTTGCCGCACTTACCACATGAAAAAACTTTTTAGGTTGCACAGCCAGGGATTGAACCGAAGATATAAAAATAAAATACAGGAAGGAAAACTAGTTAACAAAAGAAATGCTGGCACGAGAACAATACCTAGGGTGCCAAGAATTGATAACAGTTTTTTGCAAAAGTGTCAAAAACGAACATCGTTTAGGTGGTAGGTCTTTGAAAAACCAAATTTTAACAACTAATCTTACGTTCTTATGATATTTTTAGGAGGCTACATATGTAAAACCATTCGTATTCTTGTCTTCGATTCAGTATTGATAGTTACATTGTAAAACCCAATATGTATGGATGTAAGATTTTTAGCATTTTGTGGGCTGCCAAGAACCTTCCTTTTTTTACTTTGTTTAAATTTTGAAATTACAAATGAAAATATCAAAAAATTATAGTAAACATCAATAATGACAGATAGTTTTAGTAACTCTATTTGCCACTTTAAAAGAAATGGCACTGTTTGCTCTAGAAAGAAGACCATGCTACGAAAAAACCCTACTAAGGGTGATTTTTTTGAGGTTAGGATTTTCATGCATTAGTATTTGACAGATCACGCGGGATTTCAGACATGGTGTCAAAGAGAAAGATGCTCAGTATACTTTGACATTTCATCATGAATAGACTTACTAACGAGCAACGCTTGCAAATCATTGAATTTTATTACCAAAATCAGTGTTCGGTTCGAAATGTGTTTCGCGCTTTTTTATCGACAAATTTTGTTCAGCGGTGAGGCTCATTTCTGGTTGAATGGCTACGTAAATAAGCAAAATTGCCGCATTTGGAGTGAAGAGCAACCAGAAGCCGTTCAAGAACTGCCCATGCATCCCGAAAAATGCACTGTTTGGTGTGGTTTGTACGCTGGTGGAATTATTGGACCGTATTTTTTCAAAGATGCTGTTGGACGCAACGTTACGGTGAATGGCGATCGCTATCGTTCAATGCTAACAAACTTTTTGTTGCCAAAAATGGAAGAACTGAACTATCTGAACTGAACTATCTGTCACAACCGTAGCCCCACATTAAGCACGAAAGACTGAGGCTAAACCGGTTTGAACGTGTTCGTAATGCAACAATTTTTTTTTCGCTCCGGCTTGCGGTTTGGGAAATACTTCTATAGGCCATATTAACCACGTAGGCCACATTTGCCGCACTTACCACATGAAAAAACTTTTTAGGTTGCACAGCCAGGGATTGAACCGAAGATATAAAAATAAAATACAGGAAGGAAAACTAGTTAACAAAAGAAATGCTGGCACGAGAACAATACCTAGGGTGCCAAGAATTGATAACAGTTTTTTGCAAAAGTGTCAAAAACGAACATCGTTTAGGTGGTAGGTCTTTGAAAAACCAAATTTTAACAACTAATCTTACGTTCTTATGATATTTTTAGGAGGCTACATATGTAAAACCATTCGTATTCTTGTCTTCGATTCAGTATTGATAGTTACATTGTAAAACCCAATATGTATGGATGTAAGATTTTTAGCATTTTGTGGGCTGCCAAGAACCTTCCTTTTTTTACTTTGTTTAAATTTTGAAATTACAAATGAAAATATCAAAAAATTATAGTAAACATCAATAATGACAGATAGTTTTAGTAACTCTATTTGCCACTTTAAAAGAAATGGCACTGTTTGCTCTAGAAAGAAGACCATGCTACGAAAAAACCCTACTAAGGGTGATTTTTTTGAGGTTAGGATTTTCATGCATTAGTATTTGACAGATCACGCGGGATTTCAGACATGGTGTCAAAGAGAAAGATGCTCAGTATACTTTGACATTTCATCATGAATAGACTTACTAACGAGCAACGCTTGCAAATCATTGAATTTTATTACCAAAATCAGTGTTCGGTTCGAAATGTGTTTCGCGCTTTTTTATCGACAAATTTTGTTCAGCGGTGAGGCTCATTTCTGGTTGAATGGCTACGTAAATAAGCAAAATTGCCGCATTTGGAGTGAAGAGCAACCAGAAGCCGTTCAAGAACTGCCCATGCATCCCGAAAAATGCACTGTTTGGTGTGGTTTGTACGCTGGTGGAATCATTGGACCGTATTTTTTCAAAGATGCTGTTGGACGCAACGTTACGGTGAATGGCGATCGCTATCGTTCAATGCTAACAAACTTTTTGTTGCCAAAAATGGAAGAACTGAACTATCTGAACTGAACTATCTGTCACAACCGTAGCCCCACATTAAGCACGAAAGACTGAGGCTAAACCGGTTTGAACGTGTTCGTAATGCAACAATTTTTTTTTCGCTCCGGCTTGCGGTTTGGGAAATACTTCTATAGGCCATATTAACCACGTAGGCCACATTTGCCGCACTTACCACATGAAAAAACTTTTTAGGTTGCACAGCCAGGGATTGAACCGAAGATATAAAAATAAAATACAGGAAGGAAAACTAGTTAACAAAAGAAATGCTGGCACGAGAACAATACCTAGGGTGCCAAGAATTGATAACAGTTTTTTGCAAAAGTGTCAAAAACGAACATCGTTTAGGTGGTAGGTCTTTGAAAAACCAAATTTTAACAACTAATCTTACGTTCTTATGATATTTTTAGGAGGCTACATATGTAAAACCATTCGTATTCTTGTCTTCGATTCAGTATTGATAGTTACATTGTAAAACCCAATATGTATGGATGTAAGATTTTTAGCATTTTGTGGGCTGCCAAGAACCTTCCTTTTTTTACTTTGTTTAAATTTTGAAATTACAAATGAAAATATCAAAAAATTATAGTAAACATCAATAATGACAGATAGTTTTAGTAACTCTATTTGCCACTTTAAAAGAAATGGCACTGTTTGCTCTAGAAAGAAGACCATGCTACGAAAAAACCCTACTAAGGGTGATTTTTTTGAGGTTAGGATTTTCATGCATTAGTATTTGACAGATCACGCGGGATTTCAGACATGGTGTCAAAGAGAAAGATGCTCAGTATACTTTGACATTTCATCATGAATAGACTTACTAACGAGCAACGCTTGCAAATCATTGAATTTTATTACCAAAATCAGTGTTCGGTTCGAAATGTGTTTCGCGCTTTTTTATCGACAAATTTTGTTCAGCGGTGAGGCTCATTTCTGGTTGAATGGCTACGTAAATAAGCAAAATTGCCGCATTTGGAGTGAAGAGCAACCAGAAGCCGTTCAAGAACTGCCCATGCATCCCGAAAAATGCACTGTTTGGTGTGGTTTGTACGCTGGTGGAATCATTGGACCGTATTTTTTCAAAGATGCTGTTGGACGCAACGTTACGGTGAATGGCGATCGCTATCGTTCAATGCTAACAAACTTTTTGTTGCCAAAAATGGAAGAACTGAACTTGGTTGACATGTGGTTTCAACAAGATGGCGCTACATGCCACACAGCTCGCGATTCTATGGCCATTTTGAGGGAAAACTTCGGAGAACAATTCATCTCAAGGAATGGACCGGTAAGTTGGCCACCAAGATCATGCGATTTGACGCCTTTAGACTATTTTTTGTGGGGCTACGTCAAGTCTAAAGTCTACACAAATAAGCCAGCAACTATTCCAGCTTTGGAAGACAACATTTCCGAAGAAATTCGGGCTATTCCGGCCGAAATGCTCGAAAAAGTTACCCAAAATTGGACTTTCCGAATGGACCACCTAAGACGCAGCCGCGGTCAACATTTAAATGAAATTATCTTCAAAAAGTAAATGTCATGGACCAATCTAACGTTTCAAATAAAGAATCGATGAGATTTTGCAAATTTTATGCGTTTTTTTTTTAAAAAAAGTTCTCAAGCTCTTAAAAAATCACCCGATACATTGATATGATTTTGCTCGTCTGATATTTACTGTAGTATACCCTGACAAAAAACACTCCATTACCAAGACCGGAATCTTTCGTACGTTTCACTCTCTAAAACCCGTTTGTTTACATTGTTTTATTTGTAATTTTGACAATTAGTCCATGAATAGATGTGAGCACAAACAAAAAAAAACGATGCCGTGGGCTAGCGGCACTTTGCATAGCAAAAACAAAATGGAGGGGTTAATAAGTTTTTTTCAGGTTTTTCCTTTTACTTTTTTCGATGAAAAAGTCAGTTTTAAGCTTTAATTTTGCAGGCATTTTGTGGATAGTGAACCAATGTACCTTTTTGTCTTGAAAAAAGCATGTTCAACATCAGTTTATTATAATTAATTCACTAATTTACAGTAATCACTACGAAATTCTTTAAATTTCATAATAAACCTCGGATTTTTGTATCAAAGATGCGTTCGAAGAACCATCAAGTTAAGGGTGCGAGCGCAATTTTTGTATTAAATTCTAATAAATTTTCGTTAACGAACGGCCCAAATATTTTGTTTGCAACTAATTAAAATCTGTATCAATTTAATTAATCCAAGTATATTTATAGTTTGTTTTTAATGATTTAAGCTTGCAACTATTTTTCAATTCCATTATGATTAATAAATATTAAATTAAAAAAAAAGAGTTATAATCGAAAAATATCTTATCCATAACATTCTTGATTGATGGAAGCGTACCTACATGTATTTGCTATCAAAAAAAAAAAAAAAAACTATGCATCAAAGGAACCCAATTTTTTAAAAAACAGTAATCAGAACGTTTATAGCGAACCTGTTGAATAAATGCAGAGCAAATAAAATGCAAATTTTGACATATATCACAAAATGAAAACGTCTTAAAATCGTTCTGAATTCATGCACAACTAATTCAATAGAACATGTAATCGTCATGAATGTTTATTGTTTATTTTAGAAGTTTTTTTAGTGAATTTCCACAGTTTAACGCAAAATATAATTTTCATTCATTCCTTAAAAATGTTTAGTTACCAAAGTTCAATTTCACTTATTATTGTTTGAAGGGTATGTTTAGTAAAAGTGCTGCTAAAAATGAAACAAATTAATGAGTTTTACGTACATGTTTTTCTTAATATAGTAAATACTTCCATAGATTACATTTTATAAATGCAGAACATAGAAGAAAATATACATAAACAATAGTTTTCAGGTATAAAGCAGAGGTTAGTGTAGAAAAATATTTTTGAGAAAGCCAATAATATTTTAGGTATGTTCATTAAAGAAATTTCCGCTTCGGCTAACCTTCATCAACTTTTTAGAAAAAAAAATTGCATTAATAGCAGCCAATTATTTTATAGCATAATTAATTTTTCAGATTGCAAAATGTCTAGAAATTTTCATACGCTACAAAATTCGTAATTTTATGCGTAAACATAGAAGATAACATTATTTTATATTTCTGCAACAAACAAAACTAAAATTTGGTCTTGCAACTACCGAACTGCTTAAATGATGAAAATACTAATCTAATTGAGGAATCTGAACTAGCTAAAGTTGGCAATGGAACTTCACAAGTATGCTTCTCGTAGCATTGTCTGTACAAAAAAAGTACGGAGGCACCCGCCTATTGTTTCCACCTGAACTTCTAACGTCGCGTCGCCAAAAAAATGCTCTAAGCAAACTACAGCTGAAAAAATTGCCTGTTTTGTTGTTTTACAAAGTATTGAGTTACACTTTTGTCCATTTACAATAATTATAAATACTTAACAAGTTGCAGCGCATGTTGCGTTCGCAAATAATTTAAGTAAACAAAATAAATAATAATAAACTAATAAATCATTTAATAATATGTATTTTGTCAATTTTATTTTATTTAATATACATTTACAACATTTATTTGGATTGAAATTAAAAAGCTATACAAATCTTCCAATTTAAGACCATGTCAGCTTTTGTTGGTTAGGATTGTTTAGTTTTTGAACGAGGCCATGCAACATTCAAAATGAAGCATTTAGATGGGGCTGATTACTATAATGAAGCATTTTGATGGGCCTGAGGACTAAATGTGAGAATGTGTTTGGTTTTTTGCCATTTCACGCACACTTTCTCACATTAGTCCTCAGTAGCGGTGACGTGAAATAACGCCAAATGAAATAAAGCCAAATTCAAAAAATTTGGCATTATTTCGTTTTTGAAAACGAAATAATAGCAATTTGGCATTGTTTCGATTTAAAACTTTGCAAAATTAGAAAAAAACATAAAGTAAAATTATCTTTTGTTTTCTCTCTATGCTAAATTAAATTCTTTATTCAATTTTGGGAATTACAAAATTCGGTAATTGTCTAGAATAGCTACTTTTGCTAAGAACATAAAAAAAAAAATCGGAAAATAACCAAATCGGTGTATTTTTTCGTAAACTTTAATAAAAAATCGGGGGAAGTGCAATTTTGCAACAATTTTTTTTGTTATTAATTAAAAAAGTTGAAAAATGACAGGTTGCTCGATTGAAATTTTTGAAATTGGAGCGCGCGTACTAACAGCTAGGTATGTAAGGGGGGGGGCATGATGCCCCCCTGCAACCCCCCTGCTTGGGATCACTATAGGATTTGGGGTGGGTGCGAGTTTGGGTATATGCAAAGAACACGAATGCGTTGTGATTCTTTCATAACTGTGAGCCATACTTGCTTTTTAAATTTGGGAATTTCTTTGATTTTAGTGCTCATTTTTGCGTGTTTTGTATGTAAAAAAGTGAACTTTAAAAAATTTTTATTAACTTTTGAATTTTAAAATATTCGGCGTTGTTTCCATTATTTTTTTGGCCTTATTTCTCTTTATAAATCGAAATAAAGCCAAATTGGTTTTATTTCGTTTTGAACAACGAAATAAGGCTAAATTTGAAATTTGGTGTTATTTCATTTGGCACTATTTCACGTCACCCTCAGTAGCTTGTAGGCAAACCGAAATGTCAGTCTGAGATTCCGGTCTTGGTAATGGAGTGTTTTTGACCCTGACAGACATGTTGTTCATTTGTATGCTATAATATCTATACATCTACATACATATAATAATAAAATAGAAGAAATGGCTGTGTTTAATCTCGAGTTGGAATAAGTGCATTTTTAGATACCTTATTGAACGAATTAGATACCTAAATTGAGATAGCTCGCAAACAATAAAAACAACTTTCAGCTGTTTACAAAAAGCAGATAAACATTAAGATTTTGAGGTATAAAATTATTGTAAGATAACAATTTTAACTGATAACTTAAATAATTTACTGGGTTTTTACTGAAAAACATACAAATTTAGAATCAATTGTGGGGTTCCTTCAAATTCAACCATATATTGAATCAATTATTCTGTCCGATACCCACATATACCAGAAATTCTTAAATACCTTTTGTGACATTCCAGCTGTTTTGGATCAAATGTTCCTTTACACGTAAAACACTAACAATTAGGTATCTGGACACTCTATCTATCTTAGACTGAACGCAGCCAATGATTAGCTGTTGCCCACCCTGCCGCTGGACATTATTTAAATTAGATGCCGTAAAATAAAGCCAAATTTTGTGAAATGTAATAAAGCCAATTTTCAACAGTTGATATTATTACATTTAAACAAAGAATTATAAAACCAAATTTGTTTTATTATACTTTCAATTGTATGGTTTGTCATTAATGCAAAGAAACTTTGCATGCACTCAATCTAGCACCTACCCCATATCCTATAGTGTGAACATTTAGGGGGGTTTGGCTCACCTTAAAAATAATTTGGTCTTTTTTTCTCAAAATAGTTTGGCATTATTTCATTTTCTTATAGTGCAATATGACCAAGTTCTGAAAGTTGGTCTTATTTCACGGTAGATTTAAATTAATACAAAAATCCACGAGGTTCAAAACTTCGCATTTAATATCAATGAATTTAATAACAAAATGTTCTTAAATACATTATGTAAATATGTTAGGTATATTAAATTATATAAATTAATTAATTCAAGTAGATTATTGATAAGTATTCAATTATAAAAAAATTTCCAAACTTGTGAAAAAGCACCTACCCCATATCCTATAGTGTGAACATTTAGGGGGGTTTGCCTCACCTTAAAAATAAGTTGGTCTTTTTTCTCAAAATACGAGTAGTTTGGCCTTATTTCATTTTCTTATAGTGCAATATGACCAAGTTCTGAAAGTTGGTCTTATTTCACGGTAGATTTAAATTAATACAAAAATCCACGAGGTTCAAAACTTCGCATTTAATATCAATGAATTTCCTAACAAAATGTTCTTAAATACATTATGTAAATATGTTAGGTATATTAAATTATATAAATTAATTAATTCAAGTAGATTATTGATAAGTGTTCAATTACAAAAAAATGTCCAAACTTATGAAAAAGCAAAAATCGTCAAATTATAGACGTTATCAAATAGCCTCGAGGTGAATGAAATACCTACATATAAAACAATCGAGAGACAGGTTTGCTAAACTCAAAACATGGTCACAAAATCATGGTATGGACCAGCCACCCAGAAACCCATGAAAAACTACCAGATCGACTAATTACAAGAGCATTTACCCCAAAAAAGAAAAGAATTGAACCGGGATTTAAATAACTCGACACTTAAGAAAAGGTTGCTGGAAAACAAACTGCCCTATAAAAGGCCTAGGAAATGCCCATTGTTAACGATTCGAGCAACTTATATGCAGAACAGAAAAAGGGGAGAGCATCTTATAGTTATTTAGTGCCAATGGTGGTAAAATGGTTGTAAGAAGTCCAAAACTATCAAACAAGGCGGCATGATAGTCATGGTGGCGTAGCTAGACCTTTGGGGGCCCTGTGTCCAATTTTTTTTTAGTAAATATTGACTTTGAAGTAAATTTTCGGATCAGAAATTCTATGATCTTCTGCCAACTCATCAAAAAAGCGCAGCTCCACTTAGACACTCTCTTTTATTTTCACTCACTTTTCCACGAAGTACCGTAGCGTGATGGTTAGTGCGTTGGACTGTCATGCAAGGGGTCTTGGGTTCAATCCCTGCCTGTGCCACCTAACTTTTTTCACGGGTACTGCCTCTTGCGAAGAATTGACAAATTCTCCAAGAGTAATTCTTGTCATGAAAAGTGCTTTCTCAAATTAGCCGTTAGGATTCGGCATATAAACTGTAGGTCCCTTCCATTTCTGACAACATTACTCGCACACAGGAATGGTTGAGAGTTGTAAGTCACTAGGCCCTGGTTCTTCATGGACTGTTGCCTAATTTATTTATTTTTTCCACGAAAATAATATTTTAAGCAACGCACAAATAGTCACATCAAATATCTAATTACAAATAATCACAAAAAACTTTAGAGTACATTTTTGAAATTTATATCCACGCACAGACAGATTAAACATTTCAGTTAACGTGTTGAAATTCGTTTTGCCTAGTTCACTCAGACAATTAACAATTTTTGATTGCAGATACATACAGGGTTCGGAATGGAGTATTCGAATTTTTCAGCTGTTAGTTCATGCAAGTACCTTAGTATTTTTTAATCTACCGCTGGCCCCTGGTTTGTATTTCTGTGTGATGTTGGAGTTGGTGGCTGTGTCAGGCAGGACGATATATTTTGAAAGCTCGAATAAAAACGTGTTTGCAGGTTGAAGTTGTAATATTGTTGGTTTGTAGGACATAAAAAAAAAGAAAAAGATACACAGGAAAACAAATATTTGACGCATGTAAAAAATTACCATCGGAACATTTTTTTGTAATAAAACTTTATTAAATATTTAAGTGAAATTTTTTACACAAGTCTTGTGCTCTGTATCTTTGGGGGCCCCTATATCTCGGGGGCCCTGTTACATGGATACAGCTGATACAGCGGTAGCTACGCCACTGGATGGTATGCTTTTCACACACCCGTTATTTTTCATAGAACTATAGGTAGTTATCATTGTTTTCTTGTTCCTAATTAATTAACATTAAGAAGACTTTATCCCTGCCAATTTAAATATTTTATCGGTTGATGTATATTTTATTATAAATAGGAAACAAATGTTCAAATTTATTTTGGAATTGATACAATATCATTTTTAAGGTCTTAAAATAAGGTTTACTTTGATGTCAAAAAAAGTATGTGTCATTATACTATTTCCTGTCAGTACCATAAACTTCAAATTCAAATTCTGCGAATATTCTCTTTTTCATTAGAAATATGTATTACATCAAATATTATTAATAACGGTTTGACCTATTACTCTTAGGCCGATTTGCTGAAACGAAGCTTAAATATTTATGTTCAACATAAATGCTTATGTTCTACTTTTACATCTACGTAAACTGTCACATAAGAGCCCATGTTATATATATTTAAGTTTCGTTTCAGCATGACCCTTAGTTACTTACATACATGTAAAAATAAATGTGTGTACTTACCTTTAGCGGGAACGAAACTGATAGTTTTTGAGATTTTAAAGGTGATGATAATATACCAGATATCTAAGGTATAAAGTAAATGTGTAGGACATCTCCTCAATTTTATTTGTTAATTTATCCTTACGAAGTATTTCCGGTCTCTTGAACTTGCAGTTTTATTCGTTAACTCAATTTTACCCTTTCCAGAAATTTCATTGGAATCGTCTGCCTGACAGTAATAAGAATAACGAAGCCAATGCACTGGGGTAATTTGATTTGCTGCTTGGTATCCGGTTGATCCAAAAGGGAAATATGAGAAGTTGCAGCTTTCTTTTACAAAGTGTTTTCTTTACCTTTTTTTTAGCTTACTTTTGTATTTTAATCGTTAAGAGTTGTTGTATGATTTTACTTTAGTTATATTCGGTAAAAATAAATTAATGTTGAAAATTGTTTTTATTGCGAATAGTTCTTACAAAACAAAATCACAATGTCCAAACAATATAATGTTTCCAATGAAGCATTTTAACCACCTACACTCATACTTAATTATGCACTTGTTTGTTTTTTGGAATGTTTAATATTCCTCACAACTTCTAACATTTCTAAATTTTGATTTTCTTCATTTTATGATAAATTCAATTAGTATTTGGAATTATCGAAGATTGACTTGTTATACTTTATTTTATTTTAATTAGTTGTGCCCATTAAATATTTTTGTTTAAAAATCAATTAAAAATGCAGTAAGAGGAGACTTTAATTGTTTTTTGTTTAAATAATAGGATTCCTTTTTATAGGTAAGCCTTAGATTATTGCTCAAAAATTTCAATATGTTTTCCAATTAGTTAACAATTTGGCGAACAATATCTGGAGGCAACATAAAGTTATTTTTTCGAAGTGGTATCTCGCTCAACATTTGATCAACTGGCAAACGAGTATCATATAGGGATGGCGATTGACATATAATGGCTAATGTGCCAAAAATACACGACAAAGTGAACAGCCATAAGAAAAAACGATCAAGAACCATTGATACAAACTTCCAATCTTCAACGATCTGAAAATAAAGGAAAAAATGGCGTCAAAACGTTTATAGTGTTTTTCTCGTAAAATATTCTTAAAGGCCATTTTAAGGATTTTTCTAGCTAAAAGTGTACATGAACCAAATTGACCATATATGATGGGTGACGTCTAGATTGTCATATGCAATTAATTATTTAATTACAAGCTCAACGTCACCTTTCATTTGATACAAAACTTAACCGTGTATCATTCTTGGCCAAGCCTCCATCCATAGTTAAATGGACATGCGATTTTGGGGTCAAACTTTTTTTTAAAATAAAATGGATTACTTACTTCATTATCCTTATCAGCATCTTTGATATGCTGGGCAATAAATCGTACAGCACGTAATGCTTGTAGAACTTCTGGTGTCAAATTTCTTGGAATAACGTTGTCAGAATCTTTTCCATTCATTTTTTAAAATAATAAGAACCAAATTAAAGAAGCTTAAATTTTTCTTAAATCATCAGAAATCAAAATTGTACCTATTGAATGTGGAAGTCCTGAACCCATTGTATCATAGTTTATGTCTTGGCTGTCTTTGAATTCGCTAGGAAAGTCACTTATACTATCCCTAATAGAAAATAAAAACAAAAGAAGAAAGTGATTACAAAATTGTATGATTACATTAATATTATTCATGTATGCAATACATAAAAATCATCTTATGAAATAAAACGACATTAAAAAATGTCAACTATGTATCAAAGAGGATCTCATTGTTTTAATCTTTTTTTATCAATTTTTAGATAAATGTGTAGGTAGACATTTCGTCTGTTTGGACAATACAGGGTGCGGCAGAGCCGACTGACGAGTTTAATGAGGTCATTAGCCTGGGATAAGATAAGAGTAGGCCTTAATAAGTGGTATATTTTGAATTGTACGGTAATGCTGTTTTTATTCGTAATCATGGTCTGGACAGGTGTACATTGTGGTTTCGACGTGCGTGCATATTACGAAAATAATCATTCTGTGATCTCTACACAAAGGGCTTTTCGTATACACTTCGGCATTCCACGTGCTGAATCTGTTCCTTCTGCAAACACTATCAAATTGTGAATACGGAATTTGGAAGAAACTGGAAGTACCCTAAGTAGACTTGTACACGGAGCACCCAGAACGGTAAGCTCGAATTTCACTTGCTGTTTTACGACAAATGTTCCCTGGGTGGTTAGTCTCTCTGAGAGGAGACAGCTGGCCAGCACGGTCCCCAGATTTAAGCATGTGTGATTTTTTCCTTTGGGGCTACCTTAAGGATAAGGTTTTCAGACATCGCCCACATACCATAGAAGAAATTAAACAGAAAATCACCGCGAAAATCGAGGCCATACCAGTCGAAATGTGCCCAAAACCATGTGAACGCTTCAGAGATCGTCTACAACAGTGTATCAATGCTGACGGCCGCCATCTTGGAGATATAATTTTCAAAAAATAATTTTTAAAAATACGATTGAATACTGATTTAAATAAAAAAATGTTTTCCCTAAGTTTTACTGTTCGTTATTTATAGCCCATCAAAACTCGTCAGTCGGCTCTGCCGCACCCTGTATTTCCTTTTAAAGCAGCCATAATATAAATTTGGTCATATGTATTTTGTGTTGAAAAACGATATACAACCACGGACGCGACCTCTTTACACTCGCCACGACGACATCAAGTCTATGTAAGATCCAAGGAAGCCTTAAAGTACATGGATGCTGTTTCAATTTGTGAAAATTAAGGTCCATGCCAAATTTATAAAAAACAAATTAGCGAAACATTTTAAAAGCAACCAATAAAAAATAAAATTGAAAATACAAACAAAAACTTCATAGAAAAATAAAAATAAAAGTTTCTTTACTGCTTTGAGCTAGTAATAATAATTAAAAATTATTATTTGATAGAATGTAGTAAATTATTGGTTAAATAAAATAAATAAATTGGGTGGCGCAACAGTCCGTTTGAGAACTAGGGCCTAGTGACTTACAACTCTCAACCATTCCTGTGTGCGAGTACTGTTGTCAGGGATGGAAGGGACCTACAGTTTTAAGCCGAATCCGAACGGCAAATTTGAGAAAGCACTTTTCATGACAAAACTTACTCTTGGAGAATTTGCCAATTGCTCGCAAGAGGCAGTACCCGTAAAAAAAACCTCTTTTTAGATGGCATAGGCAGGGATCGAACCCAAGACCTCTTGCATGACAGTCCAAAGCACTAACCATCATGCCACGGGTACTACGAATTATTAAAATTAAATTAAAATTATTGGTTATAACTTAGTTTTATTGAACCAAGATATATAGCTGGACATACACGACCGAGCCAATTGGCTCCGAGCCAGTTGGACCCGGTCTATTGTTTATTGTATGAAATAGACTAAGATATTTACGATAGTTTTTAGGTGGTGAGATAAGATCGTGGAAATATACAGAACTACTTGGCTCATTGATTTCCCTAACACGGCAGAGCCGAGTCTTGGCTTGTTGGCTCCAGCTCGTTAATTTTTGACTTGCTAAAAATCGATCCATTTGATTGACTGCTGGAACACAATGTAAAAATCGGAGCCGCAGCCGGAGTCGGAATAGCTGTCGTACGTTAACAGAAAGTACGCACACAATGCGTCGTACGGCTTTTTGATGTTATTTGGTATATTTGCAGTTTACAACCACATCAAATTTCTCAGAAAATATTTTTTTTCCACTTTTTTATTGAAAAACTATTAAAAAAAAATATAATCACCAAGTTATTCACTTCAAAAATGGAAACGTCACATGTGTCGTACGTCAAAGTTAAAAGTTGATCAACTCTTCCGACTCCGGCTGCGGCTCCGATTCCAGTTGCGTCGCGTTGTGTTTGTACATTTGCATTTGCGTACATTGAATACTTTGACAGCTATTCCAGTTACGCCTCCGACTCCGGCTCCGACACCATTGTGTTCCAGCAGTGAGACAAACCCAGCCATTTCAGTTTCCGCTCATACGGTCGATTTTGGATCGGCTTGCGTCCATTTGGGTCTTTGGCTCCGTCGTGTATGGCTAGATTAAGTTCTTAAAACTCAATAATAAACTTACAACGAGTTTTAAGGAAATTAAACAAAGTGAAGAAATGCTCGAATTCTAAGTATTTTTAAAACCAAAATTGAAAAATAAACCGAGAGCGAGAGTTACAAGATTGAAAAGAAAGCAAAAGGTTTATTTTTTGAATTATAGACGAAAGATTAAAAACATCATAACATGTACAGTACAACGCACAAATGCGCGTATATCTTCTACTTACCATAAACTTAACTAAAAAATATTAGGTACACTTATTTTTATAAAGTCAAATTAAAACAAATACATGCCTCACATCAATTTCATTTGTATACCCATTGCTAGGAGTTGAATCATCATAGTCTGGTAAAGTGTACTGAGTTCGACGCATCATCATCAATTTAGGCATAATCTTCAGGAATAACTTTTTAACCGCTGGTGACATGTTGTGGGTGGATGGGGATCTGAAATAAGATTATTTCGAAACAATAAAACTTTTATATATACAATATTAAAAAAAAAAAAACAATACATACCGGAAATGAATATTAAGAACACAAACTGTGGTCCATACAGACAGTGAAACCAACATCATAGTGAATAGAAGATATTTTCCGAGTAAGGGAACAGCCAACGAAGTAGGAGGAATAATTTCAGCCAAAAGAAGGAAAAACACGGTCAAGGACACAAGGATTGAAATGCATAAGGTAACCTGAGAGACATAAACAAAATCTTTCATTAAGGTTTTTAATTAGCAAAACTCGACGATGTTTTAATATTAAAATAAGACTGTTTTTGTACACACGAGTACCTACATATAATATGATAAACTTTATCCTTCAAATGCCCGCTAAAGATCCGACTTTTGTCGAATTGATTCGAATGAATTTCATATTTAGTTAAATAATCTTAAAAATATGTTGTCATATTTCAAGATAGTTTTTATTAAGTTTTAATTAAATATGATAATCTCCTTAGCCTTATTTTAATTAAATTATATTACGCTACCAAAAATGTCTTATTAGATTTTGTACTTACCTTTTCTCCAGAATCACTCGGTAAATAGAAAACTAAAACTGTTAAAAAGGTCAATGCCACACAAGGAATAATCAAATTAACAGTGTAAAATAAAGTTTTCCGGCGCATTGTTAGTTTAAATGTTATATCTGTAAAAATAAAACAAAACTCTATGAATCTAGTTAACATATTAATTTATTTTTATTTCAAGACCTGAAAATGGTTCCGATGTATCAGGGTAGTATTCTTCATTTTTTGTTGCAGGAACTTCAAGGATATCCCATTCAACAGATAAATAAAATTCACTCAAATCAATTCCAATTTGTACTAAATTACTCCCAGGAACCTGAAAGTTACATATATAAGTATATAACGGGTTATCCATTTTGAGGTTTCAAAAGGCCGGAAATCGACATCTGTCAAACTAATTTGTTTTTTTTTTTTTTCAGTTGAAAATCTGACATTTACGAAAATGAATCACACAACGCATACACATTAGGCGTGTACCATCAACTGAGCGCTCAGTGAGCGCTCAATGTCAGATTGACGGAGGCAGAATCGTTTTGTGGGACAAGAATCTCCGTACAAACATAAGCTGTCAAAAACATATGTTGTCAGTTGTAGTTTTTGATGTGAATTTATTATTTTTTTCTATTGATAATTCTTTGTTACTTTTGGAAAAAAAACTATTAAAATGGATAACAAACAAGAACAAGTTTTGCGTCAAATTTTAAGTAGTTCATCAGATAAAATAAGAAATAAATAAATAAATAATAATATAATAAATAAATAAAAATAATAATAATAAATAAATAATAAATAAATAAATTTTATTTCTTTTCTTAAAAATTATTTAAATTAAGCGCCACACCAGACAAATGACAACTGAACAGCTGTTTTGGGTGAGCAAGCAAATTGAGAAATGAATCCATGAATTTTTTGTCTCAGAGATCTCCGCAAAAAATCTCAGTGCTCAGCTGAGATTTTTTGTCTCACTTAAAAAATAGTTGAGCGCTCGGAGCGCTCAGTTGATGGTACACGCCCATTGTTAAAACCTACTACAAAAATGGTGATTCTGACACAGCCACATGTCGTGTTTTAAGAGGAGATTATGGTTTACATAATCGCGCAACTACGCAAGCAATTGGCAAAATTGTGAAGACATTTAAAGAGACTGGATTGATTACAGATATTGTAAGACCTGTGCATCATCGTTTCGCTCGTACTACTGAAAATATCGCTGCTGTACCTGTAAGTGAAAGTGTTGCCGAAGACCCGAATGTATCGATTCCTCGTCCTTTTCAGGAATTAGGACTGTCTTACGGCACTATGGCGTATTTTGCATTTGGATCTACACGTCATCCATATAAAGTCTAGTTCACAAAACAACTGAAACCAGCTGACATCGAATAGGCGATTTTTTCGAACAAAATTTTCTTCAGCGACGAAGCACATTTCTCACTCGGTTCGGTAGGTGTGTTAATAAACAAAATTGTCGTATTTGGGGTTCTGAGAATCCTCAAGTAATTGAAAAGAGGCCACTACATCCACAAAAAATCGCTCTGTGGTCTTCGAAAACGACTGTCACCTTCAATTCGGAGCGTTATGGTCATATGATAACCGACTTTTTTTTGGCTGCTATTGAAGATTACGATTTAGAGAATATGTGGTTTCAACAAAGCGGTGCCACATGCCACACAACTCGAGCGAATATGGCTAAATTGCAAGACACATTTTATGGCCGCGTAATTTCTTGTCGTGGATCATGCGATTTCAAATTTTATTTTATTGTGAGGCTACGCGAAAGACCGTGTTTGTGCAGATAAATCTTCAACTCTTGAGCACTTAAAAACTAACATTCGTCAAGAAATGCCTGAGATACTGCCCAATATGTGCCAAAAAGTGCTCGAAAATTACCGCAAAAGAAACGATGCTTGCAGAATTTCACGTGGTCGTCATTTTAATGATGTAGTGTTTCACACATAATATCAACGTTCAAAGTTAGGACATGTTTAAAACACTTGTAAAACAGTGTTCTAAAAAAAATCTAATGACTGAAATTGTCACTTTAGCACTTGAAATATGTAAATGTAAGGTTAAGATACACATTATGTTATATTAATTTTAATTCCAAAAACTAGTCTTTATGTTAATGGAGTGAAACCCCCCCCCCCCCTGATTAAAAGTCTGGATCCACTCTTGGTCCGTTAAATCATAATTTAATAATTAAAACCCGAATACAGTTAAAAGATAACTTTGGGAATTGTTTAAAAACTAAACAAATATTTTTTAATATTCCTTATCTTTAAATATTTAGCCACAAGGCCACCAAGAAAAAATTGATTTTGTTTCATAAAAGATCACTTATTAAAAAAAAAACTTACCTGATCAAGATGTTTCAAATCAACTTGTGCACCATTGTAAGTCCATGAACCGAATTTCATGAAACATATTTGCTCATCATATGGGAAGTACTCAACATTCATTTCACACGACGACTTATAAATGGCTGGTGGCTCCCAAAAAACTTCACCTGTATACTTGAGTGTTGCTTTTGTCATTAAAGTAACCTTTTTACAATAAAATAAATTTTGTTTAAAGTTTGGAGGAAAAATGCAACAACATCATGGCCTACCTCGTAGTTTCCATCCCAATTGTTGTATAAAACAATATCTGGAACCCAAATGTGCTCAGACGGAACGTACAGCATTTCGACGCCACCATATTCCTCAGGATCCCATCGAAGCTTATAGTCAAACCATTTCTGTTATGAGTAATAAATTTCAGAAATGTTAAGTCTAAACGCAATTAATGTAGGCACTTGTACTTAATTCATAGACTTTTAAAAAATTGTATTCTACAACAGTGGCTATTATAACAATTTACAAATGTACATAAATATCCCAGCCAAAAAATTTTAATTCCTTATAATTAAGTAGGTAGTACATTTATAAAGTATAATTTTTAAACAACAAAATGGTTTTGGAAATTCAATACTGTTTTTTTCGGAATTGGAAATTTTATTCCTTAAATTTCTTTCTTTATTATGATAAGAAAATCTCATAAGTAAACACACCTGTTTAACCCACAAATTAGTAGTCATGACTTGATTTTTTAAGTTGACTTCTATTAGCTGGGAAAGTTTCAGTCCAAGCCATACTGTGAGAGTTTCCGTATTATTGACAACCGGTCTTATTAGTCGATTGTAGTTACTAAGAAGGTCATCGTACAAACGCTTGGAAAACGGATTTGCTTCAAAAGAAACAACTACTGGAAAACACAAAAATCACTGCTGTTTATTATTTGTTTAAATGATTATAAATAGTTGCAAATTAATATAAAAATTATTGCTTATTATATCCATATAAATAGTTCACAACAAATTACATGTTTGCATGTATGAAGTTAAAAAATAAAGAGATTTTTAGGACATGCGCAAAATAAATATAAAGAAAAGATGTTAAAATTCAAGGGATTCTGGTTTTAAGGATGCTTCTTTAAATCTAATTTAATATTAAAACAATCTACTATTATTTACCTGAACCATTTACCATAGAGGACAAAGCAAATAGGAATATTATTTGAAGTTTTACCATAGTTAATTATTTTATTGTGTCGTATTTATTCATATTTTTAAATCGCGTTTTTTAATGATGTTGATACCACCATCCGCCCTTTTCCAAAAAATACTGATACTGAGAAGATGTGAAGGATTTGACACCAGGGATACCATAACCAATTTGTATTTATATACATATGTACGATTTATACAAAAGTATTATTTACAACGTTTTTTAAGACTGAAAATAAGTATAAGCTATGTACATACATATGTTTTACAAACACGTAGACATTATATTGTATTTTTTACAAAATTTAAAAAATAACTAAGAAATTATAATTTTATTTAATCAATTGTGAATATATCAATATGTTATTGGACAGATTCTGACAATAACTCGGGGACCTAAGGATTCCTAGGTACCCGGGGAAACTTACAACCCGGGGAACACTAGGAACCCAGGGAATATATGTATGTAATAACCCTAGGAACCCTAGGAGCCTTAAGAACCCTAGGAACACTAGGAACCAGGGCAACTCAATAACTCGGGGAACCAAGAAACCCTAGAAACCTAATAATCCGGGGAACCTACGGAACCCAGGGAACCCTAGTAACACTAGGAACCCTGGGAGCCTAATAACCCAGGGAACCTAAGGAACCCTAGGAACACTAGGACCCTGGGGAACCGAAGGAACTCTATCAACACTAGGAACCTCTAATAACCCATGGAACCTTAGGATCCCTAGGAACACTAGGAACCCAAAGAACACTAAAATCATTAACAGGTGGTGTAAGCATGCAAAAGTTTTTTTCATCCCCTTATTAGACTCAATATAAAGTCATTTTTGTTTTATTTTTCCGTTTTTCATATAAAAATTGATTAATATTAAAAACAAAACCAAAATTCATCAAGCTTCGCATGGAAGCTCTGTATATGAAAACATATACAAAGATGGACTGAAGGATTTTTGTTGTCATTTTGGCGGTAAATTAAATATCTCCCTTACTCTATTCGCTGCTAAGGGGAATGAAAATAATATTTTCCTCTCGTTTTGAATATCTTCACTCCGCGACACCAACGCCAATAATGTGGAATGTGATCGCCCTAAAAGTTTCTGCTAATGAGAGTACTAAGGATTTCATATAAAAAAAAAATAAATGAAGAAAATACGCAATGATGACACGAACATTGAAAATGTAACGTAAGATTTTAATAGACGCTTTAATGTTTTGAGATGGGCTTATAGTTGTATTTTTGTTTTAATCTCTTAAAGGCTTCGATGATGCGCGCCTCGTGGAACACTTCTCACTTCAACGACGCGTGACGTGTGATCCTGATGACATTGAATCAATGTTCATTTGATTCTATAGACTGAAAAACTTCCTATTTATAGGGGCTAGTAATACCGCTTACCACTAACTCCGAATTTCATACGACGGCGGCGGAGCCTGTGTTAAGGCTGAGTTTTCCATTAATTTCAAACTTTGAACTTTACTTCACTAGTCTTTGCCTTCAGTTCACACAAAAATTACAAAACATTAAATACATTACTTTCTAGGAGTAAAATAGTACATAGTACTTTCCAATATGGCAAGAAATCTTTTCACACAAAACTGACAAAACTTTGAAATAATTACTGCAAAATATGCAGAAATCGCAGGGTAAGGTAAGGAAGGTAAAAGGAAAGAGATCTTTCTTGACTAACTTTCCAATAAAGATACCTTTGATGGAAACCTTCTTTTCATTCAAGCTTATGACGACTTAAAGTTCCGATTGCCTCAGTTAATTAGTTTGTCAAGGTTAAAAATACTTTGAGTTCAATGAAAACTGTTCTGAAGCCAAATGCCGGGACTTTATACGTAAGATCTCCGTTTTTTTTTTTCATTTCTCTCTGAGTTTTGTATGGATCGTAACACGAGTTACGCACAAAACGCGACTAGTGACTATTTTCTTGTAGGTGTCTAACATTTGTTTTATCGTTTCGAAATCTTCGGTTTCGCTTTTCTATTGGTTCGGGAGAGAGTTTCTACTCAAAAACTACTCCAAAACCTGAAAACGTCTTATCTATACACACACAATCTGTCAAATAATTTTGTTTCTGTATTTCAAAGTAACACATTTTGTGTTATTATCAGCTTTGGTTCCTAGAGATTTGTATTCCCTTTAATGTTAAGTAGTTTGTAAGATTAGGTTAAGATATTATTTACTCAAATTAGGCTAAGAATGACACAAACGTCAAAAAAAATTGTCAAACGAGCTCCATGAGCAAGAGCTACAAAGCAATCAAATGAAAAAGCAAGTAAGCTATATATACATAAGAAGTAAGAGAGCCATACGTGACAGTTCTCTGTAAACCCTAGTGTAAGAATGAAACGATATGTACTGTAAAAAGAAAAAGAAAGTCTCAATAAAATGAATGAATGAATGAATGTATTTCAAAGTTAAGACGTATAATGAACCACGGATTCAATTTGTCCTTAAAAATATTAAGTCATTTAATTAAATCCCAAACTGGCGAATAAAAATTTCTCAAGAACGGTCATACGGTTAAAACGCGTTTATGAAAATGGCCCGCTCGCTTGCGGGAGACATCGCAAAACTAAATACCTAAGGCATTATTCACATGAGCACGACCAACGAATGAACGAATATTTGTCGATTTTGACATTTCTTTCACATGAGAGTTTTTAATTCGTCGCACAGCCGAACATCATTCACCACCGAAACCAAAACAAGAATGATTGTTTTAGGTTAAGTACGCGCAATTATTTTATTCGTTCATTTTCATTTAATTTATTCGTGAATACTTAATAACTGTAAGATACAATATCTTATAAAATAGTTACAAGCTAATAATACAAATTGGTAGAGCAAGCTAATAATTCAGTATCTAATATTATAATACACGATTGAAACTAAGTAATGCGAAAAAAGAAAAAAGAACAAGTTAGAGTATCAGAAATATACATTTGTAAAAAAAAAAAATAATTCGAGTATTTAAATGCTATGTGAAAAATAATGATCTTTAAGAGCCTTTTTAATTCTTGTTGCGTTTTGGATTACCGTAATGGCGCGAGGAAGAGAGTTCCAGAGTCGGGCTGAGTTTATAAAGAGTGTGGATAATGTGGAACGCGAATAAAGTTTGACAGTTCGTATCAACTACAATTTTTTTCGGCGACGAATAAATGTGTTTTCTTAAACTTATTAATATATAATATTGAATAGAAACTATATTGCTATCGCTTTGTTAAGAATTTGTGTGGAAATATGTCTTCAAACGAATATAAACTCACATTTTGTAATTCATTCGCCGTTCGTTGGTCGCGCTCATTTGCTCATTTGAATGCTGCTTAAAGCATCTTGCACATGAGCTACGAACTACGAACTGCGAACTGTGGATGTTCGCATATTTGGACTTTTCTTTCACATGGACTTTATTTCTATTCGCAGACAGCGACGAATTGAATTACCCTTTTCTCCATATTTTCCTCAGCCATGATCTTTCACACAAAAACAAAACAAGAGTGATATAATTTTGAGGTTATGTTGCGCACGAACAATTTATATGGTGGTATGGTATGTGGAACGCGAATAGAGTTTGACAGTTCGTAGCAACCACACTGCAATTCGTTACTACCAAACTGTTTTTACAAAATGTTCCTGTTTTAGAGAACAAAATGCAAATTTTCTTATCCTAACATTAGTGTCAATTGGTTTCTTATAATTTAAATGTGTTTTTGTTTGAAATTGACTTTTTGAAATGTGTAAAAACACGTTTGTTCGTCCATTCGTTCATTCGTTGTTCGCTCTCATGTGCAAGGCTCTTAAAAGTACTAAAAAGTACATTACCAAGGGAACGCATTTTTTGTAATACTTCGAAACATATCTGTAACTTTTGTTTACCAAATTTTAAATGTCAAACTTGTTATCTGAATAACTAAATAATAAATAGGAATAAGAAATTTAGGATAGGTTAGGTTACTTTGTTATTTTGGCGGTCAAAATACGATAGATATCTTAAAAATAAAAACAACTGGCAAAAACTTTTTTTTTCAAAAATGAGCAACGAAGATGACCTGGATGACTATGATGATGCTGAAGATGAACTTATAACAGCACAAAAAGTAAATGTATTTGAAATCTTTGCCATTCAAATAACTATTCTTAGTCATTTTAGGTTTTGGAGAATCTTGAAGTTGCTTGGGCAAATGAACTATTTGCACCAGAAATACTCCCTCATCAGAGTGAAATGTTGGAGTTGATGCTTGGACAAATCGCTCATATGGAAGAAAATATGAAGGAACTGGATAAAAACGACTTCCGGTTTATTGCTCACCAAATGGAGTTGGAGCGAATTCGTTATATTATTGCCAGCTATCTACGTTGTAGACTTCAAAAGATAGAAACATTTGCAACTCACATCCTCGCAGAAGAAAATGCTAGGGGAGCAAGTGAAAAGCGACTATCTGCCGAAGAAACCGTGTTTGCTCAAGAGTTTTTTGATAACATGGAGAACTACTTTAACGTTGTTGCGTTGCAATATATGCCGAGCGTTCAACGTTCAGATGCTGAGAAAAGAGTTGTTCGTCCAAATTTAATGAGCCATGTTTTCATTAAAGCAAAAGTTTCGGGTATGATTGTTGAAGAGACTCGCAAAATCTATTTTCTATCCCATTTCTTCCGTTTATAGTACCTGCGGTTGTTGTTGGTGTGGACGACGAAGAAGTAGATTTGGCTGCTGGTTCGCAACACATAATTCCCTATCAATTAGTTTCAGATTTAATTGCAAAAGAACAAGCTCAGTTGATTTAAGTTTGGAAAACTAGGTATACTCTTTATTTACTGTTAGATATAGGTAAATATTTAAGTGCATTATTTTATCTATATTTTGTTTAAACAATTTAATTTTGTTTCTTTTCAGTATTAAACATAACATGCTTTCTTGGCAAAGGGACGGGATTTATGACATCTTTGTTATAATGCGAAACGTAGCTCGTTGGCTTCTTTAATGGCGACTTTAAAATCCTTTCCACACGTCTATCGGATACAATGCTGCCGTCTATTATTAGTGTAGTTTTTTTCTTTTGCTTAGTTCTACCGACTTCGTTGTTCTTTTGTTGACGTTTTTCTAGCCTTTTGGGAAAGGTATTTTTGTCCGATATTATTAGCTCGACCAATTTTTCTAATCTTTTACGAGTTTTGTAAAAAGTTGGGTATTTCTGTAGACAAGAAAAAAAAATTTATAGGTACTAGTTTAAAAATTATATGAATCAGACTTTACCGATTGAAGAGTATTTCTCTGTTCCAATAGGTTATTTGAAATGTCTATTGCTTTTATTGCCGATATGCTTTTGGATTCAATATTTAAGCCATAAAGTTCCATTTTATCTTCAAGCTTATTTATAATATTCGTACTGTTCAAATGTATATTTTAAATGGTTAATAAAATGATAATAAATATATATATTGTTTCATTACTCATCTAAAGCTGGATTTCTTTTTGATGAAAATGAATGATTTGATTCTTCTAAAGAGATATCTGTGGAACTGCAACTATAACTTTTAGCACTACTTGAACCGCATTTTTCTAAGTAAAAATTTATGAATTTTAGTTAAAAAAATAAACAAGACCATTGTAAAATTCGGACTCACTTTTTTCCTTTATACTACTGGAAGTTCGACTAGAGTGTGAAGAGAATATATTATTATCCTTAACTTTTTCATCTATGTGTTTAACTAAATCAATTTTCTTAGGGAATTGAATTTCTGGTGTTGGCAGTGTCTTATGTACTTTGCGATCTTGCTTTTCTACTTCAAGTGTAGATAATTTTTGTTCATAAGTTTTTTCTATGTTTGTTATAATTCGGTTAGTACTTTCGAAATTTTGCTTAGAAACTTCAACGAACATTTTTGATAACATTTCATGTAATTGATCTATAGACGTTCTAGGCAAAATTTGAGAAGATGTATTATTTGACATACTGGAATCTTTTGCCATATTTTCGGCATTTTTCTTTATTTGGGTTTCAATAAACTTTGTTATCTCACTTAATTTTAGCTTTATATCATTTATTGATTGTTGATTACCATCGCTGTATGTTTGTTGGAAGGTTTCTAATTTTGATACTTTTTCACGAATGTCAAAAAGAATATCAACTCTATTATCATCATCGACGTGTTTTTCTTGATGATTTGAAGAAGACATATCTTGAGAACTTATATGGTAGTCTTCATTAGTGTCAGATTCTTTTGTTTCAATCAAATTACATTGAGTTCCAGCATCTTTTGACTCTGACGCTAACGAGTCAACGCTTTTTGTTTCTTCAATATTTGCTTGAGTTCCAACACTTCGAATTTTTATCTCTACCTGAGTACCTGAATTTGATTTGTTTGTTCCTGCAACTGCAAAGTTTTTCTTAATTTCACTTGTTTGTCGAATATTTTTCTCTGCTACATTGAGACGCTCTTTCAACTGCTTAATTTCCAATTCCAATTTTATCGTATCGATTAATGTTTGATCTTTAGTTTTTCCTTGAACGTCAATTGAAGGACTTGGGATTTTCAAATGCTTTTTACTCAAATGAATATTTAGAGCTTCGTTGCTGACGAAATTTTTTGTACAAACATGGCAGGGAAACACAATTTCATGAATAGCTTCTACTTGACTTAGTTTCTTGTGAAGATGTAAAATATTATTTGTTTGTTCTTGATTTATTGTTCTCAAACTAAGATTCTGAGTTTCTAGCTTTGTTAAATCATCGCGAAGAGTTCTAACAGATTCATCAAGAAATTTTCGACAGAAAATCATGTATTGCAGAGCAAGCTGTGAAAGTGTGAAATATTTTGCAACACCGCTATCTAAAACGTTGCTATCTAACATAGATGCCAATGGTGCTTCTGAGAGATGAAGAAGAATGGCATCAATATGTTCGAATTGTTGCTCACGAAGAATTCTATCCACTTCCATCGAGCCTATTATTCCAAAAACAAATTGATTTAGCCCAATCCGATTAAACACTAACAACAAAAATGTCCTTACCTACCAATCGCCAATCAAGCGGGCCATCTTTATATTGACGAAGTCTGAAGCCTGATTCTCTTGCTATTTGAGGATAGTTTGATTTAAATGTAAAAGCCATATTTTTTTATCTATTATTAAGAATTAACTAACCGAATAAAAATACCTTCATTGGCAAAACTCGCAAAAGTTGAATTGATAGTTTTAGACGGTTGCTATAGCGACAAATTTTGATAACTTAAAACATTCTTTCAGGGTTGTTTCATTTTTTTTTTCTCCAACTTATCTTTCTGTCAACAATATGACATTTTGTACTAATTTAGAAAACATTTCGTGTAATTTTAAGGCTTTATTCGTAAAAATAATCCATAAATAGTAACTTAATTTTTCTTTTTTGTCCTGACAGTTGTCCAGCCGGGTTCAGGTTCTACAAATGGACTTTTTTCTCTTGATGGAGCTGACTTACTTGAACTTGCTTCATTCTCGTCAACATCCATTTCACAGTCTGAACTGTCGTCATCGGTAGAGCTATCATCATCAGAAACTGGCATGATTTTTACTTCTCCTCTTAGCCACTCTTTGCAAGGTGGAAGCCGCTGAAATTCAGCTTCAATTTCTGGATACTTTTCATCCTTACACATTTGTAAGTACCTGAGGAGATTTCTACAAATTTCTATGGAATAAGAATCGTGAAAACAAACAATGAAACAATATTTCGAGTATATATTTGCCTGGAATAGAATTGTCATCACACAGAGTATCGAATTCTTGATCCATAAGGTCTTCTATAACATCTTGAAGCTCACCGACGGTTATTTTATCGTTTTTAATGCAGTAATTGTACGTGTAGTCCATTATTTCTATGGCTGTCTGCAATGAACTTTTTACATATTTGGAACTTGCTGCATCATCATACATTAATAATTTACCTGTTGACCATTCCGGCCACCCATTCCATGTTCCACAGCTAGTTTCAAATCTGGCCAATAATTAAAAACTTTTTCCACGACGATACGGAAATTTTGTTCAAATGACATTTCGGCTCATTCGGTGAAAAACATGTGCTATTTACTTATTTTTGAACTAAAACAATAGTTAAAAAAAAAAAGATTTTGTATTTTTAATGAGTTATAAATTATTTCAATATAAATTATAAGGAGTTTTAAACAGAACCTTTATTTTAGTTTTCCCATAAATAATAACACATTTTACTTACACTACGATTGCAGATGACAGACCACCCCTACGAAAAGAAGTTGACATGACATATCATGGAAATTGAGTGCGTTCAGTGAACTATGTGGAAGATGTATAGGTGAGTCTACTACTACACGATGCAACTAGGCGCACACCATAAGTTAATGCTCACTATCAAAAACACTCTAGTAAAGATATAAATCCTCGGTAGCCATATTGGTTTGCCTACAAGCTAAACTGGAAACTGGCCTCATAAAGTATTTCTTAGTGTGCGTGTAATTTCTCCTCTAATTTATGAAATTTCCCCTAAAAACTCAGTAAACGTGTATATGGATGCGTGAAAACACGTCAATTTTACTCGTTGAATTCTTCCACATTACAAATACAACAATGTAAACAAATGGGTTTTGAAGGGTGATTGATACGTACGAAGGATTTATATCTTCATTTTTTTGCTCACTATTCACGAAAAACTAACTTTTGTTTTAAGAAGGACTAGTGTTTTGGATTTGCTTGCTGCGGTGCGATCTGGCCGTCCTGTTCCTGCCAGTCCACGTTCTGTTTGACGAGGCTTTAAAAATGGACTGCAAGTTGATTCACCATCAAATAGAAAATCTCCCTTAAAAGTGATTCCATATAAAAATCAAGTTACAAGTTTCTCTTCATATTCGTTTAACTAACAGAAGGGTTGGTAGCGTTAAGGACTAGAGAAGTACATAGGCTGCGTTCAATCTCGTGTTGGATAGGGTATCTTGGATAGGTGGAATTTTAGATACCTTGTTGAACGAGTTGTATAGCTGTATTGAGATAGCTGTCAAAAAATAAAAACAACTTTCAGCTGTTCACAAAAAGCAGAGAAACATTTAAGCTTCGAAGTCAAAATTGTTGTAAGGTAAAACATTTAATGGCCAATTTATTCGACTTTTTCATATTTTTTAATTTTATTTCTAATTCCTTCTCATCAAAAATTTACCCGTGTTCTTCAAGAACTTTTGCAATTTCTTGAAAAAAATTCCTTCGCCGGGTTTTTGGGTCTCGGGCTGGTCCTTTCTCTTTCTGCACTCCTCCAAGAAGAGCAGAATGGATTTATGTTCCCAAAGAGAATAGAGTGGTTCTTCTTTGGGGTTTTGAATCATCTGAAAGAATAACTTACCTTTCCTTTTAGCGACCTTATTTGCTTGTAGCTCTACAAGCTGTTCGCCTCTGTCTGCTTTTATACATAAAAACAAAAAAGTTAGATTTATTTATTTCCACAAGATTAATATATACATATTTACCTGTATTTTGTTCTACCTCTGGAACAGAATGAGGTTCTTCAACTTCAGAATGCTGGACACTGAACTGGAGGTAAGACCTAGCAAATTGGTCATCTACAAAACGAGAACAAAATAAGTCAATTTTGAAATTTAAAAAAATAGATCATAATTACCTTCTAAAATTCGGAGGCAAATAGCTTCTTCATCGTCTATTATGTACAGAACATCCTCATATACAACTTCAACTAACATTTTGTATCTTTTTGTTTACCAACAAATACAAAAAGCTGAATTCAATTTTCAAGTTTCTTGAAATTCAACCATTTGTTGAATCAGCTGTTCTGTCAGATACCTACATACTCCAGAAATTCGTGGATACCTTTGGATTCCTTTTTTGACATCTCAGCTGTTTTTGATCAGCTGTTATTTTACATGTAAAACACTAACAAAAAGGTATCCGGATACCCTATCTGCCTGAGATTGAACGCAGCCATAGATGACATCAACGAGAAGTTGGCTACTAGCAGCCATCTTGTTTTGTTACAAGCTTACCATACAGTAGATTTAAGAATCAATTTTGCTTATTTTATTATTTGCGTAATTTATATATTGGATTTACATATATTATGAAAATAGCGATGAAATAACGAGATCATTCTTAGAGATCTCTTTTGAATTCTATTTAAGAGACTTAAGTGCGTTTTTGAGGCACCTGTCCAAATTTAAGGAGTTGATTTGATGTGCGTTTTTGAGGCACCTGTCCAAATTTAAGGAGTTGATTTGATGTATGCAGAAAAAATACGCCAAATATAATTTTTGGCACATTGAACATTTCATATTTCTAAGACTTCTGAGAATTTTCTCAGTGAGATATTAATAGAAATTACTATTAGCTTTGATTATTTTAATTTCTATTTTGAATTGTGCGATAGAGAGCATTTGGGAAAACAAATTAGAAACGTAACGAATTGTCAAAATCTGTAGGAACAGATAAAGTTATCTGAAGTATTTAATGTAGAAGCTGGAATTGTAAACCTGATAAACTCAGAAAAATAATTCCTGCCTGTAGTGTGCCATTCAATAAGAAAAGTAATAGAAGAAAAAATCGAATCTACAAAAAGATATTATTTCTAAGAAGCGAAAGTAAAGAAAACTGTGACAATATTTGTATGAATCTACGGTCAAATCGCCTTAAACAAATAAATTTACCTCAAATATCTGATGTAGAAGCTGGAATTGTAAACCTGATAAACTCAGAAAAATAATGTCTGCCTGTTATGTGGCATTTACAAACAGATATTGTTTCTACGAAGCGAAAATAAAGAAAACTGTCAAAATAGTTTTATGAATCTGTGGTCAAATCGTCTTTGTAAATTTGATTTGGGATCTAAAAAGCCTTCTTTTGTTACTTTGTTTTGCTAATTGTTAACCATGAACAGAACATGCTATTGTTCGTCAATATATATCATTCTAAAATATAGTTCCCAATATAGTTCTGCTAACTTTCGTTTCTATAAGAGCATATGTTTAAACTCACTCATTTTTTTTAACAAGGTCGTTTGCTGTTCGAATTTATTTAAATTAGACTTTTGAAAACACTACTTTTAAAGAATAATGTGTGTATGTTGGCTTTCATGTTCAAGTTTTCGTTTCATTCAACTGCATATAACAGTATGTATGTATATAAAAAATGTATATTTTTCTTTCAAGTCTTAAGGTAGCCATACACTACATATCCAAAGGGCCAAATGGAACAGAGCCGATCCAAAATCGATCAGTTGTGGTGAAACTCAAGTGGCTCGGTTTGCCTCTGTCGATCAATTTGGATTTTCAGCAAGCCAAAAATCAACGAGTCCTAGCCAACAAACTAAGGTTCGGCTATGTCGTGTGTGGGGAATCAACGAGCCAAGAGTAGTTCTGTCTGTTTACACAATCTTATCTCGCCATCTAAAAACCATCAACTATATAATCATACAGTAATTTAAGGAAATAAATCCTTAACATGGGGTTACCATTTTGGGTCATATTTTTCTGCTTACAAGTTTCGTAATTTTAAGATATTTTTCTGAACTAATGCTGGAAATTTTGTATTTATTTTAAAAATCTCTTTTTTATGTTGATTATTATCCGGATACACATATAATTGTTTGTACTCGAAATGAAAATAATCAATCTGTCAAAGTGACCCCAATTTAGTTACCTGTTTTCAGTTCCTTATTTGGACTTTAGTTAAAATTAGCGAACACTATCATTCAATAAAATATTTTATTTTGGGATTCCAACAAAATATTCGTTTTATTTTATAAACTTATTATGCTTTCTTTTACAAAAAATGCATGATTTTCTTGATAATTCATAAAATGGGGTTTTGAGTAAATTTCACTAGTTTTTAACAAATTTAAGAGCACATGTTGAAAAATGGACAAAAAAGAACAGGACTTAAATTAAAGTGCCCAAATAAGAAACACTCTTAAAAATTGTAGAAAGAAAAAACATTTTCATAAAAGGGAACACTCAGACTCAATGAAGCGCACAAGAGTGAAAGAACTTCTATGGGGTGAACTTAAAAGAACAATCAGGGACTTTAGCAGTAATTTTATTATTTTTTTCCAATACACTTGAAATTGCAAAAGAAGATTGCTTCTTTTATTTTTCGTATAACTTTAAGTCAATTTTTCAAAATACTATGTTAAAAATTCGGCCGAAAAATGTGAAAAAGTACAAACTGGATTGAACAGATCAGTTCAAGAACACACACAGCGAACAATGGCTATTCTTAATACAAATTTTTCAAATAAATAAGTTTTCAAAGATTTTTTTGTTTTTTTTATTCACCGAATGATTTTTGCGATCTCAGAAAATAATTTTAAATGCAACATTCTCTACATCTTGACAAACGTCAAAATTTAACCTTTAAGCCTAGTACAGCTATCCACTAAAATGACACATTTCGTCGTTCAGCAGTGTACTGAAAAACGAAAAGCACAGCGAAATTTTGCGTTTATGATTTCGTCATGTCATTTTTGTATGGGAAATTTCGTTTCGCATCAGCAGCGTACTAGGCTTTAGTGTCAACATTTTATGGTGGATTTGCATGTATCCGCATTTGATTTCTGCAAAAAAAAGGGATGCCAAATGCAGAATTCGTGTTTGTTCGATAGAGAGAAAATTGCAGAAGTCCAGATCATAGCAAAGACGAACATGTTCATCTTTATGATAGCATCTTTGTAACCATTTTGTAAATTTAAATAAATTTAAATATGATATCGAACGAAATGGAAGAGAACAAAAGTTTAGTTCAGTATTTTATTGCATCTTATATACGTATATTTTAGATTACACTTATACCGAAATATGTCAAGGGATAATAATTTTAAAAGCAGCAGGAGATTTTAATGCAATTCGAACACGTTCTAAGGTGAGTTAATATTTCTAATTTGAATGCACTCTCTGTTTGTTATATTTTATTGCATGGCTTTTGTCTTTAAGATTATAATTATATTAAACAATGTCCTCTTTTCAATGGAGGACAATAAATACATAATGGGTGATTTTTTAAGAGCTTGAGAACTTTTTTTTTAAAAAAAAACGCATAAAATTTGCGTAAAGCGCGAAACACATTTCGAACCGAACACTGATTTTGGTAATAAAATTCAATGATTTGCAAGCGTTGCTCGTTAGTAAGTCTATTCATGATGAAATGTCAAAGCATACTGAGCATCTTTCTCTTTGACACCATGTCTGAAATCCCGCGTGATCTGTCAAATACTAATGCATGAATATCCTAACGTCAAAAAAATCACCCGATAGTTATTTGTATACCGAAATATGTTAAGGGATAATAATTTAACAGCAGCAGGATAGAGTTTAATCTATGTTATTTACCATGCTTGGTGTAAACATTTGACGAAATGACAACATTTAAACCAACATTTTAATGCAATTCAAACACGTCCTAAGGTGAGTTCATTCTTCTAATTTGAATGCACTCTCTGTCTGTTATAACTGTTATACAAATCTCTCTCATCTGTTTGACAAATACTCCGGCAGGCAAGGCAACCATGTTATTTTTCAAAATGGTTCCTTTTTCATTCGTGGATGGAAGTGAAAAATTTGCTTAACAAATTCTAAGCGGTTTTAAGGAAATAGAAAATAAATTATTTAACTGTACAAAATAGTTTGTATATTATTAGTTAAAACTAATTGTAATTTATTTAAGAAGTTAATTTAGAATAAAGTGAAGAAAGTTTTTCCAAAATGTGGAATCAATGGGCATCAGGGCCACCACCAATACCCCCATCTTCCAATAATCCACAATCGCCCTTAATTGGACCGGTTCTGCCTGCAGCTCAGGCACCGCCACCTTCGCAAGCACCACCAGCACCAGTGCCAGCTGCCTTACCAGCAGTTCCAGCGATGCAAACAGTTCCATACCAAACTGGAGCTCCAACTTACACCCCAGCTCAATATGCTGCAATGACCCCAGAGCAGCAATACGCTGTTCAACAGCACTGGCAGCAATGGCAGGCTTACGAGCAACAATACGCTCAATGGCATGCTCAGTATGGCGAGCAGGTAACAAATAGGATATACCATCTAAGTCAAGTAAAAAACCTTCCTAAGCTATAGTTTTCTGAAAGCTGTCTCAATTGAGCACAAAATTAATTAAAAAATAATTTGTATGTATGTTTTTGCATGGCGTTTGTCGCTTGTGTATTTTTTCACAAGGATCTGGGTAATTCATATCAAATTCTCTGAATGTAGGTGCGTTGAAAAAATGAGTGAAGTAAGTAGGTGGGTATGTAATATGCTCTCAATGCTTTGAAAACATCAAATGAAATACATATATGTATGTATATGTAAAACAATAACTACATAAAAAAAAAACAAATGTTTTATAATATTTGCTTTAGGTTGGTTAAAATTTGTATCAGTTTCTGGTAAGTAGAAAGTTGCTTTGCTATCTCCGAGATCAGGAACATCAAGTTACCCACAATGTTCCCTAGAACTTAAACATCTTAATTTCTTTTTTCTAAGATTTGGTGTATAATATATTGGGTTGAACTGTTTTTAATATTATGTTTATTAATAAATGTTCTTACTATTTATTTAAGATTATATACGAAGATATATATATTATAAACGAAGATTTATTATACTACGTGGTTTTTTCTCAGGACAAAACTAAAGCAACTTTTTAGAGACAAGTAGGGGGGAGAGTACGATAACTTTGGCGACAAAGTTTAATGACGGATTTGTATAGAACAGCTAAAAACAAGCATTTTTTACTATGGGAAGGGGGTCTATCTCCCCCCGTTTAGGCGGTAGGGGCAATTTAAAAAAATATGTACATTAAATGGAAAAAAAAATAATTAAAAAATAACGGTAATATTTACAATTAAGTATTATACCTTTTTTAAAGCCAACATTTTTGTCTATTAGCTTGTTTTTAAATCAAGTCAAAACTATGCATAGTATTTGAAAAAAATTGTTTTAAACTAAAAATTTATGCAACCAAAATTTAAAAAAAAGGTTTAAAGTGTAGTTTTTCAAAACTTTCAAATTATTTACTGTTTTTTTTTAGAATTCATTGCTCTTATTTGTTTTTGATCAAAAACTGAAAACTAGATGACTATGTCTTCTAGTTCTTGAGAAAATTGAAAATTACCAAAATAAATATTTTAATTAAATTACTTTTTCCTTGCTAAGTATTAACGTAGTCTTATTTTGATAGTAATAATCGAATATGGATTAAGATATACCTAGGGTAAATTAATTTTTCTTAAATCCAGCTTATTTAAATGCAAAAGAAACTTTGCATGCACCCTATCTTGCACCCACCGAACCGTGCCCCCTCCCCCCCTTGCACGCACTCCAACTTGCACCCACCCCAAATCCTATAGTGTTCCCAAGCAGGGGGCAGCATGTCCACCTTACAGATCGCACTGTTGCATACACCCAAACTCGCACACACATTACTGTTGCATACACCCAAACTCGCACCTACCATTGTTACTATCAAAATAAGACCACTCAAGCAAAAAAAAAAAGAATTAAATTAAAATAGTAGTTGTGGTTATTTTTAA